>JAUIMM010000269.1:1425000-2025000 GCA_031769625.1 Taudactylus pleione
TTAAAAGCCCTCTATTGTAAACCTAATTATACCGTGTTCTGTGGGAGTGTCGCAGTCTCCTACATTCCATGATTTATTTACTCTTTTTTTTTCCTTGCTACACTAATTGATTATTTCTTATTTTGGAACTAGTTAGATTTAGGGCATTTTACAATTTTGGTGAGATTGAAAATGTCTCTATTGTGATAACTATCTGCTTTTGATTGCTGCAATTTTAATATTAAAAACATTATTCCTGTTTTTTTTTTTTTTTGTTCTACCTCTAGTGCAGGAATGGATATCCCCAAAACAACATCAGCTAAGGGGTCTGAATCTGGTTCTCTGGGGTCTGCAGACCCTTCTCCACCTCGACGGGACAGGCATGACTCTCCAGACCCTTCTCCACCTCGAAGGGGCAGACATGACTCTCCAGACCCTTCTCCACCTCGAAGGGGCAGGCATGATTCGTCAGACCCTTCTCCACCGCGAAGGGGCAGGCGTGACTCTCCAGACCCTTCTCCACCTCGAAGGGGCAGGCGTGACTCTCCAGACCCTTCTCCACCGCGAAGGGGCAGGCGTGACTCTCCAGACCCTTCTCCACCGCGAAGGGGCAGGCGTGACTCTCCAGACCCTTCTCCACCGCGAAGGGGCAGGCGTGACTCTCCAGACCCTTCTCCACCGCGAAGGGGAAGGCGTGACTCTCCAGACCCTTCTCCACCGCGAAGGGGCAGGCGTGACTCTCCAGACCCTTCTCCACCGCGAAGGGGAAGGCGTGACTCTCAAGACCCTTCTCCACCGCGAAGGGGCAGGCGTGACTCTCCAGACCCTTCTCCACCGCGAAGGGGCAGGCGTGACTCTCCAGACCCTTCTCCACCTCGAAGGGGCAGGCGTGACTCTCCAGACCCATCTCCACCTCGAAGGGGCAGGCGTGACCGTCCAGGCCCCTCTACATCTCAAAGGGACAGACATGTCTCTCCAGATTCTTCGCAACCTCGTAAAAAGAGACATGACTCACCAGACTCTTCCCAACATCAAAGAAGAGAATGTAACTCCCCGGACTCTTCTAAACCTCAAAGGTTGAGACATGACTCCCCAGATCCAACTTCTGCTCGACGAGCTAAACATGACTCGCCAGAGCCTTCTGCTCCCCAAACAAGACAATTTGATGCATTAAAGACCTCCCATCTAAGAGGGGGAAGACTTAATTACCAGAAGCCTTCCCTTTCACAGCGTGGCAAACAAGACTCCCCAGACGCACCACCCCCACTGCGTAGCAGGCGGGGTTCCCCAGACGTGCCTCCTCCACGGCTTAGCAGACGGGACTCCCCAGATGCGCCTCCGGTGCGACATGGCAGGAAGAACTCCCCGGGCACCTCTCCTCCACAACAAAGCCGGAGAAACTACCAAGGCGGCTATTCTCCACAGCGAGGCAGACGGGACTCCCCTTATGCCTCTCCTCCACGGCGGGGCAGGGGGGAATCTCCAGATGCTTCTCTTCCACGACGGGGAAGGCGTGACTCCCGGGATGCTTCTCCGCCATGGCGGGACTCCCCGGATGCTTCTCCTCCACGGCGGGGCAGGCGGGACTCCCCGGATGCTTCTCCTCCACGGCGGGGCAGGCGGGACTCCCCAAATGCTTCTCCACGGCGGGGCAGGCGGGACTCCCCGGATGCTTCTCCTCCACGGCGGGGCAAGCGGGACTCCCCGGATGCTTCTCCTCCACGGCGGGGCAGGCGGGACTCCCCGGGCACCTCTCCTCCACGACGGGGCAGACTGGACTCCCCGGGCACCTCTCCTCCACGACGGGGCAGGCGTGACTCCCCGGACACCTCCCCTTCATGGCGGGGCAAGCGGGACTCCCCAGAAGCCTCTCCTCCACGGCAGGGCAGGCGGGTTTCCCCTGACACCTCTCCTTCACGGCGGGGCAGGCGTGACTCCCCATACGCTTCCCAACCGCATAGGGGCAAACAGGCCTCCCTGGGACAGTCTCCACCACGTAAGGTAAGACCGGATTACCCTTCTCATGGTAAAAGAAGTGATTCTCCCGATATATTCTCCTCACACAAAGCTAAACTGAGTTCACAAGAAGACTCCCCAGCTCACAGGGACACGCGTGTTTCTCGAAAGCATCTCTCTCCTAGCAAAAGCAAACAGAGGCCCCATTACTCAGACTCTGCCTCATCCTCCCAAAATAGGAGAGCATCTCATTCTCCAAGTCCATCTTCCATCAAAAATAAAAGACCGGATTGTCTACATCGGACAAACCGAATGAACCCTCCAGACTTTTCCCAAAAGAGTGAGCAAGGCAAAAGTTTGCATTGTAATGCCAGAAGTTCAACAGTTAAGATGAGATCTGATCGATCCCTTCCACATTCCTCCAAATGGCATGATTCCGATTCCACCCTTTCCTCTACCCGGAACAGAGCGGAGTCACCACCTCAAGGCAGAACGAAAAAAGGTGCATTTTAAATAGTAACATATCAAATTTAATAAGAAGATTCCAGTAGTAATTAGAGCTGTTGCAAAATATGTACATAAATATGTAACAATATCTGTTGAAATATGTAGCTAATAATGTACATAAAGTAAATAGGTTTCCATAAAATAAGCCCGTGATTTGTAGTCGTAATTTACAAACATAAGTAAGGGAAAAATAGGTATATTTGCATAACAGACAAATGAATGGTGGTTTTGTCTGTAGGTCCACAAGGTATGCACAGACTTAGGGGAAAAGTATAAAAAGCTCACATGAAAGGTTTTCACTAGCATGCCGAAGTATCCGAATAATCGAGGACTAATGTGTATGGCTTGTTTATTGTATACACTGTCACAGATCTTCAGGGTACAGGTATAAGAAATCCAGAAAATACAAAATCAACTACTGGTGAATATGCATTGACGATACCGTATATTGTTAGGAATGTACAAATTGTGTAGCAAGTTTTAATTGTTTCATAAGTTGAAGATAACTTAGTGAAGCCAAGTTCAGAGGTGCCATTCAGTATCATTGCAACTGTAGCAAACATGCATTGGGGGTGTCACGGCCAGGGTATTTCAGCATGGCGCTAGGCAGGTGTTACCTGTGAGGTCGTTGTGGCGCGGGCTGTCTGGTGGCGGAGCTGGTGTCTGCCGGGGGGCTTTGGCTGCGCGCGTTGTTGTGCGGCCCTGTTGTCACTCTGCGCTGGTGAGGCCTGGCGGCATCTCCGTTCCGTTTGGCATGGGCGCCGCCATCTTGCCTTCTGGCCATGTGATGCGGCTGGCCAATCCTGGTGAGTCACATGTTCCCTCCGGCCAGTAACAGCACGGCATGGGGTATTTAGGAAGGGTCAGTGCCTTCCTTCTTTGCCAGTGCAACGTGTATCTCAGCCTAGCTGAGAGGGAGTTCTCTGTGCTTTCCTGTTCCTGTGAATTCGCTGTCTGCCTGTCAGCTCCTAGCTCCCACTGGACTACCTCGCTTCCTCCATCACCCTTGCCCATACCTGAGTGCCTGAGCCTGCTGACATCCTGCGCTTCAGTTCACTACCTGCAAACCTGGCTAGATTATTTTCAGTTCACTACCTGCAAACCTGGCTTGTTTATTTTCAGTTCACTACCTGCATACCTGGCTTGATTATTTTCAGTTTCACTACCTGCACACCTGGACAGCTCTAATTGTTTCTACTTGGACATTAACCCTTTTGCTCCCACCACAGAACTCTTGTGCACATTTATATATTCCTGGACTTTTATTTACTGCCACATTATATGTCTACTCAAGCACTTATTAAAAATCCTAGTTTTATTTTCAAATCTGCTTTTGTGATCGCTCCTGCTACCACCCCGGGTCCACAAACAACCCAGAACATAACAGGGGGAACTCTATAGTGTTCATTCATCTGTCACAACCTGTGCAGTTCCTCTTTCCTGCCTGGGGTGTCGCTCTCTGCTCTGGTACTTCTAGCACACTCAGCTGATGCAACAAACTGCTGAGATACAGACCAGAGTGTGCTAGAAGCACCAGAGCAGAGAGCAACACCCCAGGCAGGAAAGAGGAGCTGCAAAGGCTGTGACAAGTGCAGGGTACTAGAATGGTGAACACTACTCTAGATACACTGGGCATAGAGCGTGAATCACAGCAACTTTTATTTTACCGGCAAACTTATATTCTTCCCCCTTTATACCCCTATTGGCGTTCAGGGTCTTAAATGTTTTGCAGTAACCTCTGAAGGTGCATCTAGTTACAGCATGTAGAAATCACATACCCGTGTTCTTTTGGTAGTATTCCTTGTCCCCTCCAGTGCAAGGTTTTACCTTCTTAAAGCTCTTAGGAACAGATGGAAAGACATTTGTTGACTCTTCTAAATTTTTAGATTTCATAATCGACTTTAATGCATTGATTTATCTCCCAATTTTCAGTAGCGCAACAAGGTTCTGATTCAGATTTGTCTCCGCGAAAGCATAAGAAGAGGCGGAGCTCAGACTCGGACTTGTCGCCACCCCGGCATGCACAGAGGAGGGGCTCAGACTCAGACTTGTCGCCCCCTCGGCTCAGAGCTGAATCCAAAAGAGACCTTATGTCTTCACAAAGAAGTACTGGGTCCAAGGTAAAGTGGGTGTAAGGTGTTTGAAGTGAAGAGTGACAATGGTTGTCACACCCAAAATGGCAGTTTCTTCACTCCAATCTTCAAGTACCCCCAACAGGGTCATGTTTCCAGGATTTCTGTCAGTTGGAGCAGGTGGGATAGTTACTGACCCAGCAAAATAGATTACCTACCTGTGCTTGTTAGAAGGATCGGAGCTGAGAATCACTGCTCTACGGGTATATGCAATGTAGTGACAGGAAAAGTACCCCAAAATAGCTTTTCCTAAAGGCTGCCATCTTAATTTGGCAAGTCCAGAAGTTACCAAACTCGAGGGGCGGGGGTGGTGATTCAGCAAGGAACGCAATAGCAAAGCTGCACGCAGGTTGCTTTGCAGTTACGTCCTTGCTATTATGCAAATGTAGCAGGAGGTGTATAACACAGTTCTGCCAATTGTAGATGCTGTCTGGTAGTAAAGCCGGCCTGGTTTCTGCAGAGGTTCTGAGAGAAGAGAAAGAAGAGCAGAGGAGGGCACAGAGAGAGAACAAGCACCTGGAAGGTGAGTAGGGAACGTGCCGCTGCTGTGCACAGTATCGTGGTCAGGAACACTGTAGCATGGTTATCTTTAGGCATTAAGTGAGTGTTTTTACTAAGCACAAGATCTTTTTAAATTCTTAACTGCTAAATTCACCTTAGTAGTAGAAACCCCACCCTTGCTCTTCAAACTCGTAGCCCTATGTTGTTGTTTAGCTAATTACTTTAATCGTGTCCTCTTTAATATATCCAGATGATTCAAGGAACACAAAGACAGTTTTTCGAGACAAGAGTGGAAAACGCAGAGACTTGGAAGCTGAACATGAACAGCAACTGCAGAAACAGGCTATTCAGGATAAGAGGGACGCGATGTATGCCCAGTGGGGAAAGGGGTAAGAAATCCTACGATGAAGCCTGACATGATAGCTAAATGGGAGGCATACTGAGATGATGAAAGTGAATGGTGTTAAATGAGGTGTTGTGCCAGGCATGAATTTAAAAGCCAATTATCAGTCTCATTGCCAACATTATTGTGTTGAGCCCTCAAACAACATTAGCTTGAAGTGTGGCGATGAGGGGACAGTGCCAACATAAGGAGGATCATCCTGCTTTCTGTTGTGGGGATGCTCTTCACATAAATCCCTACAACATTTTGGATTGGATTCAGTGGCGAAACCTCCATAATTCAGGTATGGGGGACCATAACAAAGACCTAGTATAAAGGTTGAAGTAGCAATTAAGGAATAAGCTGAGCCAAGAATTAATGATTTTGCAGAGAGCCTTAGCGTAGGACTGAACTTTACATAAGTTTGAGCATTAGGAAGAATCCATTCTTGCTATACAGGAATCAGCTACAGAGTGAAAAGATTACACTTAGGGGTATAGTTACTAAACTGCAGGCTTTTGGAAGTGGAGTTGTTACCCATAGCAACCAATCCAATTCTAGCTGTCTTCTAAGGTGCTAGATAAATAAGTAGAATCTGATTGCTATGGGCAACAACTCCAGTTCTATAAGCACTTTAGTAAATATACCCCTTAGAAGTCATGATTTGTGTGATAATGGTGTGCCCTTTCCCTCAGTCTGGCACAGAAGGAAAAGCAGCAGCAGAATCTGCAGGATGCTGCTCGAGAGATGACAAAACCTCTGGCTCGATACATTGATGACATTGATTTGGACCGCATGTTACGAGAACAGGAGAGAGACGGAGATCCAATGGCAAAGTTCCTGAAAAAGAAAAAGGACAAAGAAAGCAAAGGAAAGAATGGTAGGTTTTAGGTTTTTTTTTTTTACCATCAAAATAAAATGTAGAAGATTTTAATTCCATGAAAGCTTTGCCTTTAGCAGAAGTGCTTCTATCGTAGGAAACTTCACTCATTTTATTATTTTGTTTTAATTCAAGTCTTCTAGTTGATGATAAATGATTTACATATCCTTGTCCTTACTTTTATGCTCAGGATTCTGGTTGTAATACTCAATTGGAAGTCATTAGAATAGATAGTATCCCATCTAGGTTTAGATAGAGGCAGGCTAGTTAAAAAATGCCCCCGTCTGCTATATAATGCGGCGTCTCCTTTTCCCCTGTGCCCGAGTAACTTCCCAAGCTCTCACTGCTGTATGTCATCTTCCAAATCACATGGATGGGATATCTTGCAGCATGTGAAGCATCTGGTATTTTCTGGATTTCAATAGGTTGGACCAAACCAGTATAGTAGGGGGCTATAAAGAACCTAAGCCACCACATGTTCCGCATAATCAGAAGTTTACCTAACTGCTATGTTGAGAACATGTCTCCCAAACCATAAGTCTGAAGAGGATAGCATATCAGTATGATAATGAGTAGAGAAGGTATGGGTATATGTCCTGCCCTGCTTCCTTTGAAAGCTCTGTCACAGAGCTTTATGCCTAAGATGTTATCATGTCTTGTATTGCCTGTTCCTAGTATTTCTGGAACCTTATGCCTATATACCTTAAATGCCTGCATGATTTCTTCTGTAATCTTGTGGTTATGGGCAAGGGGATAGGTAATACAGTCTCCCAGTTGATATGAAAAGTTGATAATACTTTTGGCAATGAAGTTGGATTGGCTTTCAGGACCACTTTGTGCTCATATATATTTAAAAAAGGGTTTCTTGCTTGTTATTCTCATTCTTAGAACCTTCACTCCTGTGGAAAACTGTTTGACTTTCCGCTGGAGGACTAGTGTGTCACTTAGTCTAATTTGTCTTCAGATAGAAAGGCCACTTGAAAGGGGCTATTTTTAGGCTGAGCGTCTACTCCTTAGGACCCTAAACAGTGAGCTATGCCAGCCACTGCTGCTGCTGCCATAGACCTTGCTGAAGAAACAGTGGTGCCAATTTACCTTCTCCATATGGAGTGTCTCTTCCTGTAGACTTAGGGCTCTGGACATTGACAACATGGAGATACCTGACTTCGGTGTTTGACCAAGATTTCCATGTAATCCAGATTATACCTCCTAGATCATTGTTTCCCAAATCCAGTCCTTTAGGAAGCCCTAGCAGCTCATATTTTTATACTGGAGCCCTGGTGTATTCATTATGGACTGACGCATTTTAGGTGGTACTAATTATTTCACTTGTGATTCTGTGAGGAGACCTGGAAAACATGCACTGTTAGGGTTTCCCGAGGACTAAAGTTGGGAAACACTGGTCTAAGTGTTTCTGCTTTCTCCAGATTCATTACTAGAGGCACCATCTAAAGCCCCTGAAGAATCCCATTCTGATTGGGAACTTGTGTTCCCTCCTTGACTCGCATAGATATCATTCTTAGTAGCAAACGGTTCTTTCATCCAAACGATAAGATATGTAAAGTGTTCTAGAGGCTGACTCTTTCCTTGAACTGCACTCAGTACAAAAGACACTGTAGCAGTTGCCCCTCACGGTTTACCTGTTTGCCGATTTGAGCAGTGAAAATGTGAATTTGTAGGCTTGCGTTAGGTAGTGAAATATATTTGTATATTTTATAATCTATTTGAAATATTACAGTTATGACCAGTGTACATAAGTGCCTACAATGGATAGGATTGCCCTTCAGGGAACAACTTTAATTTATATTTCATAATGTTCCGTTTTTCTATTGTTATATTGCCATACATTTCTAGTGTGATGATGACTTTTTGTTTTATTTTTACCCCCTCTCTTCCAGAGCGCCCTAGATATAAGGGTCCAAACCCTCCACCAAATAGATTTAACATTTTGCCTGGGTACCGCTGGGATGGGTTGGACAGGTATGACTTCTCTTTGCTAAATATATATTTATTGTTTTATTAATGAATCTGATTAATACACTGGTAATACCTTTTTGGGTGCTCACTCTATATAACATTTCTCTTGGAGGACAAAAAGCTAGTCCTCCTTCACCTCTTTCCTGCATCTAATGTCCCTTTTGATATAAATACTAAACCACCACATTAAGCATTCAAACACATGCAATCTTGTCACCAAAACAGTCTTGCACATGCCCAGCTGTACCTGTTCTTCTTACCCAGTCCTCCACTGCCACAAGGGTATAATTGATGGTGTTAAATCCATGCCAAGTCTGTTGAATTCAGTTTTCAGTTAACAAACAGATACCTCTCAATGATTTCTATTACAATGTAAAGTACATCAGTCATTAATATAGTTCCTATGCTGGTGTAACATCGGGAATGGTAGAATTTTTTTTTTTTTGTTAGTCAGATTTATTTATAATGAATAGCTTTGTAATTCTCCACCCAACCCAGACTTTTATATTACTTCTTTAAGTAGAGGATACATCAATTACATACTCCATGTATCTGTCCCTGAAGTTGGTCCATGTTAATCAGGAAAGAAAACTGATCCGGTGATCCAGGAGGAGGTTTAGATCTCTTGTAAGATTTTTATTGGGCACCTGTTAGACTCTTGTGCATCTCTAGCAGGGAGGCCCCTGCCCAACAGTATTATGACCTAACGATCTAACATCCTATGCATCCCACTTCCATGCACTGCAGAGAGCCAATCAAAGCTCCGTCTTTGGCCTGTGCCACTTTCCTATTCATGCTTTCTAATATGAGAGAGACGCATGGAGTGGTACAAATCGTTGTGAAGAGGTGTACCAGGGAAGCCTCGGCAGACAGGCCGAACCCAGCACAAACACTACTTCACACTGTCTCTTCATGTCTCATTATAATCACTTTACTTTTCTGTCTGTCTTCTGTGCTTTTCACTAATGTGCTGTATAATCAGACAGCATTGCTTTTCATTGCCCTGGGGTATAACAAAATTCCTCTGCATTCGCTGTATCCAATGGGCAGCTTTGGGTTTCATCACCCATGTGCCTGGTGATACAAAGACCTGCTAGAAAAGCACAGGTGGAAGATAGGAAGCAAAATCTATTAATCTAAAAATAAATAAATGTGATCCCACCATTCGTGTCATTCAAAGGCGTAATACATCATGATAGCAGCAAAAACTGCATAGTGTTGGTTATTGTGTTGCATGTAAATATATGTCCAGAATGGACTAATAAAAAGAAAAGTAGTCTTTTCTTTTTTTTTTTTTTTTCTTCTTATTGCAAAATAGCAAATCGTTTTAATTACGAAATCTGTGAGCTAATTTCTTTCCAGCCTGCAGTGACATTTTGCTTGTCCCTCAGGTCCAATGGATTTGAGAATAAGTATTTTGCCAGAATATCCGAAAAGAAAGCTGTTCAGGAGTCAGCTTACAAGTGGAGTGTGGAAGATATGTGAATTCCCCCATTGTCTACGGTCACATCATCGACAGGACCGTTACACCCATGGACATTGCAAGAAGTATATTCACTTACATTCTTTGTATTGTGCGAGACCCTTGTTTGTCAGCTAGCACACTGGCTACAGCTGTAGACCTGATCTTTGTGTGATGTAATGTATTCCTGGCTGCCAACATGGGGCACAGGTCTTGCCAGTATTTCCGAGCAGTATGAGAATGCAGTATTTCTTAATGATAGAACCTGTCTGGCCTCAGAAACACATGACGGTAGGCCCTGCCTTCCTATCTGTTTACTGATGGACTACTCTTGGGATGTGCTTCAAACTATATACCCCGTGGGTACGCAATGCTACATGGCTTCCTCTGCATTCCAAGAGGACATCAGTCTGTAAGTTGCTGAAAGGAGAACAAACTTCAGGGTATTTTTTTTTTTAAATGAATTTTGCCTAACACCACCACTAAATAAAAAATGGTTTCCCTTGTGTTTTTAATAATCGTATTCCAGTCTGTATGAAATTAAATGTTTCCTTATTTGTATTCAACATAAAGTGTAGTCTTTTATTGCTTAAAGCTTACAGGTGCTTCAAATTCCCTGGTAGAATGGCTCCATATATGGTTAGCTCTCAGAGGTCTTTTTTTCATAGTGTAATTAAAAAACAAAACCCCAAAATAAACTGATCATATTTTGAAATGAATCTGTCACATTTTATTTTCTAGTACAACATGAACGGACATCATAAAGCACAATATCATGATTTATTTTTGCACTGCACCAGACAGCATACGAGGTGGTCTAAACACAGTATTTATGTATTCGAAGACATGTATGTTCAAAGTAATGACCCCTAAGAAGTGTATGGAAATAACCCACTATAAATTTGATTGACAATTACTAGTTACTATACAACTGAATAATTAACCAGCTTTTCTAGTTTAGTTAATGTCACAATTCAATTTATCTGAAATATAATCTTGGTTTAAACAAAAATGTTGCCTCTCAGAACATTATCCTCGTCACTTATTACTATGATTAGCGCTTATATTTATAGCAGCACAATTGTCACAGTGCTGTACAGAGAATATATGTCATTTATTTTGGTCCCTGTTCATTGGCCATTACAGTCTAAAGTCCCTTACATACAATAATGTAGATGTCATTAAATAAGTTCCTCTCCTCACATGTTATGCCCATAGAACAGGTCATCCTTCCCTCTAGTAACATGAATGGAATTTGATCGTACCTAAAACAAATATGACATGTAGTAACTGGTCAGGGAGGCAAAACATGTTTTCGGTGCAAGAGGATAGTCCAGTGTTTCCAACATTCTGACCTCAAATTCTCAGTCCAGGTCTTAAGGCTATCCATGTTTGAGCACTGATGCTACTGTAAATCAAACTGATGTACCAATTAAGTTACTTGTGCACAAACATGATATCCTTAAAACCAGGACTATTATGAGGCTTTGCGGATCAAGTTTGGGGAGCAGCACAGCGATCATCAGACATATGTAAAAATAAAGGACGCGTACCTCCACGTTCCTATTTGGCCAGATTACCACTCCTCAGATTCACAGTCGGTCAGGCACACTATCAGTTCCAGGCCCTGCCATTCGGCTTAGCAACAGCCCCACGCGTCTTCACAAAGATCATGGCGGCTATGGCGAGCCTGCTGCATGCGGACGGGATAACAGTCATTCCCTATTTGGACGATCTGCTAGTGAAAGCAGATTCGGCTTTCCAGTTGCAGGTCCATCTGGACAGCACAGTGCAGGTGCTTCAGGTTAACGGCTGGATCCTGAACTTCGTGAAGTCTCAACTGACGCCTTGTCAGCGCCTGATGTTTCTGGGAGTGATCTTCGATACATCTCTCCAAAGAGTCTTCCTGCCCGAGTCCAAAGCCCGGGCCCCCCAGGATTTGTTCACGATGGTACTGTTGGTGCCTCGCCTGTCCATCTGGCGGTGCATGAAGTTGTTTGGTACGATAGACTTCACCTTCGAGACCATCCAGTACACCCGCTTCCACTCGCGAGACTTCCAGTGGGAGATTCTCTGCAATTGGTCAGGTTGCACCGAGGACCTCTCCTCTCAGCTCCTGGTTCTTTCGGACAGCACTTGGCAATCCCTACGATGGTGGCTGTTTTCCAATCGCCTGTTTCAAGGTTGTTCCTTGGTCTCTCCGAGCTGGGTCATTGTGACTACAGATGCAAGTCTCAGTGGTTGGGGAGCTGTGACGTCGAGTCTTTGTCTTCAGGGTCTTTGGTCGTCATTGAAGACTGCCCTACCGATCAATGTGCTGGAGCTTCGGGCCATCTATCTGGCTCTGTTGCGAGCCCAGTCCACCCTGGCTGCTCGCCCAGTGAGGATTCAGTTGGACAACGCCATGGCTGTGGCGTATGCGAACCATCAGGGCCGCACCAAGAGTGCAGCAGCCATGGCAGAGGCAAGCCGCATTCTAGCTTGGGCAGAGGCCTTTGTTCCGGCACTCTCGGCGGTGTTCATTCTGGGCGTGAAAAATTGGAAGGCGGACTTCCTCAGTAGGATCACCTCCCTGCCGGGGGAGTGGTCTCTCCATCCGGAGGTGTTCCAGCATTTGGTACGAAAGTGGGGCTTTCCAGAGGTGGACCTGATGGTGTCTCGGCACAACTGCAAGGTTCTCCGATTTTGTGTGAGATCCAGGGATCCAATGGCATACGGAGTGGATGCCATGACCGTTCCTTGGAACTTTCGTCTGGCATATATTTTTCCTCAGAGTCCCATGTTACCTCGGGTACTCCGGCGGGTCAGGGAGCAACAGATGCTGATGACAGCCCGGTTTTTGAGACTGAGCTCTTTAAAGTTAAGGGGTTTTCCCCTTCTGTTGTCTGTACTATGTTGTGGGCTCGGAAACCGGTCTATCATAGGGTCTGGAAGCTTGCCTTCAGGGAGGCCTTGAAGCTGGCTTGCGGCTTTGTTCATTGAAAGTCCAGATTTCGGCTCTGTCAATTTATTTTGAGCGGCGTCTGGCCCTCCTGCCAGAGGTTTGGACTTTTTTGCAGGGAGTGTTGCTGGTTCAACCTCCGTTTCAGCTGCCAGTGGCTCCGTGGGATCTGACCTTGGTCCTTTCTGCTTGGTCCTTTCTGACCTTTAGATTTGTCACATGGAAATTTGGTTTTCCTTATGGCCATTGCCTCAGCTCGGTGGGTCTCGGTGTTAGGGGTCTTGTCTTGCAGACCGCCGTTCCTCATATTCCATGATGATCGGGCAGTTCTCCGAACAGTTCCTTCGTTCCAACCGAAAGTTGTTTTGGCTTTCCACTTAAACCAGGAAATTTGTCTTTCCTGTGTTTTCCCCATCGGAGACTTCCCGGGCCCTGGACGATCTAGCTCTGTTGGACGTCGTCCGGGCCCTGCGGATCTACTTGGACAGGACTTCAACCCTCCATCAGATGGATTCCCTACTGGTCTTTACGACGCTCAGAAATGTGGCTGGCCGGCTACGAAGCAGACGATTGCACGTTTTATCTGCTCAGTCATCTCTTGAGCATATGCTGATGTGGGGCGTGGCGGCCGGCACATGCCAGGGTGTCTGCTCATTCTACTCTGGCAGTGGTAACCTCCTTGGCGGCACATCAGGGGGTCTTGGCTGAACAAGTCTGGCGCGCAGCTACCTGGTCCTCTGTCAACACGTACAGGTTTCATGTTTATGCCTCCGGCGACGCCTACTTTGGGCGTACAGATCTCCATTCACCCTGAGCGTTCCTGAGCTCAGCCTGAGCCTTCCCTTCACTGGGGGCAGCCTTTGAACGCCCCATGGTGCAGTGTCCCCCAGCCATAATGAAAGAGAAAAGGGGATTTCTGGTTACTTGCTGTTGAATCCTTTTATCTGAATCAGGCTGGGGGACACTGCATTCCCTCCCTCACGCTCTGTCATGTTGTGTTGTATTTTTGACAACGTTGGCCCCTGCGGTACTGTTAATTTGTTTGTTTGTTATAACCGTTTCACTGAGTTACTGCTTCTCCTTACCAGGCACTTTTGAAGTTGTACTGCAGTGATGGCGTTGCAGAGGGGAGGAGCTTGGATTAAAGTTAGAGTTAGTTAAGTGCCAGCTCCTTGCAGTCCCATCTACAACCCCATGGTCCAGTGTCCCCCAGCCTGAGTCAGAGAAAAGCATTTAACGGTAAGTAACCAAAAATCCCTATTTTCCATGGCACAACTGGGCCAAAAGTTTCTTATTGAGAAATTCAGCATGCTTATATGTCACCCTTAGGGGTAAGTTTACTATAGTGAGAGTTTTTAGAAGTGAGTGTTAAAAGTGATGTTGCCCATAGCAACCAACGAGATTCTACTTAACATTTAACTGCACCTTCTAGAAGATACTGGTTGCTATGGGCAACATCACTTTTAAAACTCACTTATAAAAACTCTTACTTTAGTAAATTTACCCCTTAGGGTTAGTTATGTGGTGGCTGACAGGGCTGCACTTCATTTTGTCTACACATTTTTTGATTGGCAGCCATCAGCACCGGTTTTGCCTATCACACTGACTAAAAATGATTTTATTTGGTACTGGACCACCAACCCGAGGCACCCCTACAAGTGCCCTGAGGCACCCCTTGGTGCCATGGCACACAGTTTGGGAATCACTGAGCTAGCGCTACCATACATGCGTTAAATGTTGTATGTCAGAAGATGCAAATAATTCACACACACAAGGCAGAACTATTCCACTTTTATCTTGTGAATGGCATGTTGTGTTATCCTATAGAAGTGTATACATATATGATGATCGTGCATAGTCTGTCTCTCTAGTCAAAAGGAAATAAAATATGGTTTCCCTTGTGTTTTAATAATCGTGTTCCAGTGTGTATGAATTACGCACCACCTGCTAGCGGCTCCTACCGTGTGGTCATTGTGAGCAATTGTAGGGGGAGCGGAGAGTAGAGACTCTTTGACTTTGCAGAAGCCAGTCCAATAGGCTAGTGTATATGTATATATGACACATCATAATATTTAAAAAATCAATGAAAGATTATCCCTCCTTAATATTCAATTACATCATTTTTACATCTTTTCTCTCCAGCAAAGGTTTTATATAACTGACCATGAAACTCACCATATTGATTTGTTAGGCAGGACGACATCTACATCGCTAACAGCCTGGAAGTGGTTCTTGCCTATTTTCACCTGTAAGTGTGAATTAGACCTAGTAATACAGTCTAATATATCCTCAGCTGTAGTTAATCAACTTCTCGTGGAAACTGTCCACTGTAAAATGACATTGCGTTAATGTTACATGGGAAAATGTCAGGGCTGTTTCTACAGTGTGAAAAATACTTTCTGTACTGGTTACATTTTGCCGTTTCCTAAACCGTGCTCTGAGTTATACTAATGTATTTTTTGCTGGAAATCTGTCTCTAATTCAAGTGGTAATTTCACAGTAATGTGAATCCGTCTCTGTATATTTTGTGTAGGTAAAATGTTACTGAATAGTTGTAAATCATCTCCAAGGCCTAATGCATGGATTGAAATGATCTTTAGAATTTGGCTGCAATGTCTGCTATGTAGCTGCTCGCACCTGTGCTCATCAGTGTTATTAATATAATAAACCGCGTTCTTCACACCGTTTATATAGGACCAGCAAACCAGAGAAGGAGGTGTTATAGAGCATGTAACATAGTTATTTACCAGGCAGTGTTCTGTATTATAATTGCCTTGAATACAACTGTCATCCCCCAGAGGTTCCCAAACTCGGTCCTCAAGGCACCTCAACAGTCCAGGTTTTACAAATAACCATGCTTGGGCACAGGTGACTTAATTAGTACATCAGTCTTTTGATTTAACCATCTGTGCTCAACCATGGTTATCCTTAAAACCTGGACCGTTATGGTGCCCTGAGGACCGAGTTTGGAAATCTCTGTCCTACCCTATGGCAAGAAGATTAAAATAGCTCTGCCTAATTATACACACTCAGCTAACATACACAGAACAATGCTAAAAGTAATATTGTTGCAGGAGGGGGCACATACAAGACAAGTTCATCAAATGGTGGAAACCGGTAGTAGTGGCATTTACAAGACAGATTTATTTTTGGTAGTTGAATTGTTAAATACAGCATGTTCTATTTGCTTTGGCAGAGTTGTTTGCTTTAGCTGTCTTACGTACGACCAGCGGCCAGTGTCAGATTATATCCCAGTAAAATCCACCACCGCACACCATTCCCAGTGAGCCCAGGTCCCAGCAGCATTTGCAGTACAGGAGTGGATATGGTCCTAAAACCTGCAGCAGATAGACCGGCCCCTAAGGAGGTGTGTACAAGTAGTGTCTTCCTATTGGATGCTCTTAGTTCTAATCTCACACCAGGCTGGCAGTCCCACGGATAGGAAACTCCTCCTCCTTTGACTGCCAGTCCAATGTCTGATTAGCCGCACTAAAGGCCCCCATGCACTGTGTGATGGCACCGTGCGAGGAGACAGGGGATCCGTCATCCCACATATCGGGCGGTCCGCACACACGGTACGATCGGGTGGCCGACCGCCCGATATGCCGGCTCCCCCCTCCCGCATAGCAATCCATGGGATCGCACATCGCATCCCCTGATCAATTGGTCCTGCAGAAAGAACAGGGGGTGTGATGTACAACCACTATGGGGAGTGCGGTCTGCCCGATATCAGGGCCATACACGGTGCGATATAGCAGACAAATTGCACCAATCATTGTATGTGGGCCTTAAGAGCTTCCAATAGGAAACCCACACTGCTAGCCACCGGTTTTACAGTGCTTCTAGGGTCCTTAGACTATGTATGAATAAATCAGTCCTCTGGGTGTAAAGCTGAGTACATACTGTGCAGCAATCGGGCGGAACAACCAATTTTCAGCTGCCCTGTCCAATTATTGCACAGTGTGTACACAGCACCCGGGGCTGATGGTCGTCCCAAAACCAGTTGGATCTGCTCCCGACATCTTGACTACTGCACGTTTTTCGTGGAGCTCAATTAGCTGTTATTATGCCGCAAATACAGTGTGTACGTGATTGGTCCAATAGTGCATTTAAAAAGGTCACTTTAGTGACTCGTACAGATAGGAACGATAAATGAGTATTATGTACACTGGAAATCCGATCTCTGGATCATTGCAGCTCTAAAAAAAAAATCTCTAATCTGTCGTGTTTACCGAGTTTCAGTCAGTCAGTGTGTCACTGAGTCTGTTCCTCCTAACGTGCTGCAGAGCCAAGCAAGAGAGCACAATGGACACATTAAGCAAAGCTTACTCTATGGGTCAATCCAAGGTGCGAGTTGGGTCCTATGAGCCGTACTAACTGTGAACTGGTGCTGCAAATTTCATTTACAATCCAATTCCAAACCCTCATTGATTTTTCAGTGGAAATTCACATTATTCTGTGCGCACCCTTCTAAATAGGAGAACAGATAACATAAATCTTTATTTGAAGGAAAACTTGTTGTGACACAATGCAAAACTAATGGCACATCCCACTCAGTGAATAATCACACACTTGGAGGGGTTTAAATAGCATAATTTAGTCAATAAAGACATGTCTGTTTTCAGGTGAATTTCCCTAAAAAAGTCAATAATGGGTTAAATGATGTTGGACAGGTACGTGGACGTGTAGACGACGTGGGACAGGTAAGTGGAGGTGTAGACGACGTGGGACAGGTAAGTGGAGGTGTAGACGATGTGTGACAGGTACGTGGAGGTGTAAACAACGTGGGACAGGTACGTGGAGGTGTAGTCGATGGGGGACAGGTACGTGGAGGCGTAGTCGACGGGGGACAGGTACGTGGAGGCGTAGACGACGGGGGACAGGTACGTGGAGGCGTAGACGACGGGGGACAGGTACGTGGAGGTGTAGACTATGTGGGACAGGTACGTGGAGGTGTAAACAACGTGGGACAGCTACGTGGAGGTGTAAACAACGTGGGACAGGTATGTGGAGGTGTAAACAACGTGGAACAGGTACGTGGAGGTGTAAACAACGTGGGACAGGTACGTGGAGGTGTAGTCGATGTGGGACAGGTACGTGGAGGCGTACTCGATGGACAGGTACGTGGAGGCGTACTCGATGGACAGGTACGTGGAGGCGTAGTCGACGGGGGACAGGTACGTGGAGGCGTAGACGACGGGGGACAGGTACGTGGAGGCGTAGACGACGGGGGACAGGTACGTGGAGGCGTAGACGACGGGGGACAGGTACGTGGAGGTATATTGATAGTAGAGGGGTTTTTGAACTTGCAGATGAGACATAAGGGTTTTTTCAACTTTGTACATACTTGTATAAAAACACTGAAAAATTTCTATGCAGACATTTTGCTGTATCCGAAAATGCTGGAAAGACTTTAATTTGATGAAAAACACTTTGCAGAAATCATGCATTTAACGCTTTTTAAAAACCTCCAGAGCTCTCCTTACGGCCACTAATAGCCTTCTATATGGTCCTACTACCTCAGTTGTCACTTTTTGGGGGTTCATGATGGTTTCCCCACTTTTTCATGCCCTTCATCGAGGTCGCATTTTGTAGAAAGGTTGAGCACCCCCGCAGCAACTACCGTGAATTGGCATTTCTAATTGAATCTCGCATTTCCTGGGTGCGCACATGAAGCAAACTCACTTTTGCAAACTCGACACTTAATTGAATTGACCCATATATTATTCAGCTCTGTAATATACATCCTTTGATATATTGCAGTTTTAAATACTGACTTTACCTATCCTAAATTTTGGATCTGGACTTGACCATAACTAATGCCATCCAAGGGTGTGCTTAGGACCTCTATACAACCTGGCACTGCTATACGCACCAGCGATAAGCGGGCCATACCACCCAACATTCCAGCAGTCAGAACAAACACCACAATTGGTACTTATACCCCCTTTACACCAGAGCTAAAACCTGGGTTTTTGCTGTGTCTACCCAGGTCGCAACTCAGTGTAAAAGGGTCCCTGAAAAATAACCCGGGTCAAGTGACCCGGCAATCCAACCCAGATAGCTACCAGGGTCTGACCCAGGATGGACCTGGGTAATGGTGCAGTGTAAACAGTGCAACCCAGGTTATCCAACCTGGGTCATGCCTGAAATGCGCTGATTTATGGCTGTGGAGCAGTCACCTACCACTTTTTATGACCTCACAAGTTTAGCAGGGCAGACCCATGTTCAGTGTGAATGGGGCTGACCTGAGAATAACCCAGATTGATGGTGCTGTAAATGGTGTTTGACTTGGGTTGGAACCATGTCTGAAAACCCAGGTCGGACCCGGGTTTTTGGTGGAAAAGAGGTATTATTAAGTTGCACCTTCAAACATTTATTGTTCAATCTTTTTGAGTGCTGAGAGTAAATTAAGCAGTGTTGCATTTACTTAGGTAAACAATTCCATTGCTTGGTATGTCAGCCTTTATGGCAAATATATACAAGTTATGGGTGCAAACATACACACGTGTTATATGGCCATATCATTTTCTGCCACTTGGGGTTGCTCTATATTGTATAAAGAATTTTCTTTCTCTTGAAAGGTTGAACTCACAGCTAGAGTGCCCTAATATATTTTAAACCCACAGACACTAACACACAGACGACTGCTGCCTTCATTTCAAATGATAAAATCTGTTAAAATGAATTCTAATGCCATTTAAATGTATAGATGTAAAATAATTCATACCTCAACATATTGTAAGCTTTGTATGATCTATTGAGTTTGCAAAGTCAAGGAACTAAACTGTGCTACTGACTTTATTAGCAGTGATCTTGTTACTGTAGATAAGGAATAAAAATTCTCTGACTGAACAAATTACAATTTAAATATAGTTTTGAAATAAAGCAAAACCATTCAGCTTTTTGCTCAGGCATTGCGTATGGCACTCTCAGGTCTATACACGTGTATAAAGAGTAGTGATACTTTAATGTGTTACCATATCATTCTTTTTATAATTATTCTGTATGCAGCGCTAACAAACTACACAGCACTTTACAATCAATGTTAATTCATTTACCAGATCTTCCAGTCAATGACTGCACGCACAAATGAACACAAAGGTCAGTTTGGTCAGAAGCCAGTTCACCTACAGTACATACAGTATGTAGTCACAGGGACAATGTGCAACTACAAATTCTAGATATTGTACTGGGTGGATTCAAACACAAGACTTTGAGTAAAAATTGTCTATTAGTATATACATATTATATAATATTATAGTATATACTCATACAATAATATTTAATTTTATGTTCTGCTTATAGGGGAAAAAGAATTAGGTTAATGTTGGACTAGCACCTTCCTCTGGAATAGCCTATATCTATAAAATAATTTCATAAGGTCTGTTCCGTCTCCTCAATGCGCACGCCCAGCAGCTCCAACTTCGCTAGGGAGGTGGGATAGAACTAGGAAAGGAGGACCAACCACTGGGGCCAAATAAGTATGGGAGGGGAAGATGAGTAGCTGCAGCAACGAAAGCAGCAGAAATGTGGGGTGGAGTGGAGCAGGGGGAACAAACCAAGGAGACCCAGTGTGTGTTTGTGTGTATGTATATATATATATATATATATATATATATAAACACACACACTCTAGTAAAGGGACACCTTAGTGCCTGACCATTGCCCCACCCTCAGCTCCGCTCCCCGCGCTGACCCATCCTGCCCCCTCTCTGCTTTCTTCTCTGTTCCTCTATCCCGCAAAAGCCTGCCACTGTTCCGTCCCACCCCTATGCTTGTTCCCATTGGCCTTAGTCCTCCTCTCCTGCAGGACTAGGCTATATCTGTCTCCCTAGCAATGGGAGCTGTTGGATGGGGGGTGCCCATCCTGGCTCCCACTGTGCATGTATGTATGTACTATAAAAAATGCTATTACATTTAGGATAACTGAAAATGACCTTTTGTGCTCATTATTGGTATTAATAACCATTGGCTTATGTGTGGAGAGTTTCCAGATACTGTATGCCATTTATATAAAGAGAATGTGGACAGACAATGGTTCCTCGAAGTATGCAATAAGACCAGTAAGATGCCATCTCCTCACTTAGTCTGCTTGTTCCTTTCCTCATTGGCTTGCTTGGAGCTGTGAGGGCTTGTGCCCCATCTGCTGCTCCAGGTACAGCTGCATGCGGCACTGAGGCAGTGCTGGTGTCCTATAGGGGAACAGAGACATGGAGAGACTGTGATACAAAACACTAAGGGGCATATTTATCAAGCCTATATTTCATGATTAATTCTGCCAAAATGTAGGGCAAAATTTACTAAGCGGCAGGTTCTAAACTTCGGCGGTTTGGTGGCGGTTTTGCTATCTGCAGATTTACTAAGGCCAAAACCACCGGGGTTTGGAACTCGCCGGCAAACCGCCACCAAACCGTCGGGGTTTAGAACCCGCCGCTTAGTAAATTTGCCTGTAGACTAATAATGATTGCGGCATGGCTGCGATTATTAATCCATAGGCCCTTTAACACTCACTGTAAAATGCTCTGTTGAGTATTTGATGGCTCATTGATGACTAGCAGAAAAGGTAAGGTTATATTGATCAGGGCTACCTCATTTATCTGCAGCACAGAAAGGTGTCTTCCAGGCGTAATACTAGAAGAATTCCAGTATTTACAGTAATGTGTAGGAGGATTGTGGCCACTTAGAGGGGGTGTACACTGTATGTACAGTGTCCCTATGAAAAGCTGATCGCTCCTTGACAAGAGTTTGGCAGCAAAGGTCTGAAAAGTGGAGGCAGCTTCCAGCGCAGTGAAGAGCAGAATATAATTGGTTGTGAGTATCTGCTAGGACTGGATGCTGCCTCCCCTTCTCAGCCATCTCCTACTGATTGCTGACAAAACCATTGATCCATGTTTTCAAGCAAGTTGTAGAGTAAAAACCCTCTCAGCCAGGCTATTTTATTTATAGAAGATCAGATTTAAAGTTGAAGTACAAGATTATGGGGTCCAGTTACTAAGCAGTGTTAGGAGACAGAGAGAAAAGTGATAAGGTGCCAGCCAATCGGCTCCCAACTGTCATTTTTCAAACACAGCCTGTGAGATGACAGTTGGGAGCCGATTGGCTGGCACCTTATCACTTTCTTATCACTTTTCACTCTGTCTCCTAACACTGCTTAGTAAATAGACCCCTATAGCTCTTAACATAAAAAACATAAGTTCACATATTTCAGTGTTTATGCTTCAGTGACCTCTAGCAATTACACTTTGAGGGCCCCATTTAACAACGATGCATAACCCCATTAGCACTCGCTGAAGAGGTTATGTCATAATTTCAGTTTTTAACAAACAGCTGTGATCTTAGATTACCGCTAATTGTCACCGCATTGCTCTCGCCATTATTAGATGGCGAGAGCGATGCGGTCGGGACCCGGCAGCACCTTTCCATGCTTCAGCAATGTCTTCCAGGCACTGCCGGGTCCTTGCTGGGTTTCTGTGTTATGCTCATGGCAGAGAAACCCGTCGCTGGTGGTGATAGGATACTACATTACAAAGGGGTTGATAGTGATTTCACATTGGACATTGTTTGTCTTGTATGTGCGGTCTCATTGCTTTTGAGAAAGGTTTCATGTGATGTCTCCAATTGAGGTATTTTACATAGGCTTACTGTATGGGCAGATTAGAAGATATTCTTCCCTCTATTTCTATACACACTAATGCTTTTTCTGATGGCACCCATTGCTCGGAACTTTTTCTTCCAGAAACAAGATGTTTGTCTACCCTCATCGCTGGTATATTTTAACAACCCTGCCTGGAACTTGTATCACCAGCATGTACCAGCTGCTTTATAGACCTGAAGACACCTGGCTCCAGGTCCTTCATCAAGCTGGAGGTGAGTTTGGGTATCGGAACCTTTTTACATAGCACTAGTACTTTTTCATAGACAAAAAGCACTGATGCTATGGCATTTGGCCAATTGTTGTCAGGACTAACATCCAATAATTAGACACTGTCTTTATACCTGTATGTCTCCTTGTGTACTGTAGAGAAGTCCCTATCTCCTGTTAGCTCTAGGTTGTCCTTTGCAGGCTTGCAGGTCCTCACCAGCTCCCCCTTTTTATATATGAATGTTGTCCCTGTTGTGGTCTCACTGTCAAGCTTTACCTATGGGTAGCAGTAGAGAAATAAAATTAACAAACAGAGTTACAGTAATAATGATTGCCTTTAGTGCGTGCAGTGATTTCTAGCCTCACCAGAGGTCGCAGCGAGACACCGCCCATGGGATCTCCACACCGCAGTCGAGGTTGAACGCCCCAATCCTTGAACACACTTCTGCTGTGGGTGGTACCATCAAACCTGGCATTTAGTGGTCGGAGGACTGACCGCGGTCGTCTGACTGGCTCCAAGGGCTGTAGCTCAGGTGGCAGAAATGCCAACTAAAACAATACATATGGTACACATGTATGTGAACATAGTAACAGACAAACAATATAGCTGGTTCAACATAAGGAAAAATATTCATAAAGAAGAGAAAGTTGGATATGTAAGGAAGATGGGGAAACTGTGGCACTATCAGCAAGTTGTCCTATGCAGCAATAGCTCAGTGAGATCCGTGCATGCATCAGTGTGTAAAAAGCTTGTAAAGTGTTAAACTTAAAAAAATATTACGTGGGGGATAAAAGACATAGTGGTCCCCCGTAATTTGCACAAACAGCACTGGGCTCAGCGAGCCGCTCCTGATTTTGAAAATACGGGGAACAAAAGACGTAGGGTTCCCCCGTATTTTCCAAAACGACCACAGGACACTTTCATGTGGGGGTGTAATGCCACATCCAGGGGAACCCTTTCACCCAGTCCCCCTGCAAAAGCATTATATCTGACCACTAGTTAGCCTAGGCTGGGGATCCCTGGGGAAGTGGGGAACCCCCAATAAAGGGCTACCCCTCTCTAGGGCACCACAGGACTAGGCTGATAGCCCAGGGCTATCCCCGGCACCCCTGGTCGATTGTGTATAAATTAGATATAATAACATTGTCCTTTACATGAGAAATACAGGTCCCAGCAAGCCTCCCCCGCATGCTGGTAGTTGGAGAACCCCAAATACCAGCATGTGGGGCATTAAGGGTTCGCTGGCACCTCTAGTTCACCTGTAAAAGAAATATTAAAATAAATAAACACAAGACACACAGACTGTGAAAGTATAACTTTATTACATTCCCACTCACACTGACACATACGCACCTACAATCCCTGGACTCGTCCTCTTGTCCATGTAGGCATCCACATCTTCTTAAAACAAAAAAAGCCAAGTCCTGACCCATGAACATAAGTAAGGATGGTACTTCCTGATTGAAGGCTCACTGAGCTCAGCCGCAGCATTTCTCTTAGAAATTCCTGGGCTGAGCATTCATTGGCCTCCGCCTCTCTCAGCCAATGAATGGTTCTCACCATTGTCTTCAATGGTGAGAACCGCCAGGTTACTAAAGGTGCTGGTTTTGGAAAAGACAGGGGACCCCTACATCTTTTTTCCCCCCGTATTTCCAAAACCGGGACCGGCTTGCTGAGTCCAGTGCTGGTTGTGAAAATTATGGGGGACCACTACATCTTTTGTCCCCCTTATTTACAAAACCAGGACTTGCTCTGAAAAGTCCAGTGTTTGATGTGCTTTTAGGACATGCACTCATCATCTCCAGCCTTGACCACTAGTTCTCCTCTATGTTGCCTCTCTCCACACCAATCCATCCTCACTGCTGCCAGTCTCATTCACATCTCCAGCCACATGACATTTGCCTCCCCCCTCTGCAACCACTGCTGCTTCCTTCACTGCCTACCTATCCCCTTCAGAATCCAGTTTAAACTCATCACCCTAACATACAAAGCTCTTAATCATTCCATCCTCCCCACCTACATCTCCAACCTCATCTCTGTCCACACTTACTTCAACCCTCTTCTACTCCAAATGCCACCTCCCCTCTACTCTAGTCACTTCCCCCAATATTTTCCTCAATATTATCTCTTGCGGTGCCACCCATTGGAGCGCACTCCCTCACCTGGCTTTCCTCCAGTCTTCCCAGCTTTAAACAGTGTATTCATATATATCTTTCCATGAAAGCCTGCCAGCCTTCTTTTTATGTCCTTTCTCACTCCTTCCTCCTGCTCAACTTCCCAGATTCTCACCAACTGTCTACCCCATACTTGTAGAATGTAAGTTTTTGGGCAGATACTCTTCATTCTTGTTCTTCTCCTTGCACTATCCTTACCACCAGTGCTCCTTGTGTCTCATCTTCTTCTTTCAGCGACTCTGACTCCTGGATGCAGGATCATTGAGAGCTGTTGTGCCCTCTGCCGCTCACCACTGCCTGCTGACTCTAGCTACAGCAAGTTGCTCAACTCGTTCCCTCTACTTGTGTCTGTGGTGCTACTTCAGTGCTTTGTACACACTGTTGTGCACCATGGCAGATGACAAATAAAATATAATAATAACAAGGATATGTATCTGAGTGTAAGCGAACAGGTAGGCCATAATATGAAGCTTATGTGAGGATGCTTAGAAAGATCCATATGGACCAGAACATAATGAAAAACAAGAGGTGACTATCAATTTATTTTATCCTTGCAAAATACTTTATACATATAATATTACCTTTGTAACTGTAATCCCATCTACCTGTCCTCCCCGCTCTCTATCCATGGAAGTCAACTCCTCCTTTAAATGGGCTGGCTCAGGCCGAGGGTGCAGCAAAGGATCCCAGCCAGGGAACATCTCTCTCTGAACAGTCTGAAAGTCATTACTGATAACCAAGAAAAAAATGACAATGTCTGCTCACATAATTATTGGCATCAATGCCAACTAGTTATACCCTGTAGACATGCTCCAGCTATACTCACCTGCAATACGGGTTTACGGCCAGGTTGTCTGTGGGTGGAGGGGCTGGTCTGCTTGGTTCTATGGGGTGACTTATGGAGAAGTCACTTTGATACTTGGTCGTCAGCTTCGCTGGTGGGCGTTTGATTACTTTTTTCAGAGGAGGTTGCTTGGTTTCTTTTACCTTTTCCAAAGGCAGAGGGTGGAAAGTAGACTTGTTTGTTGTCATCATGTAATGTTCACCTAGACAAAAGTAATGTTGCTGAATGTAGATTAACTTGTGCATTGTACAAGGAGTGTGATTGAGAGAGTACAGAAGTCAGATCCCTTTAAATGTTCTACAAATCATATTTTATGAGAATATGAGGGCTTTGCATCCCCACTTGTGTCAATAAGAGGTGTGTCCATTCCTTTCCCTGCCAGACACTATGGGGCCTATTTATCAAATAATATATGCAGGCTATCGCCCTAAAACACCCATTTTGGGAGTGTACCTGCAACTTTGAAGTATCCCCTTGAATGTAACTCTAAGGGAAAGCAAAAGATGTCTCTGATATCTTCCATAGGTTTCTATGGAAGCTGCTAGGCTATCTGATTTAATAAGCTGCGGAAAGGCATTAGCTGCTGTAGCCGATGGGCTACACTTTGCAGAAATCACCGCAATGGTCGTCTGCACATGCGTGATGAGCAAATAGTACATGCATGGTAGGAAGAAAGGAGAGGTGATCATATTAATGATCATTTCACTTTTAACACATCACAGGGATGGGTTCCTTTTAGAACCCCTGTCCCTGCATATGCTTTTTACTACATTTGGGCAAAACCTAATTTCTTACTGTCGCGAATAGTAGTGACAACAAATTATAATCATCAGCTATGAAGCCCGATAATTAATAATTATGTACCTATGGGTAGGATGTATCGATGACATTTTCTGAAATTTACTGCAATACAAATGGATCCCCATATGTATTAAAAGGTTCACAGCGGATACTGGAGAGATTTGATGTCCCTGTTTGCATCAAGATCTGGAAAGCTTAACTTTACAGAGTTTGTGCCCGATAGGCAATGCCATCTATACAGTAGATGACATTGCCTAAAGAAGCCTTTAGGCTTCTTATCGCAAAAAGGCCCGGATTGGGATCCAAAGTACCCTTCCACAATAGTGGACACTAGCGCATGTGCAGCCTTATGGCTGCTTTGCACATTACTTCACCCAGGTCATAAACTCGGAGGTGAAGACATCACCGGGAAAGCTGGGTATCTTAGAGGTGTCCCGGCAAGAAGATGTCAAAGGTTTCCGGTGGACATTCCAGCATGTAAGTAGGCAAAGATGTCCGTTAAATAACGCATTATAAATTAGGGATGTGCAGGCTCGGATTAGCTAGGATTTTCCCGCCAAATTCAAATTTTTCCCGCCAAAAATCTGTTCTCAGAAAGAGGCAAAACATCATCTTTCATGGACAAACATCATCTTTCGTGGACTTTTGTCCAGGAATGATGATGTTTGTCAATAAAAGATGACGTTTTGCCTCTTGTTGAGACCCGATTTTTGGCGGGAAAAATCTGAATTTGGCGGGAAAATCCGAACTAATCCGAGCTTGCACATCCCTATTATAAAGGCGATCACTAATACATCTCGCCCTATATATGTTTTGTCAGGAGGATTTCAAAGACCTGTAACCAGTTCCACCAAAACAATTTTAATTTTACAGTACAGTACATCCTTTTTATTATACTATGAATTATTTATTCACCTTTTTAATAATGTAAGCAAATGGACCTTTACAAGCATAATTTCTGACAATCTTTTACATTAATTTCAATATTGCCTGCAGCATTCATGAGCTTTAATCCTCAGTATGGAGTACACTGGGATGCAGCAAGGTTTTGAAAACATTGTTTTTTTACGTTATATTAAAAGTGAAAATAATGGTTCAATATTATGACTGTATTGGGCATTATAGTTCTAATGTAAGATACCTATGTATGATACTCTAGAAAGCCTTCCCTCCAGCAAAAACATCTGTTTCCACCAGATATAAGATTTCAGCCAATTTCTCAAAAGCTACCGTCAGTGGTGGCTATTACTGGGGGGTTTCCAGGAGTAGCTACCTCACTAGCTATTTAACAAGAACAGCAGCAGTACAAGTACCACCGATGACCTCCGATCACTGTCACCATCTCCTATAGTAACAGTATAATATAAAATTCATTATTAAATACTTTTCCCTTTAAGTGGATCTGGAAACCTACAGTAAGTTCAGGCTGGTTAGGTAACAGGGCTGTTCATAGTTTGAGTCATCCGCTGGTGTGTGCCTACATAACTCTGCAATATCAACACCTGCACATGCATCATTTCCAACAGGTTATGGGCCCAGGCACCCACAGATCCAGAGATACAAGCTATGAGGACGCCAAGAGCAGCATACAGACGCCAACTTAAGCACATGTGTAGTGAAGACTGCATAAGGACACAGAGTGAAAACAGTGCAGAGTGTTTCTAGCGCAGTATAGTAGCGGTGTAGCTGATTAGAGGGGATGTGGTCATAATCCCGACCGCTGGGACTCTGGTGCTCAGAATGCCGGCGCCAGAATCCCGACATCTGTCAGAATCCTGGTGCCGGCATCCCAACCACTGGAATCCCGAAGGAAAGTAGCAGGGTTATTGGGAGGGTTAGGGTTTATTGTTAGGCACTAGGGGGACGGTTAGGTTTAGGGTGCGAGGAGGTTGGGTTTAAGCACTAGGGGGGAGGTTAGGTTCAGGCACCATGGAGGTAGGTGAGGGAGAGGGTTAGGATACTGAGCAACAAGTGTCGGTATGCTAACCCTGTCGGGATGCTGGTATTGGGATTCTGACCACTGGGATCCCAAACGCCGGAATCCCATACCCAACCTGATTAGTGTACAGAAGCTGCACAGGTTTTGTCTGTAAGTGGCATAGATACAGGAGCTACACTCATAATGGGGTTATCAAGCTAAAAGAATTACACAACATGGAAGATTGCTTTGGAAATGCAACTGAAATGTGAAAGGTTTTGGAAGGTAACTGTAGAACCAGGTGCAGATCCAAGCCAACATGACAGAGGGCTCTATTTATTAACATTATTTTTACTAAAATAAAAGTGAAAAAGGGTGTTTTCACACCCTTTTCACATTATTTTAGTATCACCTAAAGTTACTAAAGGGTAATTGGAGTAGAATTAGTAAAATTCTACTCCAAGCCCTAATTATCACTTATTTTTAGTAAGCAGATCGCATTTCCCATAATTCTAATGGGAAATGCGATCTGGCCAAAATTACTAAATATAACTTGTGAAAAAATACCGGGGAAAGCCCTGTGATAATAACGCCACCTGGAGGTGGCGTTATGCAGGGTCTTCCCGGGTTACCGGACTCCTGCTCTGCTCTAACGGGCAGAGCCCAGAGCCGGCCCCAGTGATCAGCTGTGTGGTCTAAACAGACCATACGCTGATACACTGTAAAAAAAAAAGAAAATTAGTAAAAAAAAATAAAATAACTTAGCTAAGTCCAGGGACCAGTGATTGGGGCTCCGGTGATGTCTCCTCTCTGGTCAGCTGGTCGGCGGGGGGGATCGCAGGGGACATCACCGGAGCACCGGTAGGTGTAATTAGGGAGGGGGTATCGCGGGTAGCGGGGCTTAGCATCTGGGGGTGGGGCTTAGTGGCGGCCGGTTGGTGTATGCGTAGGCACTTGTCATGGTATTTTTTGCAAAAATACCGTGATAAGGCTGCGGAGGGTATTCGCAGGGACAGAACTTTATCGCAAGCTCTGTACCTGCAAGGGATTTTTAGTAAATCCCTGTGATTTGCAATGCAAATTCAGTCGGTAATATCACACTACAATCTGCATTCAAAATGCGGATTGTATTAAATAGAGCCCATAGAGAGAGCCATGGGTACCATAGGCTTATGTGTAGAACAACACATGTACTCTATATGGGAAGAAGTCAGCATTGCAGACAGCATACCAAGATGAAGGTCTCATGAGGAAAATTAATTTAAGATGTGTATTACACAATACCAGGTTATGTGAATGCAGCAGTATGAGTGACTACATTATGTCAGTTACTCAGCAGTTAACATCTATTGGAGTGCAGGTAGACAATGAAGAGATCGCTACAGCAAAGTTACAGAATTTAACACCTGACTTTGACTTCCTGGTAGTGGCGTTTGAGGAAACCACAGCACAGATAACCACAGACAGTGAGAGTGGAATTACTGCAGTTCCAAGAATGTGTATTATGCGAGTCAAGTGCTAAGTTCAGCTGTAATAAGGAATGGCTCACCACGTTAACCAATTGTGACCCTATTACAGACAAAGGGATTGGTAATCAAGTGCTTACAGCTTCAAAAGTTGGATCAATTAAAGCCCACCTGAAAGTTGGGGCAATAATTAGCAACACTGAGGTCGTGGGTTCGATACCCACTCCGGTCCTAACTGTGTGGAGTTTGTGTATTCTTCCTGTGCTTGCGTGGGTTTCCTCCGGGTACTCCGGTTTCCTCCGACACTCCAAAAATATACTGGTAGGTTAATTGGCTCCCAACACAAATTACCCCTAGTGTGTATGTGTGTGTGCATGTGGTAGGGAATATAGATTGTAAGCTCCACTGGGGCAGGGACTGATGTGAATGGACAAATATTCTCTGTAAAGCGCTGCGGAATGTGTGTGTAAATAACTGGTAATAAATAAAATAAATAATGTATCAGATATAGGCACAAATCTTATAGCCATCAGTGTCCTTGAAGAGAGAGGTCACAGAGTTCACTTAGCTAAAGGAACATGCATTGTGTGAAACAAAAGTGTCACACTGTACTGGATACCAGGCATTTCTTCCTGGGTCTGGCAGCACTGGGGTCCAGATCAGTGGCAGGCATAGGGTGGGGAGTCTCCGGTGCTTGCTGCTAGTGTCTTGCCTCCGGCATCTCCCTGCCGGGTTGATGCTACTGTGAGTGCAGGTGGCCGCGGCTCACCCTAGGGGTTCGCACACCATCCTGAAGGCGAATTTAAAAGGCCAAGCACTAAAATTATATACAAAAAAAAGAGTACTGCTCTAGTGAATTGTGACTGGATGGCCTCTTGCCGACTCCCGATCATAGGTTGGGGATTCGATCCCCACTGGAACTTGGGGTATCAGGGATTCCCGCTTACCATCAGTGACCGCCTGTCACTGACTCCACCCACCACCAAACCCTACCATCAGTATTTTGAACTGCTTCTTAGGTACACTTAGGCTCCTACCTGCGGTGCCTGGAATTGCTCTGCTGCGTATGAGTCTTATAGCTGCGGCCACACCTCCTGCTTGGTGTCGGCTGTTCCTGCCTGATGCCTCGCAATGAACCAGGCTCTGCACGGTAGTTGGTAGGGGGCTTGAGCTTCGGAGACACTCTGCTCAACCAAGAACAGTAGGAGAACGGAATACTATTTGGCGCAATTCTGTTGGTCGCAGGATTCAGATGCAATCGAATAGGCAAAGGTGTTTATTGCTCAAAGTCTTACAGGGGTATTCAATATGGGAGCGATAACATCGTTTTTGCGTTAACATCGCACTTTTGACGTCATTATCGCAGGTTTTACTTTTACACCGTATTCTGTTTCAAAGACTTATCGCAGTTTTGAAAAGTCTTTGATAAAAAACGGGGATAACTTTTCACCATTGAATAGGTGTCGAAAAAAAGTGCAGAATTGGGGTTTAGGGGTGCAGGCTTAAAAAAAATAGCCTGCACCCCTGGGAATTACATTTAAAAATGAACTGTGTCAAAAAAAGTTTTAAAAAAAAAATAGGGACACCCCAAAAAATTAATTTAAAATTTGGGGTGAAAAAAAAAAATGGGAAAAAATTGTTTAACAATAGGGAAATAGGTTCAGGGCTATTCTGCATGTATGCGGCAGATGTTTTCTAGAATAGAATTATAGCGGCAGGTGCACAAATGCAGAATTTTTAAAAACTTACTTTACGGACATCAAAATATGCTAGTACCCATTTTCATGTACCCCAAATTTGATGGGACCACTTAAAAAAATGAATAAAATAACCTAAGTGCTCTTCTGCATCACTTCTTCAATGTCGGAAAAAAACACCTGCTGCGGCTATTTAAATCCCCGACTTTCAATTAAAGGCTAAAACGGGGGTACCCATAGTGTTCCCCCATGTTTTTACTACTTTAGGGGGGTCTTACAATTTTTTTAAGGAAAAATTCGTAACTTTACGCAAATCCAACTACGGAGTTTCCCGTTTTTGTTAATTTTATATTGAATACGGGTATAAGCGATAGCGCGCCCGATACTTTAACACAGGCAAAAACTCTGATATGAAATGTTAACTTCGACAGTGAAGTTAACGTTTCATATTGAATACCCCTCTTAAAAAGACTCGTCCCTTCGGATTGAAGGGGAATATCAGCATACAAGATGTTACAGCAATTCTTCTCTTTGATAAACACCAATACACAGGCTCACAGGTCCTGTATATATAGTCATAAAACATAATACAACATGGTGCAATCCTCCCACTGTTGGTCTTGTAAACCAATCAGACCATCTATCCCAAATGTAATTACAACTCATATCCCACAGGAACTGGTAATTTACTTTCATCCTTAGATATTTTGTCACTGTGTGATAAATTTATCAATGTAGAATAACCAGCAGTAGTATTCGCTTTTCTCTTCCTGCAATATTCAGGAAATCATGAAACAAACATTTTTTCCACAGAAGTGCAGACACACAAGACACAATCTCAGGGCCATATCAAAGGACGATTTGGCCATTTGACTCTCTTCACACAGAAAGCTTCCATTCAGGTCTCACCTGGAGTGCACTGACCACAACAGGTCTTTCCATTCATCAGACCTCCTGCTAGGAAATAACAACCAGCATCTAATTTCCTGCAGTCACAGAAGCTGGTCATGCCTTATACAGGCATGTCCAAGAAGTGCATTTAACCACATATAAAATATATTCAAACATGTCACAGACTATACGACTCTGCTTTATACACCAATGCATTGAAGATGCAGTGCTCTATCGCAAAATATGTGTATATTAATACATTATTATAACCCATGTGCAGTGTGCTTTTAAACTGTCCACTTTAACTGTTTCAGTGCTGGTCGCAGTGGGAGCTGGCTCTCCCTGTCCCCCAGCGTGCAGCCACACTCTACCCACACTCCCCCAGTGCAGCTGGTCCAGTGCACGGCATATAAAACATTAAAAGCACACTTATTAACAATCATCGACTAGCGCAGAGTACACATTTACAATGGGCGCCTATACATTTCAAATATGGCACCACAGCGCGATAGTTAACCCTTTCAGTGCTGCCGTGCATATTTTACCCAGACCGGCCACACTAATCCAGCTAGAATAACACTTAGGCCCTCATTCAGAGCCGTACGCTCTGAGCAGAGCGCACACTCTGAATGAGGGCCGGCCTCCATGAAAATGGAGCGTCCTCCTGGACGCTCGTATAGCTGTGGGTCACCACCCACAGGCTATACGAGCGTGCAGTTTGATGGCCACGATGGTCTTGACCATCGCGACCATCGAAACTGCGAGCCGGAGCCTGCGGTTGAGGTTTTCAACCGCAAGCTCCGGAGTGATTTTGGCTCTATCAGAGCCAAAATCACTCCCACTGACATCACTAGTGATGTCAGTGGGCCGGCTTCTGACGGGAGGCGTTCCCATGGGAAAGCCCCCGTCAGGGAGGCACGCCCCCGGCACGCCTACCAAAGGGGGCGTGCTTTCAATCAACATCGACAGCACGCCCCCTTTGATCAGACACAACGAGCGAAGGACTTTCCTTCGCTCGTCGCGTCTGGCGCATGCGCACGACGGAGCTCCCTCCGTCGTGCGCATGCTCAGTCCAGAACATCGACCCACTTGCGAGCGGACAGCCGCTCGCGAGTGGGTCTGAATCAGGCCCTTAGGGGTAAATTTACAAAGAATCGAGTCTGGTCGAGTTAACAATCTCTGGAGAGTTTGGGCATTTTTTCCACTCGCAAATTTACTAATGTAAAACACGGTTGAGAGATCTCCTTTGCTACGGGAAAATACTGGAGAGTTAGCAAACGCTCTTCAATTCACCATCAGCTAAAGTAGAGAACCTTTTCACTAGTGAAGATAGGATTCTGGAATTTACCAAGCAGAGAGTTTCTAAACTCTCATGAGGTGGGACAACTCTCCTGTAAAAACTTGTGAAATAAATTCACCTGCCTATGATCTGCGAGTTTGGCAGAAACATACAAAGATCACTGTGATCCATGTATGTTTCTGCCTGTAAATAGGTTTAAAAAGGTTAAATGATAGAAAACAAATGACCTCATCCATCTATCCACCAAGTGGCTACAGCCCGAGACGCTGACAGGACCACAAATCGTCGAACGAGTCGTGATGGACCGGTCGGTATCTGCGATCCCTACCTGCATCCTTGCGCAAGTGGGTGATCCATGCCGACCCTAAGTACACAGACCAGTTAGTCGAACTGGTGGAGAGGTACGTGGCAGCTGAGGAGCTGATGAGTCTTCCCCACCGAGCCCCGTTGGCGCACCGGCGAACTCCCCTCAACAATGGTAAGACTGTTCCTGGGGAGAAGGGTGCTGGGCGGTGGAATGTGCCTAAGACTGAGGGTGGGGAACCTGAAGACAGGCCTGCCAGGCCAGGAAGGTTCCTACCCCGCAAAAGACTAGACATTAAAGTGACTCAATGTTTCTGATGTGGTGGCTGCGGCCATATAGCAGCTAATTGTTCCCTTACCTCTGAGCTCATGCAATGTGATACTGCTTCTGTCAACTGCAGGGGGTCTTTCTTTGCACAGCCAGCCTGTACTGCTGACTGGCAGGCTGAGACAGATAAACACGTGTGTACTCACTGTGGAAGGCAACTGAGTAGAGGCTCTGTTAGACTCTGGTAGCCTGGTTACACTTTTGAGAACTGAGCTGGTGAACCCTTTGAAGCATAAGGGAAAAACTGTTGGTGTGACATGCATACATGGGGATACTCGGTATTATATTACTGCTGTAGTGAACATCGAGACGCCATGTGGTACCGCGGTAGTCTCTGTGGGTTTTGGTAACGGGCTTAATGTATGATGTGATATTGGGAAGAGACTTTGCTCACTTCTGGAAGTTATGGGAAAGCCGGTTTTGCACAGTGGTAAATCACCCTGCCTCGTCTGAAAGGGTGACTGATGTAGTGACAGAGTCAGAGATGTTCCCATTTTCTAGTATGATTGGCGAACTAGAGAATGCGGAGCGTGATGGTGGCTCGCCCAGTGTTGTAGAGCCCGTTGATCGTCTGCCTGGTTTAGAGGTCAGAATAGAGGTCTTTGCCATACAGAAGTTAAATGACCCTACTCTGGTGAAAGCCAGGGAGAATGTCAAGGTGGTCAATGGTAAACCCGTAGATCCCGATAGTCCCTTGACGTATCCTCACATGGTAATATGTCAGGATCTGTTGTATCAGATGACTAAGAAAGGGGAGGGGATGATGGAACAATTAATAGTCCCCAAAGCTTACAGGAGAACGGTGTTAGATCTGGCCCATGGTCATATAACGGCAGGCCACCTAGGGGTAGAGAAAACCACTGAGCGAATCGTGCAGAGGTTTTTTTGGCCCGGTATCCATAAAGAGGTATCTAAACTTTTGCGCCTCCTGCCCTGAATGCCAGTATCATGCTCCCAGACCACATTTCAAAAGTCCTCTAGTCCCACTACCAATTATAGAGGTACCATTTGAAAGAATAGCTATGGACTTGGTTGGACCCTTGTTGAAGTCTGCCCGGGGACATCAATATATTCTGGTAATTCTGGACTATGCTACCAGATACCCAGAAGTGATACTGTTACGCAATACATCAACCAAGTCCATTGCTAGAGAGCTGGTCCATGTTTTTAGCAGGTTGGGAATACCTAAAGAGATACTAACTGACCAGGGTACCCCATTCATGTCAAAAGTTATGAAGGAGTTGTGCTGCCTGTTTAAGATTAACCAGTTAAGGACCTTGGTTTATCACCCCCAAACTGATGGTTTGCTCGAGAGGTTTAACAAAACCTTAAAACATATGTTAAGGAAATTAGTCGACAAAGATGGTAAAGATTGGGATTATTTGTTGCCTTATCTGCTGTTGGCCATTAGAGAGGTTCCCCAATCCTCCACCAGTATTTTCACCTTTCGACTTGTTATATGGGAGGCATCCAAGAGGGTTGCTAGACATTACCAAGGAGACATGGGAAGGGCAGTCCAGTCCTTACAAAACAGTGATTGAACATGTTTCCCAGATGCAAGAGAGAATTGCGGCTGTAGTGCCAATAGTTAAGGAGCACTTGGAACAGGCCCAACTAGCACAGCAGAGGGTATATAACCGCAATGAACGGTTAAGAAACTTTGCTCCTGGGGACAGAGTGTTGGTGTTGGTTCCCACCGTAGAAAGTAAACTGTTGGATAGGTGGCAAGGGCCCTTTGAGATCTTAGAAAAAGTGGGACAGGTCAACTATAAAGTTTACCAGCCAGGGAAAAGAAAACAAGAACAGATATATCATGTGAACCTGATAAATCCCTGGAAGGATAGAGCAGCACTGTCAGCCGTCCAAGCCCCTCCAGTAAACCCAGGACCCGTGGTACCCGAAGTGGCAGTGGCAAAAACCCTGTCAACCAGTCAACAGCAGGAGGTCAAGGATTTTTGATCAGTAATAGGGTACTGTTTTCTGACCTACCAGGAAAAACCATGGTCATCAAACATGACATAGTCACTGATCCGGGGGATAAAGTTAAGCTAAAGCCCTATAGGTTGCCCGAAGCCCAAAGAGAGTCTGTGTCAAAGGAAATTAAAAAAAAATGTTAGAGTTGGGGGTAACTGAAGAATCACATAGTGAGTGGTCAAGTCCCATTGTGCTGATTTCAAAGCCCGATGGGAGTGTGCGTTTTTGTAAAGCTGAACAGTGTTTCAAAATTCAATACCTACCCGATGCAAAGGGTGGATGAACTAATTGAAAGGCTGGGGACAGCAAGATATTTAACCACTGTTGACCTAAACAAAGGGTATTGGCAAGTGCCAGTAACTGAAAATGCTAAAGAAAAAACAGCTTTTTCTGCACCAGAAGGGTTGTATCATTACAAGATGTTACCCTTTGGGCTACATGGGGTGCCTGCTACCTTTCAAAGAATGATGGATAGGATTCTAAGACCCAATAGACGATATGCTGTGGCTTATCTGAATGATGTGGTCATACATAGTCCAGATTGGCAGTCTCACTTACCCAGAGTACAAGCAGTGTTAGACTTCATCTTTAAGGCAGGTTTGACAGCCAACCCGACAAAGTGTTGTCTAGGGATGGAGGAAGTAAAATATCTGGGATACACCATTGGCAGAGGTTTGATAAAACCACAGCTCAATAAGATTGAGGCAAGACAGAACTGGCCACGACCCCTCAATAAGAAGCAGGGGTGAGCCTTCTTAGGGATCACTGGATACTATAGGAGGTTCATACCCAGTTTTGCCACCATTGCAGTTCCACTTACTGACCTTACCAAGGGCAAACAAAAAATCATGATGGAATGGGGTCCTGAAGTGGAGAAAGCTTTCCAAGAATTAAAAATGGCCTTATGTACCCAACCTGTTCTGGTGACCCCTGATTTTGACAAAGAGTTTGTGGTACAAACTGATGCATCTGGTGTAGGCATCGGAGTGGTCCTGTCCCAAAGCAAAGAGGGTGAGGAACACCCTATTTTTTACCTAAGCAGGAAATTGAATATACATGAGAGAAACTATGCCACAGTGGAGAAGGAAGCTTTGGCCATAAAATGGGCATTAGAGACTCTCAGGTACTATTTGGTGGGAAGAAAGTTCAAACCGATTACTGACCATGCCCCTCTGAAATGGATGTCAGAAAACAAGGACAGTAACACAAGAATAACGAGATGGTTCTTGGAGCTACAAACCTTTACATTTTCGGTAGAACACAGGCCAGGAAGCCAGCTGGCCAATGCAGACACGTTGTCACGCGTTCATTGCTTGGGGGCTTCAGTTGTTCCGCCCCACAGGTCGAAACAAAGGGGGGGGGTATGTGAAAGGAACACTACTAAAGTGGTCAGTGGTAGATACATTTGTCCTAGGTTTTTGACCTATGTGTTCTAAAAAACCCCAGGAGAAAAGTCTGCAGATTTGAGTGTCGGCTTTTTGAAAAGCTGGTTTGGGACCTGGGGGTGTGGATGTGAGGAGAGGGAGGGCTCCATCCACAGGCCACTCCAGGTTTTGGCCTGTTAGCAGGTTCATTAGGGTCTGCACCTGGAACTGGCTGATATAGGCTGTGTTTGATTGTAAGCTAGTGTCTCATACCTGGGAGCGCAAACAGACTGGCTGGCTCAGAGACACTTGGTGAAAACTACCAGTAAGTCTTGTGCATACGCTTGTGTTGATGGTGGAGGCAGTAAGCCCCACTATTTCTTTAGAGAGGGAAACTCTTGTCTAGTTAGCGCCCAGACGGGCTAGCGTTTACTTTTATGTTTTGCTTTCCTATTGTGTTGCACATTAAAGACTGGTACCGACCAGCTAGTACGAGACCCCAGACTGGTGTACTATTTTTTCGGCTGCTGTGCATGTGAAGAGGGAGTCCATCTACCCCAGGAGAGGGACCCCTAATCCAGTCGTGTTACTATATATTTATATTGACATCACAGAAGGCGCCCACTTCAACCTTCCCTACCTCACTGTAGCATTCATGCCCTAGTGATTCCATCTGCTTGTTCTGACCCTTGGCTTGTTTGTGTCCTGACTCCGTCTTCTCCCTGGTACTGTGCTTGGTATTTTGATTCTGACCTTGGCTACGTTCCTGACCCGATATTGCCTGATCCCTGGTACCTTCTTGTTCGTTTGGTTCTGACCTGGCTTGTTGACCACATTTGAATGCTTTCATCATTCTCCACTGCAGTCCAGAATACACCAGCACCTGTAGTAGGGAACCTAGTCTGAGGGCCGCGATCTGCGTGTCGGACAAAGCTAAGTCAAAACCAACTTGTGGGGGTCCCTGGTGAATACTGATGGCATGTTAGACTCCGCACCTCAGTTCTGGGTCTCATCAATCCCGAAGTATGGGCTAGCATTTATTATCTATTCGTGAGATGCGACAAAAGGGACCCTCATAGCTATAGGCTCAATATACTGTATCAGCAATTGTACATCCTTGATACACAGCACTGTTACAGGATAATGACAGTAGATAGAGATATTTTTGATGATAGATGACTTCACAAGGATGACATGTACTTCATAAAAAAAAAATCTGAAGCGGTGAAAAAGATTGCAGATTACAAGAGACTTCTAGAAAATCAAACAGGTTACAGACTCAAGACTCTGATATCTGATAACGGTGGAAAATATCAACTGTAGGGTGGAACAATTCTTAAGAAAATATGGAAAAGAACATCAATTGACCATTGCATAATACTCCTGAGAACAATATGGCATCAGTGAATGAGCACACCGTACACTAGTGGAGAATGAGAGCAAGATGTATGTTAAAGGTTGCTGGCCTAGACAAGAAGTTTTGGGTGGAAGCCATGTCCACAACAATTTATCTCAAGAACCATTCTCCTACAGTTGCCCTAAAGAACATAACAACTATTGAAGCATGGTCAAAGAGAAAACCCAGTGTAAGACTTTTGGAAGTATGACCTACGTACATATACCAAAAGAGGAAAGACACAAGCTGAATTCAAAGTCAGTAAAGTGCATGATGCAAGGCTATTGCCATGAAAGCAAATGTTACAGATTGTGGAATCCAAATACCAGAAAACTTTTAAGTCACAAGATGTGTCTTTAAACAAGCAACACAAATTGAAGAAAGGTTGGAAGCTGAAATGCAGAGCAAGTATGGGTCACTCACTGGACATACCAGCAGCTGAAGATATACCTGAGTCAGAGACTATCAGCATAGAAGTTTAACCACAGAGGAGGTCTGCTGCAAGGTCATATATTGACAAACCAGGGGCATAATGAAGCATTCAGTCAGTGAGCCTCAAGATATCCAAAACCAAAACTAAAGTCTTATTAGCGTGAATGAAACTCCAAGACAGGCAAAGGAACTTTGCAAGATTTAAAAACCACAAGTGTGAAAAGCATCATAGTCCCAAGTTCATGAGTCGAGAGATTGTTGTTATAGTCCATGCTATCAGTAAAAGGAACTTTTGCAAATATATAGTCCAAGAAGGCCAAGCTAATGTCACATGATATGTCGATGCCTTTTTATGTGCTTAACCCAATTTATTTCACTGGTTTCTACAGAAAAGCTGAAATTAAATGTTTGTGTAACATGGAGAAGCTTGTAGTGAGGGGCTTGTTGAAAGAGGAGTGTACTACTCTGCGACTCCAGTCTCTCTGTCCTTCCGGGGAGGCTTCATGCCTTGTTCCAAGATGGCAGACAAAGTCACTACTGAGCATGTGCAGTGGCCATCTTTTCTTTACTGTGTAGAGTGACATGGTGGGTGATAGTAGTTGCCTACATAGCTCATATCAGAGACATGGTTAATACCTGCATATAACGCAGTTCCAGGATCCTGCACCGCTACCCATTTGCAGCATGGCAGTTTCCAGATGCCAGTCATTTTTCTATACCTGTTTATTACCCCCAATAATGTAATCCTTGATTAGGAGCTATTCATATCTTACAGTGGTGTTTGCTGTGTCTACAACCCATACCTCCTCAACGTCTGTTACTGTTAGTGAATCAATGGTACCTTTGAGGCAGTGATAGCCAACCCTGGTCCTCGAGAGCTACCAACGGTGCATGTTTTGCAAGTCTCCTCACAGAATCACAAGTGATATAATTAGTTCCACCTGTGGATCTTTTCAAATGTGTTAGTAATGAATACACCTGTGCACCTGCTAGGTGGTCTGGAAAACGTGAACTGTTGGTAGCTCACGATGACCAGGGTTGGCTACCCCTGCTTTTGAGGTATGTTTAGTAGCTACATCTTGATCTCTCCTTTACCTTCAATGGTCAGGTGATCTCTTGAAGCTCTCACTGGCTCCACTCTCTTTATCTTCTTTTCTACAAAATGGTCCTGGGTTGTGGTTCTCATGTCACACACATCACCGGGGAAGAGTAGAGTGCCTGGGATGAAATGTAAGACCCAGTGGTTGAGTGGTTAAAAGTGAATACAAAGTACCTACTATATTGTTATTAAAACTGTGAGTTGCTTAGTGATCTCTATCTGAGAATACCCATTGTACTCTCTTAATGTCACACATTCATCCTGCCTCTCCATATCTATGTACATACACAGTAATATACTGTAGCAATATAATATAGTAAACACCTATGTTGCAGGGTCTGCAGTGACTACAGGGCCCAGAGATGAGTGGGGGTCCATAGCAGATGCAAATCAGATCTTACCACAGTGGCAGTTCCAGCACTGCCTGCACCTTATTGGCAAATGCCCAGTGAAGCCAGAACATGCTCAGAGGAGTAGAACAGGGTCTGCAGGAGGATGAACTGCATCACCTGTCACTTTTTAATTTTAATATGGGGCTCACTGTAGTGTCCTTCCCCGGATTGTATACAGTGTATTAAATAATACGTTACGCTACTGAGCAGTTAGTATTTTACGTTATATTTTATTGCACACACACAGATCTCATACATCACACATTATATAATCATATATATTACACATACAGGGACTGAGTGTATCTTGTGTGTTTCCACGTGTGGATACACAAAAACAGCATGTGCTAACATGGGAGTTGCATTTCTATTGCATCTACACTTGTGATCGAAGAAACGTAACTGGGCTGTAACAGAGCAATATCGCTCCAGGCGCACTGGGGATGACGGCTTAATCTGGGTACACACTTAACGACGTATGTACCCAGCGATGTGACTGACGACCCCCTCACCGACGGTCTGACATATCGGGCGGCCGGTACGCATTAGACGATCTGTTGCCTGACCGCTCCATGTTTCACTCCCTGCCGCATCCAACCTCATGGGGTCATCAGTTGCATCGTCAGGTTAAGCTGCATGTAAGACCAACCTGACGATGCGGCTGACGACCCAGTGGGAGCGCAAACCGCCCGACATAGTGGGTACACACTTCACAACTTGAACGATTTTTGGCATTCTGATACGTTGGAATCGGGCAAACCATTGTTAAGTGTGTACCCAGCTTTAGTGTCAATCCCGTCGTACACACAGTGGTGGTCACATCAGAAGATACGCACTGTACATACTGGCAAATATACACATCAGCCCCACATTTTTTTTTTAAATGAAAAAAGTCTGGCAGTGTAATTATTAGTGACATGTGACTGGCAGTGTAATTTTTAGTGACATTACATATCAATGTTCTAAACCCACTTTGACAGCATTTCTGACTATTTATTTAGGAAAATCACTGTAACAGCTTTAGGGGTCTATTTACTAAGCAGTGTTAGGAGACAGAGTGAAAAGTTATAAGGTGCCCGCCAATCAGCTCCCAACTGTCATTTTTCAAACACAGCCTGTGAGATGGCAGTTAGGAGCTAATTGGCTGGATCCTTATCACTTTTCACTCTGGGCTCTATTTACTACAATCCGCATATTGAATGCAGATTGTAGTGTGATATTAACGACTGAATTCGCATTGCGAATTCAGGGAATATCATAGGGATTTACTACAAATCCCTTGCAGGGACAGAGCTTGCGATAAAGCTCTGTCCCTGCGAATCCCCTTCGGAGCCTTAGCACGGTATTTTCGCAAAAAATGTGCCCAAGCATGCGCCGACCGGTCGCCGCTGCTACCTCCCCGGCGCTAAGCACCGTCCCCCGCAACCCCCCTCTCCCTTAATTACACTTACCTGCATCATCCGGGCCTTCGGTGATGTTCTCCATTCCTTCGGTCAGGTGATCACCCATACTGCACTGGGGCCCGATCACCTGATGACCGGGCAGCAGTGCACTATGGGAGACCAGCTGACCGGAGTGGAGTCATCACCGGAGGCTCGATCACCGGTCCCTGGAGTCAGGTAAGTGAATTTTTTTTGTTTTACTATTTTTTTTTCTTTTTTTTACAGTAATCAGCTTGCGGTCTGTTTAGACCACACAGCTGATTACTGGGACCGACTCCCGGCTCTGCTCTCCCCGTTAGAGCGGAGCAGGAGTCCGGTAACTGGGGGAGACCCTAGTTAACGCCACCTCCAGCTGACGTTATTATCACAGTTATGGGAAATGCGATCTGCTTTACTAAAAATAAGTGATACTTAGGTGTCGGAGTAGAATTTTACGAATTCTACTAGAATTGCCCTGTAATAACTATAGGTGATACTGAAATAATGTGAAAAGGGTGTGAAAACACCCTTTTTCACTTTATTTTAGAAAAATAATGTTATTAAATAGAGCCCTCTGTCTCCTAACACTGCTTAGTAAATAGACCGCTATTTATATTTTTATTCATGCAAATAATACTCTTTGCTGCCTTCTATTCCTGTCGTGAACACTTTTCTTTGTATGAAACTAACAGAATCCCTGGTAACCAAAACATCTGCATCTCACAACACATTAAATTATTTATATATATATATATATATATATATATATATATATATATATATATATATATAAAACAAATATGTTTTGTGATCGAGCATGTTTCATATGATATATGCAGTTATAATAAATATATATAAAAAATCCTAGATCACAGATATATGTATGCCCTCTTTCTTAAGACATACTTTTTAGATGAATTACCATTTTTATTTGTTTTGAGGTGATTGATGAAATATGAAATTTTGGTACCTGCCAGAGTTGGCAATTCTCCATATTGTGGTTGGCGGTCTGAGTTCCACTGTTTGTAGAGTTCCCTGTTTGTTGTACTGTAGTGAGTGCCGGAGGGAGGCGGAGGGCGCAGGTTGTCCGGTGGCCGTGTAGGCATAATTCTTTCTGCATCTTTGGGAGGATAGTGCAGGCCGTAAATAGTCTGGTGCAGCAGCGGCTCCTCTGGGCTCTGGTAATAGCCCTCCTGTATATAGAGCAGGAAGGAAACCTGATCAGACCTGATATTACAATGGATAATTTATGGACATATGATGCCTCAAAAGAATAGGGCAACGTGCGTTTTTGGAGTCATATAGTGTGTATCTGTGTCAGGGACATTATAGTTATAATCATAGGCTAATTGAGAAATAGATGATAATAAAAACCAGGCGGAAAAAAGCTTATAAGAAAAACTAATAATCGTGACTCTGATTAAATAAACATGCTGCCCCTACATGATGACGTGATCACGACCCTTATGCCGCCCTCCTTGCCGACCTGGCTACCCCTCCCGCAGAGCTGTAACTAGACTTTTGGTGCCCTGAACCAAAAAGAGCATTGGTGCCAGTAGCGGGCTGGGCCTGGGGGCAGGGTGCCATCTGCCCCCCGGGCCGGTCCCCGATGGGCCGGTCCCTACGTTGGCCCGCTGCCGTGATCGGAGCTGAGCTCCGATCGGGCAGCTATAGCCAGCCCACGGACCGCATGCGGCCCACGTCCCTGCCACAATCGGAGCACAGCTCCAATCGGGCAGTACAGGCTGGCAACAGTGGTCTCTGAAGCGATCAAAAGCCTCTGATCACTTCAGAGGCCAGCGTTCCCAGTGATGCAGCATGCAGGTTGTGTCATGATGTCACCTGCATCGCTCGCGACGAGCGAAACTTGCCCCTGCCGCTCTGGATCTAATTAGATCCAATCAGCAGCAGTGTCTACACAGGACGGGGTGGACTGGAGCAGTGCCCAGCGGCTGTCATGAAGAAAGGTAAGTACTGCACAGACAGGTGAGTGGGGCGTGTTCTATACTGGGAGGGTGCACAGCATAAGGGGCATTACTGGGGGCACAAAATAAGGGGCATTACTGGGGGCTCTGCATAAAAGGGACATTATTGGGGGCACTACTAAGGGCATTACTGGGGGCTCTGCATAAAGGGGCATTACTGGTGGCTCTGCATAAGGGGGATTACTGGGGGCACAACATAAGGGGCATTACTGGGGGCACAACATAAGGGGCACTACTAAGGACATTACTGGGGGGCACAACATAAGGGGCATTTCTGGGGGCTCTGCATAAGGGGCACTACTAAGGACATTACTGGGGCTCTGCATAATGGGCATTACTGGGGGCTCTGCATAAGGGGCATTACTAAGGACATTACTGGGGGCTCTGCATAATGGGCATTACTGGGGGCTCTGTATAAGGGCCATTACTGGGGGCTCTGCATAGAGGGGCATTACTGGGGGATCTGCATAAAGGGGCATTACTGGGGGCTCTGCACTGGGTCTGGGAGAGTGGGGCTGAGAGATGCACACTGGATCTGGGGGTGTGGAGCTGGGAGACGCACACTGGGTCTGGGGGAGTGTGGCTGAGAGATACACACTGGGTCTGGAGGGATGAATGAGAGACACACACTGGGTCTAGGGGAATGAGTGAGAGACACACACTGGGTCTAGGGGAATGAGTGAGAGACACACACTGGGTCTAGGGGAATGAGTGAGAGACACACACTGGGTCTGGGGAAATGAGGCAGAGACATACTGGCTAGGGAATGTGTCTTACTGCTGTTCGTAAGATACGGAAAAAGGACCATAACTTCTTTAAGTAAGTGCTAAAGGTATTCTGTTTCGTTGTTAAATGGGGCCCTATATTGTCTGTTTCTGAGAAATAGCCACCATGCTATTTTCCTCTCTTATAATGTTTTATTTAAATGTATGTATTGAAACTGACATCCCTATTTGAGCCATTAATTAGGACACGCTCTCGTGGTCGGTCTGCACGCGAGACCTCGCAATTTCTATTTAAGGATAAGCCATTGTTTATGTGCCTGTGCCTGTGCCCTGTACTTGCCCTTCAGACTAAAAGTTGCCAGCCAGCCCCTGGTTGGTGCCCCCCTAATTTTTCAAATAGAGACATAAGATGCACACCTTAAAAAGGGGCGTGGCCTCATGGGCAAGGGGCATGACAAATCTTATTTGTCCCATATGTTGATGTAGGGGTACCGATCAGTATCAGTGACGTGCGGTGAGGTCAATGGCTGGGGAGGAACACATGGAGATGGGTGTGAGTGCTGGGAGCTTGTCTCAACACATACTCACTGTAACTCACCCCTCACTACACTAAGCTTCAGTGTCCATTGATTCTCCTACCTGCATCATCACTGTGTCTTCTCATGCTGCTTGCTGACTGAGCTCCGATCTCTAAACACTGCCGTGCACTTTCTGGTCACATGACACACCCAAGGTGCTCAAGGCACGCCCCCCCCATATACAGAACCATGCCTCTATTAGTTCTGTTTCTGTGCAGCTTACTGCCCGTGGTGTGGCCCCGCCCCCAGCTCTGCAGGCAGTGTCTGACTATACTAAAGTGAGGCTGAGCTGTTGCTGCCTCATCTCTCGTCTCCCTGCAGTCCCGGGGAGCTCCACAAAGCTGGTGAGTGTTATCTATAAAAATGATTACAATAAACAAAGAAGATGTTTATAAATTATAAATATCTTCTTTGTATTATTCTAATCATTTTTATATCAAATCTCAGGAGTATGACAGGGGAGGCTCTCTGCATCCCTGGTAGCGATCTCGTTTTACCACTGTTATCTAGGTGTCACTGCCAAATACAGTGCGTGTACAATGGTTGCAGTGATGATACACAATAATTATGCAGTATAACTCACCAGCTCTAGATGTAGGGGAGCGTTGGTGAAGCTGCACCTGTAGCAGAATTTGTCTATCAGAACAGCCGTGCACAAGCCTGGATCCGGCAGTGTAGATCACCAACTGAAGGTATCGGAAGAGTGCTGTATATGCATTAAATATCAGCAACAGGGAGATGCATTTATGTACTGTACCCTGTGCCGGGAGCTGAACTCACCATCAAGGGTACTCAATATGTGCTGGTAACACCTGGGATGGGAATTGGTGGCTTTGATCTGGGCTACTATCAGATATTATGGGGCAGATAGCTGTGCGCAGGACCGGATTAAGGTCTGTGGGGGCCCCTAACTCGGGGTTTGCGCAATGGGGACCTTATACAGAGCCCCCAGTAGTGTCAGTGCCCACAGTGGTAGTGCTCCGTACGCAGTGCACCAAGTAGTAGTGCCCCCTATGCAATGCTCCCATTAGTAGTGCCCCCTGTAGTAATGCCCTCTGTATAAATGCCCCCAGTAGTAATATCCCTGTAGTTGTGCCCCCAGTAGTAATGCCCCTACATGTGCCCAATAGTAATGCCCCCTGTATAAATCCCCAGTAGTAATACCCCTGTAGTTGTGCCCCCAATAGTTATGCCCCCTGTAGTAAGGCCCCTCTATTAGTGCCCCCAATACTAATGCTCCCTCTGTAGTAGAGCCCCCTGATTAATGCCCCAGTAGTAATGCCTCCCCCACCGAGTAATGCCCCCTCCCCAGTAATAATGCCCCCAGTATTAATGCTTCCCCCCTCCCAGAGTAATGCCCCAGTAGTAATGCCTCCCCCCCAAGTAGTGGCCCCTGTAGTAATGCCTCACCCCCACGAATAATGCCCCAGTAGTAATGCCTCCCCCTCGAGTAATGCACCCTGTAGTAATGCCTCCCCCCACCACGAATAATGCCCCAGTAGTAATGTGCTCCCCCCAAGTAATGCTCTCAGTAAGCAGCTTGCAATAAAGAAAAATATATATATAAAGCTCATACTTACCTTAAGCTAAGCCCCGCGACCGCTGCAATCCGCTCGGTTGCTCCTCTGCACTATGGGAGAGACATCATGACGTCTCTCCCATAGAGCACTGCGTGAGCCGGATGTCGGGGCTCAGGAGTGAGCTCCGTCTTCCGACTCCAGCTGCCGCTGCGGGGAGGGAGCCGGGCGCCAGTTGATTACAATCTCAGCGGGCGTCTGGCAAATGAAGCCTCCCTGCGGCGCCGGGGTTAGGTTGGCCAGAGAAGGCGGAACTGGTTCTGTCTCATCCGGTCCACTTTAACCCCAATAGGTGTGGGGGCCCTTAACGTGTGGGGGCCCAGGGACGATCACCCCTGTCGCCTCCCCCATTAATCCGGCCCTGGCTGTGTGTGTTAAATAAAAAAGGAATTGACTGAAGGTGCTTGGGGAGGTGGCCAGATGGAGGGGGAGTCGGCCAGGGAGGAGATAGGGGCGGCCATGAGTTGGAAGAGGAAGAAGAGGAGCTACAAATGAGTCCAATTAAAAAAAAAAGTCCTGAACAGCGCCCTGTGTCATGGCACATGTTGCACCACCCTAGTGACGGCCCTGCCCTCCCAACAGGGCAGATCAGAAGTCAACAAGTATGCCCTAGTTCTATCAGCAGGGGAGGGTTTTTACTAGGAGGGAGCACATTTTTCTTCCACCCTCGGAGATATAGCCCTGTGCTAAGCAGCTTAGCTAACGCTGTGTGTCCCTTGCTATAGTGGCACCAGCCTGACTGGTAAAGTGTAATGCTGGTATTGGAAAATTTTTAGGGAGCCCACTCTCTTTATCCCCTTGAACGTTCCAATATCAGCCTAGGCTGAACTGCTAGTCTTACGTTTGATGGGGGACTCTGAATTTTTTATTATTTATCAAACTTTATATTACATGCGGTGCCAGACGACATAACAGCATTTGCAGCTATCTTGCTGGCCAGAGGGGATTTTTTTGGGTGAATTTCCAGTGAGTGGTAAAGTCACAGGCTATTATATCAGGCAACTTCTATTCTTAACATCCAAAATGTCCGGACAGCGACTTGCGGACAGTCAAGATCTTTTTCTGGCAGTTTTCTACTGACTTTGCGTCCATTCCGTTACATCCTGCAACTTGCAACTCACTGGAACCTTGCCAGAATTGTGCCAGCTTTATTAAAATCTGACATTCCCCCCTTTCTGTTGTACATAGGGATGCATGTACCTATGCTGTGTTATACACTTACAGGAGGAATACATGGCTTAGGCCTTCCTTCAAGTGACCTTGGTATGAATTCAGTCCTCTGTGTGGTAGCCAGGTTCATGGGAGGCAGATTACGCCATAATGGAGTGTGGGAGGGCCTCTTACTGCTCCTGGGAGCTGCATCTAGGTGGAGAATATGAGACCACAGGTAAACACGAGCAACATCTACAATTTTAAAGACGTTATCTAATTTGGCACCTTGCAATCTTGCTTTAGACAAGAAAATATTAAATATTCATAGACTGGTAAGGATATCAGCTTCCAAAATATGTTATGGACAACAATATTAAAAACCGAAATAGATTTTTGAAAAAGTTCTGTCCAAACCTGATTCCTTTCTTTTCTGGAGCATAGTAGATTGAAAAATAGAATGCATGGAGCCGTTGAAAATCAACTATTTCTAAAGGTAATTACAGTATCACACATTTTCTATCAGCTCTTGCGGAATCACAGCCTCCTTTACTAGCAGATTACTGGGCAGGGCGGAGATTCCACTCAAAAATATTAATTATGCAAAAAATTATATTAATGCTGCAACGATATCCTGCAGTCCTCACTACAGGTACATTATGCTACAGTTAATAATGTATCTACAGGCTGTATAGCACTGATAGGCAGGTGGTGTCCGATTGCAGATTCTATCTCATCCTCAGGAGGGCAGTGATACTTTGGGAATAGCTGAATAGCTCTTTTTAAAAAAAAAAACATTTGTCCAAAAAGCTACAACAAAACAACTCTTTACACAATGGGTGTCAGCAGGGAAGGACTCTAATAATCACTTTATCTTGGCTATAAGGCAACCTAAAGGGACTCCCCTTGTTAAGTGCAAATTGCTTTCATGTACAGACAAGGAAATGTTCTGCCTGCCAGTCCTGCTATGTTGTTCCCATGATGCAGTGAAGATCTGCAAACTCGCTAGTATCTCTCTCACAATTTTGCTATTGGAGGCCTGCACTAGGTTAACAAGGATGTGATTTTGCAGTGATTTGTGCTTTAGCATCTCAAATAAACTCAATCAGTGGTCACCAAGCACCCGGACTAATACATTGATGCAGGGGTAGGCATCGTGTAGCACTGCTGTGGAACTACACATCCCAGCAAGCCCTGCCACAGTTTTGCTGTTAGGGCATGCTAAAACTGTGGAATGGCATGCTGGGATGTGTAGTTCCACAGCAGCTGGAGTGCCACACATTGCCTTCCCCTACATGAATGTATTAAAGTAGTAGCTGGTCAGTGAACCCCCCTATAGAATAATGTATAATATAATCTATAAATAAATGAACTTTGACGTTACCATGCCTTTTTCTTATTGTGACTACACATTAGTGCGTAACAGTACAAAATGCAGTGGTTTCTGTTCTACTGTTCTAATGGCAGAAAATGTGATGCTCAAAGTACTTTACATTCAATTCAAGCTCATGCATGATAAACAGCATTAGTAAAAAAGATCATCACTCACTTCTTGGGGAGTTGAACGTGGCCTTATAGTGGGAGACGAAACAGTTACCATCAGTGGCTCTGCGCTGAACACGATGCTGTCTGGTGCATCCCTTGTGATGTTTGTGTTTCCTGTAGTGTTAACAGCAACAAATAAACACACTAGTACCCAGTACACTCTACCCAGTACACTCTACTGTCTCATACTGACTGTTCATCTGGTATCAGATCAATAGAAGACAAAAATGAAGATGAATATTATACAGTCCCTGAAGAGTCCTGTCCTATCCAGGTGCTTTTTTTTTTTTTTTTTTAAAGATCTGTTTATTTTGGATTTTCAAAAATCAAGTGACAGAAAAAAAATAGAAAATGTTACAGGCAGATATCAATAACAGTAAATCACAATGTGCAATAGTTATACAAAGGTAAAATGGAAAAAGCAAAATGGTGTATAGATTCAGCCACTAAACATACATTAGGGAAGTAGAAATATAGTCCCAGTTCGAATAATTGTATAAGACTGCAAAAATAGCCCATGAACAATATTATAATATCCAAAAATAAGTAAAACAATACCTATGGATATCTGGATCAAAACACAAAGGGCCTGATTCAGAGCCGCTTGTAAGCGGCCGCTCGTTCGCTCCGAGCGATGTTTGCCCAACTGCGCATGCGTATGGATCGTTATACGCATGCGTGAACCAGTCAGTGCGGTCGAAATTCATGTGCTCGCAAAATAGCGAATGCCTGATAATTTGAGTGACAGAAAGAGGCGTATGTGGGTGGTAACAGGGGAAGGTGCTTGAAAACGGGGAGTGGAGATCCGATCGCAGGCGTGCTTAAAGGTCAAAACGGGCGTTTTATGGGTGTGCATAATTAAAACAGCAGCGTCATTGACTACGTCACTGGGTTTTTTTATTGCCAGAACAGCTCGCAAAATTGTGGTAGCAAAAACCAACTACAAGAATAGCGAGCAGTTCATACGCTGGTCGATGTACTCGATTAATCTAATAAATAGCGGACATGACGTAGGATGCGAGCGGCCAGGGGGGCGTAGTTTTCCAAAAAACGAGCGCAAGTTTTGTTCGCTCGTTCAGATCTAGAGGCGTGAACAGACCGCAAAGAGCGAACGGTTCATTTGAATAGCCACCCCTATTTTCTGGACGAGCGAGCGCTAATTGCGTCCGGCTCTGAATCAGGCCCTAAGATAACAGCAAAAAATAAAAATATTAGATAAAAAAAAGAGGGGGGGGGGAGGTGGAGGAAGGAAGAAAGAAAGGCAGCGTTGCAGTAGAATCAATGAAGAGAGAGTATGTGGTCAAGATCAGGGTGATGTACAGAGCATGTCCCCTGAGCATACATACTATATATAGGAACATCCAGGTTTACAATTGATCCAAAGAAAATACAATACATAAGAATTTCTGTATCAAGATAACTGAGTAAATACCATGAGGTAGTCTCAAACACCTTCAAACTCTGAGCTTGTGTAGGGGAGTCGAGTGATTCAATTTATGCGCCCCATTTTTTATAAAAGGAGGTAACCCCTGCTTCCAGCGCAGGGAAAACTGCTTGTCTATCACAATACAGGGTCTGGAGCATAATAGACTTAACCATTGCCAAAAAGGGAGGGGAAGGGGAGGTCCAAGCACATAAAATGACTTTTTTAGCTACGATGACAATGACAGTCAGTAATGGGACTATGCGAGATTTATCAGGGCCCAAATCCCAATTTGTGAAATTAGCACATAATAAGGCCAGCGGATCACTATAAAGTTTTAGGTGAATAATAGAGTTAATAAAGATCATTACCTTACCCCAGAACTTTGCGATCTTAGGGCATGTCCAGAAATTATGAAAAAATGTAGCATTTATCCTGGTGCTTATAAGAACACATGGATAATACAGCCTTTTTATGTATTTTTGTATGGGCTTTGTGTACAGCTGCTAATAGTATTCAGTATCTCCCATCTCTGTATATATGTTGGCATAAGCATGTATAATAATAACAACAACTCCTGATTGATATATAAATTCCTATAAACAAACTTACATTTAATGCCTATGGGCCTGATTCAGTAAGGATTGCTATTGCGTTCGCAGCACCGAAATCGCATGCAGGTCTGCTGCGAAAATATGCTAATAAATGCAATTGCAATGTCATTGCACTGCCAGCATAGAGACACCCGCTGCCTCTATCTCACATCCGCCTTCACAAACATCGGTAACATCGAGTACCATCAGTAACTTACGCAGAATGACAGCAGCCCTGACCTTACTCAGAAATTGCTAACCTTGTCGCACGCAGTGATAGCTCAAGCTGCGTATGCCGTCGCGGTGGCTAATTTATGCATGCCTCTCAAACGCACTGGCACGCCTATGTTTCGCCGACCTCCCCCCAGTCATCACCCTCAAACACTCACTTCCTGTCAATCACTCTGCGATGGGGCTGTGTAGTCTCTGAGATTGCAGCACGATCGCAGTGGAGCCTACGCGCACGCGCATTGCGATGCACACGCATGTACAGTACGCAACAATCGGCCGTCTGCATACGTAATGGCAATAGCGATCCTCACCGAATCAGGCCCTATGTATTTACATACTGTAATGTAACCATTGTGAATTTATGCAGTTTAGTATGAATTCGTTAATACGTCAAACTGTTGCCACGAGGTATACAAATAATAATAATAAAAATATGTTATCAATGAATAGTAAACATCACTGTTTTCAACGTAATCATAATATATTCCATTTATACAAGTTACTTTTTCCAGCTTCAATGAAAAGCAGAACATTTGTGTGATCCAATCTGTGCTTCTTACTCCCTACTATCCTGCAAAGTTATTGTGCGCAAACAAAAGGTATTCAGCTACAAAATACAACTACATGTAATATATACACATATGGCTCCAGTGACCAGTCGCTCACCCACAGTCGCAGAGCTCACAGATACAAGAAACTGATGGGGGATCCATGTTCTTGAGTCCACTTATTGTGAACGCCTGGATCCCTGTTTTGTTTCCATGGTCCCTCTAGACTTCCCCTCCCCTTTCTGTTTAGAATATGAAAAGCCTGTTTTACCAAAGGAGATTGAGTCAGCTCATTGTGTGTCTGGGAGCCTGCGGTTTGTGTACCTGACAACCTCACAGCAAACAGTGACACAGTTGTGTGTACAGTGCTGCACAGCCTGACACAGGTCACGGACACAAAGGGAAGGAAGGGGTAGTGATGGCCAGCAGCGTACAGTAACTGAATCTTATTAGACTACTTTGCTGAGATCAATATATGTATGTTAGCAGGGACAGTACTGTGCAGAGCTGCTTAAACTATAATACAAAGAAAATTCTAAGAAACTGAGATCTGTCAAAAATAAACTTATAAGTGCATTATGCTCTTTGAATATCATGGTGTGCAAATAGCTGTTTCATATTCCAACAACACTTTTGTTCAAATGCATGTAATATCCTTGTGTTTTTTTTTCCTAACACTTATATATAATATTTAATAGTACCTAACTTGTGTACAGGGGTGTTTAATGCCCGACATGGGCCCCCTCCTCAGAGCAGCATCTCTCCCCCTCCCCGGCCCCACATTTTACCTTGTGCCAGCAAACAGGTCTCTCCTCCTCGGCCACGTCATCTATTCTCAGTGATATTCGGGAAGATGACGTGTGTGCACAAGAGAGTGCATAATGGGTGCAGGGTGAGCGGTGCACACAGGCCCCTGGGTCCAGGGAGGCCCATACCGCACATCCTGCACCCATTATAGTCTTTATACTTACCTGTCCATTGTCTGCCGGGGCAGAGCTGCAGAGCAGCAAAAATCACTTGGAAAATGGCGGCGGACATTTTCCCGTTACTCGAGCATGCACAGTAATGCTGTCCCCAGGAAAATGGTGCTGGCCCAATTTTCCCGGAGACCTGTGCATGTGCAGTATCAGATTCTAGGCCTGATTCAGAGGCACTCGCAAAAAGCGAGCGCTCAATCTGAATCAGGGCGGGCGCTTGGTTTTTAAGTTGCAGTCTCTTGGCCACTCGCATAGCTGTGGGTTACCACCCACAGCTTATGCGAGCGGCCATGATGATGGTCGCAATGGTCAAGACCATCGCGACCATCGGGCTTGCGACGAGACCCTTGTGGTAGGGTCTCGTGGCCGCAAGCCCCAGAGAGCTTTCGGCTCAAACAGAACCGGAAGCTCTCTCACTGACATCACTGGTGATGTCAGTGAGGCCGCCCACAAATGGCAGGCGTTCGCTTGGGAACGGCTCCGTTTGTTAAGCCAACCCCCAGCCATCCCTACAAAAGGGGTCGAGCTGTCGATTAGCATCGACAGCCACCCCTTTTGTAGTAAGTCCCGGAGTGAGCGCTTTTTGCGCTCGCTCCGGGGCTCGCGCACGTGCGCACTGGCACACCATCGACTCAGTTGCGAGTGCACAGCGCTTGCGGCCGGGTCTGAATCAGGCTCTCTGTACCTTAGCCAGAATCTACTGCACCCAAGGCAGCTGTGGCACCACCGGAGAGAGGAGGGGGCCCGCACTGAATCTGCACATGGGCCCCCTCCTCTCTTAAAACGCCCCTGGTGGGGCCTCCCTGGACCCAGAGCCCTGTGTTCACCGCCATTTGTAAATACACCTATACTTGCATATGTGTCAGCAGGAGCTGATTGGAAACTTGACCTGGAATTATTTGTGAAAGTGGGCTCACGTAGGCAGGACCAAATAAATTGTGGGTGTAGTAAACAGAAAAGTAGATGGAGTTAGCACAGCATTATTCCCCCCCCACACTGGTGGTAGACAAGGCCAATTCAACATGCAGTTGTAGGTGGGAACACAATAATAGCAGACATTTTAAGAACTATGGCAGATGTATCAAAACATCTAACTAGATAAAGTGGAGAAGTTTGCCATAGCAACAAATCAAATTCTAGCTATCGTTTATCTAGCACAGTTTATAAAATTCTCTTCAGAAGCCTTGATGCATTTCTCTCTCTCTATATATATATTAATATATATACACAGACATACACAATACAGGGAGCATCATAGGGGTTAATATGCAATGTAGGGAGCAGTGCAGAGGCCTATATATAATACAGGAAATATTCCAGAGTCTGATATACAATACAGGGAGCATTCCAGAAACCGCTAAAATATTCAGGGAGAACTCCAGATACCAATATTCAACACAGGCATTCCAGAGGACAGTATATAATATATAGAGCATTTCAGAGATCAATATATAATACAGAAAGCGTCCTAGTTATCCCTGGTCAGAGCTGTAGCCAGGCACTTCCACATCCTTTGCTGGCCAATGTCACCCCCTGCACAAATTATGTCATGACTTCACCAAAGTGAGGGGTCTGAAAAACAGAGCTGGACACTGGGCACCTATTAAGGATGCACCCAGGGTAGGTTCTACCATTACGCATGGTATGCAGCTGAGTAGGGCGCCACATAGTGGAGGGCACCTTAGCTCTGCTGCGACCATGCGGGCCACGGGCAGACTGTGTCTCTGTGACACAGCTGCATCGCGCGTGCAGTGCTGACCGGACGGAGTTCGGTCAGCACTGCACAGTGACAAACACACAGCTGCCGGCGCCGGCAGCTGTGAGTTTGTTTTGATTAGCAGCCAATGAGAGTCTGTCAGACTCTCATAAGCTGCTGCGCCCACTGCCGGAGGCGGGCTGGAGCTTTCCGGCTCCCGCAGTGGGTAATGGGAAAGACGTCATGATGTCTTTCCCATAATGCGTAGCGGCCCTGCGCGGACTGAGGAGCGGATGGCGGCAGCCCGAGCGGGAGCAGGGATTCAGGTAAGTGGTTTTATTATTTTACATGTGTGTCTACTGCGGGGGGCTACTACTGGGGGACTGTATAGGGAGGTGAACCTCCACTGGGGGCACAACAAGGGGGGGACTACTACAATGGGGGTGGCTACTACTGGGGCACTGCATAGGGAGGGGATCCTCGACTGGGGGCACAACAAGGGGGGACTGCTACAAAGGGGGTGGCTACTACTGGGGCACTGCATAGGGAGAGGAACCTCCACTGGGGGCACAACAAGTGGGGGACTACTACAAAGGGGGTGGCTACTATTGGGGCACTGCATAGAGAGGGGATCCTCCACTGGGGCACAAGGGGGGGACTACTACAAAGGCAGTGGCTACTACTGGGGCACTGCATCGAGGGACCACTACTGGGGGCACTATATAAAGCTCAATATTGGGGGCACTATATAAGGGGTACTGCATAGGGGGTACCACTACTGGGGGTACTGAATAGGGGGGAGTACTACTGGGGGCACTAGATAAGGGGCTTGTTACTGGGGGCACAAGGGGCACTGCACAGGGGGGACCACTACCGGGGGCACTGTAAAAGGGGCACTGCATAGAGGGGCGCCAAAAAATATACTCGCTTACCCAAAAATTTGGGCTAGGGCCGGCCCTGGATGCACCGTACACCTCTCCAAACATTGGGATACGCTTCCAGGCACCCCAGAAGCCTGATACATCCCAAGTTATGATCCTGTCCCTACTGGTGGATATGGGTGGATCATAGGTGGAGGAATGTGTACGGTAGTGGTGGTGGGGGGTTACATAGTTTCCATGCCTTTCCAAGGGCTGGGCTTGCAGGGTACACATAGCCAAGTCACATAGCCAAGTCGGATATTAGTTACCGACTGAATTCGCATTGCAAATTCAGCCAATATCACAGGGATTTATTACAAATCCCTTGCAGGGACAAAGCTTGTGATAAAGCTCTGTCCCTGCGAATCCTCTCCGCACACTTATCACGGTATTTTCGCAAAAAATACTGTGATAAGTGCCGACGCATGCGCGAACGGCCGTCGCTAAGCCCCATCCCCCCATGATCGCGACCCCCTCCTGCGACCCCACCTCCCTTAATTACACTCACCTCTGGTGATCGGTGCTCCTGTGATGTCCTCTGTGGCTCCCATCCTGTACTGGGACCTGGTCAGGTGACAACTGGACCTCAGTGGAAGATGGGAGATTAGCTGACCAAAGGGTAGACATCATCAGAGCCCCAATCTCCGGTCCCCTGGACTCATGTAAGTTTTTTTTTACTATTTTTTTTTTTTTACAGTGTATCAGCATGTGGTCTGTTTAGACCACACAGCTGATCACTGGGGCCGGCTCCGGGCTCTGCTCTGCCCGTTAGAGCGGAGCAGGAGTCCGGTAACTGGGGGAGACCCTGGATAACGCCACCTCTAGGTGGCATTATTATCACAGGGCTTTCCCTGGTATTTTTTCACAATTTATTTTTAGTAGCTTTGGCCAGATCACATTTCCCATTACAATTATGGGAAATGTGATCTGCTTGCTAAAAATAAGTGATAATTAGGGCTTGGAGCAGAATTTTACGAATTCTACTCCAATTACCCTGTAGTAACTTTAGGTGATACTAAAATAACGTGAAAAGGGTGTGAAAACACAATTTTTCACTTTATTTTAGCAAAATAATGTTAATAAATAGAGCCCTTTGTGCTTTGATAGGGAGTGAGGAGCTGAGTGCATGAGGGGGGAGGTGTGGTCTGACTGCAGAGACAGTGAGGCAGCATGGCAAGCAGGAGAGCTGGGGGAGCTCAGCAGAGGCTGGAGGAGGATTAGGAGGTGATTGTCAGGCAGAGTCACAGTCAGGAGGAGGAAGGTTTGTCTGACCAGGAAGTACAGGAGGAGGATGAAAACACACAGGAGAAGGAGGAGAATGAAGATGAGGGGGAGGATGAAAAGGAGGAGGCTGAGTCTGCTGGTCCTTTGCCTGGGAAGACGCGCTGTGTGCGCAATATACGCTTCACCCATGAAGAAAATTCTGCACTGGTACATGCTATGGTACCAGTGTTCCCACGTCTCCTGGGAGAACCTGCACACTGTACCTCCCTGGCCAGAAAGAAACAAATGTGGAAAGGCATCACAGAAGCTGTTAATGCTGTTAGTAGCTGTAGAAGTGACGTTTACAATGTTAAAAAAAGTTTCAACAACATTAAACGTGTTTTAAAGGGGAAAATGGCGGATGACGTGAAGCAGTCCCGCAAGACCGGTGGTGGCCGTCACATCCCCATACACTACACATCTTATGAACAAGAGCTAAAACAGATAATTCCACCAGAGAACCTACCCGGAACTCAAATTGAGGATAAGACAGGCCTCCAAATCCAGCCCCTATTGGTGAGTAACATAACAGTACTAATATTACATTATTTGTATTAGCATAATTTTCAGGGGTGTTAGTACTGCTCTATTACTGTATAATAAGCTACTGCTATACAACTGCACATACAAGTATGCTGTTATCTAGACTGCACAGAGTACAAAGATGTCAATGCTTGCCCATGCTGGGATGTTTTTCTGGGGGGTTTTGTGTAAAGAATAATGTTATCAAGTAAAAATAGAATAGAACTCAATACTAATATTTTGTTGGAGATAAGCTAGCACAGAAAGGGCCATTGCACTGTTAGCTTGAAAACCACACTAATTTTTTGGGTTGCACTATGATGTTTTTTCTGTTTAATTTTCCCACTGCTACAAATAATTTGTGAAACACATGTAATGGGGCAAATAATAATGTCTGGAATTGTTCCGCAGCTGTTCCAGGGAGGAAGAATTAGACGGCAAAAAGGGCTCATCCACGTGTGGAAGAACATGCTGCAGGTATGTGCTAAAATAGAAAGGAAAAATATCAAATTAGTATGTACATGAGCATTTAATGACGAAATAGACCCAAAGCAAAAATGCTTTAATGAGGACACAAAATACAGCAAGTCAGCAATGCAAGCTAGTGCTGCCCGACTCCAGTCGTCATCAATCTGTGCTCTGGGCCCAAAGTTCTGGAGCTGAAAAAAAATAAAAAAAATTGTCTTTTTTGGTCTAATATTTGTCTGTGTGACTGTGCGTGTTAGGCTCAGCTGAACAAGATACAGCATGTCGGTGTCGAAGCTGAGTAATTGGCTGAGACAAGTTCAGTTTAAAATTGAATCACGGCGACGCCATCTTGCGACTGGCTGCAAGACGCCATCTTGAAAATGATATCGCAAGACACCATTTTGCGAATGGCCGCCTAAGCGCCATTTTAGATAAACTCACTTTTTAGTACATGTGGCGATAATACTATTAGCACCATGCGATTGCATCTCCCATAATTTCTCATATACACAATAATACGCATAATAGCGCTGTTAACTAGTCGCATATTAGCGAATGCACAAGACCCCGAATGAAAACACCGTTTAGTAGCTAAATGCGCATGCATCTGCACCAAGTTAACTAGCATCTTCATATCAAACCCCGTACACTCACACATTACATATTCACTTACAAGGTTCCATTAGCTTTAAGATATATAATTTAAGTTGGTTCAGTTAATATAAACGCTGTGAAATAAATATATTTGATAACTAAGGTTTTATACATGCTAAACAAGCCGTGTTTGGTTTCGTACTGATGCGTTCTCTTTCCACAGTATTCCGGTGTTATCGGTGGGGAGATCGCATCATGCATTCTCCAGTTATGGATCGCAGAGACTTCAAGCAACAAAATGTATTAACTGTTAGGATGTTACAGGGGGCGGGAAGGGAGAGACCCCCAGCTGTTAGAGGCAGGGAGACTCTATTTGAACCAGCCTGTTAAATGCTCCGTAACAGATGGATCCCCCTTGGGAACCAATAGCATCAGCAACAAACGTCTCTATTGTTTTGTCTATTCCTGGGGGGTATAAATATGTGTGCTCAAACACTGGGTTTTTAGTCTTCGTGCTGCATGCTGATAGACGAGGGGTTTCTTGCTGATGCCTAACACCTGGTACCGGAAGCGCTGCATATGTATACTGTACTTGGGTCTGTATAATTCCTTTTGCGCCTAAATTGTGTCTGGATCAATTGCGTGTAACTGTCTGAACACTTTCTTGAATAATACTTGTGCTTTGGAACCACAGATTCCAGGTCTAAGTCTTTATTTACTGTATGACTGCGTACGCAAATTAGCATCATCCTTAGAAGGTATTGGCAGGTTATTAGAAGGTATAGGAAGGTGTGTATAGAGGTTCTGATCCAGTATCGTTAGTTGGGGGCTTGTAGTGAAGTCACTTACCTGCTCACACGGTACATATGGCTATCGATATTTCAGCAAAGGGTGGAGTGGCCACATGCATGGTTTGCCTGCAACCGCTTTGTGCTGAAAGATCGCTATCCATCTCCGTGTGAATCAAGGAAACTGACTAGAATCCAAGGACAAGAGAGTAAAAAGTTTGTTTTCCTCTGTTGATAGAACCTTACGTTTAAAGGGGTGCCGCAGTACTGAGTACGCGGCTAAGTCGCAGGTTTGCGCATAGCAAAGATGCACTTTTGTGTACGCAGCTAAAGGTTGTCATACGGTTGTGTGGTAGTCGCATCATTGTGTATGCGACTGGTCACACAATAGCGTATACGTACTTCCGGTTGTGCTGCCACTTGTTTGAACAAAGCCGTTGAGATTTAAATTTTTTTTAAATTTAATTTAATTATTACCAATATCTGGGTTAACGTGTATTTTTCTGCGCAGGAAAAAGTGTGTAACAGTGAGTGTTTTTGTTGGTAGGGGTAACTTGTTCCCTACAGTTAAAGGTACCGTATGACCTTTAAGGGCTAAGTGCTAGTCGCTCGGTAAGCAGCTTTACCGTTCTATACACAGTAGCAGGTGTACATGTTGTCTTTGTTGTAGAGAGGTGCGTGGGAGTGGCCGACATATAAACTCCCATAGGTGTGGAAGTTGCCTTACTAAATCTTATCCGGGTGTGGAAGTTGCCTTTTTCAAATCTTATCCAGGTGTGTGGGCGCCGCCGACTTAAATCGTCCACAGGTAAGTGAAAGTATCTTGATTGTCTTTCACCAGTTTAAATCTTTATTGAAAAGCATAGGATTTTGTCTCAGAATGGGAGCCACGCAAACAGTAGAGATGTTAGACAATGATGTGCTGCTAATGGACGGATCGGCCCGTCGTATTATGCATACTAAGTACGGTACTTATGCGATAAGGTATTGTGATTTATGGTTTAATATGACGAGGAAGAGTGTTAGACCATTTCCCAGAATTGGTAGTTTTGATAAAAATGTGTTAGATAATGTCCGGGATCACATCTGTCTGATGCGCTCCCGAGAGAAAAAGGTTAAATATTTTGAATGTTTAAAACTGTGGCAGCATGAAGGGGATGCGCGGCTTAAAAATGTGCAAACGACGCAAAGTAGCGTCATGAGCACATTGCCAGAAAATACATCCGCGGCGCTAAATTGCAATACGGGCAAGCTGCAAAATGGCGCGCCCATGCGGCAAGGTAGCGTCGCGGAGAGTATTGCCAGCAGTTCACGCTCACCTCCCCCACCTTATGTGGATGAAGGTGCAAGTACAGTTACCAAAAATACCCATAAAAATGTAACAAGCAACTTGTACCCTCTCTTAAGCAACTATAAAGAACATGTTCATGATGTGGATGATGAGCCTATTGTAATGTCTGCCATTTCCCATGCTGTACAAATGATAGATGCGGCATCACCACAATCACTAGTGGTGCCTCCATCTCCATCGGTAACAGCAAGGGAAGTGTTAATGCCCTCTGCACCCGTAGAGGAAGTTGTTCATACCATACGCAGCAGCAGCAGACTAAACCCCCAACCAGGTAACCAGGTCAAAGGTAGCAGCGCTACCGGTCTGCATCCCATTTGGACAATAACTGTTCCAAATGGAAATGCAGATGCGAACGGTATAGTGCCCACGAGGGAAGTAGTAATGCATTGTCCTTGGACAAGAGCAGAACTAAATTCCATCATAAATGATTTTCCCGATCCCAAAAAGGAATTAGCCAAATGTCAAAGATTGTTGAGAAATTTGGGTAGTTCACATGAACCCACTGATAAAGATTGGCGTGTGGTGTTAAGGGCCTGTCTACCACACAATACCGACGTGACAAAATTTATCACGGATTGTGTATTGGATGGTGATGTTCCCTTAACAGACCAAGTAAACCAAGGTAATATTTCCCGCATTGTAACTCAATTGGGTATATATTTTCCAGTAGTAGTTAACTGGAACAAAATTTTCACCATTAAGCAGAAGGAGAGTGAATCTGAAGAAGATTATTGCGATGAGGCTCTGCAGGCTATCACCCAGTACACTGGGATAGAGGATATTAAAGATAGCACTCACCACAGGGGAATGATAGTCACGATACTCATGGACGGTCTGAAGGAGAGTTTAAAAACCCAGGTTCAGACCTCACAGCCTGGTTGGCGGGGACTCTCAATAGACACCCTCATAGAAACCGCCATCGAACATGATAAAAACATCTCCAAGAAGAGAGAAACCCAGAGCAAAAAACTAATGGCTGTCAGTATACAAGCTCTGGAGGGAATGACGGTAACATCACAGCCAACAGACACACTTGCACTTGCACACACACTCACATCTGAACAAGTATGTGCCCTCACTAATCCCACACATCTACAAGCACGACTCTATCCCACTAACCTGACACAACCACAGGTCCCATACTACCCGCCAACTTCTTATCCCCCCACAATACCCTTACCCTCCCTATCCTTACCCATATCCACCACCTTTACCCTCTGCCTAAACCTCACAACAGCACGTCTTCACCCGATACACGAACATGTTTTAACTGTAAACAACCAGGACACTTAAGTAGAAACTGTACAGTAAAAAGAGTAGGAACCCCAAATCAGGGGAGACCTGGATATCCCCATAAGGGATATGCACAGAGGCCAGCAAGTGTCCAGCAGGCACCAGCTCCAATTGTGGCAGTAAATGCTTTATTGGAGAATGGTAGCAAATGCTAGGGGTTAGGTCATACCTGTAGTCTACAGATAGTCAGGTTAACAGGAAGTACTAGGGAAGAACTGGTCATGATGGTTGATGTAGCTGGTACTGAATATCCTTTTCTTGTAGACACAGGGGCGACCAGGTCAGTGATAAAATATCCCGTTAATTTACAGATGCCCAACGAGACAGTACCAACAATGGGTGTAACAGGTAAAGTGGAACATTATCCTTTAACAAAGTACACAGAGGTTACTATTGGGCCGTTGCATACCAGGCATTCTTTTCTCCTGGCTGCAGCGGCTCCTACTAACCTACTGGGCAGAGACTTGTTATGTAAGATGGGATGTGTTATATATTGCACCCCTGATGGTGTATTTTTAGATATCCCAGAGAGAATAGTATACGAGGTGCGGGATATATTAGACACTCCTCAAAGGATAATGTATCACTCTACAGTTTTAAATGAAACTCCATCACAGGTAGATGAAATGTTGTCCCTAATTCCAGATTCACTTTGGACTAAAGATGGACAGGACACTGGATTAATGGCAAATGTAAGCCCCGTAATGGTAAATTTAAAAAGCGGTAGGGAAGCTCCAAAAATTCCCCAGTACCCACTAAAACAGGAGGTAGAATTAGGGGTTTTCCCAATAATTGAGCGATTATTGCAACAGGGAATTTTAGTTCATACAGCTAGTGTAGCCAACAGTCCCATCTTTCCAGTGAAGAAGAGTGGTGGGAGGGGTTATAGGCTGGTACAAGACCTTAGAGGTGTTAATAAGGCCTTAGAGAGCCAATTCCCGGTAGTGCCAAATCCAGCTGTCATTCTGATGCAGATCCCACCAAATGCAACCCATTTCACTGTCATTGACCTCTGTTCTGCTTTCTTCTCTGTGCCCCTCCATCCTGACTGTCAGTATCTATTCACATTTACATACAGAGGTTTACAATACACATGGACATGGTTACCCCAAGGTTTCATAGACAGCCCCAGTATCTTCTCCCAGGCATTGCACGACTGTTTACAATCTTTTTAACCTGCCAATGGATCTGTTCTAATTCAATATGTGGATGATTTATTGCTATGTTCTGACTCGTTTATGTCATGTTTGAATGATACTAAACTTTTGTTACTTCATCTCTCGCAAACAGGACACAAGGTGGCTAAGGACAAACTACAGCCGTGTCAATCCAGAGTAAAATATTTGGGACACTGCCTAACCCAGGGGTTACGACATCTTACTACAGATAGAATCCAGGCCATACAAAACATGACACTGCCACAGAATCAACAGCAAATTTGTACCTTCTTGGGAATGTGTGGATACTGTAGAATGTGGATTCCAGATTTTTCTATTTTGGCCTTACCTTTACAGGAATGAGTCTCTTCCTCAAAGCCTGATTGTGTTGTACACACAGAGGAATCAGAACAGGCTTTCCTTAATCTTAAGGATAGTCTGACAAGAGCTCCTGCATTGGGAATACCTGATTATGAAAAACCTTTTGATTTGTATTGTACGGAAGCCGATGGTTGTGCTGCAGGTGACCTTACACAAAAACATGGTGATGCCAGTACGCCCGTAGCATACTACAGTGCCCAATTGGACACTGTGGCAAGATCACTCCCAACCTGTTTGAGAAGTGTAGCAGCTACCACTCTATTGGTGAGTAAAAGTGAGGACGTAGTATTGGGCCATGATATGATTGTCTACACTCCCCATGCTGTATCTGCTCTGTTGAACTCAGTTCAAACCAGACACGTCTCCTCGGCTAGGTTCACCAAATGGGAACTAGCTCTAATCACTCCTGCAAATATTACTGTTAAACGTTGCAGTACTCTGAATCCAGCAACATACCTACCATATGTACAACATGATGTACAAAGGGTGGAAGGAGAGGAGTTGCTGGCGGGAGGTGAGTTCGGCAGACATAATGATACACACGATTGTATGACATATCTGAATCAGACCTTTACTGCTAGACCTGACAGACATACATGACACACCTTTAGAGAATGTGGATGTAACTTTTTATACGGATGGGAGTTGTCATAGACAAACAGACACAGGTGAATTATGTACAGGTTATGCTGTTGTAAATGACACAGACATCATAGAAGCTAAACCTCTTGGTCCTCCTCACTCAGCCCAGGTGGCAGAGTTAGTAGCACTGACAAGAGCATGTGAACTGGCAGCAGGCAAATCTGCTAACATTTACACTGACTCGAGGTACGCGTTCGGGGTGGTGCACGATTTTGGGGCTCTATGGCGTCTGAGAAATTTTATGACAGCAGCAGCCACACCAGTTGCACATTCCCGACACATAAAATATCTTTTAGAAGCAATCCAACTGCCCAGAGCGGTGGCAGTAATTAAATGCAAAGCCCATACATGTGAGGATGACCCGGTGTCACTGGGCAACAACAGAGCTGATGAAGCTGCAAAATGGGCAGCAGGGTTAAAAATGTTTTCTCCAACTGAAACAATTATGTAATTTCAAACAATTGATATGCTGAAATTAATTGAGATGCAAAATTTGTGTTCAATTCAGGAAAAATACATTTGGAAGTCCAAGGGATGTGGGCAAGAGTCCTCTGGGCTCTGGAGGGATGGACATGGTAAGCCAGTAGCCCCCCAAGGCATATTACCCCAGCCTGGCTGAGGCAGCACACGGCCTGACTCATCTGGGTAAACAGGGTATGTGCAAGTTGGTGAGGGCATACTGGTGCACACCAGGTTTTTCTTCACAAGCAGAAAAGATAGCAATGTCCTGTCTGACCTGCTTGAGAAAGAACATAGGGAAAGCGATCCCTACCGAACCGTGCCACATTCCACCGACTGATGGACCTTTCCAGGTGATACAAATTGATTTCATCCAATTACCACCCTGCAGGAACCTTAAGTATGTATTAGTGTGCACAGACGTATTTTCTAACTGGGTTGAGGCCTACCCAGCAGCCACTAATACTGCTGCGTTTACTGCCAAGAAAATAGCTCAGGAATTTGTATGCAGGTACGGTATCCCTAAAATCATCGAGAGTGATAGGGGTACCCATTTCACAGGTAATGTTTTTCAAAATATGTGTAAGCTGATGGGTATTAATAGCCGACTTCATACCCCCTACCGACCGCAAGCCAGTGCCAAGGTAGAGAGGATGAACGGGACTATTAAAAATAAGCTAGGTAAAATCATGGCAGAGACTGGACTAGGATGGCCAGAAGCATTACCTTTGGTCCTACATAGCATAAGGACCACTCCTAGACCTCCTCTGAATCTGTCCCTATTTGAAATATTGTTCGGTAGACAACCTCATTTGATTATAAGTCCACAGGAAGACCTGAAGGGTAACAACGAGGTAACTGTAAAGTATCTTATATCAATGAGTAAGCAGTTAAAGCAACAGCAGCAGAAACTAAATTTGTTGTCTAATGATATGCCTGAAACTAACTGTCATGATGTTGAACCAGGAGAATATGTAATGATCAGAAATTTCTTGCGTTCACGTTGTTTGACTGATAGGTGGGAAGGTCCGTATCAGGTGCTGCTAATGAGTACTACATCTTTGAAGGTGGCCGAGAGAGATACCTGGGTCCATTCCACTCACTGCAAAAAGGTCAATCAACCAGTGGAGAAACAAGTCGGAGACAAAGCTGATAGTGTGGACCTGTCGCTCGTGAGCTTGTTCCTGGAGGATTGAACAGGTTGTAGTGAGATACCTGAACAGAAAGAAATCTGCAGGTCTTGTTGTGACAATGAACGGGCCTGCTGTGTTCATTTTCATATTCTCTTTTAGAGTGTTCACCATCTTGGTCGGTTCGGGAGTATCCAGTTTCTGTGATGGGAGACCGATCGAGGAAATGGGAGCTGATGGCAGTGCTGATGGAGTGGAGTCAGGAGGAGTGCAATGCCAATCAGGGGAGTGTCTGACCAACCTTAGTACTCTTATTGTTAAGAGAGCTATCATTCCGGATACTCGGGGAAGGTGTGGAGGTTTATCGTCTGAAGATTCCTGTATTTGTGAGCTTTGTGGGTCCCTAGTTGATGATAACTGTATCCAACGGTGCCAACCTAAATATAGCCCATACTGGGGTGGGTATCCTTTAGAGGATTATCATAGCATGGTAGGCAAAGTGTTCAATCAAACTGATTGTTGGGTGTGTTCACATGTGCCACAGGGACAGCATAATGTAGGGTGGCTCCCATTTCCGCTGAATACCACGGAAATTTTAGAATTGCAAAAAGGGAAAACCTTGGATGGAAAATTTCTCTCATCCAAACCACCTCATTTCAAACTCCATCAATTCCAAGTAGATAGATCACTTTTGTGCTTAAACATAACCAACCCCAATAAACCCGGGAGTTTGGATGTGACGGGGAAAAATCACACGATGACCTTCTCACAAAGAGCTGATAATGAGTCCATAAGCCATGATCTGTTACGCTCCATTAAGTCTGGTGGGAAACATTTTAGGTATCGGTATACATTGAGTTCCACCAAATAAATTATTGGTAAGGTGCCAAATGGTTATTGTGCTAAGATAATACAACCAGAATCTTGCATGTACCAGATGGAAGACCCAGAAATAGGATTGTTTGCAAGGAAAATGTGCTTAATGATAATGATGCATACCATTCCTTATGTTCTCCCTGATAATGTATATTTCATATGTGGAAGAAAAGTGTATAAATGGCTCTCCCCGAGTTCCAAAGGTTTGTGTTACCTGGGAAGAGTAGTCCCAGAAGTTATGACCCTCACACATGTTGAAATGCTGGGAATACATAAAAACACACCATCACCATATCTTCACACACAATATGAACACAGAGGCAAAAGAAATATGATACCTGGTAACGTACATAAAGCCACTCAGTTAATCAGTGAGACAACTGGCTTTCAAGTTTTAGTCTCAGTGAATCCCACCAGGATCGCTCGGGGTACATTAAATTTTAGATATATCCAGGAACTTGCTAAATTGATAGATAATATCACCGAGATGTACGATGACACATTCAAGTATACAGGGAGAGAATTGCAAGCGTACAAGAAAGAACTGGTGCAACACAGGCTAGTGCTGAATTATTTAACTGCTGTTACTGGAGGATATTGCGTAACATTGGCCACCCAGTTCGGAGTAAAATGTTGCACCTATGTCACCAATGATACAAGCGACCCCAAGGAGGTGATAGACCAGAAGATGGATGAAATTCTGCAGCTAAAATGGGAGTTTCGTAAGAACCATAACACTTCAGTGGCTTAAGTAGGGTAAAAGATAGAAGGATGGGTTTCATGGCTGAACCCAGTGAAATGGTTCTCAGGTCTAGGGGAATGGGCCCAGGAAGTGATCACCAGCATAGGCAAATTCTTGATCCTTATACTAATTGTCATCATAATAATTGGCATATGCATCCGGTGTGTTCCTATTGTGTTGAAGTGTGGAAAATGTAAAAACAGAGTAAAACGTAAGAACGAAACTATGATTGTGGTCAGTAATGACAATATGGATACCGAGGTAAATATAGAACTGCATTACAACCCTGAACTAGGAAATACTATCGTTTGATGTATTATATTTAGACATGCATAGAATGTATTATTGAAATGTTATTTATAGAATACCTCAGATAATGTAAAGTCTCAATTCCCCTATAAGACTGCTGTTATAAGACTGGTGCATTCTCACACCTTTCATATGATCTTCCAAGATCCGTGGTGTGCGTATAATAGTAGTTTCATGCGTATAATAGTAGTTTCCCACCCAGAGACACATTATTGATGGATTAAGAACCACATTGTGCCATCCCACAATAACACTAATATGTAAATGTAAGCCTAAATTAAATTCTAATAGCAGATTGTGATAGCATGTTGTTTGCTATCAAAGGGTGGACTGTCGAAGCTGAGTAATTGGCTGAGACAAGTTCAGTTTAAAATTGAATCACGGCGACGCCATCTTGTGACTGGCCGCAAGACGCCATCTTGAAAATGAGATCGCAAGACGCCATTTTGCGAATGGCCGCCTAAGCGCCATTTTAGATAAACTCACTTTTTAGTACATGTGGCGATAATACTATTAGCACCATGCGATTGCATCTCCCATCATTTCTCATATACACAATAATACGCATAATAGCGCTGTTAACTAGTCGCATATTAGCGAATGCACAAGACCCCGAATGAAAACACTGTTTAGTAGCTAAATGCGCATGCATCCGCACCAAGTTAACTAGCGTCTTCATATCAAACCCTGTACACTCACACATTACATATTCACTTACAAGGTTCCATTTGCTTTAAGATATATGATTTAAGTTGGTTCAGTTAATATAAACGCTGTGAAATAAAGATATTTGATAACTACGGTTTTATACATGCTAAACAAGCCGTGTTTGGTTTCGTACTGATGCGTACTCTTTCCACAGTATTCCGGTGTTATCGGTGGGGAGATCGCATCATGCATTCTCCAGTTATGGATCGCAGAGACTTCAAGCAACAAAATGTATTAACTGTTAGGATGTTACAGGGGGCGGGAAGGGAGAGACCCCCAGCTGTTAGAGGCAGGGAGACTCTATTTGAACCAGCCTGTTAAATGCTCCGTAACAGATGGATCCCCCTTGGGAACCAATAGCATCAGCAACAAACGTCTCTATTGTTTTGTCTATTCCTGGAGGGTATAAATATGTGTGCTCAAACACTGGGTTTTTAGTCTTCAATGCTGCATGCTGATAGATGAGGGGTTTCTTGCTGATGCCTAACACCTGGTACCGGAAGCGCTGCGTATGTATACTGTACTTGGGTCTGTATAATTCCTTTTGCGCCTAAATTGTGTCTGGATCAATTGCGTGTAACTGTCTGAACTTTTACTTGAATAATACTTGTGCTTTGGAACCACAGATTCCAGGTCTAAGTCTTTATTTATGTCATGATTGGTGTCTGCGAGTTACCTGTCTCAGGTGGTGATCGGGTTTCAACGGAGGCCAGCATGACTGGAATCACAGATAATGTAAATAGCTCTATTTACAAGACTTGGGTAGCAGTGAAAACTGCCTTTGATGATAAATGACAGGAACTGGAGGGACCGGACTGGGACCGGCAGGAAGACTTGTTGAATTGAACTGATGAACTAAGAACTTGACTCTGGACTGGAACAACGTGGACTGAACTGATGAGCTTGGAACTTGACTCTGGAACAACGTGGACTGAACTGATGAGCTTGGAACTTGACTCAGGACTGGAATGTGACAATGGCTAAAGGGAAGTCAGGTAATGCTGAGACGAGGGCTAAACAGGGTAATCTGGAATTACTATGACGAAGGCTAGAACTCAGGTGCAGGCTGGACAGGATAATTGGAAATAACAGGTTTCAGGAAGGATTGGGTAGGTTTGGGAATTTGCAGGCTGGACAGGATAATTGGAAATAACAGGTTTCAGGAAGGATTGGGTAGGTTTGGGAATTTGCAGGCTGGACAGGATAATTGGAAATAACAGGTTTCAGGAAGGATTGGGTAGGTTTGGGAATTTGCAGGCTGGACAGGATAATTGGAAATAACAGGTTACAGGAAGGATTGGGTAGGTTTGGGAATTTGCAGGCTGGACAGGATAATTAGAAATAACAGGTTTCAGGAAGGAATGGGTAGGTTTGGGAATTTTAGGTTCAGTGAGGGAATAGGTAGGTAACAGGGGCAGGAGTTGATCCACAGCAGGAAGCAAGGCAGGGTAACACGATGCAGGTTTACAGAGTGCCAGGGACCAACCAGGAGTAGGACTAGCAGCAGAGCACAGGCCAGGTATTCTGTAACAGGACGTCTGGATGCCAGGTATTACTGTAGCAGGTTTTCGGGATGCACCAGAGGTTGCTGTCAGCAGACTTACTGGATTGCCAGGCTTGGCTGTAACAGGTTTTCTGAAAGCATCGGGGGTTGCTGCCAGCAGATTTACTGGATTGCCAGGTACAGCTGAAACAGGTTTTCTGGATAGCGCCAGGGATTGCTGTAGCAGGTTACAGGGACAGACTTGAATGCATGAACCATACACCACGGGAAGACGAGATGTTCAGGCTCAGAATGCTATCAGGAGAGGATATATATATCATGGGTCTGGCAGCAATTGGTGGATACGGACAGGTGGTCTGGTAGTAGCATTCTGAGTGGAGGAAGGCACAACATGCAGAGGGAGTATTCATCTCTGCAGCTCTGAGAATCAGAACCACACCTGTGATTCCAATCAGGGCTAGCAGTGCTCACAGACAGAGGAGAGACCAGGTGCAATAATCAGAGCAAATCCTCCAGGCAAATTACACACACAGCTCCATGGGGAAGCTGACAGGGGTAAGTCCCAAGGCAAAAAGGTGACAACTAGACAGGGTCATGACAATTTACTGTATGACTGCGTACGCAAATTATCGTCATCCTTAGAAGGTATAGGCAGGTTATTAGAAGGTATAGGAAGGTGTGTATAGAGGTTCTGGTCCAGTATCGTTATCGGCAATGCAACCTAGTGCTGCCCGACTCCAGTTGTCACCAATCTGTGCTCTGGGCCCAAGTTCTGGACCCCCCCCCAAAAAAATAGTGTCTTTTGTATATTTTTTTTCTGTGTGCGCACGACTGCATGTGTGTGAATTTTGTAACCGCACCTTGGCTACACTATTGGTGCTTGTGACACTGCTTCAAGACCACATAAAATATGGAGGGCTGTCACATGACAGGAGAGCAAGGCCAAGAACCACATGTTGTAGCTGCCGCCTGCAGTAATCATGATAATGCAAGGCCGTCAACTTCCTTGTCCTCTATGAAGGCCGAAGCCTTCAATCCTCAAGGGTATCCCAACCATCATCTTTGCACAGTCCTCAACTTTATTAATAATTATATCAATCAGTTTTGAGCCAGCAATCTGGATGCAACCTTTTGGCCCTTTAACTAGATGAAAAAATCAATATTGTGAGCTGTGAGGTGGTCAAAATTGACTGGAAACGAGTGGAAATAAATGTTATTGAGCTTATTAATACTGTAGGAACAAAAAAAGGCCCATTTAATGTGACTTTAGCTGTTTTTTTTATCTTTTAATAAAAAATCCAGATCCAAAACCAAAACACAAAAACAAAACACAGAGGTGAGGTTTTGGCAAAACCAATCCAGATCCAAAACCAGGGGAGATCCAGATCCAAAACCAAAACACGGGGGTCGGTGCACATCTCTAATTACAACTGTCTAGCCTCCCCCCCACCATTTCAAAAATCAAAATAATAATCCTTACCTTTTTTTAGGTCCATCACGTCCACATCCACCAACTCCACAACTCCATCGTCAGGAAGAAGATGATGATCAGGACATAGTCTTAGTCACAGTAGATCCTGGCATGGCTGTGGATGAAAATACAGTAGTGGTTACTAACAACAACCAGCAATTGAACCGCACATCACTTCAGCCTACACCTACACCTCCACAACCCCCTTCTGTAGAGAAAATAGCTTTGTACCTTGATAGCTTTAGAACTAAGCAGGTCTTCTTTATGGAGAGACAAACAGAACAAACGGATTCCATTAATCATATGTTAAAAAAAATATCTAGTGCTAACAGAGTGGTGGAGGATACACGAATTAGAATGGCTAACAATATTGATTTAAGGTGGTTTGACCTCACTCAGGCTATTCGGGCACAGACTGAGGCACCTATAAACCTTCACAGAGAGTTAGTAGGGCAGAGGGGCCTAATAAAGGCAACATAATCATCCACTATTAGTAGTGCGTGTACAACTTCACTTACTTCATCACCTACCACTCCACCCCGCTGTAGTCTATGCATATGTGGTGGTGTGCTTAAAGCCATAGTTAGAGGTAGAGTAGGTTCAGCAAACAAATAGTATGCTTAAAATGTTATTAGAGCACTTTTGGATTGCTTTGCATATTTCAATGCAACATATATAGATATATATGTGTTTTTTCACTTTTATATTGAAAGATCTTACAATGTTGGAGTATTGCTTTCTTTTGGAATAAAAACATGTTACAGTGTGACAACGGTTACATTTGTGTTTTTCAATAGTGCGTTACCTAACCATCTATATACAATATTTATCTGAAGTGTGCTTTAATTTTTGATCTTAAACAACTTAGCAGACACTCTCAAGGTCCAAAATAAATATATATAAATATAAATATATATATATATATATATATATATATAGGGAAAGGCGGCACTCACAGGTCTGATGAAATGAAATGAAAGAATCAAACTTGACAACTGTGTCTGCCGAACAAGGCAGACACAGTTGTTAAGTTTGATTCTTTCATTTCATCAGACCTGTGAGTGCCGCCTTTCCCTTTCTACATATGTAAGTGGGTGTTCTATTGAACTTCCAGGAAGGCACCAAGGCAAGTAATTTATTTTGCATTTATGTGGAGTGCCAGCCATTTGACTATATATATATACATTTTAAATAATCTGTTTGTAGGCATACAACTTGAACACATACTGTATGCACATTCTGTAACATTGTGTCACAAATACTTACGTGAAAAACACTGCTGTATGATCCTCTGATGAACTTCATTCCCGTCCTCTGTATTGACAATGCTTTCTGATGGGAAACGGTCAGGCTCCTCCACAACTGCTGCAATGTCCCCAAGGTCATCATGGCCTTGCCCCAGGGCCAGGTTATGGAGCATGCAGCATGACTGGATGATGTCACAAACTTTACACACATCATAAAGTAGGATGCCAGCTGACCGGTCCAAACAACGAAACCTGCTTTTCAACGCCCCAAAGATATGCTCTATTACTGGCCTTGTAGCAATAAGTGCGTTGTTGTACCGGTGCTGTGAAGGGCCTCGTGGTCACAACAGAGGTATCATGAGCCAAGTCCGACTCCCATATCCTGAGTCACCTAAATGATGTTTAAAAACTTTTTAAAAAACTACACAAATAGCAAATTTTTTTTTTAAACTTGAATTACATGTAAAGCTAGATTTAGTACTAATTGCTATCCATGGCATTTTGTATTATTAAAAAAATGCCACAAATTATAAAAAAAAGAAAAAAACCAATAGAGAAAAACACACACCTATTCCAACTTAAATGTAAAGTATTTGAAACTAGAAAAACAACATACCAAGTAGCCAGCCCACCGGCATGTGTCCTTCTAGAAACCTCTCCCACAGGGCTGACTGGCACAGGATATAGGCATCATGACAAGACCCAGGGTAACTTGCAACCACACAGAGAATCTTGAGGTTAGCACCATAGACCACCTGCACAATGAGGGAGTGGTAGCCATGTCTATTCACATAGACATACCCCCTCACGTACAGTGATCTTATCCCAACGTGGGTGCAGTACAGTCAGGTCCATAAATATTGGGACATTGACAGAATTTTCATATTTTGGCCTCTATTCACCACCACAATGGCTTTGAAATGAAACAAACAAGATGTGCTTTAACTGCAGACTTTCAGATTTAATTTGAGGGTAATTACATCCAAATCAGGTGAACGGTGTAGGAATTACAACGGTTTCTATATGTGCCTCCCACTTTTTAAGGGGCCAAAAGTAATGGGACTATCAACTCAAAAGCTATTTCATGGACAAGTGTGGGCTATTCCCTTGTTATTTCATTATCAATTAAGCAGATAAAAGGTCTGGACTTGATTCTAGGTGTGACATTTGCATTTGGAATCAGTTGCTGTCGACTCTCAATATGAGATCCAAAGAGCTGTCACTATCAGTGAAGCAAGCCATCATTAGGCTGAAAAATCAAAACAAACTCATCAGAGAGATAGCAAAAACATTAGGTGTGGCCAAATCAACTGTTTGGAACATTCTCAAAAAGAAAGAATGCACCGGAGAGCTCAGCAACACCAAAAGGCCCAAAAGACCACGGAAAACAACTGTGGTGGATGACAGAAGAATTATTTCCCTGGTGAAGAAAAACCCCTTCACAACAGTTGGCCAAATCAAGAACACTCTCCAGGAGGTAGGTGTATATGTGTCAAAGTCAACAATCAAGAGAAGACTTCACAAGAGTTAATATAGAGGGTTCACCACAAGATGTAAACCATTGGTGAGCCACAAAAACAGAAAGACCAGATTAGAGTTTGCCAAACAACATCTAAATAAGCCATTACAGTTCTGGAACAACATCCTATGGACAGATGAGACAAAGATCAACTTGTACCACAGTGAAGGGAAGAGTAGAGTATGGAGAAGGAAAGGAACTGCTCATGATCCAAAACATACCACCTCATCAGTGAAGCATGGTGATGGTAGTGTCATGGCGTGGGCATGTATGGCTGTCAATGGAACTGGTTCCCTTGTATTTTTTGATGATGTGACTGCTGACAAAAGCAGCAGAATGAATTCTGAAGTGTTTTGGGCAATATTATATGCTCATATTCAGTCAAATGCTTCAGAACTCATTGGACGGTGCTTCACAGTGCAGATGGACAATGACCCAAAGCATACTGCAAAAGCAACCAAAGAGTTTTTTAAGGCTAAAAAGTGGAATGTTATGCAATGGCCAAGTCAGTTCCCTGACCTGAATCCAACTGAGAATGCATTTCACTTGATGAAGACAAAACTGAAGGGAAAATGCCCCAAGAACAAGCAGAATCTGAAGACATTTGCAGTAGAGGCCTGGCAGAGCATCACCAGGGATGAGACCCAGTGTCTGGTGATGTCTATGCATTCCAGACTTCAGGCTGTAATTGCCTGCAAAGGATTTGCAACAAAGTATTAAAACGTGAAAGTTAGATTTAGAATTGTTTAGTTTGTCCCATTACTTATGGCCCTTTAAAAAGTGTGAGGCACATATAGAAACCATTGTAATTCCTACACCATTCACCTGATTTGGATGTAATTACCCTCAAATTAAATCTGAAAGTCTGCAGTTAAAGCACATCTTGTTTGTTTCATTTCAAAGCCATTGTGGTGGTGAATAGAGGCCAAAATATGAAAATTCTGTTAATGTCCCAATATTTATGGACCTGACTGTATATGGCTCCCAGCACATTAGGCAATGCTGAGAGCCAATAGAAAGCTACCTTATGGTCCAGCAACTCAGACTCACAAGGTGGGAATGAGATATATGTTCACCACAACTTTTTCAGGGCAGATAACACTTTAGATAAATGCCTAGAGAAAGTAGCTTGTGTAATACCCAGCACTCTAGCGCTCACTGACTGAAATGAGCCAGTGGCAAAAAAATGCAGGGCACACATTAATTTATGCAGCCCAGGCACTGTGTAGTTGCTAACAGCCAAAGGCTCCAAATCATCTCTCACCTGCTCATATAGAGTCATGAGGTTTGTGCGGTTCAATCTAAATAACTGAACCACCTCATGATCTGAGAGGGAGTCCAGGTCCATCCTTAGTCAATAACCTTGCATGGCACGAAGCACAATAGGGACCTGGATCTGGTGATGCTCCTGCGCCCTCCTCCTGCGCAGTTCCTCAATCGAAAGCAGGCCACAAGCATACAGCTCCAATGAAGACTGTACAAACTCCATTTCTCCAACCTTCACAGGTGCAATGGCTGTAGGTGTGGTTTATCTAGGGATGTGATTAAGTTTTATGGAGTTCACATAGGTTAATTTGGCACAGATTTTTTGATTTTATAAAATTGACTTTAAACTCGCCTATCTGAACCTGGTCTAAAGATTTTGCGAAATTTAGTTAAGTTTGGTTTGCGAATTCCTAACTTGCACTCTATTACATTTGGAGAGTTGTATCTTTAACATTGGAAAACATCTGCATGCGAGTTTCAAAATTGCGAATTTGCTAAAGAAGAGAAACATGAAAATAAGCCTGTCCTCACACTCTATTACATTTGAGAGATCCGGAAATTAATATCAAACTCACAAAAAAAAAAAAATTGCAACCTATTACATTTACCACAATAGCTGTTGCTGACACTGTGTGTCCACTGTACTCAGGGCCGGCACAATACATTCAGGAGGCTCTGCAATGCTGGGCGCCTGCTAAGATTTTGTTACCAGCTGGCACCTGGCAGCTCCTCCCTTGCTACTGTGGGCATTGTGTTAGGGGCACTACTACTGTAGGCATTGTGTAAGGGGCACTACTACTGTGGGCATTATGTGTAAGGGCAATACTACTATGAGCATTATGTGTAAGGGGCACTACTACTGTGTGCTTTGTGTAAGGGGCACTACTAGTGTGGTAATTGTGTGTAAGGGGCACTACTACTGTGGTAATTGTGTGCAAGGGGCACTACTACTGCTGTCGGCATTATGTGTAAGGGGCAATACTACTGTGTGCATTATGTGTAAGGGGCACTACTCCTGTGAGCATTATGTGTAAAGGACACTACTACTGTGGGCATTATGTATAAGGGCAATACTACTGTGAGCATTATGTGTAAGGGGCACTACTACTGTGTGCTCTGTGTAAGGGGCACTACTACTGTGGGCATTATGTTTAAGGGGCAATACTACTGTGGGCATTATGTGTAAGGGGCACTACTACTGTGAGCATTATGTGTATGATTGGCAGTACTTTGGGCATTATGGGTAGAAGGGGCAGTACTGTGAGCATTGTGTATAAGGAGCACTAATGTGTGTTGTAACATGAATAAGGGACACTACTATGTGAATTAGGGGCACTACATGCATTGTAATGTAAATAAGATTTACTGCTGTGGCGTAATTTGAATTGAGGGTACTACTGTGTGACCATGCCACTATCTTCTGAGACCATGACCCTTTTTTATGGCACGTGTGCTGTCCCTTTATAGGAAATGGGAGGGAGGGCGCATATTTGCAGGGGCGTCAAACACCCTAGCGCCAGCCCTGACTGTATTGGAATATTAACACTCCAGGACAAGGATATTAATATATAAATTGTTCAATGAAGAGCAGTTTGACACTTACATGCAATATTAAACATTTGCCATTTATTAGATAGCGCTGGGGATAATTTCTATGCATATTTCCTCTGGAGTTATTTTAAGAGCTCCCTCTCTCCGCCAAGGCCGCAGTCTTATTACCCACATGCACCCTTCCTTTCAGAAATTTCCCAGTTGCTAATTTAAGAAAGGAAACTTAGCTTTATCCATCTGGTTTTAACTTACTACTTTAAATTCAGTGACGAAAGTGCTGAAAAATGTTATTATATTCCTCCTAATGTGTGCATTATATAAACAAAATAGGCCATTTGGGTCAATTTTGATTATTTTAGGCATTTTCAATGGAAGGTCAGATTAACTACAGTACGTTTTATAGTGTTTTATCCCTCTTCACAATCACATTAATGTTTTAATTTTGTCACTCTGCTTGTTAATCATTTAACTACTTATTTTCCTCCTTTTACTGTATGTTTAGTCTCCTCAGCAGCTGCTTATCTTTGATAAGTATTAGTTAGTATTAAAACCCTCTCTTTACTTCTTAGTACAACTTTTAATAGCCACACAGAAGGCTGATCCTGAAGCCATGGTTCCCCAGATGTTTTCTCCTCTTCTGACTGCTCGTGAGAGCAGAGAGTGCTCATGTGTGTGGCTGTTATGCCATTATGATGACTCATGTACCTACAATAAAAGACAAAGAGGTCAATTTACTAAGCAGTGTTAGGAGACAGAGTGAAAAGTGATAAGTCTGTGATAAGGTGCCAGCCAATCAGCTCCCAACTGTCATTTTCAAACACAGCCTGTGAGATGACAGTTGAGAGCTGATTGGCTGGCACCTTATGACAGACTTATCACTTTTCACTCTGTCTCATAACACTGCTTAATAACTAGACCCCATAATTATGTTACACTTTCATCCAATCTGGGGAACACTGGCATACCTTGTGGGTGTAGAGGGCACCAAGCCAGGAGTAAGCACAAAATTCAAACTAGACTTGATTGAAAGCTTGCTCTTATCCGTCTGCATCCATGAGGCCATTGGACCCATACAAAATAAGTTTAATTTTTGTGCCTCACAGGAGTGGGCACTTTTTACTATGCTGCAGGAGCAACCAGATATTTACTGTTAATGTCATTTTTTTTTAACTCTGCTGGAGGGGGGATGCAGGAGTGCTTTCAGCATTCCATGCACAGCACCTGTCCTGCGATCATCCAATACCTGGTGAGGGGGTAATCCGGTTTCTGCTGTTTTGATGATAGGGCACGTCTGGATGCCTGTTACTGGCTGCTGTGCCAGCCGCTCAACTCATGGACCGCACAACGGGAGCTGCAGCAGGACCTAGCTTAACCTCACCTCCTTTACTATTTTGAAGAGGGAGCTAGAAGTGGTCACCCCCAGCTCTGTAGTCTGGCCAACATTCTGTGTAGACATGGAGGACAGCTGTTCTCTGTAGGGCACTGTTCCTGGCCAATGCCTAGGGGTTGGATTCTGGCAAGGGTTAGCTGAAGAGTTACACCAGCAGATGCAGCCACACCACCAGTGCAGCCCCTATCAACTAATTTGGAGAATCTGTGCTTCTGATGAGGATTGCAGTAGTCCCTCCACCTCCCGGAATGTGTCCTGCTGTAACTGGGTCCCCCAATGTCTGGGGTTGAGGGCAGTACAGGACATTACCTATGGTTGTGCCTTGACTCTCTTCTCTGGTTGGTTTTGCTACAAAATCCTCCCTAATTCCTCCATTTGGCAGTCCAGTGCACATGGACCTCTTGGTCCTGGAGGTCCACACTGCACACCCTGCACCCATAACCTATACTTACCTCTCGGCCGCCACTGCTGAAGTCACCGATAAAATGGCACAGGCTACATTTTGCGAATGAGCAGGAATCTGCTCAGTGCTGAGGTCACATGGAAATTGCATTACAGGCTCTTTCTACTGTTGGTCACTTTGATCCTAGGCTTCATGTGCAGACTTGGGATGGTCCATGTGGTCTACGAAGCCACATTAGGGCTTGAACATCTGCTTGGCAGTCCTGGCCACTAAAGAGTAATTCACTGTGGCTTTTACAAATCTTAAAATAGCCCAGTACAAATTTTAGTCACTGTTTGCCATTTCTAAAAAATATATACCAGTAATCAATAATAAGTAACATCTCAGCCAACTAGAGTGACACATCAGTGCATGCCCAGCATCTGCAACAAAAAAATGTTTTCTTACAAATTCGCTTCTGGAAATTGAAATTTTAAATATTGATTCTAATCTGTAATAATCAAAATGTGGGCACTAGTTGTTCTCATTGCTTTATGCCTGAAGAACTGTAAGGGATTGAATCATGTTCCTTTAAAAGTTGAAAATGTTACAAAAATATATATAAATAAAGTAGATACAGGGAAAAGGAAGCACTAATCTGACTAAATCAAAATTTTAAATGTAAGCAAAATTACATTTTGTTGTCATCAAATGGTAATCAGCCTTTCAGTCTTGTTTGTGCCGTCAGTAATCACCTCCTCCTGCCAAAATGCAATTATATTTGGCTACTGACATTTAGTTTTGTATAACCGTATAGCAAAAACATTTTATGAATCTCAATATAGACATAAACAGCTTCTGCTGCAGTATGTTTTGCTGCTTATGTTCCTGTTGTTGAGGTTGCCATGACTACACATACAGTATACATTCCACGTGGGTCGACATCTTATTAGGTCTCCATTACTGAATCCTTTTTTGTCTGGTGAACAACAGATTTTGGGCCTGATTCAGCACGGATCGCAGCTGCGTAATCGCCCGGAATGAGGCTGCGAAAATATGCTAATGCCTGCCACAGCTCAGCCAGCATAGAGACACCCACTGCTGCTTTCTCACATCTGTAATACCTTGCAGTCCTGCGTATACATCGTTACCATCGGTGCACATCGGCCCCTCATGCACAATTACAGCATGTCTGACCTGTCTCAGAAATTGTAAGTCTCGTCGCACGCAGTGAGGCTGTGTAGGCAATCGCAGTGGCTAATTTATGTATGTCCATGCAACGGTGTTCCAACGTCTGCGTTTCGGCAACCACTCCCCCATCACCACCCCCAAACGCTCACGGCCTGTCACTCACTCTGCGATGGATTCCTTTCTGCGTCCGCAATCGCAGTGTGGTGCATACTTATGCAAAATACGCAACAATCGACCGATCTGCATACGAGGTTGCAATTGCGATCTATGCTGAATCTAGCCCTTTGTTGTCTATTCTGTGCCACAACATTTTCATCCCTCCAATTGCTGCAACAATTTGCAATCATGTTTTACATTTTTTTAATGATTGATAAACAACATTTAAACATAACATCCGCCCCACAGCACAAGCAGTGGTGTCAGATGTGCACTTTTATCTAAAAGTACGTATTGTCCATAGAGCCTTGCTGCTCCAATGCTCACACAGTAACACTCCTCCCTTGTCACACAGCAGTAATTGGTCATTGAAACGCTGAATGCAGCATACATGTGCCTATATAAAAACGTCGCTAATACCCATTTAACACCTAAAAATCCCGGGTTGATGCGCATCAACCCGGGATTTTTGTATTTGTAAATGAACCCACCCAGGGGATCCAACTCGGTGTCGTTCCCGTGGCACCCTGCAGTGTAAATGGCGCGATCCGGGTCACGATGACCTGGATCGTGCCACATGCCGCCCGATTGGCCGGCTTCAGTGGCGCTTGGGGATGACATAATCTCCAAGCATCCACTGCAATGCCAGAAGAGCCAGGTCACTGCAGACCCGGCTCTGGTGTAAACGGCGCTGACTCGGGAATATCCTGGGTTGGCGCCGCAGTATGAAAGGGGTAGGTTCCGGGTCTGATCCATATTGGAACCCTGTTCCAGCCCCCGGCTCAGACCTGGAACTTTGGTATAAAAGGCATATTAGTATTACACAATGAAAAATAAATGATGTCACTTTTAGCATCCCTAGATACATCAACATGGTAGAAACCACCTCTGCAAAAGCAAATTCGCATTTCAATTGATTTCTTACATTTCCTTATTATCCCGCCAAAATAAAATTACAGGCAGTTGCCCTGTTCCTAATCATTAATCTTTAATTGCAAAACTGTTTAGCTTATGTCAGTAAATCCATCTAATATAAACATGTTACAACACATTAACTTTAATGGACTGTATTATATTTTCTGTGGATGTGAATGTATTTTTTTTTCGCACTGGGCTGAGCATATTCTCCAAAACCAATAAAAAACAGTTAAACAAAATATTTACATATAATATATGAAACTGAAATAAACAAAGCAATATTGAATAATCACATATATTTTAAAAAGTGTCACATTATTAACAGACACCATTTTCTTGGTTGTCTATAAGTAGCTGGCGCCATTTTCTTGATTATCAGAACTAAGTTAAAACTATCTTCTCATTTTAAAAATCTCATATACTGTAGATAAAATCATTTCTACATATAATCCAGTTGAAAAATGCATCAGAACAAAAACAACATAAAGTACTTCATATTACAAAGAGATAGTTGTCTTCATTATCACCAGCGCCATTTTGTTGATTATCAATCTACTTATATATAATCAATACATCAGAAATAAAGTAACTACAGGTATACCAAAGGATACGAACGCTGGATATACTAAATTACACAGAATACCTTTATGCACAAACCAGAATGTCAAACATTCAGCAACGAAGTCCGCAGGCAATCTATCAAGGCCCAAAGATCATAAACTACAATCCGAAGACATTTTTAGCTGATTTTTGTTCTTTTGCCAGGATATATCATGAGGACTTTGAACCCACATGGACTAAATATAGATATTAAACTAAACTCTTTCCTGGAATAAAAAAAGCACAGCATTGAAAAAAGAAAAACATTTTTTCAGCACATCCATTTAATTAACTAGCCTTCAATACATACTCATAATAACCACTTACTTACTGCTTTGAAAACCATATGATCCTTTATTATTTTTAAATTGAAGAGGCGACAATTATCTGAAAACATAACTTTTTTTAATGGGTGAAGGTGTTATGACCTAGGGATCATAGTAACAATGTTATTTTAAATGTTGATAGTTTATTTACTGATATATTTTGTGGAAAAAAGTTCTATGTCTAATTCATGTCAATTGTCAAATTTATCTTTAACTGTAAATATCTCGGTTTATTCTAAATAAATAACACTTTCATTCACTCTACTCTTTAATTGATGATTGTCTATAAGCGGTTTGTATATAAAACAATACAGTCATATTATTATTTTTTTAAAATGGATCCTCAAAATAAAAGGACCACCCAATGCCTATACCAGCATCCTTGCCAAAGTACACAGAAGTATGAAATGCGTTGAAAGTTGTTAGCACTACCAATCACCTGACTCTCAGCATTGACATCACTGGCCACTTCCGGTACCCAGTTAGCAGGGAACTCAGTGGCTGGTGCTACAGCAAGGAGAAGGACCTGCAGGCGCAAAGAAGAAGCCATAGAGAACTGAGAGCAGATTGTTGGTGCACATTTAGCTGAAACATCTCATATGAAAACAACCAATTATTGTATTCACAATGACAGTTGCAAGGTAACAAAGGCATGCACAAAGCATGGGAAGATTACAACTCAAAACTAATTGAACGAGAGCAACCAATATTAAAGAAGATTGTGTTTAAAAATTACTGATGTACTGCTACAAACTGATGTACTGCTACAAACAGAACTCAATATTTAACTTGAAGACCTTGTTTCTACACTGTGATAGGATGTCCAACATCCACAGTAGAGCTGCCACAGCCAAACATCTGATTACTGAAAACGAAGCTAAAAGGTGAAAATAATGGTGCCTAGATTATTAAACCTGGATAACTGAACCATATAATATGGTCCGAAGAGTCCTGCTTCACACTGTCCCTACATCAGTTTATGTGTTGAGGATGCCCAAGGAAGACTATCACCCTGAATGCTTCAGTTGTGAAACATAGAGATGAATCTGTGATAATTTGTGCGTCAATTTCTTAGATTTCTGCTGGTCCTATAATTTCTCTCAGGGACAGAATTACTGCCAGTGTCTATGTGGATGTTTTAGGAAATGGGGGAAGTATAATATCCTGCAACTTGCAAGCATCGGAGAGATATCGGTGAGTCTGTCTGATGTTTTAAAGTGAAAATCAGGCAAAAGGCAAAACTTGGCTGGAATTTTGCCTATATCACATACATACCGTATAGGTGCAAACTGGTTACTGGCAGCTATATTAATTCTAGCAGCTTCTGCAATGTAAATGTAAGAATAGAGTTGCACAAAAAAGTATGTATAGCTATATTGGTAAATCTCTTAAACCTAATAGTGTTAAAATACAAAATGAGGCAATTCATCAACATTAGCCAGCCTACTGTATATAGATTTTGCTAGTCCACTTTAGCACATGCATATAGTTCTGTCGTACTGTATATAAACGAGTATTTATATATAAAGGGGAAGAAGTGGCACTCAAAGTAGTGTTGCACTGTGGCCAACTCTGGAAATATGTATAATTCTCTGTAAGAGGAATCAAAGACCCTGAATGTTCCCCAGTGATACTTCTCACCACAAGACAATGTAAATTGGAATGGTGGCAAAGAAACAGATCAAGTAGCAGAAAACTGGAACTCTCCTGGATTCTCCCTGAATCTCTGGAGTGGGCTGAACTCTCTGTTTAGTTCTTGGGTGCTACTAAACTCTCTCTGTACATTTGGGCTGGTATCTGGCCCTCTGTTTTTCTCTAAGCTGGTCCTGGATATCTCCTGCTTATCTGGCAACTTGCATAGGACCCTTGGCAAGTAATTCTGATTAAGAAGACTTCCTTATATGAGATTAAAACCCTTCTGATATATATATATATATATATATATAGCTCTCTCTGATAGACTGGCAGCTTTGCTTACTAGACTTGCAGCCATGTCTGTAAGAATTGCAGCTCTATCTGTTATAGAGTATGTATAGTATGGGAAAGTGCTGAAACTAGGGGTGTATGACTGCTGCTGCCCACCAGAGCACAAGGCTAAGGGGGTGAGGCCATCAGTGCTCTGGTGGCACCTAAACTTGGCTTGTACAGTGCCTAGTACAGGATATTGGTGTAATGGGTATAAATAGGTGACCACAGTTAAGTCACAAATGATGCACTGTGCATGACTTCTAGTTGCAAACAGTCTGCTGACATGACAGTAAAGTGACATGTACTGTATGTGACAACATAAATGAGAGACGACATGACCAGCAATATACACATAGAATAAGGTGAAACAAGGGGGAGACAAATACATTTCACCACCTAATCCATTCTTATAACATGAATGCATTTGTTGACTCTATCACCTCATAGACTAATTGTGAGAAACTACGCACACTTGTATCCATTTTGAGTGAAAGCCAAATAAATCAATCCTGACACATAAGACCATTTATACCTTGTAAAAAAATGCAACCTGCATAACATTTGTTGTACTAAGTGAGTGAGTCGGGGATTTTTAACTTGCTGTTTTCCCCCTGATCCGCCGATGGATAGCCAATCATCGATGTCTGTAGATCAGCATTTTTGATCTGCAAAAAGGGAATTGGGGGCATAGATGTATGACCCGCATTAGTTTTCCAGTTGATGATGATAATGGACACATATTTAGGGGTCTATGTACTAAGCCTTGGAGAGAGATAAAGTGTACGGAGATAAAGTACCAACCAGTCTGTTCCTAACTGTCATTTTTCAAACACAGCCTGTGACATGGCAGTTAGGAGCTAATTGGTTGGGACTTTATCTCCGTTCACTTTATCTCCATTTAAATCTTAGTAAATAAACCCTACAGCCTGCAAAGTGACAGTTAGGAGCTGATTGGTTGGTACTTTATCTCTCTCCAAGGCTTAGTGCATAGACACCTTAATGTGTTAGATTTAAAGAACGATAGGGAGAATGTGATTTCAGGAACTGTGTGACTTTATAATTGTCACCTATTCTGTCAATTTTTAACCTTCAGAATTCTTAGAAAATGCAATTTTAAAACAATTCAGAAAAGCATCTAAACACAAGTCAGAGCAGTAACTTGAGGGAACAAAACAATCAATGCTTTCGACTTTATATCAGCAATTACTGCGGTGACAGACTTGGAGCAAAGGTCAGACTTTAGTTTGTAAATAAATAAAATAGCTGGGGGTGTTTTCTTTAAATTATCGTCAGTCTTTGTATATCAGTTCTAATTTCAATAAGGCTTTTCACATTAATTAACAAATGTAATTTTTTAGAATAGTGTCATTCATTAAACTTAGCATGAGATGCTCTAAAGGGTGTATTTCGTTAGGTTCATTTGCAAATTGAGGCATATTTCAATCCACTGATCGATACTGACTTTTTAGAGCTCAAAACTATTTCATTGAATGCACAATCTAGAAATGGTTATGTATTTGTCATCCTGGGAAGACAGTAAATATTTATTCATTTTATTTCATTTTAGTTAATCATTTATATAATGAGATGATAAATAATATACCAAATATTTTTTTAATTTCTATTATACAATTTCTCTGAAATAAAGGCCATCGCGATGTGGAATAGTGACTTTATGCTCAGCGTAATGGTATGTATCATTGCACACACCACCACACCAAGATACAGCATGCCTAAGCTTTCATGATGGAAATACTGTGTTATATGCTGGAAAAAGTCATGTCCAAATAATGAATGGCTTCTATATCTATTGTTGACCCCCTCCTTTAATGATCAATGGCCAATAATTATCACTAGCACTGATGTACTGCACATTTTACAGCCAGAACTTTCCCCTGTGCCATATATTAAACATTTTAGGTGTGTAAGGACTGAAGTACTACAATCATGTGTTTGATATAACTATTACTTGGTTATTTTGCTTTTTGCACCTTTTTCATTCAAAGTGCATAGAACAACTTCTCCAGTGTCAATTTGATTTATCTTTGGAACACCAGCTACAAATAATGCTATCGACACTCTGCGCAGGCTATGCAATTACAGTGATCTTCAAATTCATAAATACATATTGTGTATAACTCAGGGTAAGTAAAAAATGGCAGAGATTATACAAAGTGTAGATTGCTCAGTGCAGAGAAAATACTAGAAACGTAACCAATCTATTGCCATGTTTACTGTATTTAACTTATTAATTGTATTATGTCATATACTTCATGTGGTCGGGGACCAGCCACACGTGTGTAAAATGGGCGCAGTGGCACTGAAGCGGTTAACCCACATGCTGCATTGCAATTTTTGAATGGACCTTTAGGCGCAGGGTTCCACGTACTGCAAATATATATGTAATGTGTTTTAAGTTAACATGTTATATTCAAAGTGCTGTGCGCAGTTGTGGATTTGTATTTTTAAATGTACGGACTATGCACTTATGAGGAATGTATAAGGTATTGTGCTTTAAACGGTAGACAAATTGTTTTTTAGATATCCTCACATAGGAAGTGATATAATAATGGGTAAACTGGACAAGCCTTTTCTTTGAAATGCAAAGTGTCCATTTGTGCCTTGGTGTAATATGTCCCAGCAGGTATGGAGAGAAGACAGTTGTTGTTTTTCAGAATCTCCTATTTTGTGACACTTTCTAAAAACTGATTGATGCATAGATACTTATATTTGGAAGGATGAATGTAATTTGCCATTTCCTTTGGAATGTTATATCTACATTTTAGGAGACAGTTATACTGTATACTACATCAGTTTGTGTTTAGGAAGCAACTGCTGTTAGGTGGTAGATTAGAAAGGAGTAAATTGGGTAACTCATTTGAAATGTAAGATGTGGTTATTTATATTTTGCGAGAAAGCATGATTGGTTAAAAGGATCACAGGGCGGATTTACCCTGTGGTATCGTGTGCAAGAATATATAAAAAGAGGGCATGTGAGCCCTGTTTGCGTGTATCTTTTTGAACCTCAAGAAGGAAAGAACTGCTGTATCATATTTGTATGCTGACCCCCTTAAAGCTGAGGGGAAGAGTCCTTTCTAAGACTATTGAGCATTAAACATCTTTGCCTTTACAACGACTGCATCTGTGTCCTGCAACAACAGAATTGTGCCAAACGCTATTCCGTTCTCCAGCTGTTCTGGATTGAGCCCAGAGTCTCCAAGCTCAAGCCCTCTTCCAGCTACCATGCAGAGCCTGGTCCATTGCAAGGATCAGTGGGTATCAGCCAACACCAATCAGTATGTGTGGCTGCAGCTCGTCAAAGCATACACAGCAGAAGTGGTTCCAGGTGCCGGCGGTAGGTGCCTGGATGTACGTAAGTAGCGGTTCCAAATGCTGATGGTAATAGTTTGGTGGTAGCAGCTACATACCCGCCCACTGCACAGTGGATGGAGTCAGTGACAGGCGGTCACTGATGATAAGAAGGAATCCCTGATACCCCAAGATCCAGTGGGGATCAAACCCAATCTGTGATCGAGTGGCAAGTGAGGTCATCCAGTCGCAGATATTCGCCAGCTACACTACACTTAATTAAACAGCTATTCAAATACTTACACACACATACACACACATTTATATATATATATTTTAACAGAAACTTTGTTGTAGCTGTTTCAGTTGTGATCGATAGTGCAGGTCCATTAATTCCTGGTTGGGATAGGATAAAAGGAATCACCTTTCCACTCTGGCATCAGTCTCCAACAGTCCACTTCCTCCTCTCTACCCCATATCAGAGAGGCAAGTAATTCCCACCCCCAGACACAGTAAAGCACAACTTAGTAAGTGCAAGAAGTATTTTATTATGGACCCTGCAAGGATACTTAGGAGTATATTCACTAAAGGTCGATTTTAATCAATTTTGATCTATTTAAAATTGATCAAAGTATACCAACATTGATATGTTTCTGGGTTAAAATTTAAAAATCAAATAAAAAAATGTCTGTTAGTAAATGTGTGATTTTAGCCCCAGAAACACAACATCTATGTTGATCTATTTTGATTGGACATTTATATTTAAGGTTGTACGACAGTACACTTGCTGGTGGGCACTGAATTTTATCTCCAATTGTTAATATTTTTGCTGTGAGCACAGACATATATGCTTTACTGTACATTATCGTAAATTACTAGATGGTGCAGATGAGTTTCCTCTCACCAAGGACAAGGTTATTTAGAATATCTGCTGGAAAACCATCTACATTTAGTGGTTGACCCAATGAGTTCAACTATCATTGCTGTTGCCATCTATTTTCCTTATTTGGTTATCGCCTTGGCCTCCTTGGTGGCAGCAGATGCAGCAGCATGTCCTGTGTACATGGGGGAGAAATGTACTGGCTCTGGGTCCAGCAGCAAACATGATGCCAAAGAAAATCACTGGGCACACATTCGACCCATGGAATGATGTTTAGTTAAGGCAAATGGTGAATGACAGGCAAAATGTAACCTCCTGTTTCCTGGCATTATATGTTATGTATATGAATTATAATCCCTTCAATAGCAGTGCTATTATATGTTATAAATGAAAAATAACAAAAATAATGAATCTAATACACAAACATTAAATAAATGTATAAAATATTATGTTGCATGGTAAATAATTTGCCTTCAACTTCTTAAACCTAGTTAATGTTCAGTGTAAAATATCCATCAGAATTATAGATAAGATTTTCTGACTGTTACATTTATTGCAATCTTCTTAGATATTTATGGGTATCTTGGAGTACAGTAGCCCTGAACCTTTGTAAAGTAAAACAAAAAATATGTCATATCGGGGAACATGAGTGCATGATATAAAATTTTTTAAAACGACTTACTGTTGATACAGCTAATATAATGTCAGAAAAGTAAAAGATGTTTCTAAAACACGACTTGCAGCAATGACTGTTAAAATACTGGATAATGTGTTTCTACATCTATAGTTATGTTTTTGAAATGGTCTTGAAAGTGTTTATTTATTGTTTGCTACATTACAGAACAGATGTTAGTAACAATGTAACAAATGAGTGTATTCTTATGGAACGCTGCTATTTATTAGCATAATTTTTAATAGCATGTTTTAAAACTCCAATGTTTGGAGTGCTTCTATCTATCAAACAGCTGTTCTACTGGAGCAAACTAACGGATGAAACATTTTTTAAAGGGACAACACTGCAACTCCATAAGCAAGTTTAGTTTTCAATGTGTCTTGCTATAAATGTTTAGGTACACATAAGGGCATAACTATTTTTTCAGCTATGGCTACTGAATAAAGAGCAAATGTATAAGCGTGTACCACAAAAGCATCTATTTTTTAAAGGTATTTGTATTTCTTTGTGGCCAAGATGGTTGCATCTGCTGGGATACATATAGTGGCACAACATATAGAGGTTGGACAGGTGGTCCTAGTAATCATCTCTAAATGCAGCACACTGAAATTATGACACAAACAAAAGTATAAAAATGAGTCCTATGCTTGTCCAGACACATATTGGGGTATATTTACTAAGGTGCGGGTTTTTAGAAGTGGTTTTGTTGCCCATAGCAACCAATCAGATTCTAGCTATTACCTTCTAGAAGGTGCTAGATAAATGTTAAGTAGAATCTGATTGGTTGCTATGGGCAACTAAACCACTTCTAAAAACCCGCACCTTAGTAAATATACCCCATTGTGTTATCCTCCAACACTTTGTTACTATTGCGCATAAGTTAGAAGTTAGGAGTCTCTTGGAGCATTGGGATCATTGTATGAAGTGACTTCTGGAGTGAGTACGAGAGGCAGACACTTCTCGAGGAGGAAATCATCTAATCTGATGAGCCATTTTTTTTTGTATTAATGTATCACTGTTTTTAATCTTGGTTTTCTCATTATACTAGGACTTGGCAGAGAGGGAAAGTAGAATAATGGATGAGGATAGGAATATTGTCGCACAAGCAGAGAATGATCTGTTTATATTAACAGTCAAAAACCACTATTCCTATAACGTTACTCTATTACTAGACACAAATCAGTATGGTAGTCGTGGTGCTCTCTAGAGTTAAAATCAGTTCATAAAACAAACAAGAAGAACAAGAACTCTGTATGGTGAGCACTCCTGGGTAATGGAACTTATAAAACATAACTTTTATTATTATTCTTTTAAAATATGCTTATCTATAACAGCACAAACTAAAGTAAGGCAAAATCAAAAGTATATAGAAAATAATGGCATATATCCTAAAAAATAATAAAAAAATAATATACAAGGGTATGAAAGTACTCAATGAGAGCACTCCTATTCCAAAATATAAGTAATATTCTAAAACATAACTTTTATTAGTCATATCAGCATTATTAGTTAAAAATGGGACAAATACCAAATAAGGTGTATACAGTGCTGAAACGTTAGATGCCAGAGAATACTTATTATGGACTACCAAAGCAGCCTAACCGTGGATCTCAAAGCAATAAAAGTATAGGTAATAAGTACAGAAAAACAATATAAGTGACAATGGTCGTGGCTGATATACAATTATTTTATTTTGATCAAAATTTAAAAGAAATTCCACACAACCTCGTGTGCTAGATACACACAGACTTGTAGGAGCCGTGCTAAGTACTGACTCACAATTGTGTTTCTATTTGGAATATGTACAGTATATGACATTAATAAAGGCATGCGGCGAGTACCATGTATATGGGTAAAACTGAGGACCTCATTCAGACCCGCTCGCTAGAAGCATTTGCTCACTCGATGCGTATGCAAATTTGGGAAGGCAGGCTATCGTACCGCAAGGCATTAGCACGCCCACTATGTCTTGGTGTGCGATCACATTGTGTATGCAGCCAGGTGACGTGTACTATTACGCTGCATCTTAATTATGCATGCCTCTGAAATGGCGTTGAGACGCTCAGGCACGCCTGCATTCACACCTTCACTCCCCCGTATCTAGTGGCCAGCCCCTGTCACCACCCACAAACGGCTTCTCCTGTCACTCACTCTGCTGGGCAGCCTATGCGCAGTGAGCGAACGCCCTCGATCTCTCGCACTGTTTCACGCACACGCACTGCGTTGTGTATGCATGTGCACAATGCGAAAATCGACCGGCTACGAGCGAACACATCCTAGCGAGCAGGTCTGGATCAGGTCCTGAGTGCGCCCATATTTCTTTTCTTTTTTTGTTTCTAAAATTGACCTAATGTTGTCCTGGCTGCTGCCCTATGAGCCTATATATGGTCTTTGTGTGTATGATTTACATGCCAGCACTTGTCTAGATGTTACCCTCTGTATCTGGGAGGTGAGTGCATTATTTTAGCTGCAAAAAAATGTGGCATAAAGCATATTGTATAGTTTAGGAGCTTGCATAAAAAGATGAGCCCTTTGATGCTGTCAAGAAGCTTAAATGTTTGGTTCAAAATATAAACATAAAAATATGAACATATTTCTCATGCTTACATTTGGCAGATACACATATTTGTAGTGCTGGCGACAATATACACACCGGCATCCGGACAGAGTTAGGATACCGACACCTGTCGATCAGTATCCTAGCCCTCCCCCTCCCCCTACCCCTACCCCTCTCTTCCTCACCGCTGCCTAAACCTAACCCTCCCCCCTAATGCCTAAACCTAACCCCCCCAATGCCTAAACCTAACCTCCCCCTGCTCTCTAAACCTAATATTACCACCTTAGTGCCTAACCCAAACCCTCCCCCTATAGACATACCCTAACCCCCAACCCAAACCCTCCTCCTAACCCCGGTACTTACCATTAGTATTATGACTGCATCCCCCCTATATGTGCATATATATATATATATATATATTTCTATATATATATACATATATATATGTATATATATATATATATATAATTATGTACATACACATATCTATGTCTATATATACACTACCGTAAGTTTGGGGTCACCCAGACAATTTCGTGTTTTACATGAAAACTGACTCTTGTTTATCAAATGAGTTGCAAAATGAACATATAGTCAAGACATTGGCAAGGTTAGAAATAATGATTTTTGTTTGAAATAATAAGTTGTCCTTCAAACTTTGCTTTCGTCAAAGAATGTTCCTTTTGCAGCAATTACAGCATGGCAGACCTTTGGAATTCTAGCTGTTAATTTGAGGTAATCTGAAGAGATTTCACCCCACACTTCCTATGGCACCTCCCACAAGTTGGATTGGCTTGATTGGCACTTCTTGCGTTCCATACGGTCAAGCTGCTCCCACAACAGTTCAATGGGGTTGAGATCTGGTGACTGCGTTGGCCACTCCATTAGACAGAATACCAGCTGCTTGCTTCTTCCCTAAATAGTGCTTACATAATTTGGAGGTGTGCTTTGGGTCATTGTCCTGTTGGAGGAGGAGGAATTTGGCTCCATTCAAGCGCTGTCCACAGGGTATGGCATGGCATTGCAAAATGGAGTGATAGCCTTCTTTATTCAAAATCCCTTTTACCTTGTACAAATCTCCCACTTTACCAGCACCAAAGCAGCCCCAGACCATCACATTTCTTCCACCATGCTTGACAGATGGCGTCAGGCACTCTTCCAGCATCTTTTGACTTGTTCTGCATCTCACAAATGTTCTTCTGTGTGATCCAAACACCTCAAACTTCGATACGTCTGTCCATAACCCTTTTTTCCAATCTTGGTCTGTCCAATGTCTGATTTCTTTTGCCCATATTGATCTTTTCCTTTTATTGGCCAGTCTCAGATATGGCTTTTTCTTTGCCAATCTGCCTAGAAGGCCAGCATCCCGGAGTTGCCTCTTCACTGTAGACGTTGAAACTGGCGTTTTGCGGGTACCATTTAATGAAGCTGCCAGTTGAGGACTTGTGAGGCGTCTATTTCTCAAACTAGAGACTCTAATTTACTTGTCTTTTTGCACAGTTGTGCACCGGGGCTTCCCACTTCTCTTTCTACTCTGGTTAGAGCCTGTTTGTGCTGTTCTCTGAAGGGAGTAGTACACACCATTGTAGGAAATGTTCAGTTTCTTGGCAATTTCTCACATGGAATATTCTTCATTTCTAAGAACAAAAATAGACTGTCGAGTTTCACATGAAAGTTCTCTTTTTCTGGCCATTTGGAGAGTATAATCAAAACCCACAAATGTGATGCTCTAGATACTCAACGAGCTCAAAGGAAGGCCAGTTTTATGGCTTCTCTAACAAGCAAACCCGTTTTCAGCTGTGCTAACATAATTGCAACAGGGGTTTTCAAGGGTTTTCTAATCATCCATTAGTTTTCTAATGTGCTTAGCAAACACAAAATACCATTAGAACACTGGAGTGATGGTTGCTGGAAATGGGCCTCTATACACCTATATAGATATTCCTTTAAAAACTAGACGCTTACAGCTAGTATAGTCATTTACCATAATAACAGTGTACTTCTGATTAATTTAATGTTATCTTCATTGAAAAAAACAGTGCTTTTCTTCAAAAATAAGGACATTTCTAGGTGACCCCAAACTTTTGAAAAAAAAAACATAAAAAAAAAAATAATAAAAAAATAAATAAATATATATATATATATATATATATATATATATGAGACAAATATAACCTCCTAATGTATATTAGTGAGACTTCAAAATACAATTAAAAATGTAAAAAATGAAAAAATTTTTTTTACAAGTGCACACATACCATGTGTTTAGGCAGATATTGCCTGTAATATGACTTATAACATCCGTGAAGTGTGTGCTCATCTTGGATGTATACAGTAGCTTTAGCATGCTTATTCTCTCTGAATAGATGGAAAGTAAAAATAGTGGCATATGGTGCAATATGTTTAAAACATATTTCTTACATACACACACTTAAATAACATACATTAAAAACAATCTTCTATACAACAGGAACAAAGCAGTAAGTAAAGATGGAAAGGTCCAACAGGAGAATAACCTTAACGTGTTTTGTCTAATTGCAATAACCTGGACTTCATCTCTTTCCAGGGTCATCACCTACGTGAACTATAGGATTTTGTTGAAAAGCTGCAACATGGAGATGAGGGAGTGTATTTGTTTTAGAGGGAATTCACTTCTAGGATAAGAGACTGCTTCTTTTTTGTACTCTAATCTGATCTTTATACTAGCACCACAGCTATCACTTTGTTCACACAAATATATATATATATATAGATATATATATATACATACAGTACTGTGCAAAGTGTTAATAAACTAACTATTTATCGATTCCTACCTATCTATACACTCTAAAATTGTTGCTGTTTAGCGTTATGAGTCGCACAAGAAATAATTGCTTTCAGACTTTGATTGTGGTTCCAAAGCACAAAAGTTATTATTCAATACAAAAGCAGATGGTTACACGCTGTGATCTAAATACAATTAGTGCAAACAAATTATACAGACACAAGGTACAGTCGTTACATATGTACGTACTCTGGATCCAGATCCCGGCATCTAAGATGAAACCTCCGTCAACAGCAAAGCAAGAAGACTAGCATCTAGTTTCAGAGAGCCTGCATATATACTCTAGCAGAGATAGGCAGTACAACAGAACAGGTTGGCATGATTCCATTGGTTCTTCTTTCTGGTTCTTCTGTTACAGTACAGTTCATAGGTCAATTCATATGGTCACATTCCAGCCTCCAACAGCTCTTTGTGTCCATTTTCCCGCTGCATAACAAATTAGATTGGCTACATTACAGGAAACATTTCAATCCCTAACCCTCTATGATCCATAACTTGCAGACACATATTGCGATTTCTTCCCCGATGGAACCGGAAATCTGCAAAGACACAGTGGTGTAGAATGACACCAAACACGGTCTGCTTATCTAGTGGTCAAACCTTAGCTATCAAATAACATGTATTTCACAACATTACTGAGAATGAATAAAACCTTAAATATTAACCTTAATGCTAGGGAGTACACCGTGGTACATGTTTTGCAGGGTTGATCATATTATATGGTTTAGTAACTGTCTGTATTTATATAATGGGGACTTTGTTTCTTTCTATTACGTGGTGGGAATCGCACGACGCTAAATAATAGCATCGCTGTATGTATTTATGTGTGAGATTCGCTAAAATGGCGCTGGGTGGCCAGTCGCAAAATGGCGTCTTGTTGCCATTCGCAAAATGTCGTCATGCAGATTTAATTTTAAACAGATTCTCTCTCAGTCAATTATCCAGCTTCAACAACTTCTACTTTTTAAAGCATTTTTACTTTGCAGCATTTTTCCCATGCATGCGCACACATGTAAATATGTATAGATATTCTATTTAATTTTTCCTGCAGCCTGCTGTGCCCTAATCTCCAAAATACAATAATCCCAGTCATTATCTGTTAGTTCTTCTGCAGAATGCAGATGTGTGACTGTGACACACAGGGCCAGCTCTAAGGGTCTTTGACCTGAGCGGTCGAACAGGGGCGCCACCCATAGAGGGTGCACCCTTCCCCAGCATCCCAATTTCAGCGGGACAGTACTGTCCCACTGTTCCACCCGTGGGCCGGAGTGGCCCGCAGGTGGTCAAATTGCGGGGTTGTGGACCACCACCGCTGCAGCTGTGTGGCACTGAGTGTGAATGGATTCTGCGCGCATTCACGCGGAATCCATTCAGTGATGTGAGAGGGCTGGGGAAGCCAAGCCCAGCTCCTAGGCTCCCCCCAGCCTGACATTATTTGGAGGCGTGCCATGTGGGCAAGCCTCTCAGATAACATCATGTAAGGAGGTGTGGCCTATGATAATTAGGCCACACCTCCAATTTCGGCAGGGCACTTGGCTGCCACAGGGCACTATTAGCCCTGGAGCTGACCCTGGTGACACACTCCCCAGCTCCTTCAGACATACCAAGGAAACGGCATCACACCAGCAGCTAACAGAAAAGTCCAAGCTCCGAAGCCTCCAATTTTTAATATACTGAATGGGAACTGATTCTGAGTGGCATGCAAAGTGGCTGTAGGTACAGGGCAGCCGCAGAAGCCTGGTCTGCTACCCTATGCTAATGCAGGTATCCGTAGAGCTAATGTGGGGGTTGGTGCATCAGCAAACAGAAAACCAGTGTTGTCACGGACCTCCGGCTGATCTCTCCAGATGCGCCAATCTGAGAATCACTGCCCGTGACTTTTACAAGTTAACTCAGCACGCGTGGTTAAATAAATCTGAATGCTGCCACCAGCAAAAGTAACTTTAATGCTTCAGAGTAAGGTGAGCTTTTGCTCTCACCTGCATACACACTTAGAAAAATAGGTAACATGGGCCAAGTTTTGGCATTGGGTCATAAAAACACAGTTCCAGAACTAGAATTAATGTTTAAATTCAAGAATACCTTCAAAGCTTAGTTACAAAAAGTTACAAGATTATAATAATATTAAATAAAAGGTTGCACACAAGTTACTTACAATTTCTTAAGTGATTTGGGGGACGGGGCAGTCCCTAGTGACGAACTCCGATTCAGTCTGTACAACACTATAGCCCCTCAGAAATGAACGCTGACCCAGAAGTCAGCTACAGTTTTATCCCTTTGTCTCCAGGCAGCTCTGGGTCACTCCCGTTCCTTGGGGTAGTTTAACCCTTCCATTGCTTAGGTGACTGAAACAAAGGGTTTCTTGGTCACTTGAGCAGGGGTTAGTTCATTTAATGAATCATTGCTCACTCCATCCTGTTTGGAGTGCAGAGATTAGGCCTGTGTCCACAAAACTGGACACTTCTTATAGATGGCTAGGGGAAAGATTTGCCACCTGGCTGGTTGGTCTGTCTCTCCTTGGCCTGCAAGCCTGACCCTTTGTGGGATTATAACCAAACTCCACTCTTTGATCCCTGCTTCAAGTGAAGAAACCACAGACATTAACAACTTGTACCCTGAGCCTAGGGCAATAAGTAAACAGTAGCCAAGCCATTATCTCTCAGCTATACAATTTGAAAAACATTTCTCCTATGGAAAATAGACAGATTTTACATACAATGTAAACAGTACCATTGGACATTATGGCTGGGCAGGAACACAGAACTTCCTTAACTTATCATTCAACCTATGTTCAAAGGCTTGTCATTTTCTACACACAGATAACATTTCATACCAAATTAAAGAGAAACAAGAAACAACAAGTTACATGTTTATACCATTTGCATTCGGCGCAGTTATGCCCATGGACGCAAAATCCGTCTTTTCGTGACACCTCCCCCTTTAGTTCAGCATGGAGCAGAGGCAATGCATGCCTCAGTCACCCATGCTGTGCCCTAACAGCTGTCAGTACCCTGCTTGGAAGGGCTGAGCTAACAGTTCATCTATCCTGGGCAAGGTATAGGCATCAAAGACTGTGGGCTTACTCAGACTCCTGAAGCCCACCAAGAATCTGGTGCCTTTGTCCCTTTGTCCTGTGTCCACAGAACTGGGGCTTACCATTTCCATATATAGCACCTGAGAGCAAACATCATCCATGTCTCGTTCCCTAGTACCTATATCAGGATAGAGAGCACAACCAGACACCATATTTTTACAAATGTGGTTATTGTTCTCCTGGGTTGCTGGCTCAGGGGATGGGATTTCCAGGATTACAGGCTGAGACTCTAACAGACCCTCCTTAGCAGTGTCAGCCAAGGCATTACAATCTATCATTACCTGCATGTCCTGATCTGGCAGCTCCAGGGGACTGGACAAGTCTCCCCCCTCTGAAACCATCTCAGTACAAGGCAAAATTTGACAATCTGCTGTTGCTGGTACTCCAGAAATCTTACATGTCCCATCAGAAACATATGGGGAACATAATTTGTTCACTATAGATTTAGACACTATGTCTTGGGGACCAGACTCATCTGTCCCTATTTTAAGACTAGCAATCTTCATACTATCAAGGGTAGATTCTAGCACATGAGTTACTATATCAGGCCCCTGATTGCCCATGGTAACCAGTCTAATGAGCTCTGCTCTGGGGGGAGGGATGCTACCTGCAGTGTGTCAGCAGCCACAAAGTTTGGTACACCCATGGCTGCTAACAAACTCCTGTTCATTCCTCTTGCGATGGCTGCCTCAAAGGTGAAAGAAGGTTCTGTATCATCGCATACAGTGGGACATACAGCAACCTCTGTTTCACACCCAATCCTATCCTGTCCCTGTGCTGCGCTGCAGACAGACACCTGTTCCATCTGAATAGCTAGGCTTTTCACAGAGGGCTCAAGAGGTGGGCAGAGATCTGCTTTTGTGTGTGTGAGCTGATGACAAGATGGGGGGTCAGGGGGGAATCTGCAAAATCACACAGGTCTCCCTCACAGACTCGTGTAATCTGTGTGATCTCAGCGGCCACTGACACCTCCCTCAGTATCACATCACCTGAGTACTGGCTCATACTTTGACTGTCTGTCTCTGACACATGTTCCCCAGCAAAAGTATTACCACCTATACCACAGATATTCATTGAAATATTTGTTAGTTCAGAGGAAAGTCCAGTACGGCATAGGGGTTCCAACAGGCCATTTCTCAACAAAGACCCATTATCAGCCCCATTAGTATCTTTACTCATGCCCGTATGAGCAACCAAGGGTACCTGAGATTTGGCGTTAGCAGACTTCCTGACAACAGAACATTCCTCTGGGACCTTCAAATACCTTCCCAGATCTGTCCTCAGCAAACCATTAGTAGGCAAATGTCTCTCTTCCTAATGCCTTGCCCTGCTTCCCAATCCAGATACTCTTGAACTGGAGGACAGACAGTTTTACCTTCTAACCCAGGAGCATGGGTGACAGTACTCTCCCTAAACATATCAGTATTAGGGGTTTCGTCATCATTCCACACTATATTGGGTTCCTTGCATAAGTCCCTATAATTGTGAGGGTCACCTCTGGAACCTATCCCTATCACTTTGGACCATGCACACTGGTCACCGGGCATTTCAGGTGCTTTACACAGAGGCACATCAGTGCAAGATTTACCAGCTGCTGCTCTGAGGGGGAATAGGGAGAGGTCAGTTCTTTGCTCTGCTTGAAAGGCTACAATCTGTAGTTTGCTCCCAGTGGGGGGTTGTGGTTCCTGTGTATGTGAATGACTGTCACAGGGAGGGCAGTCAGGGGTGTGAGATGCTGCATCTCTTAACTCTCCCTCATTTAGAGTGAGCACTCGCTTTTTGCGAGTGGCTCTGAATGAGGGCCACAGTTCCAGAACTAGAATTAATGTTTAAATTCAAGAATACCTTCAAAGCTTTGTTACAAAAGTTACAAGAATATAATAATATGAAATAAAAGGTTGCATACAAGTTACTTACAATCTCAGAAATAAAATAAAAGGGAAGAAACAAACCACACCTTTGTCTTAAGTGATTTGGGGGACAGGGCAGTGCCTAGTGACGAACTCCGATTCAATCTGTACCACACAATAGCCCCTCAGAAATGAATGCTGACCCAGAAGTCAGTTACAGTTTTATGCTTGTTTCTCAAGGCAGTTCTGGGTCACTCCCCTCCCTTGGGGTAGTTTAACCCTTCCATTGCTTAGGTGACTGAAACACAGGGTTCTTGGTCACTTGAGCAGGGGTTACTTCATTTAATGAATCATTGCTCACTCCATCCTGTTTGGAGTTCAGAGATTAGGCCTGTGTCCACAGAACTGGACACTTCTTACAGATGGCTAGGGGAAAGATTTGCCACCTGGCTTGTTGGTCTATCTCTCCTTGGCCTGTAAGCCTGACCCCCTGTGGGGTTATACCCAAACTCCACTCTTTGATCCCTGCTTCAAGTGAAGAAACCACAGACATTAACAACTTGTACCCTGAGCCTAGGGCAATAAGTAAACAGTAGCCAAGCCATTACCTCTCAGCTATACAATTTGAAAAACATTTCTCCTACGGAAAATAGACAGATTTTATATACAATGTAAACAATAAGATTGGACATTATGGCTTGGCAGGAACACAGAACTTCCTTAACCTCTTGTTCAACCTATGTTCAAAGGTTTGTCATTTTCTACACACAGATAACATTTCATACCGAATTAAAGAAAAAAGGGAAACAACAAGTTACATGTTTATACCATTTGCATTTGGCGCAGTTATGCTCATGCAGATGCAAAATCCGTCTTTTTGCGACAAGTGTTGCCCATTGATTTTACGCCCACTGCTGCAACCGTCATCATTAACATGGTCACATGCACCAACACCATGCTAGGTGCCAGATATCCGTCAGGCACAGGCTTCCCTTCCCAATATACAAGGAGCTTGTGATACATGCCCAAAACACTGTCACATGTCAGGGGAGTTCTGTACGATTGCATTGTCATAGTCCAGTTCCAGTCCTGAAATGCACAATTTCACGTTAAGACAGCTCTGGCCAAGTTCTGTCTGACTCAGAATAGGAGGGACATAGGTAAATCTGCGCATATGATTTACGCAAACACTGTACGTTTACATCCGTGCACAGAAATTCATCCATCTCAGATTCAGGCCCATGGTGAGAGACATGAATGATGTGTAGTTAGTGCTTTATGTTATAAAGTGCTGGTTATATACATAGTATATACAAAAAACATCAGTAGTCAATGAACACTGATGCGTGGTACCCCAGAAACTGGGAGTACCACTTATGCTAGTATGCCCTAGTGTCTAAATATGATGTATATGCATGCGGCTCTGCACTGTTTGACATCGGTGACAGTGGACATTGAGGACAAATGCAGAAGCGGGCATGAGGGCAAGACTGACAGCTGACTGGCACTGACAGTTGGCTGCTCTAGCTCATGGTCCTGGCAGAAAGCATACAGGACATGTTGGCCCATTTATCATTGACTATTTGAGGTAAAATCCCCGAAAATGTGTGTTTTCAGGAATTTACCTCAAATATTAAGTATCCCCCAGATGTATCATGAAGGGACCACAGCAGGTATCTCCGATACCTGCTGCGATCCCTCCAGTCCCGCTTGCAGCTGCTTCCCCCATAATTGTCTATGGGGATGCAATGCTGCCAAATGTACAGTACCAATATCCGGAATGCAAAGCATTCAAGATATTGGCACTGGCAGCTAATGCCCTCTGAAGATATTGTTAGCTGCTGTAGCCTATGGGTACTTACCGCATATCAGCCGATGGAGGGATCTCCCGGAACCCTCTGCCGGTAACTGCGCATGCACAGCAGCCCAGAGTGCACTCTGGCAACATTGCAGGGACGGGCTCCTTTCGGAGCCTATCTCCCTACATGTGCAGGTTAATACATCTGGCCGTTATGATCGCAGTTTGCAATGCGATCATGCGCGTTACTGACATGCCCTGATCACATTGCAAAAGTGATCATTAATAAATGGGCCCCATGGAGAGAGGTGGTGATAAAAAGGGCTGCCCTCGATACTGTTGCGCAGTCCTGTGAGGCAACGGTGACTGAACAGGATCTCGCACTACTGCAGTTAACTGAAGCGGTTGTGAACTCTTTGACTTGCGGGCATAGAGTGGAGGAGAGACAGAGTATGTCTGGAGATATCACAGTGTCCTCTGAGGCAATTTCCCATTCCTCAGGCGGAAGCAGGCTGACGGAGATGTGACAAGTGGCCACTGGAGGTGCGGCTCAGGTGCAGCCTACAACCGGAGATGGAGTAAGCTGTTCGGAGAGCAGGGAGACAAGAGGTGCAACTTTTGGTACCACACACCCTTCATCACAACGCCCACAGAACTCTACTGTCAGCAGCAGTCAGACTGACTTACTATCTTTAACAAGTCCTTCACTATCCATCCCATCTACCACTCCCCACATCCCAGCTAGCAATTCCCTTCAGTGTTACTATTTGATTGAGACCAGAATGAGCCATATCTTAGTCAGGCTGCATTACACCGCTCTCCCTCAGAGGATAATCGCACAGCAGATGTAAAAAGTGCAAGGAGTTTTAAACTGAGCGTAATTAGCCTTTTATTAAACTGCCCAGATAACTCCGTTACACTAGCTACAAAACCAGACTACAGCAACAGGGTTGATTAAATTGCCTCATAACCTCTGCAGCTCATCCCAAGTTCTTATATTAGTAGGAGTGCCTGTAATTTAGGAGGAATACAGTTAAAAGCAGGCAGCGTGGACTAAAAGGAAGAAGTGAGGCAAGTCTACAGTCGAATAGATACAAATCATAGTATCTCTCATCACTACATATTTGCTACATAGTGAACTCCACTAAATCTGTTACTGTTGTATAAATACAAAAAAAATAAAAGACAGAGTGCTATTAAACTAAATAAGTAGTGTATATAAAAGTTAAGTGTATGTTAATAATGAATGCAATGGCATAAATAAAGACAATTAGGGCTCAATGTTTATAGCCTTTTGACAGAATATATACGGTTCCGGTGTGCATGATTGTAGAGGATTCCAAAAGTATGCTGTCCCTAACTCCTACCTTCAGATGCTCTAACTTCTCCTCCTGACTAGTCTCCTCCGCACTCATACGTACACTTCCGGTACGGCGTTTCCAAACTTCCGGTTCTTGCTTGACACTGACCAACGCGTTTCATGCTGCCGCACTTTTTCAAGGTAGCTGGTGTTGATAACAGATCCCCTCTTTATACTTTAGAGTTTTAAAAAAACTTTATTGAATTCCATATTAAAAGTGTAAGTCTTATCCCGGATAGGACAAGAAAAAGGGGGTAATCACATGACTTGCTGGCAAGGCATTCATAATGTAAAAAGGAATTGTGTTGTTGAATAAATACATTTAAGTTTTTAAAAATGACCTGTTATAAATATATGTTATGTGTGTTCTAATGTTTAAAAGTATATAAAACTAGTAGTAGAAAAAGTTTTTTATGGGTGTTTTTTTTTTATAAAAATGGTTTTAACTCCAGATCTATATTTAAGCCATAAGGCTTCAAAGTACTTGGATAAAATATCCATTTTGTTTCATTTCTGATTAGTTCTGCTACTGGATTCCCTCCTCTCCAATTGGTATGTACCTTTTGTATTCCCATGAATTTTATGGAGGATGGGTCTTTGTTGTGACACTCCAAATAATGTTGTGAAACGCTATGGGTTGTGAGACCTCTCTTTATGTTATATAAATGTTCAGCTATTCTGGTTTTCAGTGTTCTTTTTGTTTGTCCCATGTATTGGTGGCCACAGGGACATTCAAGGAGATAAATTACGTTCTCTGTATTGCAAGATATTTGATCCTTCAATTCATACTCTCTTTTTGTTTGATTAGAACAGAACTTTTTTGTAGAGATTGTATTGGTCTATTTCATTGTTCGGCAGGCTATACAATTTAGACAGTATGAAAAACCTTTATTATTTCTTGGCCTTGTTTCAGGTTGGTTTTCTATTGGTATAAAGCTTCTTGTTAATGGAGCTGTTAAATTTTTGGCCTTCTTGTAAATGATTTTTGGATTTTTCGGCAATAATTGTGAAAGCTGGTCATCTAAACCCAGTATCGGAAGTGTACGCACGAGTGCGGAGGAGACCAGCCGGAAGGAGAAGCCTGAGCATCTGAAGGTAGGAGTTAGGGACAGCTAGTTAGTGTCCAAACGGATGTCCATCTCTATCAGGCATACCCTCCACAAACAAGCACACCGGAAGTGCATAGATTCTATGATAAGGCTGTAAACATTGAGCCCTAATTGTCTTTTTTATTTATGGCATTGCATTCATTATTAACATTAACATACACTTAACTTTTATATACACTACTTATTTAGTAGTGTTATGAACTCTTAACAGCTACTTTGGAATATTCATCTGATATTTACTCCCGGTGGACTATACTCTTTGTAACTCACACCCAGTTTTTTTGCCGTTTATTCTTCATTTCATGGGATAACCTGATTTGCCAGCAGTCACCATACGGTAATATACCTTCAAAATAACCTGACATGAGTGGAGTTCTAATCTGGTGTCAGCCCCAGGAGACGTGGTAATATACCTTCAAAATAACCTGACATGAGTGGAGTTCTAGTCTGGTGTCAGCCCCAGGAGACGTGGTCCGTACTACCTGACGTGATGTACAAATTGACTGCGGCTGCTCCGTCTGGCTTTTTTGGTCAAGACCAGAGGGGAAAATAATTGGGTGCTTGGATATTAGTATTATCATCTCCTTACAAGTTTACTGCAGGCCATCCAATTACATGCTGGGTATTGGAACCAGAAACCATGGTACTCCTCGATCGGAGCAGCAGTAGTTATTCACAAGGAGTGCTACTTGGATGTGGTAATTATCCACTGTTCATATACATCCTATATCACAATGGAACAATTTAATATCCACAGAGGAGAGTTTATATTTCCAATATTGATCATATATCTGTTTTATCAGGACTATCTTACAATAGTAGCTTCACACATTATATACATTTTTTCCATATGTGAACGTTATCTATTTTGCACAAGAGAGATATCTGTTATTTATTCCGGGACATTGTTAGTTTGATACATTTGCTCAGGATATCTTCTGATCTGTGCAATTTCTTATTGTTTTTTACATGTATTTGTATATTTTATATGCATGGGACTGTGGCAATAAATGTGTTCATATTATTAACAGCTGGATTGGATTTTAATGAGATTACGCAGCCAGTTTTTTTTTAGTTTGTTTTTTGGGAATATTACACAGTTTTCTTAAACTGGCAGCTGCAGCCAATGAACCCAATCTTTGAGCTACATAAAGTTTACAGGTTGAGCGCCAGTGCTAGCATACATTGCATTATTGTAACTGTAGCAAGTTAGCCAGCCAAGATCACAAATAGGAGCCTGCAGTAAAAGCACACTGTAGTTAAAACTAAGTGAGACTATAGACTGCTACAGGATAAATTTCAGCAGCTCAGGCGATTTAAATGGATAATATAAACATCAGTCTAATTAACATCAAGTAACCCGGGCAATGATTTGTGCACTGTCAGGGAACACAGCACTGAACTTTTAAAGTTAAAACAATTTATTTGCTAATAAGAATTAATAATAAGAAGTTAGGGAATGTAGAGTTAGGTAAGGGGTTAAACGTGTGAATTAACTGGGAGTGGCTGGCATAACCTGGTTACTGTTGTTATGTTCTTTATGCTCTTAGTCAACCCCCCCCCCACACAGTGCCTAAACCTATCCTCCCCCTCCCTGCACCCTAAACCTAACCCTCCCTCCTTAGTGTCTATCCCTAACCCTCCTCCTAGTGCGTAACCCTAACACTGACCCTCCCCCTAACCCCAGTACTTACCTTCGGTATCCTGGCAATTGGGAAACCGGCACCGATATTCTGACTAGTGTCACGATTCTGGCTCAGCATTCTGACCGGTAGAATCCCTGCGGTCGGAATATTGACCGCATCCCTTATATACATATTATAGATAAAAACATCAGTAGACAATGAACAGGGATGTATGATATAATAAGTGCACTGCATTTCATGGGGACTTCTAATATACTTAATAACTTTTAAAGACAGGGCCATCAAAAGGTATCTTGGACCCCTTTGCAAGTTCTGTTGTACCCCCACCCCAGTCTGCAAGCACAGCTTTGGCAAAATACAAGCTGGTGTGACCCTGCAGACCAATGGGTAGACATCACCCCCCACCATACATAATTCTGCTCAGCTGGATCTGGTGCCCCATCCGTCCCACCTAATTTGTCACTTTGTACCTGTTCCACCCCTTGCCCTGTGTTCCTGCATCCAATAGAGAGTATATTATTCATTAAAGTTATTATATCATTTAGCTCTATTTATGCAGTTACAATTTACCTTTTTGGTTTTTGTAAAGCATGTTTTCATCTCACTTGCGTATTCAATTTATATGAATAATTGCTGACTGACTGTTTGCTTAGTTGGGATTTGCACATTTTCCCCATCACTCTTTAGACAGATAAATATTGACTTAGCAGAAACCAGATAGGCCACCAAACCTGTATTTATCCAGACTCCATAGCTCCTATGTCTTCTACTCTCAAGAGCTTTGCGTACCTACAAATCTTCTCTTATGACTAATGCAATTGCAGTGTTGTGCATTTCATGCTTTCCTCCTGCCACTGACCCTTATGCTTGTGGAGTACAATTAATTAATTGAACTTCTGACTCTTGTATAGCTGGCAAAAGGTCAATAGGATTATTATTTATAGTATGAGTCAGGATTTTCATCTTATAGTGCAGCCTTGCAAAATGATTGTTGTGTACACTTGTATTAAGGATTAAAACATATTTTTTATTTGGTCCTAAACCAATAATTAAAATTTTATTTTTACAATAGACTTAAAATTTTACTTTGATTAAGATCTAGGATCGATTTCTCAAAATATGTTTTTCCTTGGGTAATGCCCATGTAACGTTTTTGCTATTTACCACTTATGATTATGTTAGCAGTGGGCAAATGCAGGATTTCTAGAGGGTGGCCAGTCCATGAAGAGGGCATCATTAGCACTTATCCAGCTTTAATATATGTTACATACAAAGTATATTGTGTTGCATAATTCCAGCAGAATGTTTTTATGTCAGATGTGGGCATCATTCCAGAGCATGGGAGCAAGTCCAGGAGTCTGGGGGAGCAGCAGAAGAACTGAGCACTGCCCTGGACATATATATGTACATATTGGTCTCCTAATGTACTGGATAGTGTATTATTATACAGTATTAATAATTAACCCTATTGATGGTCTATAGCAGTGCACCCCTAACAGTGCATGTTTTCCACATCTCCTAGTTGGTGCACAGGTATATTTATTACTAGCTGATACATGTTAAAAGATCCACAGGTGGTGCTAATCATTTCATTTGTGATACTGAGAAGAACATGCAGCACTAGTAACATTCTATTATATTACTATTTCTATTGTGGTCATGGTGTGTGCTGGCGAGGGGGGTTTCCAGGCAGATGGAACCACCCCTGCGTTTGCCTATGAGACATGGATGCATCCAGTTATATACCTGTACGTAGGAGTATCTCTTGTAGGCACTGGAGGGCTGGTACAACGATGATGATTATCAGCAGCGCCATCTATCCATCTGCTTGTATGTGGCTCATGAAGGAGGGGGTGGGGTGAAGCCTTAAGATTTCCCAAGCTTCATCAGTCATTAGACAGCTCATGCATCAAAGGGTCTCAGTGCACTGTGTATAGATCAAATGGCTGACTCTGAGGTAACTGAAGCTGAATTGAGAGGAGCTGTGGCTGGAGTGAGAGCTTGAGCAGTGTAACAGAAACAGCAGATAGAGACTAATGCTTTTCTATGGCCATGAGTCCCCATGGACGTCGTAACAGTACTGTAGGTCCTATGCAAAGCAATTCATGGGGCTCCTATGATCAGACACTCACTGCCCCGCTCCCCAATTCATGAAATCAGACTCCAGATTGGACGCCCAATGCCACCCCCCAATTAAGAAAAGCAGACCCCAGATCTAACAATCCACCCCTGCACAAATGAAAAAAATTAGACCCCAAATTAAAGAAAAAAAAAAATTCATAACTGACCCCTCTTGCTGTCCTGCACTCTCCACATGCTCTCATACAGTGAATAGCTGTCAGCACTCTGATTGGTGGATAGCTCCAGCCATCCACCTGTCAGTATGACAACCATTCACTGTCTGGCTGCAGGCTGGGAGGCTGCTCTTATCGTGTGTAATTCACAGAGTGGCTGGGGAGCATTTTTTTCTGCCTTTCTCTCAGCAGGCTGCCCTATGCATGGAGCGTTCAGGTTGCACACACCACGCCCTAAGTGAACATTGCCTACGCGAGAGAGCTCTGTTACAGACCAGTTACACCTCTTCCGTTGCAAGTGAATATGTGAATTAAATGGATCCCCCATACATATACGTATGCACTCAGTTCCGTAGCATGTACACTGCAAAAATGCGCAAGATATGCTCAGCAAATAGTCCTACATGATGTATCCTCAGTAATCCTCACTTTATCTCTCTTCAGATAAAGTGAAGAGAGATAAAGTACCAACCAATCAGCTCCTAACTGTCACTTTACAGGCTGGATTTTTTAAAGTGACAGTTAGGAGCTGAATGGTTGGTACTTTATCTCTCTTCACTTTATCTCTCTTCAAGGCTTAGTGCATCTCTCCCTCAGTCTTGGCTGGTCAGACCAGGTTCTATTTACAATGAACTACAATAATTCAATGTAGCTTTTTGATATCAAGGAGCTGCAGGGCTTACTGGGATAAGTAGTGCCACATACGAAAATGCTGATATACTCCAACACCCAAGGAGAATTGGGATAAATCCCAAATATTCTAGCATGTCTGTCTTCTATTAGAGTGGGGCTCTCATATTTTTGCTGCAAGCTTGATTTCCTATGGAATTCAGGGCCCTGATTCAGAACCACCCGCTAGATGCGTTCGCATGCATCCAAAGTATGCAAATCCCGCGAATGCACGGCAAGGCATTAGCACACCTACTATGTCTTGGCGTGTGATCACGGTGTGTATTTAGATGCCCACCATCCTGGCTTAAGATGCCCACTTTCCCTTAGTGATACACGTCATCTCCAGGAAGTGTATGAAACAATCGGTAACATCGAGTAACATCAGATCCATACGCAGCACTTGTGAGTGACCATCCATGTGACATGTACTATGACGCTGCGTCTTAATTATGCATGCCTGTGGAACAGCGTTAAGACACTCAGACACGCCTGCGTTCGAACCACTACACCCCCATTTCCATCGACCAACCTCTGTCACCACCCACAAACGGCTCGTCCTGTCACTCATTCTAGCGAGGTGGCTATGCACTGCGTGCGAACGCTTCCCGATCTAATGGACTTGTTCGTGCATGCGCACTTTGTCTTATATGCATGCGCACATTTGCAAACATTGGCAGGCTACATGCGAACGCAGCCTAGCGAACATGTCTGAATCAGGCCCTCAGCCCCATGCAGAACAGGCTGGGGCTGTGTAACATTAGTACAGTGGGACCCCAAACAGTGGACTCTCTATTATAATGTGACCAGCCAGCCTGATGCCAGCTGCAGCTTTTACAAGGGAGACCCGTTCATCTCCCCGCAATTGCAGCAATCAGTCCTGGCTACATGCACTGGTGCTTGAATCACTTTATTTATTTATTTTTTACACCGCAATTGGTTGTCATCATCATCATTGGCACTCTAAAAGTCAACCCCTCTCCCTTTTAGTATTTGGCTCTGTATAGACCATGCCAACTCTAAGGGGCATATTTACTAAATGTCGATTTTAAATCGATTAAAATCGACCTTTAGTAAATATACCTCTAAGTATTAAGCTACAGCAAGACAAGTGCATGGCTTTGGCGACAGTTTAGATGAAGATCTTTGTGCGCAGAAAGTGGACATTGCCTTGGAAAACTGCCTCACAAACAGCACACAGCAAATGTCGATATTTCATACAGTCCTCTGCCATTACTCAAATATTACAAAGTGTTTTCTCTGTAGAACTATATTTTCTATGGTGACACTGTGACTCCTGTCCTGTACAACCACCAGTAGATGTCAGTAGCCACAAAGCTATCTCCAGCTCTGAACCAAGGCAGAATGCACAGTGTCGGTTGAAGCATTGATAGTTGTTTGCAGGCAAATGCTATCCAGGCAAGGTCCTTATATTGAGATCCAGCTCTTTTATCACTATGAATGATTTTCTTGACACAGACCTCTGCATGTTCTGCTGCTGTTTGCAGGAATGCCTGTCCTGCTTTCTCACCTGATTTATGTGCCTCTCTATCAGGCACCTACAGTACCTGACCTACTGCTACTCTGCAACCATTCCTGACTGTCAGATACTCCAAACACTCTTCTGATAATTTACTTGTTGAATGTTCTACCTGTGCCATGTCTATAAAATATCCTTTAAAGGAAGACTTTAGTTTTCAGAACTTCTTACCTAACCCTTTTCGTTTGTCTATGTGAATATGGAGTAAAAAAGGATCAAAGGCGATACAATAATCTATATACTGTCAGGCAAGATGTCACAATAATTATATAGGAAAGATCTATCTCATTTAGGCAAAATTATACTTATACCATGGAACGTCACATGTGATAATTCAATATGCTTGATCAAATGTTTCAATGACGATCAATACATGAAAAGAGAAAAAACAACAAGGACCAATGTGTAGTAATGTAGTAAATTCGGGTAACTAATTTCCCCTACTCGGTGGGTAGAAAATGGAGCAGTGAGGTAGTTTTCCCAAAAGTTTGGATAGATCCTCGCCACCACTGAACGATGGAATATAGCGTACCAGAAACTCACTTTAATGGAGTGTGTGAAAAACTTATAAAGGTATCTTTACTCCACCATGCGTTGTTTGAAGTAATGTTAAAACATACCCCAACTCACATAAATCATGGTAGGGATCCACATACTGTATAAAGGTTTATTTTTGACTGAAACCTTTATATGTGGATCCCTACCATGATTTAAAACATATTCACCATCTCAGGATGGCATACTGAGCCTCCTGATGGGAAGAAAGCAGTAAAGACTGATGTCCAGGGCCGTAGGGAGGGTAGTGCGGCTGGTGCCTCCACAAAGGGCGGAATCCTCTAGCGGGACCAACCACGAACTGCCCGGCTACAGACAGGTCTGCAGAAAGAGACCTGCAGGGCTGCGCCTCGCACCAGCAATGCCGACGAAGATCCCCACTCTCCACCCACCTCCCAGAGGAAAAGGTAAGTGCTCCGGGGGAGAAGGAGGGTGGGGGGGAGTGAAAGGAGTGGCAGTGCAGCACAGGGCGCACTGCCATCCTGATATAATGCAACTGATGTATCCCTGCCTTCTCCTTGTCCTCTCCACCTCCTTCACTGACTCCAGCCAGATGTGCCTATGCTACTCAGCACGAGAGAAGCAGTGATGTATGCATGATTGCTTCCACTATATTATAAATGGTACTTGGGTAGCCTCAGACTGCTGACTGCACCCCCTCCACTCGCCAATTTTCTCTCCCTCACAGCTGATCCAGACTGCCAACTTCTGCACCCCCTCTTCCCCACCCCACTGACCCAGTCTGTCCCCACAGCTAATGCAGACGGCCAACTACTGCACCTTGTCTCCCCCACCCCCGCTGATCCGGTCTACCCCCACTGCTGAACCAGAGAGCCAACTGTCACTGATCTCTGTGCTACGCTGCCTCTACAATAATGGCACAGCCGTTGCATGCACAGTGAGGAGAAGAAATATCGGACTCCTGATATGGCTGCTTTCACATTGCTTCCCAGGATCATAGAGGGGTCATTTATAAGACATCGCTAGAATGGGAAGTTTTACTGAATGGCTACATGAAACTACATATGATGTGATATATATATATAGTGGTAATTACCAGTAGCCATTTCAGTATCTACATGAATAGACCCCTTAGTCACTCCTTAAAAAAAAGGGAAATACTGTATGTACAGTAGTTCAACTTCGGTGCTTTCCCTGAGTACATATTTTCATCAATCCATTTCAGATAACATATAAAAAATGTAATAAAAACATACTGTACGTAGCATAGTCACCATCCTGCCTCAGGCATCTCCACCTTGCGTACGTCCTGCCGTCAGGTTCCCATCTACACACTCATGCCTCATGTCATCTGTCTATCTCCCCTCTCCCCTAGATTGTAATTTGTAAGCTCCTAGGAGCAGGGTCCTCCTCCCTACTGTCCCACAGCCCTCTATTCTAGCACTTCAATGACAGCCTTCAGCTTACCAGTTGTATTGTCTATGTAGAATTGTGATGTTATTTGTTACTTGTGCTCTGTTTATGTTTTGGGTACTGTATTGTAATGTTCTGTGTACCCTGTACTGTCCTACTGTTGACGTATGTACGACACTGCGGACCTCTTGTGGCACCCTATAAATAAAATGTAACAATAATAATAATAATAATAATAATAATAATAATAGTCTGTATATACTTAAAAACACCCTATTATGAGAGGCACTGATGAAAAGAGTCATACAAACCCCACTAAGCCTTCATATATAGGACCAAAGATCCTCTTGGTCAGTGGAGATAATATTAATGGACCGCTGATAGTTTATGATAAAAAAATGTTTGAAATGCTTCAAGTCTAACACACGGATCTGAACCTTCTGCAGACAGTGCCATATAACATTTCTTTGTAACATGCCAATAATATTTATTTAATCTCAATTCCATGTACTGTAAGTAGGGTTCTCATATATGTATGAGGGATGTGAAGGGAAAATTAGCCTGTGACTTGCTGGCCAGTCATCGGTGAGATCCCGGCGAATCTGGCCAATGTTTTAAAGTGGCAATCATTTAAAAGACAAAACCAACCTGGTTTTGCTTTTTAAAAGATTGCCACTTTAAAACACCGGCCAGACTCACCAGGATCTTGCCGATGCCTGCAAGTCGCAGACTAAGACATTTACCCCATGGTCTTTCTAAATTCAATGTTATGCAACAGTGATGATGTTTCATTGCAATGTTTTTACATAGTTTTGACATGCAGGGCAAAGCCTTCTTAATTAAATGTATGCCTTGATCTGCCAAAAACCTCTCAAAGCCAACTTCACCCTTAACAAATTTATGACTAAACAGATTTATTTGCCAAGAAATTTCACTTGCTATATTTGTACTTGAAACCTTTGATATCTCTGCATAATGATCTCTACATAAATCAGACAATTTTTAAAGTACTTATTTGGCCAACAGACACAAAATGATCTGTTTTCAGATCAGAACCTCCTGTTGCTGAACTTGTTTTCCCTGAACTATGATTCGTCTTCAGTGCTTTGCTGTGTGACTAACTCTCCTGCAGCTGCATATATTGAACTTCAGCACTAGAGGGTGGACAGCTCCTGGGTTTGTATAAAGCGAAAGCCTTTCTTGCCCATTAAATCTGACATTCTTGAAGTAGCCGCCCTGTCACAACAGGATCTTTTAAATGTGTTTTCTAAAAATAAACAAGATTGAACTTAGCAATATATTTTATTTGAAGAGAAACATAGTTTTGGTGATGCCGCATTGCTTTGTTATAACAGATCTCTGCTTGAGTATTATTTTTCGATGGGAAAAAAAATGATGTTTTATGGAAACATTTGTCCATCAACAAAAATGTTAAGATAGACAGTAATAGCAACACTTTATTTAATCTGTCTCCTACCTTTCCTGGTGGCATTTCCTGCCTCACAATGACTTAAGTATGCATATAAAAGGGAAAAGACAGATTCAATAGCAGTCTTGTAGTGTGAGGAGAAAAATGGTCAATGCCACTGCGTTTTGGGATGAGAATAGAATTGGTAATTGCAACAGTTATTTTTTTGTTTATTCACTTTAGAAGCAGAAGTATAATTATACAGACTCACTTCAAGCGACTGTCTTTTTTATGTGTTATTTAGCATGGCTACTTGCTTTGGGACCTACTGTGTTAGTGCGGTGGATTGCATTTGTCAGGAAATGTTTCACGCTTGAAATAAATATTTAACATCTTTATGAGACATAGGCCCAAATGTAACAGCCGTGGTTTGCAGTCACCAGTGCTATTCCAGAGAGACAGCGATTAGATTTAAAGCAGCAATTAGTTTTAAGGCAAAACCAGGTTGGTTTTGCTTTAAAACTAATTGCCACTTTATATCAAATGGCTATCTCACTGGAGTACACAAAATCCATTGGTTATAATATTTTGGGCTATAGACTGCTTCAATCTGATCTAAGTAGTAAATTATTTCATTGCAATTATTAAGATTGATGTTTTCCCAGCATAAAAGTATAAGAAAGTGGGCAGCATTTATGAAGCCAATCTGCCAGATAAATTGATCACACACCTAGTACTTCCATCTGTGTGAGAATTTAGAATTTTGATTGTACATGAGATTTTCACTAAATTAATAAAGTACAATATAAAAAAAATAAGATTGTGAATGAGGCAAATTCTTCTGCTACATTACACACATGGGCCTGATGGGATGTTACCGGCAGTCGGGATGTCGGCGCCAGTATTCTGATAGGAGTCGGGATTCTGGCATCGGCATTCTGACCACAGGAATCCCAGCTGTCGGAATTCTGACCGTATTCTGGGCCCAACAACCAGGCAGAGCAGACTGCAGACATAAGCTTTGTGTTCTTGCTTGTCCAACTGTCTAGCAGTTGTTGCCCTCAACACACTGATGCAACCTAAATATACAAGTTGACATAAAATAGAACTATTAATAAAATGTATAAATATGTAAAAAAAAATTTTAAGTAGTTTATCAGAATGGAAAATATTAGGTTACAAGTTGCGATAATGGTGGAAGAACATTTTTCTAGACTTAAGGGAACATTTTAAACTTCTAAAATGACAAGTGGAGGTGTTGCCCATAGCAACCTTTCAGATTATTATTATTATTATAATTTATTTATATGGCGCCACAAATGTTCCGCAGCGCCTTACAAAGTACATAAACAAGTTGTAGACAAGCGGCTTGCAGAACAATACAATACAGGACCAGGACATGGATAATATATATTGCTACATTAGTGACCATAACACCCAGATAAGCAACAGAACTTAAGCAACCAAGTGTTAGGTGCCCTCGTGGTGAGTAAGAAGTAGATGAATCTAAAGTAGGGAGAAGCACAAGAGGGTAGAGAGCCCTGCTCATAAGAGCTTACATTCTAAAAGGGAGGGGAATGCAAACAGGGGTGACACAGATGGGGTAGCTGGGGAGGAAGGAGCATGTAGCAGGGAGTTAGAATGATAGCTGGAAGGTTTTGATGAAGTAGTGGGTCTTGAGAACCCATTTGAAGGATTGCAAAGAGGTGAAGAGTCTGATGGGGAGAGGGAGAGAGTTCCAGAGGTGGGGAGCAGTGCGGGTAAAATCTTGGAGGCGGGAGTGGGAGGAAGTAATCAGCTGGCATGAAAGGTGGCGTGCATTAGTTGAACGAAGAGAGCAGAGAGGAGAGTGAAGGGAGATGAGATCAGAGATGTATATGGGAGAAGATTGGGTGAGGGCTTTGTAAGTGAGCGTGAGAACCTTAAATTGGGTTCTAAAAGGGAAGGGGAGCCTGTCAGAGAAGGGAGGCAGATGTAGAGCATTTGGAGAGGAAGATAAGCTGTGCAGCAGCATTAAGGATGGACTGGAGAGGAGAGAGATGGGATTTGGGGAGGCCAGATAGGGGGAGGTTACAGTAGTCCAATCTGGAGATGACCAGTGAGTGTATGAGGGTTTTTGAAGCATCCTGGGTGAGATAGGGTCTGATCTTAGAAATATTTTTGAGATGGAAACGACTGGACTGTGAAATTTTCTGGATATGTGGTTTGAAGGAGAGGGATGAGTCCAGGATAGCTCCAAGACAGCGCACCTGTGGACTAGATGAGATAGTTATTCCATCAGTTGATAAATAAATAGTGGGAGGTGAGGTTATGTGGGAGGGTGGGAAGATGATCAGCTCTGTCTTAGCCATATTAAGTTTAAGAAATCGCTGGGACATCCAGGAAGAGATAGCATAGAAACAGTTGGAGAGAGTCAGAAGAGAGGGGGAGAGATCAGGGGAGGAGAGGTAGATTTGAGTATCATCAGCATAGAGATGATAATAGAGGTCAAAAAGAGCTGATGAGTTCACCTACAGAGGAAGTATAGAGGGAGAATAGGAGAGGTCCAAGAACAGAACCTTGGGGAACACCTACTGTAAGAGGCTGTGGGGGGGAAGAAGAATCATGTGAGGAATCTGAGAAAGATCGGTCAGAGAGGTAGGATGACAGCCAGGAGAAGGCAGTGTCATGTAGACCAAGGGAGTGAAGGATATTCAGCAGGAGAGGGTGATCCACAATGTCAAAAGCAGCAGAGAGATCAAGGAGAATGAGAAGAGAGTAGTGGCCCTTTGATTTGGCAGCAAGGAGGTCATTGCTGACTTTCATGAGGGCAGTTTCAGTGGAGTGGAGAGAATGGAAGCGAGACTGAAAAGGGCCAAGGAGGGAGTGGGAGGAAAGAAAAGCAGTAAGGCGTTTGTAGACAATCTGCTCAAGGAGTTTGGAGGCAAAAAGGAGGAGAGAGATGGGTCGGTAGTTAGAAAGAAGGTTAGGATCAAGGGTAGTTTTTTTAAGAATAGGGGAGACAAGGGCATGCTTGAATGCAGAAGGAACAGTGCCTGATGTGAGGGCAGAAAAAGAGAGGAAGCGGAGGATGCAGGAGGGGATAGGATCAAGGAGGGAGGTGGAAGGGGGGGAGGACCGGATAAGGGCCATGACTTCCTCTCCAGATACAGGGGAGAAGGATGTTAGAGTTGGTAAAGTTGATGGGGAGGGGTTATCTGGGAAAGGAGGAGGTGGAGAGCTGGGGGACTGGTTGGATATGATGTCCTGATGTATGGAATCAATTTTAGATGTAAAGTAGGTAGCAAAGTCAAGGCCAGAGAGCAAGGAGGGGAGACGAGGAGGGGGTGGGCAAAGGATTAGAGGACTGAGAGGAGATGAGGATCTTGAAATATGACTGTTTAGAGAGGGAGAGAGCAGACCTATAGGATGACAGCATAATCTGCCTTAGAGCGTGATCTTCTCCACTGTCGTTTAGCGGTTCATGAACACTTTTGCAGGTATCTGGTGCATTTGGAGTGCCAGGGCTGAGTAGATCTGCGAGTGAGTGTGAGTAGTGATCGCCGGGCAACAGAGTCCAGAGAAGAAGTAAGGAAGGCGTTGTATAGGGAAGTGGCTTGGTCAGGGCAGGAGAGAGAGAGGATAGGGGAGAGTCAAGAGAGAGTCAAGCAGGGAAGAAAAGGAAACTGCGTCGATAGCGTCAATGTTACGCTTAGTGATGGTGGCTTTTGGAGGTAGAGGAGGGGAAGGAGAAAGGGACAGGTTAAAAGAGAGAAGGTGATGGTCAGAAAGTGGGAAAGAGGAATTGGAGTCATCAGAAATATCACATCGGTGAGTGAAGACCAGATCAAGGAAATGGTCACTCACATGGGAGGGTGAAGAGGTCCATTGGGAGACACCAAGTGAGGGTGAGGGTGAGGAGTTTGGAGGCAGAGGATTCTGTGGGGATATCAATTGGAATATTGAAGTCACCTACGATAATGGAGGGAAGGTCTGAGGAGAGAAAGTGAGGGAGCCAGGAAGCAAAGTTGTCAAGGAACTTGGAGGGAGGGCCAGGGGGACAGTAAATGACAGCTACTCATCGGTGTACTGGGTAGAAGAGGCATAAAGCATTGACTTCAAATGTAGAGAATGTAAGGGATGGTTCAGAGGGACTGGGTTGGTATGAGTAACCAGGGGATAGAAGGACCCCAACACCACCACCATGGCGACCCCCAGGTCGTGTGGTTTGAGAAAAGGTGAAGTCTCCAGAGGAGAGAGCTGCAGGAGAAGTGGTGTCAGAGGGTAAAATCCAGGTTTCAGTAATGGCTAGGAGATTCAGGGAGTTGGAGATGAAAAGGTCACGGGTTGGGACTAGTTTATTACAGACTGACCTGGCATTCCAGACCGCTCAGGACAGAGAGACAAAGTTTGTTGTAGAGATTTAAATGAGATTATCAGGGTTGCTCTAGCATGGAGGCGAGATTGATTTGGGGTACTGAGCTGAATAGAGTGTAGCGATGGTGTGGACTCCAGTGCTAGAAGGGGAGCCAGTAGAAGGTGGGCAGGAAGGGAGCTTAATGATATGTGGATGGCTGTGGGGTGAAGTGACATGGAGAGGGGGGCGGGAGGAGGGATTAGCAGTGAGGTAGTAGGATCCTGGTGAAGTATAAGAGAATGAAAGTGGAGTAATGGGAGAAGTTGTGGAGGAAGGTAAACAGAGGAGATAAGGGGAAGAGGAAATGGAAGAGACAAGGGGGAAAGGATAAAGGTGGAAGCAAGGGGCAGAACAAAAGATTAGGTAGACACTGAGTGAAGGTGGGAGTTGAAGAAAACATGGTAATAGTAAGGATGATGTGAATAGGGGAAGAAAAAGTTGAAAGTAGGAATGAAGAAAGAATGTAAGAGAGAGCAGATTTCCAGAAATGCAAGTAAGAATACAGTGTGGGAGAAATGTGTCAGTAAAACAAAAGTTTATTATTGAGTATAATAAAAGTGGAGATTTGGTGGGAGCAGAAATTAAATAATAAAATTGACAGTGGTTGGAGCTAGATGATTTAAGAAAAAGAGCTAAGGTAAAAGTACATTATTATAGAGGTAAAGTGACATTAACACAGATAAGTATGCATTAGGATTATATGTAAAGCACAGAGCCAGCACAAATAGTAGCAAGGGAGGCAATGGGTTTATGTAGCCACCAGACAGGGAGTTCAGTGATGAAAGTCCTGGTTATATAGTCCACAGGATCTTGTAGTATGGAGAATGTGAACTCACAATTGTTCATCCCACTTTGTCCAAGTAATGTTTGGGTTGTTGTTTGGTTGGAGATTGGTGGGTTTCCTTCTGTTTCACTTCTGTTTAATGCTGATATAACGCCAATAATTGATTTAAAATGTAATTGGCACTTTTAAATCGGGCACTTCAAAGATAGTGCACTCCAGCAAAAGGCTATACAGCCTTCAGATTATAGCTATCATTTATCTAGTACAGTTTATAAGATTATAGATTGAATATGATTGGTTGCTATGGGTAACACCCCCAATTGTCAACTGTTGGAGGTTTGATAAATCTCCCCTTTAATCCCATTGTGGGACACTTATGTCAGCTTCTCCTCAGCCTGAAAAGACTTATTACAAGGAAGATTAACTTGTACTAATCTGTAACATTGAGGCTATCGATACCGCTTCCTTATCCTCCCTGATCAACTCACTAATCTCCCCTAATCTCTTTCTCTCCTGCCGTGAACAAGCCCCTTCCCTATACAATGCCTCCCTTACTTCTGCTCTTGACTCTGTTGCTCCAGTAATCACTCCACACCCCAACCCTAGCATTCTTAATGCACCAGATACCTACAAAAGTGTTCATGAACTGCAGAGCGACAGTGGAGGAAATCACACTCTAAGGCAGAATTCCTCCACTTTAAGTGTGTGCTCTCATCCTACAGTACTACCTTTTCCCTCTCTAAATAGTCATATTTTAAAAACCTCATCTCCTCCCAGTCCTCAAATCCCCAGCATCTATTTACCACCTTCAACTTCCTCTTCTGCTCACCCCCTCCTGGCTTTCCCTCCTCACTCTCTGCACTTGACTTTGCTACCTACTTTACATCTAAAATTGACTCTATACATCAGAACTTCATATCCCACCAGACCCTTGGCAAACCTCCCCCTCCTTTGCCAGCCTATCACCCCCATCCATCTTACCAACTCTGACTTCTTCCCCTGTATCTGCAAATTAATTCATGGCCCTCATCTGATCTTCACCCTCTTCCATTTCTCTACTTAACCCTATATTCTCCTGCCCTTTCCACTACCTCTCCTTCTACCTTTTCCCATCTTGCCCACCTCCTCAATCTCTCCCTCTCATTAGGCACTGTCCCCTCTGCATTAAAGCATGCCTTTGTTTCCCCCATTCTTAAAAACCTACCCTTGATCTTAACACTCTCTCCAACTATCGACCAATATCTCTCCTCCCTTTTGCCTACAAACTCCTTGAGCATATTGTTTACAACCGCCTTTCAACCTTTCTTCTCTATGCTGATTATATTTAGATCTACCTCTCTTCCTCTGAATTCTCTCCCTCTCTCCTCACTCGTACCTGTAACTGTCTCTTTACTATCTCTTCCTGGATGTCACACTGCTTTCTTAAATTTAATATGTCTAAGATTGAATTGATCATCTTCCCAAACTCCCCCATAACCTCACTACCCACAATTTCACTATCTATTGACGGCACAACCATCTCCTCTAGCCCCCAAATGCTCAGCTTGGGCTTATTCTTGACTACTCCCTCACCTTTAAATGATGCATTCAGTATTTTCGCAGTCCTACAGTTTCTATCTCAAAAATATTTCCAGAATCAGACACTTTCTCACCCTGGATGCTACTATCGATACCTAATTAAAACCTCTGTATGATCCTGCCTATACCTTATAAATCCTTTCTATACCTTCTAAATCCTGCCTATACCTTCTAGAATTGTCGCAATTAAGTGTAATGAGTTGCACAGTAAATAAATGCCTTCAGACTTTGAATGTGTTTCCAAAGCACAAAAAGTTATTATTTAACATAAAAACAGATGGTTACATGCTGTGATCTAAAGATAATTAATGCAAATAAATCATACAGACCCAAGGTACAGTTGTTACATATGCACGCGCTCTGGTCCCAGATACCGGCATCAGCAAGAAACCTCTGTCAACAGCACAGCAAGAAGACTCCTGATTGGAGTCAGAGAGCGCACATATATACTATTACAGGGATAGGCAATACAATAGGCAAGTTTGGCATGATTCCATTGGTTCTCCGTCACGATGCTTCTGTTTCAGGACAGTTAACAGGTCAATTCAAATGGACACAGGTCAGCCTCTGACAGCCTTTTGTCTCCTTTTTCCCACTGCATGCAAATCTAAGCTGCTAACATTACAGAGTACATTTTAATGTTTTAACTCTGTATAGTCCATAGTTCGCAGATGCATGTTCCGATCTGCTCACTGATGGTACCAGAAATCTGTTGAGACAGAGTAGATCAGTACAACACCAAACACAGTCTGTTTAACATGTACTAAACCTTAGTTGCAGAAAATAGTAATTTCTTTACATGCTGGCATTGTGAATGAATCGCATAATAATAACCCTTTTGCACTACGGAACTCTTGCTTTAAGTGTATGTATGCAAGGGAGAACAATGCTAAATAGCGTTGTATGTCTGGGAGTCTGTGGGATACTTAGCGAGCAGCGCTAGGCTGAAAAGGTATTTTTGAGTGTGTGGGACTAAGGGGGTCATTCAGACCTGCTCGCGAGCAGCAGTACGCTCGCAAGTGGGTCGATGTTCCCCACTGCGCATGCGCACGATGGAGGGAGCTCCATCGTGCGCATGCGCGAGACCCGGGGAGCGACAGGCTTTCCATCGCTCCGGGTCTCGCACCAAAGGGGGCGTGCTGTCGATGTTGATTTACAGCACGCCCCCTTTGGTGGGCATGCCTGCCAGACGGAGGCGTTCCCATGGGAACGCCTACCATCTGAAGCCGGCCCCACTGACATCACTAGTGATGTCAGTGGGAGTGATTTTGGCTCTGATAGAGCCAAAATCACTCCAGGGCTTGTGGCAGGGAGACCCTACCGCAGGGTCTCCGTCGCAAGTCCAATGGTCGCGATGATCAAGACCATCGCGACCATCTTTTTGGCCGCTTGCATATGCTGTGGGTGGTCACCCACAGCTATATGAGCGGCCAGGAGGCCGCTCCATTTTCATGGAGGAGGGCCCTGATTCAGAGCGAGCGCTCTGGTCAGAGCGTCCGGCTCTGAATCAGGCCCTAAGTCAGAATTGGTTGTGTAGGGATTGTATAAAGTGTTCTAATGCGTTTCAGACACACAGCACAGTTTAACTATATTGCACTCTCTGCGCTTTGAGATTTGTGTTAACCTCGCGGCTAGGTGTTTTACTGAGAGTGCGGGGAGAACAGCACTAACTAGCTTTGTGTAAGTGTTGCAGTGTGCTGGAATGTTATCCTTAGGTGTTTTGACTACTGACAGTATGATTTTGAGAAGGATTAATAAAAGTGTTCTAATGCTAATCATTAGCTATTTTGCGTTGTACACTGTTTAACATCGCGTGTATGTGTTAATGTGAATGCAGGGAAAACACCACTAATTTGCTACTATTTTGCGCTGTTCATATTTAAGTCTGTGGTGATTTTAATGTGTTGGAAAGTCATTTTTATGTATGTTAAATACTGTCTGTATGTGTTTGGGAAAGATTGTTAAAAGTCTTGGATTGCTATTAATTAGCAATTTAGCATTGTATTTCCTTTCCTATGTGGATTTGACAAAATGGCGCTATGTGACCTATTTCTAAGATGGAGTCTTGTCGCCATTCGCAAGATGGCGTCACTCCGATCTAATTTTAAACTGATCCTGTCTCAGCCAATTATCCGGCTTCAACACTACCAAGACCCTCATCCACTTCACTGGTCATCTCTAGAATGGACTACTGTAGCCTCCTCATATCTGGCCTCCCTGACTCCTGCCTCTTTTCACTTCAATCATTCTTCATTGCTGCTGCCCAGCTCATCATCCTCTCCAAATGTTCTACATCTGTCTCCAATCTCCTACAAGTCCTACACTGGCTCCCCTACCTTTTCAGAATCAAATTCAAGCTTCTCACACTGTCTTACAAATCTGTCATCCATTCCTCCTCCAGTTACATCTCTCTTGACACTACCATCCACCCTCTTTGCTCTGCTAATGAATGCAGCCTCTCAAGCCAACTGATTACTTTCTCCCTTGAATGCCTCCAATATTTTGCATACACCGCGCCCTACCTCTGGAACTCTCTACCTCTCCCTGTCAGACTCTTCACCTCTCTGCAAATCTTCAAGCGGGCTCTCAAGACCCACTACTTCATCAAAGCCTCCCATCTCTCATCCTAACACTCTGTCCCATGCTCACTATCTACCCCATCTGTGTCACCCCTGTCAGTCTACTTAATAAAAAAAGGAAAATGATCCCTTAAAGGTGCGCAAACCTCTGCTGCCTCCTTGTAGTTCTAAAACTAGAGTATCATCTTACCCCAATAAAATACAATATCACACAAAACATTTAGAACACAAGCTGGCACTGGTTAAGATACAGTAAAACTTAGACTTGTGAAATTATCCAAATATGGATGTCTTTGATGATACTTCAAATGTCAATTCCAGCTCATGTAGCAGGTAATTTACAACATGAAAAAGATAAAAATATAACAAATGGAAAATAGTGAACGTCTATCCTCTGTTTCCTTTTTACAGACAAAAAATATCTGTCTACCCCTACCCTTCAAAATGTAAGCTCTCACAAGCAGGGCCCTCTTCCCACCATGTGCGTTTCCATCCCTTACTATTACTTATGGAACCTTGACTTCTGCCACCGTACTGTACTTATTTGAGTCTTATGACCATTGTTGCAGCAATATTTTTTTACACCATGTACCTGTCCTACTTTACACCATGTACCTGGCGTTATACTGTAAGTCACTGTTCTCTTATTCTGCTCAATTGTTCATGTACTAATATGCTTCAATCAGACATTGACACTTGGTTATATTCCTTGAACAGTTCTAAATTGTATAGAGACGCCCTGTGCAATTTACTGTGTCCCTATCCTAACCCTCCCTTAGTGGTGCCTAACCCTAAGACCCCTGGGGTGGTGCCTAGCCCTTGGACCCCCGGGGTGGTGACTAACCCTGAGACTCCTGGGGTGGCGCCTAACCCTAAGACTTCGGGGGTGGTGCCTAACCCTAAAACTCCCTTTGTGATGCCTAACCCTCAGACCCCCGGGGTGCCTAAACCTAACCCCCCCAGCGGCTAAGTGCTAGCATTCCCCACTAAACTACGATCGGGATAATGGCTAGTAGGACTTTCGGCGTCTGGATTCTACTAGGAGTCGGGATTTAGACGTTGGTATCTAGATGCCTTTCAGTCTTTAGCCGTCGGTATTATGTCCGGCAGTATATCATCGGCGTTATGCTGACTACATCCCCACCAAAGATAGTCATGGCTTTGTATTTTATCCAAATTCTAGTCTATCCTATCCATGTATTAGTAGCATGTTCTTGGGATGATAGCCATATGCATATCCCACAATAAATTATTCAGCTAGTCTCTTAAATTACCCTGTGTGGTTTCTGACCATTAGGCGATAAATGCTTAATTACTCATTACTAAACTACACCTATTTTAATTAATGAAACTGGAGATCGCTAATGCACGATATTTGTGGCTGTAACCACAGGCCTATAGTTACATGAGAATCAGGATTGTGTCATCCATCCCTTTCAGTCCATGTTAACATCTTAAATCTGTATCGCTTTTATAGGTGATGGCATTTCTCCTTGAAGGGTTCTGCAGCCTGGACCAATGTGACTGAGTAATTGAGTCGGTCACATTTAAATGTTGGCACATTTATTTTGGAAAATTTGTTATCCCGCAGTTCATATGATGCTTTTAAATTACTGGTAACAATTGTGCTGCCTTCTGTTGGCAAAGTAAGCATAAATATCGATTCTAAGCTACTGTACAGCATCTATAATTGAGGAGAAAATGTCAGGTTACAGTAAGTTCTATTTAATGCCTGACTCCATCACCTGACTGTGGCTTTCAATAGAGGTGCAGCATTGGGGGCAGGAATCATTTAGTTCAGTATTTGGGTCTGTAAAAGCAATGTCATCCGAGTAGTGCAGAGGCATTATAAGAAAAGTCGAATGATGTCACAACATGACATCACTACAGATATACTTAGGTGACCAGGTCTCACATATTGCAGGGGATAGCTGAATCAGACAAGCCAATTAAGGCATTATTATTAGCTCTATACTGATATAGATAATACTGTAGTAACTGCTGCTACTGTAGTTACTTTCTAATAGGGAAAGTAGAAGGTAAAATGCAGCACGTTATATTTATTTATGTAGATGCCAGGAGCTAGAATTAACTAGTGCATAGACAGTTACAGGGGGAGCTGGGGGAGTGAGAGAGAGAGAGAGAGAGAGAGAGAGAGAGAGAGAGAGAGAGAGAATGAATATGTAATATATACAATAATTTTTTTGTCACATTAAAAACTTTACTTCGTTAAAATACACTTGAATAAAGCAGAAACATGAAACAAAATATAGGCACTCAGGACCTGATTCAGACCTGCTCGCTAGGATGCGTTCGCTCGTAGCTGGCCGATTTTCACATTATGCGCATGCATACGCATCGCGGTGCGCTTGTGCGAACCAGTACGAGAGATCGGGAAGTGATCGCTTGCTGCGCATAGACTGCCCAGCAGAGTGAGTGACAGTAGAAGCCGTTAGTGGGTGGTGACATCGGCTGGCCATTAAAAACGGGGGAGTGGAGGTGCGAACGCAGGCGTGCTTGAGCAACGCAGTGCTTGCGGTAGGGTATAGTCAATCACAAGTGCTTCACTTCCGATGGTACCTGATGTACCGCTGGTTGCATAAACTTCCTGGAGATGACGTGCGCAAGTGGGTGTTTTAAGACAGGCTGTTGGGTGTCTGCATACACTGGGTGATCGCACGCTAAGACATAGTGGGTGTGCTTATGCCTTGCTATCGCCCAGCTTTCCGTCACTTAGCCAAATTTGCATACGCATCCAGCGAGCGTATGCATCTAGCAAACGGGTCTGAATCGAGCCCTGAGTATGCCACTCCAATTCTGGACCAGGTATATTACTCATAGTAGAGTTAATAGCTGATTATTTCTCATGTTGCCACGGAGACCAGCTTTCAGTAATACAAAGTACCTACAAACTATCACAGAGCAAATGCAGAGCAGTATACAGAGACGGGGACATGCAGTGTGTAGTTATGTATTGTTTTCTATGGGTGTTATTATTATTATACACCTGATAACAGTAACATCACTGGATGTTGTTTCTCCTTTAAATCCTCTAAAAATCTACAATTCTGCTTTGTGAAAGTCTTTATTAAATGTCAAACTCTTTTGTGAATAACATTAAAATGCACATTTTAGACATCCTTTTTTTTCTTGTTTAGAATTAGAGGAATATATCAGAATAATTTTCTGGGATTGTTCTAAGAATGTAAAAGTCACTCCTGGAGAAATTACGGAAAATAAATTTTTGTGATATTTGCCCTTCATTTCCCAGCGAATGGACGTAAAATAAATTGCTCTTTACTTCACAAAGATAACAAAAGAAACCTATATTTATCCCTGTAACATAATAATCGTAAACAACTGGGGTCTTGGATCCGATGTATCTGAAAAGAGATCACTACCTTCAAGCACTCAATGTTGTCAATATAGATATTACATAGACTATAGTAGTAACAAACAGGAGTCGAACCATATATATATATAAAAGACACTGGGCCTGATGCAGTAAGGATCACAGTTGCTTATATGCATGCAACCGGCCGGTTCGCACTGTGCATGTGTATGCATCCCAGTGCGAATACACGAACCAGACTCTGCGATCCGGACTGCGATTACAGAGGATATGCAGACCCATGGCAGAGTGATTCACAGGAAGTGCTGTTTGTGGGTGGTGATGGAGGGTCAGTGCTTTGGGACGGCATTGCAGGGGCGTGCATAAATTAGCCACTGCTATACCAGACGCCGACATGAGGTCTCATAGCGTGCGCTGAAGTCAGCAATTCCTGAGTGAGGTCTGACCTGCCTTAACTGTGCATATGGGTCCGATGTTACTCGATGTTCCTGATTGTTTAGCTATGTTGTCAAAGTATACGGAAATGAGTAAGGGGAAGTGGGCGTCCTTATGTTAGGTTGCGATCACATTGCGAATGCAAACATTTATATATCACTGCTGATATTAGCAACTGCGTTGCGTGCGTATAAACAGAATAGCGATCCTTGCTGAATCAGGCCAACTGTACAGTATCTACAGCAAGTGATTGAATACATAGCAGACCATGGCAAGCACCATTTTAGAATTTACATCTGCAAATCCACAAAGCAAAATAATATAAGTGATGGATTGAAGAGGGAGAATTGAGAACTTACTCTAATATAAAGTAGACCAAGCGATACCTGTGATTGAAAGAGATTATTTCTGGAAGGTCGAATCTTCTCAACTGACCCCCAGGATGAAATACTTCAAAGGAAATCGACTGATTGGAGAGACGTCTCCATTATTCTGTACTTACTGTACATTATGCCAGAACTGTGCTATAGCAGTTCATGAAACAGTAATTGAACTATCTGCAACAGTATTTAATTAAGCAGTTTTATATACACTTTTATTTATAGTATTTTGTACTCAAATCTTTAAAACAATAAGATGTTTTATATAATAGGTTCACTAAAGCAAAGTGTAAAAGTGGGCACTGGTCATGTACACAGACCTCGTCAAAACACACCCATCAACCCAGCAATCACAACACACCCCACCTAAAGATACAGCCCCATGCTAACAGAATTACATATCCTCAGCTCAGGCCAGAGAGGCATCTCAACAGAAGGCTGAAGGGCAGTCTGTGATATTCTGATGTATATGGGCAAAACCATTGCAAAGTTTCTGTACCAAATAGCATGAACAAAGGTTACCAGGCTACTAATCTAAAAGGGCTGGGAAATGCTGTCTTCATATTTGGAACATAATTTCACTCTGGAAAAAGAGAAAATACATCTAAAGCAAGCTAGGAGCTATGGCTACTTTCATCTCATTCCATTGGTTCTTGGTTGGTTGGACAATTAGCAACCATATGACCAGACTCTTGATAATGTTAGTACGGTACTGCATATCCTCCAAGGTCTTATAAGTCTTTTTTTTTTATTAATAGAAGGCCTTAAGGGCCAGACACACATTAAGCCTCATTCTATCCTATATAGACTGCTTTAACCCCTTTTATAGTAATAACACTCTTGCCAGGAGCTAGTGTCTTCTTGACCATTGTGTTGAAAGCTTACCATCTCCAGGATGTCACATTTCCATGGAGATTATGTGACCTTCATCTATTTGGCATATAGACTTCTGTATCAGTGTTGGCAGGACTCCTACAAATCTGTTGAAGACCACCTTCTCCATGATCTTATCTGGTGTTGAGAGCTGGAGTCATTTCCATGCAAAATAGACAAAATCAAACTTCTGTGATCTCACAGGCTCATGTGTGAACCCATTGTGCCCGCACAGCCATGCACTCCTAAAGGTGCCTACACACATGGCGATATGTTACCCAATCTGGCCGATTCCAATGCATGGGAATGACAGATCGTGTAAAATATGCCCAAATCATGAGTCCCCACTCACGATCACGATACGATGCGCGTCCCCGCAGGTCACACATCACATCTTCAGATCTGCCATGGTGTAGGGCAGATTTGACAATCTCAAGCCATGATGCACTGGATAGTTTAGGAGGCACGATAGATCGTGTGTCAAATTGGCAGCTTTTTCAGACCAAATCATGCCCACGACTGCCAGGGAGCTCCCGGGGAGAATTCAGGGGGAAATCGTACACATCGTGGGATTGTGAGCACATTTCTATGTATATAGGCACCTTAAGAGAGCCCAAATTTCTGATTTCAGCTTTCAGATGTTGCTGAGCTGCCTTCTGAACATTTAGTGAAAGTTCTGTTAAGGAAATCCCCTTTTACCCAATGCAGCCCACATTTCAGCTCTCAACACTACATAACTAAATCAATACAGAGCTCTCCAACAGAGCTTTATGGAAACTGCTGTAATTATGGCATCTCAGTGTGCTCATATTGCTTGCAGTATCATTGCAGAACAAACTGTATTAATTTCAAACTAGTGAACACAAATTAGGGATGGTGTATCAGGGATCAGAAGTCTCTCTATTTTATGTGCCTATATCCTGCTGCCTATGCCAACATTTGATCTGTGTTGCACTTGCGTGCTACGTGTTGGCATTAATTTGGTCCAAAGAGTAGGTGATCCACCGTTCACACAGGTATTTGCTGTAGGATTCCCAATATCCATCTGAGTTGAACTTGTCCAGTTTGCAGAGCATAAGTTTTGCACATTCATACTTCATATGCCCACATAGTGAATGGATGCATATGTGCTAATGCAGACTGGCATTTGTACCCAGGGCCATAACTATTAGTGGGTGAGTGGTGCTGTTGCCCAGGATGTAGTGCCTATGGGGCAGCACTATCCCTGCCCCAAGGCACCTGTATATGACATGCAGGTTGCCTGTATGGGTACCCTGCAGACTAGAAACCTCCACCTGGAGTGTCCTTTGGTCATGACATCACATGTTCAGGGGGAAGGGTGGGCACAGGACACACCACTCTCTATTATATTGTTTTAGAAAACTGGGGAAGCAAACAAATCGGTTTCCCATGCGTAGACTGAAAACATTGACTGCTAGCATGCGGCATCGACATGGTTGCATGTCTGAATCAGGCCTTATATGTATAAACTAGGGATGTGCAGGCTCGGTTCTACTCGGTTCCGTTCGGTTCTTTTTACCGGATCTTATTGGGTTTCAGCTGTCACGAGTTTTGGATAGCCAATAAGATTCGGTAAAAAGAACCGAACGGAACCGAGTAGAACCGAGCCTGCACATCCCTAGTATAAACTAAATAATTTATACTGTAGATACTGTATAAATATATATATATAAAATGGTGTGGTATATTGAAAAAGATAAAACCAACATGATTGGACACACTAGATTACATGACCGTGCATTATTTCCCAACAACCGCACACTTGAGGCTTGGCCTAATTCCAACTGTAATCTAATCATCATCACAAAGCCACAGCTGTAGCACTCCACAAGTGTAATCAATATATCATCTTTCAGAGACACACAGCTCACCGAAAAAATGGTAAATCAGTACGGCGCTGTCACTACGCTGCTGGTTCAAAAGGAGGTAGTCAGCCTCCTATATAGATAGATAATACAAGGAAATAAGGTAGAACCGCGCTGAGTGTCACTATTAGTGAGAATATATTTTCCAATAAAAATTAATGAGTGTTATACATATTAAAATACCTACATAAATGCTAACACATTTGTTATTAATGAGATTAATTGCGGCTTGGTTGAGATAATCAAAATAGTTTATTTATAAAAACATATAGTAAAAGACATTTTAGAGAGAAATAAATTCCATATCCTCAATATGTAAGTCTTTCAGATACAGTTTGTGTTAAAATCACCAAATGGGTGTTTCTATGGATACAATCCTCCAGCAGTACAGGATGAGATGAGAGTCTCCAAATAGAAGACTGACGAAGGTGTGGGTGATTCCACATCGAAACGCGTTTGGCGTTTTCCTCTACTGATTGTGCTCCAATTTGGATTTATCATCACCCCTTCCGGACCGGCATCTATAACTACTATCCAGCGGACTCTTTGCCATTTGGAACCACGCCGACTGCAGCAATTGCTTTATTCGCAGGACGTGAAGATCCAATAGAGGCTGGTAATTATACTCAGAGCTGGACATTATTCCGGATTCCATTTTCACTAATGACAATACATTTAATCATTTAATTTCTATTTGGAGACTCTCATCTCATCCTGTACTGCTGGAGGATTGTATCCATAGAAACACCCATTTGGTGATTTTAACACAAACTGTATCTAATAGACTTACATATTGAGGATATGAAATTTATTTCTCTCTAAAATGTCTTTTACTATATGTTTTTATAAATAAACTATTTTGATTATCTCAACCAAGCCGCAATTAATCTCATTAACAACAAATGTGTTAGCATTTATGTAGGTATTTTAATATGTATAACACTCATTCATTTTTATTGGAAAGTATATTCTCACTAATAGTGACACTCAGCGCGGTTCTACCTTATTTCCTTGTCACAGCTCACCGAAAAGCAGCACATCACTGCCTCACTGACAAACACATTTCTGACAGAAAAATTTCAAGAATTGTCCAAATTACTTCATGACTCATTGGACCTGGCATTAGATGATGATTTCTTATCTACAGTGGTAAGATGTCATCATTCTCCTCCTCCTCACCCTTATCAGTGTTAACATCATCTTCACACAATATTAACTCGTCCCCACAGGAATCCATCATTACAGAAGTATCTGTACTTTGATGCAATTGGTGGTCATGGTCTTCCTTGTGGAATTTCTAGTTAATTTTCATGAACACCATCTTTTCCACATTTTGAGGAAGTAGCCTCCTACGCTGATTGCACACAAGGTTCCCGGTTGTGATGCAAATTCTTTCAGAGAACACAGTGTAGGGTGGGCATCTTAAGTAAAGCAAAGCCAGTTTGTACAAGAGCCTCCAAACTGCCTTTTTTTCCTTGCAGTAGTCAAAGGGACTGACATGTCTATTTGTACACGGTCATTAAAATAATCCTCCACCATTCTGTGGATGGTGACTGTATCAGATTGCGTTGTAGTAGAGGTATCACTAATTTTGGGCAATTCTTTTAGACATGACCAGATGTCAAAATGTTGTGTGGGTCTCTTAGGAAAGCTCATTTTTTGCTGGCAGCAGCTGCTGGAGTAACTGAAGGAGGAGAGGTTGAGTTGACAACTTGCCCACCAAGAGCTCTTTACATTTCTTAAGATCTATGTCAGTTGGAAACAAAGACTTGAAGTACAACTTAAACCTAGGGTCAAGCACAGATGACAAAATGTAATGATCCAATTTCAAGGTGTTGGCAACTCTTGGATCCTGGTGAAGTGAATAAAGGAATTACTTAGCGGAATCACTTAATTTAATCAACTCCTTCAGTTTATCGAGCTGATTTTCCATAAGTCTAATTAGGGGAATCACCTGACTCAAACTGGCAGTGTCTGAACTCACTTCACAGGTGACTACTTTGAATGGTTTCAGCATCTTGCACAACACGGAAGGACTAAGGTACATTTCGCCCTCCTCTTCCTATGCCATGGCTTGTTGTGTTGGGTTGGATGGCTTGTTGCTGTTTCTCCATTCTCTAAAGCATATAAAGGGTGGAATTCCACCTTGTTAGTACCTCTTGCTTCAGATGGTGGCATGGCAAATTGAACTTTTCCCGCAGGTGCTCCAATCTTTTACATACAGTTAAATGGCGAAAATTTCCCAACATTTTTCGGGCCACAGTCAGCATCTCCTGCACACACCTGTCTGCACCACCAAGTTAATTATGTGAGCAAAACATGGGACATGTTCAAATTCACCCAGGTGTAATGCTCTCACAATATTTGTTGCATTATAAGTAATGAGAAATCCTGAGGAGAGTACGAGCGGGGTAAGCCATTGTTATAAGACATCCCTTAATTTTTATTAACAGGTTGATACCGTTATGCCTCTTAGTGAAGCCGGTGATACAGAGAGTAGCCTGCCTGGGAATGAGCTGGTGTTTACCTACTGCTGCTTCTGAAGCTAATACAATTAACCCAGTGGTCTGTCACAGTCATGTAATGTTTCGTTTGACCAGTACCACTTATCACATATCTGTGGTTAAGTGGACAGTGGGTACAATAGGATTTTGTTGGCCAAGAATTCACTTTTTTCTTTTTAACGTCCTGCTACAGGTTAGGTATTTATTTTCTGGTAATCTGGAACTGAGATGGAATTTGGTAGTGGGGACACAGGACCTAATTTAACTGTCTAAAACCAGATGCATTAATGGCAGTTATTGCATGCAGATCTAATACTGGCATATCCGTCATGGCTTCAGTGATCCACTGTGCAACTGGGTGACAGCTGTCATACTTGCTTCCTCTTGCAAAGGATTGTTTAACAGTTAATTGTTTTTTGAAATAATTAGTAGTAGTCTTCCTGGTTCCCTTCTGGATTAAAGATTCTCCCATAGCAGCAGCAGGCTTAGCACTCAAGGTTCTTCTGAAGAATCCTGGATAGGGGAGGACTCAGTTAGCCTTAGCAAATTGGATGCAGGACTATTTATGATCATTAATAAGGAGATTGATGATAAAGGTGTTGGCAGTGGAGATTGCAGGTGTTGGGATATAGCTGAGAGAAGGGAGCTAGCTGATGCTGGACTGCTTGTTGTTATTACTTTAGCAGAATTTTCAGATTTTGACAAAAACTTTTCATGAACATGCTGCAAATGATGTAACATGGAAATGGTTCCCAGATGGTTAATGTCACTACCTTTACTTTCTTTGGCTTTACAAATACTACAAATGGCCTGACAACTGTTTGATTGGGTATGATTTGGGTAAAAATAATTCCACACATAAGAGATGGATTTTTTAGTCTCATGCCCAGATATGACAACGGCCTTCTTCTTATCGCAGGCAAGAACTGTTTCCAATGGTACCTGACTTACACAAACAACATCCTCATCACCAACATCCTCATTAAGGGTGTCAGCTACACAAATACTCCCTTCATCCTGTTGCACTTCCTCAGTAGCATCCTCAATTTATATGTCAACATCTTTACTTGTGCTGCTCATCCCCACTTTTACAGAGGGTGCAGAAATGGTGGAAGGAGGCTTCACTAAGAGTCCTATATCAGAAAGGCTAGGTTCACACATAGCACTCGTGGACACCCTTAGATCTCCTCTGGGATTTGTGACATTTTTGAACACACAGTTTGTTCTTCTGCTATAGTGCTTTTTTTTAGCACTAATTATCCTGTGTTAATTTCTTTGATATCTTTTCTAGACTCTGAGTGAGAAGGTCTTGCATCATCATGTGAGGCTGAAGCCTGACTGACAGCAGTTTCAGAACCACCACTCATAAATAAAAGCCAAGGCCTGAGCCTTTCCTTGCCACTGCATTTGCTGTGTGGCATGTTGGCTTTTATGTTTTTCATGCAGGAAAATGTCCCTTTATGAGAATTGATGCTTCTTTTAGCAATGTAAAATTTTGTTTTGATTTCAGATGCCCTGACTTAAACCCTCTATGCCATTGAGCACAAGCTTTAGTAGAGGACGTTGAAGGACTAGTATCATCCTGACTTGAGACAGCAGCTGGAGCACTAGTGCTTGGTTGCTGCTCCTGCTGTTCTACTGATTGATCGTCATGATCTATATCAACTCACAGCACTGAAATTATTAACACGGTGGCCCTTGACCTACTGAACATTAGTGTTCTTAAACACTGTATCATGGCTTGCCTGAAGTGTTTTGAACACACAAAAAATTGTTTAATAAAACAAACAACTGCCCCCCAACAGCAACGCACTGCGTTGATATTAAGGCAGTGTCCTTGGCCTACTGACCATTAGTGTTCTTATTAAACACAGTATCACTGCCTGCTTGAAGCTTTTTAAACACACAACATTTTTTTTACTTTTTTAAAACAAACATCTGTCCACCAACAGTGACGCACTGTGCAGATACTGTATTAAGATGATGGCCCTTGACCTACTGACCATTAGAGTTCTTAACTTAAACACAATAATGTATCATGGCCTGCCTGAAGATTTTTGAACACAGAAAAAAAGTTTTAATTTTATAAAACAAACAAATGGCCACCAACTGCAATGCACTGCACATATATTAAGGCAGTGGTCCTTGACCTACTGACCATGAGAGCTCTTATTACAGACAGTATCAAGGCTTGACTGTAATTTTTGGAACATACACAATTTTTTTTCATTTTTCAATTGTTTTTTTAAAATATTTTTTACACACTGCTACGAATCACTGCACTTATTATTAATAGTATCACACGCCAAAAACTTTATGCGGACACCAGTGTGCACCAAGAAAGGGTTAATGCTGCATTGTGGACAGTGACAAAAAAACAACACTAGTGCTGCCCCTGTATTAGGAAACAAGAAAGAAAATATGGAGAGCGCTGGACAGAGGTAAATCAATTTAATATTCAATTAGACATAACATAATATTAAAAAGCTGACATTTAGTAACATATATAACAGTCAAAATACATAATTCCTGGATAATAAAACCACCTGAGATCTCCTATAAAGAAAATATCTTATATTATAATAAAATGGTAGCATGCACCAAGCAATATGTGCAAACATGGGTTAGTAACAAAGCATCTCATACATTCCACACAGGAACTGAAGAGCATAAATATATCAGAATGTTAGTGAACGGAGAGTTTGCATGCATAAAGTAATTCCAGCTGAGAAGAGCTCAGGAGAGTATTGCAATAAACGTCTTATGCAATTTGCAACTGACAGTTAAATCTTACCACCTTGGAAAGGTAACCGGCGTCCCGGCACACTAATAGGTGGTGTCTGCTGCTGATCCCAGCTGGTATGATGGAAACAAGGGCCAACCAAACTGGTAAATATATGGCCGTGGCCACTAATGTAAAAGCGGCTGGAAATGAAGAACCAGGGTGGAAAGTCCAGTGAGCTGCTCTGCCGAGGTGAATTAATGCCCACGTGTCCACCGTGTGACCGCCGTGAGGCTGCAGGCGGCAGACGGGGCCAGAGCGGAAGTCCACGCGGCAGCTCTAATAAGTAACCCAGGCGGCTGTGATGCCGCAACGTGTCCGTCTCTCATTTTTTGAACATACACAATTTTTTTTCATTTTTGAATAGTTTTTTTTCATATTTTTTACACACTGCTACGAATCACTGCACTTATTATTAATAGTGTCACACGCCAAAAACTTTATACGGACACCAGTGTGCACCAAGAAAGGGTTAATGCTGCATTGTGGACAGTGACAAAAAAACAACACTAGTGCTGCCCCTGTATTAGGAGCTCGGGGCTGAACTGTGGGCAGTGACAAAAAAAACAACAACACCAGTGTGCAGTTGTGCACCAAGGGTTAATGCTCAGTTAAGTTACTTACAGTACCAGTGTGACACACTTAGCCAAAATGTAATTAAACAAAACAAGTAGATATATAGATGTTTTGCTAACTGCCCATATCAAAACTAGCTTGGCCAGTATTACACTAAAGTAAGGGACAAGTGGGTGCCACTGCCCATCAAACAGAGTCCTCTTGTGTGCTTTGAACTGAATTCCAGAAAGGGTCCTCCTATATACAACGATTCCGGCCATCCTGTGTCAAATGGCTCCCAAATCACTGCAGGAGGGACATATATCAGATCCAAGACATGCAACATCCGATGCCAGGAAGATGATGTTTTGCCTCTTTTTGTAATCCAAAAATGGTGGGAGATTCAAGTTCCAGCTCAGATCCACTCGGATATGTTCGGGTAGGTTTGGTATTGAGGAGACCGAAACCGCTCATCTCATATTTATACAGTATTAGGTTGATAGAAATTGGGTGTGTATTCCTTCAGCAAATGTGAAATTAAAAAATATGACACACACTAGTTCACTGATAGCAGAGCTGCATCATCAGAGTAGTACTCCATTGCGTGTGTTAGTCAGAAAGGAAGATACTTGAGATTTCAGTCTCTTTCTTGGCAACAGCCTGTACATTGATGCAGTCAAGTCAACATGGAACTGTTGTCTCTCCATCTCTGTGAAGCGCTGAGCTGAGGTTGGGAGGTAATGGTAGTGTTGTTGTTGTTACCTCCCTTGTGAAAATTCAAATGGACCACGCGGCACTTCTTATGCTGTGTGGCAGTCACCATCTGGTTGGCAAATGTAATTCTGTCATGGTGGATAAGAACGGCTGTGCTGGAAACAGGTTCTGTTGGGCCCCCATCTCAGAGCTGTTATGCCTCTGGTAGGGTTGCCACCGCATCCCTTTAAAAAGGGACACATATGAATTACACAGATTCTGTGACTAGCTCACTTCAAGTCTCCATTTCACCTGGTTTTAATCTGTGTAATTCATATGTGTCCCTTGTTAAAGGGATGATCTGGCAACCATAGCCACTGGGGACTAGAGGGAAGATGAACCAGTGGACCACTTGCAAAATTCATGGTCAGTCAGCCATTGGCAGCACCCCCTGACCCCCGACCAACATAGGTGCCAATTAGATGCTGATTGTCAGCTGGGGGAGGGGTCACTTTTCCTTCACCCCCCATAGCTACAACTCTGTAGGGATGGTACCATTGGTGGTTAATCTCGATGGTATGAAACCATTGACGGGGGAACCATTGATGGTTTTGCCCCCTGATCTATTATCTATTACTCACTGGGCAGCGGGCCAATCAGAGGTGGGGACAGGGCTTCATGGGTTGACACAGGGGATGGAGCTAGGCTCCATATCCTGGTGCCAGGGAGAAAAAAAAAATTGCAGGGGCTCTGTGCCCTTGATGGTGGAGAAACCATTTACCATTGGTGGTTAACGATTGATGGCCATTCCTACAGCACTGCTTTAAAAACAACTACAGTGTACAAAGCACATTTCCATTAAAAGTTAGCAAATTTTTAACTTCACATCTAACTTTTTAATAAGAGTACTATGTTATTACACAAGGATTCACCATGTACCCTTATCCTAAAGTATGGCCTTTAATTTCATCTTTGTCTTTATACCAAGCTCTTACTTCACTAAGATACTGTCCCCATCATCTACTACTCCTGGCCCTCTCTCTATATTTTATGATCTCCCCACTGAGCACTGAATCAGACCTGTGTATCCCATGTAACGATTAGAAAGCTGCTTGTCCTTGCTTGCCTGTTAATTGCATCCCATTATTTTCCTCTTTTCGTCCGTTTCCGTTTTGTGCTTTTGACAGCGGCGCGATTACTACAATAATAGGCTTACATAGGGTAATAGGCTTATGGCAGACATTATTTATGTCAAGGACAAGCAATTAAGCCCGGCCTGGCACATAATAATTAGATTTGAGCTGATGAGCTCATCTGTAATGTGTTTAGTTCAGATTAGCAGCTTATTTCAGGACCCTCCCTTAAGTAAGATCCATTTAAGGGTTATACTCATTACTCATGTTTCATGCAGCTGTCTTGGCCAGACTTACTGGTACAATTTAGACTGTTTAACCCTTTAGAGAGAGAATAAACTAAGGGGGTGTCACGTAGTGTGGTCTGTCCTGCCCACAGCAAGATGACATAAGTAAAATCTTTCTTTTATATCAGGCCTTTTTCATTTACTAGTGAGCAATAAGTCTGGTGCGGTGTTCCCACTGCAATATGGAGCTCAGCATAAACAGGCTGATGGAGGCCAAATGCAAGTGATAGATATTGAGTATACCTTCCATCAAACAGTGACATTATGTCAGAAAGAAGGAACTGGGAACTCATTCCCAATCCTCACTCATGATGGGACTCTAGCGCAAGTCAGCTCTAGACAGCGGGGTATATAAATCTTAAAATAGAAAGACGTGGACAGAGATGGGCTTTGACAGCAGATCCAGTCAATCCACAACAATTCAACTTTTTTTTTTTATAGGGAATCTTTTCTATTTTACCAAGCTTTAATCTCCATGTCTTAGAACACTACAGTCTGTAACATTCTCTGAATTCCAACCACTGGGCTAGGTCAGCAGAAACCATGGAAAAGTAATTGACCTGACACATGGAAGTTCACTCATCAAACATCAGACAAGCAGAAGAGCACTCTGGAACAAGCAGATCAGTCATCAAACATCAGACCACACAGGCAGAACAGCACTATGGAGCAAACAGATCACTGATCAAACATCAGAACGCACAGGCAGAATAGCACTATGGAACATGCAGATCACTCATCAAACATCAGACTGCACAGGCAGAACAAGCAGATCAGTCATAAAACATCAGACTGTACAGAACAGAAGAGCACTATGGAACATGCAGATGACTCATCAAACATCAGAATGGCACAGGCAGAATAGCATTATGGAACATGCAGATCACTCACCAAACATCAGACCGCACAGGCAGAATAGCACTATGGAACATGTAGATCACTCACCAAACATCAGACCACACAGGCAGAATAGCACTATGCAACATGCAGATCACTCACCAAACATCAGACTGCACAGGCAGAATAGCACTATGGAACTTGCAGATCACTCACCAAACATCAGACCGCACAGGCAGAATAGCACTATGGAACATGCAGATCACTCACCAAACATCAGACCGCACAGGCAGAATAGCACTATGGAACATGCAGATCACTCACCAAACATCAGACTGCACAGGCAGAATTGCTTTATGGAACATCCTCATCAAGCACCAGACCGCACAAGCAGCATAGCACTATGGAACATGCAGATCACTCATCAAACATCAGACTGCACAGGCAGAATCGCTTTATGGAACATCCTCATCAAGCACCAGACCGCACAAGCAGCATAGCACTATGCAGATCACTCATCAAACATCAGACTGCACAGGCAGAACAACATTCTGGATCATGTAGATCACTCATCATACATCAGAATGGCAGAGGCAGAACAGCACTATGGAACAAGCAGATAACTCATCATACATCAGACCACACAGGCAGAACAGCACTATGGAACAAGCAGATCACTCATCAAACATCAGACCGCACAGGCACAATAACACTATGGAACAAGCAGATCACTCATCAAACATCAGACCGCACAAGCTGAGCAGCACTAAGGAACAAGCAGATCAGTCATCAAACATCATTCCGTACAACAGAACACCACTATGGATCAAGCAGATCAGTCATCAAAAATCAAACTGCACAGACAGAACAGCACTATGGATCAAGCAGACCAGTCATCAACCATCAGACTGCACAGGCAGAACAACATTATGGATCAAGCAGATCAGTCATCAAACATCAGAATGGCACAGACAGAACAACATTCTAGAACATTCGGATCAGTCATCAAACATCAAACCAGCACAGGCAGAACAGGACGCAGTTTACAGTATAGACCGGCGGACTAAATGCCGCCGGTCTATATCCCAACAGCAGAAGCCTGACAAGGTACTTAAGATCGGTGTCGAAATTGTTATGCCAAGGGGGTGATTCTGAGGGTGTAAACTGATTATCTCCTTGAGGTGGGTAATTCTTGGCAGGATGCGGCCGTGCTTCAGCTTTGGGAGCTGGACGATATCTTGGCAGGATGGGCCTAAACGCCGTGAAGATAAGGCGGCCTTTGGGCCGTGCAGCAGCATTGAGGGCTGGTCGGCCTTGGCTAGTTGTGGACTGAGGGCCAGAGGGGAGATGCAGCCTTTGGGCTGTGGAAGTAGCATTGAGGGCTGGTCGGCCTTGCTAGTTGTGGACTGAGGGCCAGAGGTGAGATGCAGCCTTTGGGCTGTGGAAGCAGCCTTGAAGGCTGGTCGGCCTTGGTTAGTTGTGGCCTAAGGGCCGGAGGTGAGATGCAGCCTTTGGGCTGTGGAAGCAGCCTTGAGGGCTGGTAAGTCTCTGATGGGATGAATACAAAGAGGTGACGTGTCACCGGGTTGACACTGGCGCAGGCACACTGAATTGCGCAACAAGGACACTGGAGTGCAACCAATGTCGCCGTGTTGACACTGGTGCAATAATACTGGATTGCGCCCTTGGGACGCTAAAGTGCGGCCAATGTCGCCACGTTGACACTAGCGTTGGTATACTGAATAACGTTCTGAGGATGCTGGAGTGCGGCCAATGTCACCAGGTTGACATTGGCGAGGATGTGCAGAATAGCGCTCTGAGGACGCTAAAGTGTGACTAATGTCACCGACTTGACACAAGCCGCCAGACACTAACATGCGCAAGGGAATACACTCTGTACCGCTAGGATGGCACACGCGGCTGAGCGCAGAGATGCACGCTGTTCTGCCTGGATGACTAGAGCAGCACACAGCAGGTGGAATGCAGATCATGCCGCCTGGATGGAACACAGTGGCCGAGCTAATTTATCATGACTAGAACAATGGAGAGGCTGGAACACTGGAACTCTACAGGCATACAGGAGACACAGTCACAAACCGGAACACAAAACTCTATCACCGGCATGAAGTGAAGGGCTGGCTGGAATTTAACAGAAACAGGGCCTCCCTAATGACAGACCAGTGAGCACCTGTGCTGTGCAGTGACTGGAGAATCAATCAGTGAGCACCGGATAGTGCATACAGACAGGCAGTAATTAGTGCAGAGGCTCAGCAGCAACCAAGACTGGAACTGCAAACAATATGCTGCTAACCACAGGTCCAAACAGGAGGAAGGAGGAGACTTCAGCGAACACTTGTCCGGCGTTCGCCTCGCATGGTATTCACAGTGTGGTGGCTTGTGACAGAAATACTGATGCCTATCTTAATCCCGACGCTGGAATGCTGAAGGACGACAGATCAATCTAGGTAAGTCCGGCCGACCTTAGCACTGGGGGGGGGGGTTAGGTTTTAGGCACCCCCGGCGGGACTTAGGGTTAGGCACCATCCCAGGACTTCCAGGGTTAGGCACCCCTAAAGGAGGATTAGGCACCACTAAGGGGGGTTTAGGGTTGGTGAAGGGTAGGGTTAGGGGATTTACCTGCTTCATTGGGATTCTCCTCTCATTTTTGATGCCTGATCTGTTTGTTGCAGAATGTTGTTCCTCCAGTGTCGGTATTTCATCCTGTCGGCTATTGGAAAGGCTTAGGCTAGGGGAAGATGGGATTAGGGTTAAACGCCACTTAGGGATAGGTACCCCTCCGGGAGGGTTAGGTTTAGAGTGCGGAGGGTAGGGTTAGGTTTAGGCACCCCCGGGAGGGACATAGAGTTATGCAGTATCCCAGAAGTTTTAGGGTTAGACACCCCTAAGGGAGGGTTAGGCACCACTAAGGGAGGGTTAGGGTTGGTGATGGGTAGGGTTAGGGGACTTACCTGCTTCATCAGGATTCTCCTCTGTCAGACTTCCAGCGTCAGCATTTCATCCTGGCAACTATTGAGCTGCCGGGATTTCATACCCAACCTGGCAGAACAACATTCTGCAATAAACAGATCAGGCATCAAACATCAGACAGCACAGGCAAAACAGCACTATGGAGCAAGCAGATCAGTCATCAAACATCAGACCGCACAGGCAGAACAGCAGTATGGAGCAAGCAGATCAGTCATCAAACATCAGACCACACGGGAAGAACAGCTCTATGGAGCAAGCAGATCAGTCATCAAACATCAGACCACACGGGCAGAACAGCTCTATGGAGCAAGCAGATCAGTCATCAAACATCAGACCGGGACAGGCAGAACAGCACTATGGAGCAAGCAGATCAGTCATCAAACATCAGACCGGGACAGGCAGAAGAAAATTCTAGAACATGCAGATCAGTCATCAAACATCAGACTGCACAGGCAGAATAGCTCTATGGAGCAAGCAGATTACTCATTGCACAGAAGATAATATGGGAAGAACATTCTCATGAACCATTTGTTTACCCATCGCACAGCACTGGTAATTAGTGCTTCATCAGGATTCTCCTCTGTCGGACTTCCAGCGTCAGCATTTCATCCTGGCGACTATTGAGCTGCCGGGATTTCATACCCAACCTGGCAGAACAACATTCTGCAATAAACAGATCAGGCATCAAACATCAGACTGCACAGGCAAAACAGCACTATGCAGCAAGCAGATCAGTCATCAAACATCAGACCGCACAGGCAGAACAGCACTATGGAGCAAGCAGATCAGTCATCAAACATCAGACCACACAGGCAGAACAGCTCTATGGAACAAGCAGATTAGTCATCAAACATCAGACCACACGGGCAGAACAGCTCTATGGAGCAAGCAGATCAGTCATCAAACATCAGACCGGGACAGGCAGAACAGCACTATGGAGCAAGCAGATCAGTCATCAAACATCAGACCGGGACAGGCAGAACAGCACTATGGAGCAAGCAGATCAGTCATCAAACATCAGACCGGGACAGGCAGAAGAAAATTCTAGAACATGCAGATCAGTCATCAAACATCAGACTGCACAGGCAGAACAGCTCTATGGAGCAAGCAGATTACTCATTGCACAGAAGATAATATGGGAAGAACATTCTCATGAACCATTTGTTTACCCATCGCACAGCACTGGTAATTAGTGCTTCTTAGTATGATGTTAGAACAGTTCACACATCTCTGTTAAATATGTTTCTGTTTACATATTGATAGTATCTATCAGTTTCCAGCCCTGAGTTGGCTGCTCATGACATAATAACTGAATGAGTCACACTGGGGATGTTGAGGCTCAAGATGTTTCTTGGTGGAAAAGGGACACTTACCTCAATGAGAATGGGGGATGCTCCACAAGGACCGCCATGCTTGGTATTTATCATCCCAACCAGGCAGCTGCTTCTGTGTCCCAAATTTTAAAGGGAAAGAGACAGTCCTTCAATTTGATGAAGCCCAGGCCCACAACATCATGCTCCTTTACCGTGCGTCTGTCTCCATTGACGTCCCTTAGATGATTCACTCCACAGAGCCATAGAAGGCCCTACAGTGTGCCCCAATACACTTGTGCCACTACCACTTCCCATAGGCAGCATACTGCTACACACAACCAGGGCATACATGCTAATACTAGTCAGTGCACTACAATGCCCAGCATACCCTATCCGCTCCAGGCTGTACCTGGCACCATATATGCAACCTGTACCTGAGATAAAACCTTTGTGTAACGGCACTTGTTTCTACTGGGTTAATAAACCTTCCACCTGGTTAAGTTACTTGCTGTGTGGACTAACTGCCACTTGCACATACAATGATCATTCAGTCCAGAATCCCAGCACCCTGCTAATAGGCTCTGAGCCCCAGCTCTTTTACCGTGTAGCTCTTTTACCGTGTCCAGATAGTGTCGCCGGCATTCTGCTGTCCATGTAGTCACTGTGGCCATTGACTTGTTCACTGTATCCCAGTGGTGTTTACAAAGTGGTGCAAATACAAAGAAAAAGTTGGATAACAACCAAATTCTGCACTGAATTTCCCTCATACGTAATTATGATGGGGAAGGGATAGAGAGAAAAAAAAAGAGTATACGTTAGTAAATAAACAAATGTGGTACAAACATTATTCCGGTGTATATAATTTCGTGACACACTGTATCATTACACTGTGTATAATACAAAACACCACCGTGAAAAACTCCAGAGGTGCTTCCTGGTGTAATCACCAATGTAAAAAAACAACTTAGACTGTTTTGAAACTTGGAAATAAAAAGAAACAAAAACTTAACATAGTATCATACTGTATGGTAAATCCTTTTTGTCTATAGCAGATTATCACAAGAGCCTTAAATATGTAATTCCTGGTATCTCCTGACACATGGCGTCCCGACCGCCGGCATCTCAAAGGTAAGTAGCGGGAATAGGGGGAGGGTTAGGGTTAGGCACTAAGGAGGGAGGGTTAGGTTCAAGGTGCGGGGAGGGAAAGCACTTAACTAGGCTGATGTCACTGTATATGTCCATAATCAGTCTGAGGGATCCCGGATAGTCCCAGATGGCTGTTTTCATGGATTTCTAAGTGACATATGTCCAGTAAAAAGGTGTCCCATCCTGAATCCATTAACATGTTTCAACTTAAGAGTCTTTTTCAAGGTGTAATTTTCAGATTTTGGTTGTTATCCAACTTTTCTTTGTATTTGTTACATGTTACACCTGGTTCTTGTGATGTATCTGTCTTGTTCATAAAGTTACATTGTTGTTATATGCTGTTCTCCGAAGCTCACTGTGCTTGCTCCAATGTGAGTGTGGTGTTGTATATTCTAACATCATCTCATCGATGTGGCACATACCGTAGCAGTGTGTCATGTAACTGTAGTTTTTTCAAATTTATTTATTGGAATTTCATTGTGGATTCCCCTAGGCCTATTAAAGTTGGACATATCTTATGTATAATAATAAATTTGACCTGGGCTGTAACTAGCGTGGTGCGACATGTGCCATGGCACAGGGCACCATGGGGTAGGGGGGGCTCGTTGGGCCTGTCAATTTTCTATTTATAATAATTCTCACTAGTAGCTTCCTTTGCTTTTATCCCCAGCATCTCCTGGCCACCCCTATCTCCTCCCTGGTTGAGGCCACCTCCCCAACACCTTCAGTCACATCCTCTTTTATTTAACAAACACATTTCAAAATACTGTCATACCAAGGACTCAAACCATACTTGCCTCCTCTCCCACGACGGTCGGAAGCCTCCCGAAAATCAGTTGGCGCTCCCAGCCCCCTGGAACTGTGGGCAAGTCTCCCGGCCGGCACCACCCGCCTGCACCCCTCCGTTGTTTTCTGCTCCCCCACTCACCGGCATCCACTCTTCCTTGCAAGTGGGCTGTCCAGGGGGGCTGATGGCACAATTCAGTAATCTTGGCATTGTGTAGCGGGGGCATGGCCGTGATGATGCGATTGTGAAGTCACGCGCTGTCCCGCCCCCAAATTAGCTTCACTCCCCCCTGTTGTGCCGATCTGGCTGCCTCCTCCTGGAATAGGCAACCAGATTGTTGGCAACTCTGACTCAAACCCATCACCTCTGACATGGCAATCAGACATCATACACATGGAGCTACAGTATCTGCCACATAATTTCTGATGGCACCCCTGAACACAGCCACTGATTTCCAACCCAGGTGTTACCAGCACACCTCGAGTACCTTTGCATGTGAGTTCAGCTGCCAGTGCGAGTGCAGGGTACATACACGGATCTCCCTGCCACTGATATTTGCTGCAAGTAGCTACAAGTATCGTTCTTTCTATATATTCAGTCGGTGATCTGCACTGCCGGCTCCACACTTGTACATGTCTGTTCTAAAGGACAAATAATGTTGCTTCACCAGTGCTCTCCTACATATATAGAGCTGGTGAGTTAAACTGAATAATTAATAATTGTGTATCATCACTATAGATATTGGATTCACAGTGTATTTGGTAGTGACACCTGGATAATAGTGGTACAACAAGACTGGTACCCCTTCATCATAGTATGGGACAAATCAGATTTGTTATACCACACCCCTTTTCCGAGCAAGCATCTTATGTCCCTATTTGATAAATTAGGAAGGGGCTCCAATACTCTTTCTGGCCCAGGGCACCAAAGACTTGAGTTAGTTACGACTCTGCATTTGGCACATGGGTTGGATACACCAATAGTGCACTTACTGTGACAGCAGTGTCGGCAGAGCAGGGTTGCTGACTGTGTCCTCAGTACATGGAATGGCAGCGATGCGGTCCTGGCAATGTCCTCAGTGAAGGGTACCGGCGATGTCGGCAGTGCGGGGGTGCCAGCGGTGTCCTCAATGCAGGTTTGCTGACTGTGTCGGCAGTGCAGGGGTGTTCTTAATGCAGGGTGCTGGTGATGTCGGCAGTGTGGGGGTGCCAGCGGTGTCCTCAGTGCAGGTTTGCTGACTGTGTCAGCAGTGCAGGGGTTCTGGTGGTGTCCTCAGTGTGGGAGTGTCGGCAGTGTGGGGGTCGCTAACGGTGTCCTCTGTAGGGGTGCCGGCAGTGTCGACAGTGGTGGTGTCGGCAGTGGGGGATGATGCCAGTGGAGGTGCCGGTGGTGTCGGCAGCTAGGGGTGCCGGCAGTGTCAGGCAGTGATGGATGGTGGGTGCCATCTTCTTTTGCTTCCTGTGTACATATTAAATGGGCTTAATGCTGATTGGCTGAGAGCCGTGACAGACGTCTCTCTAAGACAATCAGCGTTAAGCCCACTCAATACAAAACCTCGTGACCCGACAGTGGCATCACAAGGTTTTGCCTCGGGTGAGGGATCGGGGGCAGGCAGGGAGATCCGAGGTTGGCTCAGATCACCCCGGATCCCCGAAATTTGGGTGGGTTCGGCTTTCTGAGAACCGAACCCGCTCATTCCTAATAAATTCAGACAGCATTTAAAAGGTACTGTAAACTCCACGCGAGAGCCATAGTAAATGGTGTTCACAGACTTAGATTATATGCTATAGAATAAAATTCCATAATTCCTTAGTATGTAGCAATATGCATGTTATAAAATCAAATTATGAAATTAAACAAAAATAAAATTTTAATATTTTTATTATTGACCTTGCAGATGGCCCAAGAAGAATGGTGTTCAATTCTGCATCTAACAATAAACCAAACAGGACAATGCTTTTATTCTTCTTTGGTGTTTTAGGTGTAGAACCATGAGAGATCTTGGCTTGTAAACTGTGGGCTACGGGCCTGATTCAGAGCCGCTCGCTCGTGCTGTGTGTTCGCAAGCGGCCCGATGTTCTGCGTACGCGCATGCACATGCTTCGTTCTGCTCGTGTGCGAACTACACACTGCGTTCGCAGCCCTCTCGCTCGCTCAGCAAAGGCAGCCCAGGGTAATGAGTGACAGGAGAGGCCGTTTTTGGGTAGTAACAGAGGCAGGACACTAATAACGGGGGGTTGGAGATGCGAACTGAGTGTTTCAACGCCATTTTCAGAAGCGTGCATAATTAACAGGCAGCGTCATAGTACACGTCACTTGCCATTTTTTTACCCTGATTTCCTCGCAATGCTTGCAGTAGGGCAAAGCTCCCGCAAGCACTGCGTTAACATATGATGGTGCTCGATGTACCAGTGTTTTAATACAATTCCAGGAGATGACATGTGCTGGTGGGTGGCTCTGCTTTTGCGATTGGGCGTACGCTCACACAAGACATGGTGGGCGTGCTTATGCCTTGGCAAGTGATCGCTTCCTGAGGCGTCACTTTGAAAAATTTGCATAAGCATCTAGCGAGCGTATGCAGATAGCGACCGGTTCAGAATCAGGCCCTAAATCCATTTCTAATACTGTACCTGACCTGTAGAGGGCAAATGCTATGCAAAAATTGGGGGTTTTAATTAATTAAAAATTAACAGTAATTCATTTCGATTTCAAATTTTTTCAGTTGCCTTCGCCGTGTTTTAATACGCTCGTATGTAAAATTTCACGATCTTGGCTTGTAAACTGTGGATTTGTATAGCAAGACAGACAGAAGGACACATTTTCACTTTTATATAGTAGATTTTGGCCCTCATTCAGAGCCACTCGCAAACAGCAGTACGCTCGTTGCGTTCCGATGTTGACTAACCGCGCATGCGTCGGTGTTACACTGCGCATGTGCGTACGGCAGATTGCGAGCTTTTTTTCTCTCGTTCCTAAAATAGCGTACAGGAAGTGACATGTCAAATGTGATTGACAGAACAGGGCGTTTTTGGGTGTTGACGGGGGTGGAGATGGAAAAACGCAGGCGTGGCGAGGCGTTTTTCGGGCGCACATACATTAGCAGATGCGAACGTCAAATGTGTTCGGACCGTCACATACGTCACTGGAACATCCTCTTTCCCTTCAAAATGCTCGCACAGTTTAGGGTCTGGATTACTCGACCACATTGGCGATGGCCTTCTCCTCCGTCCCGGGACTCCATGATGTTGCAGCGATTAATCGCGGGTGGTCACAAAAGCAATTAGTGTTGTATTGAAAACCGGCTTGGTATGTGTTTGGAAAGCAGTTTATTGGGATAGCACAAAACCGTACGCAGGTGGAAATCATACCTGCTAATGTCAGGATTACACAATCAATTGGCGTACATTTTTTGTGGTTTTTTTTGGCCTCAATTTGTTGTTTCTGGCCTATTGTGACAATAATGTCATCATGTTTTAATTAGCTCCCCTTTTTTTTTTTAATGTGGAATTTGCATCGTTATGTGAATTTTTAAACGTTCCTTCAAGAGGCCTTTTTTTATACAAATGAAATGGTTTTTTGTGTCCTTTTTTGCCTTTAGGGCCAGGATTAAATGTAACCCATTTGTACAATAATGTCACAATACAATGTCAGATTTTTATCATAAATTTATTGTTTAAACACAAACCAATTGGCATAATATTTTTTTTTTTTTTTTCTGCCAAAGATACTTTTTATCAAAAAAAAATAATCAATAACTGATAACATAAACGTACAAAAATAACTTAAAAACATTTCACAAGAAAGGAGAGGGAAGTTTTGACCAGAAAGGAATATGAGCCAAGCACAGAAGGAGTGTGGGAAAAGTCGCCATTGCTGTCACCGTTTTTTCGCCCGTTTGGATGGGGGAGGGTGGGCGCCAGACCGGGTCCGGGATGCCATCGGGCTGGCCTGTCCAGAGGCAGATGTTGTGGCCTCTGGACTAGGCACAGGGCTAGGCACATTTGGAGGATTGGCTGATGTTGTGCCAGAGGTGGAGGATCCTGATGTTCCGGCAGGAAGGGAGGTCGGCTCCACCATGTGCTGGCGAACGAGCTGCTCCAGGGCATCGGCGATGCGGATGTTGGCCCTGGTATTTTCCGCCAGGGCCTGACCAATGGTCACGTTGGCCGCAGCATTTTGCTCCAGGGCCTCAGCCACCCGTATCAGACTGGCGTCCATCCTCTGCAGAATCTCCGTATGGAAATCCGATTTGAAATTGAGTTCTGTGAGGAGGCCCACTGCCTGCGAGGGGGCACGCCCTGGACTGGCTTCTGCAGGGTCCTCAGCCGGATGTACTGGTTCCTCCCCTGCAGAGCCAGCAGAAATTCTGCGGCCAAGGCTTCCCTCTGGAGCAGACTCATCCGCCTGTGTCTCTGTTGGAAAAATGAGAAAAGAGTCACATTAGAATCTACATATTGGCACAATAGCATTTCAGAGTTGGTGACATCACAATACTTACCTGGGCCAACATGAGGAGCCGCAAAGTCTGGCATGTCCGTATCCATGTTGGACACGCCAAACACCTCCACAGGCTGCACACACCCCTGTGCCAGCTCTTCTAAATCCGTCAACTCCAATGACACAGGGGTGGGACCCCCACCTGTCCCCCTTGCATGCCTAGCCCTGTCCGCGAGTTTTTGCTTTAGGCGATATTTGAAGTCGCCCCATCTGTGGGGAAAAATGGAAGCCATTATCCTTTGGTTTAAAATGGGGTTTGTTTTTAGGGGGGGCAAGGGTTTACTTACCGCCGTTTGACATCCCAGGCTAGACGGACATAATCACCCACTCTATTGACAGCAACGGCTACCTCTTCCCACATTAGACTCATATTCCTGTCTGCCTGTGGCAGGATGTCCACACACTTCTGGATCAAAACCTCCATCTCCTTTCTTGTGAAATGTGGCTGCCTTTTTTTTTTGGCCGCTTTGGCCGGAATACTGGGCCCAGCAGCCTCTTCCATGTCATCCTCCTCACCTATTTGTGTAAATTTACAGAATTCACAAAATCACAACTTGCCTAATCTTATGTTTCAAATTAATCGTTGATAGAAAATGCATGAAAGACTTACTGCCTGACTCTTGGCCATTTTTTCCCTGGTCTGTCGCCATGTCTGAGGTCCAAACAAGAAATACACCAGAATTTGAATGTGTTTTCGTGACGTATTTATACATGCGTCCTTATTTTGCAGCCGCATCATTGATTGTGCGGCCCTATGATCCCTCCTTAATTTGTGCGGGAAACGAAACACTATTTATGGCTTGGTGTGTCTCAAGTCGAGGTGGCGTTTTTGGATTGTTGGAGGTTATCTTGGCTGGAGTTTATTGATTGCGTAGAAAGGAGTTGGAGGTTCGAGATTCGTTTGTTGGTTAGATTTGCGTTTTTTTTTCCGTTATCTTTGTTGGTTTATATTTTTGGGACCTCGTTTGTTGATTTGGTAAGTTTTGTGAAGTCTAACTTTTGTTCAATTGTTGTTTCATTGTGTTTCGTATATTTTGTAATTTTTGGATCCCTAATTTCTTCTATTTTAGATTTTGTTTATTTTCGACCCCAAAGACCTTTTGATTTTGCATCTTAGATATTTGCTCTTGGTAAGTCCATTTTTTATCTTGTATTAGCGAACTAATTAGCGCATTTTTAGTAGTTACTCTTGTGACTTGTATTAGCGAACTAATTAGCGCATTTTTAGTAGTTACTCTTGTGACTTGTATTAGCGAACTAATTAGCGCATTTTTAGTAGTTACTCTTGTGACTTGTATTAGCGAACTAATTAGCGCATTTTTAGTAGTTACTCTTGTGACTTGTATTAGCGAACTAATTAGCGCATTTTTAGTAGTTACTCTTGTGACTTGTATTAGCGAACTAATTAGCGCATTTTTAGTAGTTACTCTTGTGACTTGTATTAGCGAACTAATTAGCGCATTTTAAACAGCTTAATAATCATTCTAACTTTTTGGTGGTTTATCTTTCGCTTTTTGAGCCAACATTTCGACCCGTTTTGATGTACTGTGTTAAATGTCGCTTTGCGGTTTTGCTAAATGGGTGTTTGGCATATTTGAACTTTGGTCTAGCACAAAATGTATAAACAAAAATGCACAGAGTGAAATGTGTCAAGTAATTTTGTTGTTTATTTTCAGTTTGGACGTATCATGACAATACCCCGGCATGTAAGCAGCAATGGATGGTATCATCAAGCTAAGTTGTTTTAATATAGTTTTGGGGTGGGTCAAAAGCCTTACTTTGAAATCTTTGAATTTCAGGTTGATCTGGGGCGGATTGTTCTGGCCATGCTCCCGGAAGCCGACCAACCTCAATCTCATCCCAGGCGTAGGTATCGTAGGCATGCAAGGCCCCAGATATTTCGAACATGTGTCACCCTTTTTGGAATGCCCGATGATGAGGTTTTAAGACGCTACCGTCTACCTCCCAAAATCATCATAGACACTCTCTCATTAATAGAAAGTGATCTTGAGCGGCAAATTGACAGTCCAACAGCAATACCACCACTGACGCAATTTATGGCGATGTTACATTTCTGTGCCTCAGGATCATTTCAAACAATGGTGGGAATAGTGGCGGGCATCTCCCAATCCTCCTTTTCCCGGATCCTGAGGGCAGTGATGGAGGCACTTTTCAAGCACCTCCATCATTTTATTCAAATGCCTTTGGATATGGGTGCCCTTAATGTGGCCAAGGCAAATTTTTACCAAATAGCTGGCTTCCCACACATCATAGGGGTTGTGGATGGTACTCACATACCACTTCAGCCTCCAGCACGGCTGGAGGCAATATTTAGAAACAGGAAACACTATCACTCCCTGAATGTAATGGTGGTATGTGATGCCTCCCTCCAGATCCTGTCCCTGAATGCTAAGTTACCAGGAAGTGCACATGACTCCTTCGTCATCCGGCAATCAGGGATAAGGCAGAAATTAACCAACCTACAAGCTGGTGATGCGTGGCTTCTGGGTAAGTGGAGACCTTTAGTACATAACAATGTTAAGCTTGATACACAGTGTTCCTGATGTTGTCTCTTATTTTTCACAGGAGACAGTGGATACCCTTGCATGTCCTGGCTGCTCACTCCTTATTTGGCTCCCACACCAGGCCCACAAAGTGAGTATAATTCCGCACTTACAGCCACCAGGCAAGTGGTGGAGCGCTGTATTGGCCTTTTAAAAGGCCGATTCAGATGCCTCCACCGCTCTGGTGGCGAGCTCATGTATTTGCCGGATATGGTGTCGAAAATTGTGGTCCTGTGTGGGATATTTCACAACATCGCCATATGGAGTGGTGTCCCAATGCAGCCAGAGGATGCCTTACCTGAGGATGGCCCCCCCGAGGTTGGTCGGAGGTCAGTATGTGGGGGGGCCATACGCGATGATGTGGTGGCCAGATTTTTTAGGTAAGTTTGACCCAAACTACAGTGTTTATACCTAATGTGTTTGTGTTTGTTTGTGAACATCTAATTTATTTTTTTTTGTTTCACCATCTTCTGTTTGTTCACATAATCTTTGCCACTCCAACGCTCACTACTTCCTGCTACCGTTACCAAACCTGGATCTGGTGATTTTGGCCATATATTCTGGAACCCATATCGCAACGCCATGTTTGTGGAATCATGTTGGCATGGTCCTTCGTCAACCAGTTCTTGATTGTTTTTTTTATTTAAATATTTTATTTGTATGTGTTGTATTTGAGATTATCACTGTTTTTTTTTTTGGGACTGACCACTTTGATTTCTCATTTATGTTGTGAATAAATGTTTGGAGAGTGAAATGGTCTTCCTTTTTTTGGACGTTAACAGCAAGTGTAACCAGGTTAACATACCTTACATTTGACTAAGGGGTAATCCAGTACTGACACCAGTTGATGTAAACTGAAATATGTTTGCAGGTTCCCAACCCACACCAAAAGGAAGCCTGTCCAAACCTTTGGATTTTGAAGATTGGCCTAAGCAGCTTGCACACCAACTAGGAACCTGTAAAATGTCGAAATATCTAATTGACACTACACCCAAAAAGGGAAATGACATTGTTACTGTTATGTGTTTCTTGTGGCTGTTTAACATACAAATACAAAATACAATCTAACTTTTAAAAAAGAGAAATCCTTGCAGGAACAGTCTACTTATGTCAGGGAAAACTATTTTTGTTTTTGAAAAAAAGAATGAGCCAGAACGTATATTAGAATTAGAAAATTTATTTACAAAACGAAAAAAAAAAAAAAAAACTACTGGCGAAGGATGCCAGACAGCCAGTCAAGGCCCACAAGAATGCCAATGACATGTTGGCGCATCTGGCCAACACAATCGTCCACCTCTTGTCGACGCCTCTGTTCCTCTGTGGGTGAGAAAAGTGTGTGGATTAATAAAACAATAGGGAATCCACATTAAAAAAACAAAAACACAACGAAATCACTCCTAAACCGAAAAAAAAAAAACCAAAACCAAAAGGGGGTGCTGCCAAAAATACAAGGCCTATGTACAAATTCACACAGGTGTGATATGTGTATGTTGAAATCAGCAGGAAGAGGTAAAGGCAAACTGCTAAATCACCAAAAGTAAACCAAACAAGCACGAATAAAGGCACGACACATGATTACATACAAACAGTTTGTGGTTAAAAAAAATGAGAAAGAAAAACATACCGGGAGCCAAAACGTGAGCTCCGGAAGTCCCTCCATGTTCCTCCTCGGAGGAGCCTTCATTCCCCAAAGAACGGGGAGGGGTAATGATGGACTCCGGGGAGGGGGTAATTGGAAGAGGGGTGGGTGGAGGAGAGGGGGAAGTGGGACGGAGGGGAAGGAGGCCCGACAGTTCCGGGAGAGGGTCTTGGAAGGCTGGGGAGGAGTGGGGTATAGGGGAAATATTTGGGGTGGAGTGTTGGCTGGGGGTTGGGGATAGTGGCCGGGAACGCCGTCTGGCCGGACGGTGACGGCGTAGTCTTGGCTGTCCTCCTAAAATATGTCAAACAAATTGAGGTTAGTTTCTGGGCAAATCCGGGGCCCAAATAAAAAAACAAAAAACATGCAAATAGGAGTAGAATGAAAAAAACAGAAATAGAGGGAAAACAAGCACACGCTGATATGAGGACAAATAATTAATAGGACAGACAGGAAAACATGCACACGCAGATATGAGGACAAATAATTAATAGGACAGACAGGAAAACATGCACACGCAGATATGAGGACAAATAATTAATAGGACAGACAGGAAAACATGCACACGCAGATATGAGGACAAATAATTAATAGGACAGACAGGAAAACATGCACACGCAGATATGAGGACAAATAATAAATAGGACAGACAGGAAAACATGCACATGCAGTTTGCCCCACAAACACAAACATGAAAACCACAATACATAACACTTACTTTCAAGGATCTGCATGCGAAAGCATGCCAGCAAGCGGGGCGTTCGCCGTTGCAGGTCTGACCACCTGCGCTCCAGCTGCCCGATGTTGCGGCGTAAACCCAAGGACCGCAGGCGGGACTGTGCCTCCGCATACGCGGAGCGCTTCTGCCGGTTGGTGATGGGTGGAGGCTGGCTGGTGATACGGCGATCCATCACCTCCGTAAGCACCAGCAGCTCGCGCCTGGTGAATGCGGAGGCTCTCATGATGGCAATGGAGTTTTTCATACAAAACATTTTTGATAAAGTGTGCAAAAAATTTCTGATTGGCTAATGTATTTTGGAAATTAACAGGAGCAATTTTATTGGTTAGTGTATGAGTCATGTGTTCAACAGGGCCAGAAATCTCTGGAGAGTTATGATAGGCTTGATGCAGTGACATGCGTTTGCAAATTTAAATAAAGAAATGAACCCCGGAAAATATGCGGGGATCCACAGCAATAGAACAATTGTTTAATTGTGGTTCACATGTTTTTTGAACAGTAAAAGCGAATGTTCCATCCGTACGTATTCTGCGGGTAAACACAAACACGGACAAGAGTAAAGTTTCTTGCATTGTGTTGAAAAAAAAAAAACAATTAAGCTAATTGATACATTGATTGGCATGATACGATTGAGGGAGGTAGGCAGAATAAAGGAGCAGGTAATCGACATCTGACAAGGCCACTTCCGGTTTCACTTGTGCGTGCGTTCCCTTCAAGCCATTTCGGGGATGTACGCTCGCTATTTCGCACGCTCGTTAGTTAGAGGAGGGGTCGCCTGAGTTTAGGGAGGAATTTTAGATGCGAACGAAAATACGAGCGAGCCATTGAATTTAAATAATTTTGTACGTACGCCTAACGTACGTGCGCCCGCTTGCGAGTGGCTCTGAATGAGGGCCTTTGTTTTTTAATCAGCAAGTCCTTATAAATGTAATAATACTACATAAAGATATGCACTTGTTTTCAAAGTAAAATTACATTATATATAGTTATATACTGATTAACTAAGATGTACTGTATTGAGGGCCTGCTTCCAATCTGGACCCAAAGTCGATGTTCTACGCTGATTGAGTGATTGCCTTCAACTTCGCATAAGCCGCACTGCACACGCGCAGCAATTGAATTGCATTTTCGATCACAAAGAGGATTGACTCACAAAATTACTGAAAGGTAGTCAGCATTTGGGGGATGCAACGGTGGGGGTGGCTACGGAATCGCAAGTGTGTCTGGTCCATTTAAACACTGTTTTCTGGGCGTTCATATATTACGATCTTGCTCGCAGCAGGAGAGCCCTCTGCATGTCCGGAGAACCACTCTGTATAACACAGGTCAGACATACTCAGAAGGTCGATGGTTGCCCAATCTGCGTCGATGTTTCCGATGTTTACGTTATTGCACATCATAGGATGGATATGAGAAGGCAACAGTGGGCGTCAATATGCTCAGGTGAACTTATGAATCATTAGCATATATTCGTAATTACAAAGTGAGTGAAATCGCTAATGTAATTACAATTGCATTCGGATCGGATTTAGGCCCTGAGCCCCATATTTGTTGTGGAAATGCTGTAACGCCGACACAACAATTGTTTAAATCATGAAGTACATGGAGACTGACATCACTGAGAGTAGGAGGTGCATTGTGGGAGCTTGGCAGCAACCTAGAAGATACATCATCCTCCTCCACTTTGTCCCTATGAGACTTTATGCAGTTTTCTATCATCTACATTAGTAAGTTCATAATATGCACCATACATAGGGCATCACATTTTTATATTGCGCTATATGCATTTTTAATATTTATAGGAAAGGGTATTAAGATTCTTCATTCTAATTGCTGTGTGCTCCTGTGTACGATCTATGGAATTATGACAGCTGTAATTATACTGTGCTAATTTCTCAGCTAACAAATAGGTGAGCAGCACAGCACATGACTAAAAGTTCTTGGCAATTTACACTAAACACTGGGCCTGATTCAGAGCCGCTCGTAAGCGGCCGTTCGTTCGCTCTGAGCGATGTTCGCACAACTGCGCATGCATATGGTTCACAATGCGCATGCGCAAACCAGTCATTGCGGTCGGAAATCGTGCGCTCGTAAAACAACGAGGGGCTGCTAATTTGATTCAAAGAATGTACCGTTTGTGGGTGGTAACAGGGGAAGGTGCTTGAAAACGGGGAGTGTAGATCCGAACGCAGGCGTGCCTAACGGTCAAAATGGCGTTTAATGGGAGTGCATAATTAGTAAAGGAGCGTCATCGACCACGTCACTTGGTTGTCTTTTAGCCTGAACTGATCGCAGTGATAGCGGGAAGTAAATTCTACCACAAGCACTGCGAGCAGTTCAGATGCCTTTTGATGTTCCCGATTAATCTAATAAATAACGGAGATGACGTTTGATGCGAATGGCAAAGGGGCATCTTTACAAAATAGCGAGCACATTTTTCAGACGTTCGCTCAGACATAGAGGTGTCAACACACCGCAAAGAGCGAGCGTTCAATTTAAATATCCGGCCCCTTTTTAAGAACGAGCGTCCGCAAATAGCGTCCGGGTCTGAATCAGGCCCACTGTGTCTATTTCATTTTTGGATACCACATTTGCACTTTTCAGTTTGTGTTATACCAGAAAGTGGGGAACTTTCTTAGACTGGGTACACACTTGTCGATACATTGTTCATTCGAACAAATCGGTAGTGCATCGGTAGGTGTCTACACCTGATATGTCTGGCTGTGTCTATGGGCGACCTGCTGACTGCTCTTGCTGCAGAGACCGCCAACATTGACATCACAAATGGGCGGATAAATTTAAATGTCTGTGAACTACGTCGTTCCTGCAGCACAGCCGATGCTGATATATCATGCAGATATATATTGCTGCATCTGCATGTGTGTATCCATATGTTAGCTCCATATGTTAGCTGCAGGAAACGCCGACACTGACATCAGTACCTGTTCCTGTGTTCAGATACGTAGGATGGAGGATTGGTAAGTGTGTATGCACAAATCTTTTGTGCAGAACACTTACCAAATTGGTGGATCAGCTGGCCGAGCCATTGCTCAGGTATGTGCCCAGCATTAATCCCCTAGCCTGTACCTACGGATTTTTCTTGATTGGACTTTATATTATATAAATGCACAATCAATATTATATGGATGTTTATTTATATCGTGCTATGATTTTTCGATTTTTAATTTTTTATTTATAAAAGCTATATGAGCTTGTTTTATAAATTGTCTTGCTAGTACACAGCAATTGTTTATTTATGCATGTTTATGAATGGCACCGTTTTCTGATTGATTGAAGACACCGAACTTCATTTAATTTATGGTTATCAAGGTAATTATTTTTTTTTTGTAATATATAATATTAGGGAGGAAATTGAGACATACTCATTAATCATTACCTAGGTGCATAATGACCTGCATGACTCACTTACTTTTTCATTTAATACTAGGGTTGTATATTATTAGTTTATAACATAATCACTATTTTATAATGGTTAGTATTTTACTGGGGCAATTCAGAATCTCTTTTCTATAACAATAGGGGAAGGATTTGTCAAAGCCATTTTGCCATGAAACCTCAGAAAATTGCAGTTTTCAGACATTTTGCTGCATTTGTACACACAGGGGCACTGAGAAGGGGGTCGAGTACTGTTTACACGGGCCCGGGCTTGCTAAAAGGGCCCGGATCCACCGCTCCCCCCTCCCCCATGTCAGTGGCAGCAGCGCTGGGCTGCAGTGAGTAGAGAGTGTCTGCTGCTGCAAGCTGCAGCAGTCTCATCTGCATGCACCGGATAGGAGGGGGGAGAGCAAATGCGATGATTACATCCCCTACGGATCTGACCCTGGCTAAGAGGCAAAATGGTGCCCCCCCCTGTGGAGTGTGGAGGCGTCACAGACAATACCTTCATTTTTATTTATTTATTTTTTAATGGGGCGTGGCTACATCTCCTTACATTAGTCCACGCCCCCTGTCATTATCCAGGTCCGGCCAGGCACTCTACTGCCCTGTGTACACATCCCCATTTGTACGAGCAGGGATTGTAGCAGATGTCTCCATTCTCTGATACGGTCCCTGTTCTTGCATATGGGAGCCTCGGCAGAGCAATACCTATTGGCTACAATTCCGCAAAGTTGTGATCACTGCACACTGGGTGCTGACATGCACTTTCTCTGTCCTCAGTCTGGGCCTTGTTCCAAGGTGGACACAGTATCGATGTAGGACGCAAGTGTCCAATGTTCTCAGTCCGAGCCGCACTGCACATGCACCCTGATGGTCACTGCCAGCGTATTTAGATGCAGAAAGGTGACATTTTGGTCAACGACTTTGCACCGATTCCAGTGGACATGTCCAGAAAGATATTCTACGCCTCCTTATGGCTGGCGCACTGTTCGTTGGTACGACCAACGGTGCAACTTTTTAGATAAGGAGGCAGATTAGCACCGCAGCTGGGCATCACTGGGCATCACTGTGTGAATTCCACTGGCTGCGGTATTAGCATAAAGACGCAGTTGAGCTGCATAACATGTTGCGGTTGCAGCATTACCATCCGCCTTTGAATGAGGTCCTCTGTAACTAGCAAAGTCAGTCTTGTTATGTACAAATGCCTCGCAGGGCAGACAGCCTCTTTCACACTACTGCATACTCCCTCGACTCCTCGCGGGGATTTACTGTAAAGGGGGTGGGGCCTAATGATGGCTATAGCCGGGAGGCAATCGGGAAGCCGACTGCCTAAATACCGGCAGCCGGCTTCCCGACTGTCTTATCCCGGCAAGGGTGAAATGCCGGGCGTCTAGATGTAGACGCCTGCATTTCCCAGACGCCGGGAAACCGGCGCCCGTCATCACGATCGTAGTGATGCCGGGCGCCGCGAGCGGACAGCCGCGGGGGGGGAGGGTTAGGTTTAGGGCTCCCGGGGGGGATTTAGGGTTAGGCACCCCCCCGGGAGGGTTAGGGTTAGGCTAGGGGAGGGAGGGTTAGGGTTAGGCACCCCCGGGGGGAGTTAGGGTTAGGCACCCCCCCCGGGGGACTTAGGTTTAGGCAGCGAGGAAGGGGGTGGTTAGGGTTAGGCACTTAGAGGGGGGATTAGGGTTAGGCACTTGGGGGGGAAGTTAGGGTTAAGCACCCCTAAGGAGGGTTAGGGTTAGGGGGGTTAGGTTAGGTTAGTGGATAGTTACCTATCCACAATCGGGATTTCCAGCGCTGTCGGGCTTCCGCTGCGTCACACTCTGCTTCTGTCGGGCTGCCATGCGGCCGACAGTATTTCATACCAATTCCCTATAGCCTGGCCCCACACCCCGAAGCTGAGAGCACCAGGTCCTCTCCGGCTGCTCTTGGAAAGGACAATTTAAAAGTCGGTAAGTATGCACTACTGGACTCTCTGACGGGTGCTGTGCTCACTTACGGTCTCACCGACTCTCCTCCAGATTTTCTGCATGGATGGATTTCCAGATCTTCCTTAACAGGAACAGACAATTATAATTATCGGTTTCTGCAACACTATTACAGCTGGAGGGGCAACAACTGAAACCAGATTGATCACAGGCTTTGATCCCTATCTCTACATTATAACCAAAAGAGAACTTGGGCAATGCACTCCCTCTCTCACAGCAAAGGATAACACAGGGTTACAATACCTAGGAGAGATGATGAAATAATCCCTTGGCCATCTTTCTCCTGACAGGAACTTTTCTCTAGGGCAAGGATCTATCTCCGTGCAGTTCTGTAAACGTCTGTTAGATCGGTAATTACTCTTCATGTTTGAATGATAAATGTTTGCTTTGAAAGTATTTACAGAAGTTATCATAAATAATTCACAGTTCTGATACAGAAGGTTTCGTGTCAGGATTTTAAACCTTACGTCTCAGAAGTCACGCAACGAACAAAATCACTAACTGGACTTCTCAATTAGTACTGCTAGGGAACAATTTCATCTAATCACTTTCTACTGGCCCCCCGCTCTGCAGGACTGCGATGCAGAACACTACTGTCTCGTACAGGCAAAGGAACAAGACTGGAACATCACAGTACAGTGAAAAATAATTAGTGAAGAAAACAATCGCTGTTTACGTGTTTACCAGGAGCATTTATAAAATAGATTATCTACCAACTATAAAAAAATAGAAACTGGTACCAGAAAATGCAAATAGCCAGTACTGAGATGTGTACAATGTGTTCCTATTTGAAATGGAAAACTCTCTAAAAGAGGATAATTGGAAAGAAACCTTGGGGCAGCAATGAGCCACAGTGTGTCTGACAGTGTGGGAATGAGTGGAGCCTTTGCAATGTATCTCAATGGGGTGTGATTTGATAGATAGACAGTATCTAGATAGACAGTCAATAGATAGACATCAAGGAACAAATGTAATAGGGTGAGAGTTTAGAAAATGTGTGAGTAAACTCTCACACTTTTTAAACTCGGACAATGTAATAGAGTCCGAGAACAGGCAAACTCGTATTTTTTTGCAGACTCAAAAATCTCTCACAAATTAAACTCTCATCCAGACGTTTTCCCATTTTGAAGATACAACTCGACCAATGTAATAGTGTGAGATTACTGCTAAACTGTCACAATTTCTAAACTCTCACCCTATTACTGTACATTTGGCCCGAAAAGTTAGACAGGCAATAGGTCGATCAGTAAATGGTCAACATGGACTTAAGTCGAAAGGGTCAAAAGGTCGACATGGGCAAAAGTAGACATGCAAATGGTCAACACAGGAAAGATCGCCACATTTCTTTTCATTTTAAACCTAATTCCACCCTAAGGCTAGGTACACACTTAGCGACCCGCCTGACTGTGCAGATGAACAATATATTGGACGGTACATACACACTGCACGATCCGTTCAACTACTGCCCGATATATTGTCCACTGGCACCATTGACCTTGCCGACATCGGCAGCTATGTTGCTCTACCGGCTGTGCAATCAGACCGATGGAATGACCCCAATGAACGACCCGCAGGAGTGTGCTTAGTGGGTATACGCTAGACAATGTGCCTGATATGTTAGCCCAATCCGCGAGATTGGATGACATATCGTCTACAGTGTACCAAGCTTAACCCTCCCCCTAGTGCCTAACCCTAACCCTTCCCCTGGTACCTAACTTTTAGCCTCCCTAACCGCCCTCTTCCACAGCCTAAACATAACCCTCCACCAAGTGCCTAAGCCTAACTGTAACCCTAATCCTAACCCTAAAAATCATGAAAAACCATGTGTCAACCATTTTTTGTTTCTTTCATTTTCATGCTGACAGTTTGACAACGACAACCATTAAACCCTGTCGACCTTATGCAAGGTCGACCATTTACCTGTCAACCTTTTAACCCTGTTGACATATTCACTGTCTACCTTCTGGTGTCTATTGACTGTCTATCTAGCTATGGTCTATCTACTATACTATCCAGATATTATCTCAATATATCTAAAGGCCCCTACAAACTAGACGATATTTTGAATGATATGGCCGATTTTGATGCATCGGAACAGCAAATCATTCAAATCGTCAAGTGTGTACGCACTATGCGCCCTCCCGTGGGGGCGTCCGTCGCATCTTCAGATCTTCTCTACATGCAGCTCACTCTGTCACTCTCATTAACGATTCCCCTCAGATCGTGCAGTGTGTATGCACTACCGAACAACGAACTATATGTTGTTCCGACCAGGCTGATGAAGACGTCACTTGACTGGCACTTCCTGGACACTCCCTTCCTCCATTTTGTTCCAGTATCATGACGGAGATCTGCAGCAGCATCCAGGATCGATCAACCCACACATCTGTATCGGTGAGTATTAAATGCCTCTGTGTACTGCTGCTGACACCCTGCTGCCCACCAATGACCTTGCTGAACACCAATGCTGCTGACCTCCCAAGTTTTTTTTATAAGCTGCTGAACACCAATGACCCTGCTAATCACCAATGTGTTCATATGTTGCTGACCACCCATGTTTATTATATGCTGCTCAACACCAATGGTCCTGCTGACCCCTGTTGTATCCATTTTTATAATCCCTATTCTTCTTTTCAATTTTACAGTTTGCTTGTGACTTTCTGAAGCAGTTTTGTGTGTTGTCTTCAAAACCAAAAGACATTGTCTCAGGTATCCATGCATGCACCCAGGGGCAGAACTATGGGAGACAATGGAGGCACCTGCCGCTGGGCTCCAGCACTGAAGGGGAAGCTCTTCCATTGCCCACAATATATTCACCCCACTTAGGGCTGTAACTATGTACCCGGAGTGCACCGTTACGGCTACCCAATACATGGCACCTCTTCCCAGCACCTGAGAAGCCGCCATACACTATGGAGAGCTCCGTGTCAGACCATCAGCTGCAGCCTCCGTCATCTATATCCTGTCCCTACTCATTGGTGCTGCTGCTCCTCAACAGCTTCTTTTGTCAGTGTGACACTTCTGGCGCCTCCCTCACCCACAACTCTCTGTCTCACTCCTCCATGGCATGCCAATATTCTGTATGCAACTGCGGGTGTACCTCCTTGTGAAATGCTACATTACAGTGTCAGCGGCTGTGACGGGGGGCACCAAATTATAAATTGCCTCCGGGCGTCTGGGATGAACTTATGCCACTGCATGCACCCCTAACAACAAAGACTTTAGAGCCAATGCTGATTTGAAGGCATATTGTCCATAATTGCTCCTGAGTTACGTTCATTGAACTATAAGCCTTTATTTGCCCTATGCAGAGTTGTACGCATAGGTGTAGAGGGCTATCCTTATCTGTATGTTTGGCTTGCTTTGCCATCCTTCATCATTATCAGTGCAACCATGCACCAACCCTATCCTTTTGCAGAACATATGTCTGAAAACAGGTGTATTTCCGCATATGCATAACTCTGAATAGCTCACAATTCCATTGACACATCCTCACTGAACTTAGCCTATTGTGAGGGAAGCGGAATGTAATGCCGGCGGCTGTTTAACCGCTGGATCAAATACCGACAGCGGCAGCCCGACGGGTCAGCATCCCGACTGCAACAGGTAAGTACTCAGGTAAGTACTCTAACCCTCCCCTCCCCTCCCCTAACCTTCCCTTAGTGGTGCCTAACCCTAACCTCCCCCCCTAGTGCCTAACCCTAACCTCCTATCTACTGCCTAACCCTAATCTCCCCCTGTTAGTGCCTAAACCTAACCCCCACTCCCCGCACCTTAAACCTATCCCTCCCGAAGGGGTGCCCATCCCTAACCCCCCCTAGGTCATCATAAGTGCCTAACCCTAACTCACCCTTTCCCTACCCTAACCCTCCCGGGGGCGTACTTAACCTTAAGTCCCCCCAGGGGTCCCTAAAGCTAACCCTCCCCCCCCCCTCGGCTACACGCTTACCTTCATTCGGTATGCCGGGTGTCAAGATTTAGTAGTGGGGCTAATGATAGGTGTCAGGGTTTCGACGCCTATCTAAGTTTAGTCCCACGTTGGGATGTGGGTGTTGGGATATCGGCGGGTGGGATAGCGCCCGCCGGTAGCCTGACCACATCCCCTATGTGAAAACCACTTGCTACAGCTCAGTTCTATCAACTCAGTGGAGATGCATCCTGACATACATACAACTCTACATCGCCTGCACTTTTGTATTCTGGGTTCTGGATCATGCGCAGTGCAATGCTTAGAGCAGTGGCGAAATCTATGTAATATGGCTGTATTTTGGGTGACTGAGCAATGCAATATTGCTGCATTTAAATATAGACAGTGGAATGTATAAAAAATGGATTTGTGAATGACAGTGGCAAGAATGTCTCAGTATTGTAAAAAAAACAAAAACAAATACTACAGCATTGATATAAGTAAGGAAGTATTTATAATCTATAAAAAAATGCAGATGAAATAAAACAATTCAATATATGTAAAGAAAATTTTATTAAAATAAGGGGTGTGGGAGAAAGAAAGACCACACGTCTCTTTAAAAATAGTATAGTCCAGTTAGCTTTAAAATAGTATTTTATCTGGGTCCGTGTCCTACTGTCTGGAGTTGATTGGACAGAGAGCTACTTGTGAGGTGAGTTTCTAAATTGTACGGAACCTAAGGTGGATTGGTGCAATCTTAACTATACAAAAAATAATGCAGCAATAAACCCAGAAATATTATTTGATTGATATTTTTAGTATAATTTATGTTAGATATCCAGTGCCAAGTCTTATCCTTTATCCCCTTTATTTAGTGGGCCAGGACTATAAAATATTAACTTTAAAATATATGTACACAGTATGACTACAAAAGCAGTGTGTGCTTTTTTCCACACAGATAATTCTTATTTAGTGTTATACTGCTATTGGTATTCCTAGTCTCACTGTGGTACAGATTTTATAGTTCTCCAAGTAGTATATGCTTGCTAATCATACATTTGATTACTGGTTCTGGTGCAATATGTAATTACTATTTAACCAAATGCCTCATTAACTTGAAGATCATATTTGGTATGGGCAAATCAGCCAGCTGAGGTGGAATAAGCAAATGTTGAGTCAACATGCTGGCTGTCTTTTCCTACTGTGAAGAAATAGACCACCCCTGAGTTACTCTGAAGAAAAATACCACCCCTGAGTTACTGTGAAGAAAAAGACCACCCCTGAGTTACTGTGAAGAAGACCACCCCTGAGTTACTGTGATGAAGAAGTCCACCCCTGAGTTACTATGAAGAAAAAGAACACCCATTTGTTACTGTGAAGAAAAAGACCACCCCTGAGTTACTGTGAAAAAGAAGACCGCCCCTGAGTTACTGTGAAGAAAAAGAACGACCCTGAGTTACTGTGGAGAAAAAGAACGCCCCTGAGTTACTGTGAAGAAGAAGACCACCCCTGAGTTACTGTGAAGAAGAACACCGCGCTTCCACGCTGCGTACAGATAACCACTGGGACTGTTTACCATCGCCACTGTATACCAACTCAGTGCTGTGGCTTACACACATCGCTTGCTGTTGTCTGCATTCCATCTACTCCTGAAATCATCTCTCAGCATCACGGCTTCCACGTCACACACAGACTGATCATCGTTGTCGGCATTCAATCTACCGCTGTGTACCATCTATCAGCGCTACAGCTCCCACGCTGCACACAGACCACTTTCAACTCCAGCTCCAGTTCTGCCAGTGTACCTATGGTGCATACCATCTGCTGTTGCTGCACATCTTATCTCCTGCATGGATTCCACTCTGTGTTGTGCGGGCATCATCTGGAGTGTGTTGCAAGTATCACTACACTCTGTGGCTATAGTGGATTACTGCATAATCTAGGTTGACTATTTTGGTTATCCTATATTGTGTGCTCTTGTTTTGGGCTGACAGTCAGCGTTGGGGTTCCAGGTCTGGATGATCGGGTCACAGTCTTTTAGCATTGAGGTGTTCAGTACTGTATGTGCCTGAGTTCCCCTTCCGGATTATGGTTCAGGTCTTACATCAGAGCTGTGACAGGGATATAGCTTCATTAGTTCTTCCCTGGTTACATAAGACTCCGATTCCTGGCTTGGTTCCCAGGTCCAGACTGTCAGTACTATACTGTTTTGAGTTAAGGTTCTTCTTGTCACTGGAGTAGTTCTCTGGCCTGATTGGTCCTTGGATCATTAGGTGAGGGGCTGGGTTCCTGTTCTAATTATAGTATCCTTGCATTGCTCCGGTCCTTGATTCCTAGTGTCTCTAGTTTGCCAGTACTTGTATTACCTATGAGTCGGGGTATCTTAATGCCTCCCCGTTTCCTGCTCTGCTCAGTTAATACCCTGGGCCCCGTGCCGGATCTACAGAATACCATAACCGTGAGGGCAGAGGGCACTATATGAAAAATTGACCACTTACCATCAATATGCAATAGGACCCATTGCTTGATAAATAGTTTAACAATAAAGAAAAAAAATCAAATAAAATTTAAAAGCATAATATTTGGTGAGCCCAGGACTCCATCAGTCAACCGGGGAATGTTGCGGTAGGCTCTATGGCCAATCCACACCTGCCCTTATGTTTTATTTATAGCTACCATTTGTCTACTATTCTTCAACCTGTTCTATCTCATAAATATATACATGCTTTTTCTCTAGACATACAGTACTACCCTTTTCTCTTATTGTATGTATCATAATGTATGTTTTATGTGTTAGCATATTGCACTGTGCAGAATCCAAATATGTCACATCAATTGCACTACCAAGAACGAGCGTGGGACTTACCTCCTCATAAAAACTAATCATAAGTGTCAGATCCTTCATGAAATCTGGCACAGTAGTATCAAATTATTTTCCACAATATATTTCAGAATCACATCCATCAGAATCCCTTCAAAAATCAGGCACCCAGGTCTATTTCATTTATGCCAAACGAAATTGACTTACAAACTCTGGGAAATGTTTCTGCAGAATTTCCCACTATTTATGAAATTTTTTATATATTATATAATTAAGGGTCAAGCCTCCTTTCATTGATACATATTGGGGTTTATGTAATAGCCTGTGAGATGCAGGCTGTAGTGAGAATCTGGCGAGCCTAGCTGTATTTTTAAAGCGCCAATCAATTGAAACGGAATAACGACATGGTGTTGCCTTTTAAATGATTAACGCTTTAAAAATACTGCCAGGCTCGCTGGAGATTCACCAGACCCTGCATCTTGCAGGCTATTACATAAACCCTATTGTATTTTAGGGGCCTATTTATCATCAGTGACCATCTGGCGAGTTTACTGTTTGCAAAATTGATTATTGATGATGTAACGTTTTGAAAAAGGTCCAAAATATGGACCGATATGTAACCCTGTTGTATTTTTTTAAGAAATCTGGCTGGTTGTATGTGATAAATAAACTTTTAATTCTTCTACTAAAAAATGGTAAGTGCCCTCTTCATATGTAACTAACTTTCTGTAGCAAACATATGTATATTATCTAAATAACACAATTGTTCAGGAAAAGGTTAAACATCCCACCATTGGTGTAATGGTTAGCATTACTGCCTCACAGCACTGAGATTGTGGGTTCGATTCCCACTACGGCACTGACTGTGTGGAGTTGTATATTCTCCCTGTGCTTGTGTGGGTTTCCTCCGGTTACTCTGGTATCCTCCGACACTCCAAAAATATACTGGTAGGTTAATTGGCCCCCAACAATAATTAACCCTAGTATGTATGTGTGTGAGCATGTGGTAGGGAATATAGACTGTAAGCTCCACTGGGGCAGGGACTGATGGGAATGGCCAAATATTCTCTGTAAAGAGCTGCAGAATATGTGTGCACTATATACATAACTGGTAATAAATCACATACATACATGTAATCACTCTCCCACCTCATGGTAAGACGCCTACCTCTTCTTGCTGGCCACTGCTCTCTGGTCTCTCTGGTCCAGTGTGCTGATTGTGGGGACTGATTCAGACTCAGAAGCAGTCCCGATTCAATGGCAAAAGACTCATGGTTTCGGGACATTGATACTTCCGTCCCCTCTTCAAGAGGAGCTACTCTCTGTAATTAGACAAGGCTTTCACTAACTCAATTTATGACAATTTTATTTCAAAAGGACTGTACAATATTGTATCATCCAGTCATCCATCCCATGAGTGGCATCCTAGAATTTATCATTATTCTCATTTCTTGTTACAAGTGTATGGGGTAAATTTACTAACCTCGAATGACATCGAATGCGGCAAAATCGGCTGTGAACTGCATATTCGGAATTTACTAGAGGCTAAACTATGCCGACTTTGCTCCATTTGATTTCTAAATCTCGGCCGAGAACACCTGCGAATCGGACAGCAACATGTTTTCGAACACATACTCCATTGGTCCAACTCGGCATCCTTTTGCCATAGACATCAATAGGACCTGGAAATTAACTAATCAATCATATTTGTTTAACGGCCGAAATATAGTGCAAATCAGCCGCAAAAGAAGCCAAATAAAAATCTAAACCTTTTTCAATTAGAGTTTGACATATGAACATACTTAACCATCACTGACAACTCTGCACGCACGGATCAGGGAGATCCGTCTGTGCTTCTGTGTTTAAAATAAATAAAAACCAATGTAAACATTTTTTTTTTAAAATGACGTGACCCCCCCCCCCACCTAAAAGAACAATCAGCACGGGGTTTTGGAGACCCAGTACTGGTTGTGCTAAATACAAGGTACAAACAACATCCCATGTATTAAGCATAACCAGCATCAGGCTATTCAGAACCTGCCCTAATTTCCAGAATACAGGGGACAAAAGACAAAGGGGTCCCCTGGATTTAATGAAACCAGCACTGGGCTCTGATCTGGTTCTGGTTCTGGAAATACAGGGGAAAAAAAGGCATAGGGATCCCCTATCTTCCATAACCAGCACCAAACTCTTTCTAGCATGGGGAGGGGGGTGTAATACCACAGCCAGGGAAACCCTTTCATCGTGTCCCCCAACCAAAACATCACCCTTGACCCAGGCTGGGATCCCTGGGGAGCTGGGGAGCCCCCCAATAATGGGTTCCCCCTCTCCAGACCTAGGCTGATAGCCCGGGGCTATGCCCGGCACCCCTGGAGCAGTGGGTGCTGTGTTAATTATATAGGGTGGTGCAATTTATAGTAGTAGAAGCAGATTGTTCCAGAACCAGGACCGGATCAGAGCCCAGTGCTGGTTGCTAAATACAGGGGACCTCTATGTCGTTTATTCCCTGTATTTAGCACAACCAGTAATGGGTCTTGAAAGCCCGGTGCTGGTTGTTTTTTTGGGGAGGGGGCCATGCAGTTTTTTTTAATTTTAAGACTGGTTTTTATTTTTTTAAACACAGAAGCACAGACGGATCTCCCTGATCTATCTGTGCTGCTGATCGCTTCAGTTAGTCAAAATCAAACTGTAAATACAAATGAATAATACGAATGATATTGAATGAATACACCATCGAACAATACGAATGACAGCAACTCAGTAACTTAGTAAATTTAGTAAGCTGTTCGAAAAATTAAACACATAAACACAGACGATGTAATCCGAGATTGATCTTGGATGACATCGAATAGAAATCATCAGCTTAGTAAATTTACCCCTATGTGTCTATGTGTGTGTGTGTGGGAGGGATTCTGTGCAATTAGGCTATTGTATGTAATGGGGATTCTAGGTTCTGTCCATGGCATGTACAGTAGCTGTTAATGGCTGGAATATCTCCGCAAAGTTTTTGGAAAGATGCAAAGTCCTTGTTAAATAAATGTGCCTGCAAATTGGAAAATCTGTTTATATGCATAATAGAGTTTTTTTTCCATTGTGTCTGTGGTACGACGGGATATTCAATATGGTGATCAGCGTGCTGTGGTTATCTATGTGATGTGGTGATCTATGCGATGATATTTAATTTTGTTCCACAATCACAGCAGTTGGGATCAGGCCACTTTGTCAAACTGTTCTTTACAGTATCTTCATGACTTGCTCAGCTATCCCTTAAGCCGGTTAGACACTAGACAACGTGTGTTCCCGGCTGCCGGGAGATGGAACGAACGACATATAATGTGGTCCGAACCACACGATCCTGTGAATGACTGCATATGTTTTGTTGTTCCCCCGCCGCATCCAAATGTTTGGGGTCGTCGGTCAGATCCTCAGATTGAGGGCCTGATTCATTACGGATCGCTATTGCTAAAGCGTACGTAGAAGGGCTACATTTGCCTAGTATGCATGTGTATGTATCGCAGTGCTCGAGGGCACCACTGCGATCAGAGAGACCATGCAGAGCCATTGGTTGACAGGCAGTGAGCGTTTAGGTGTGGTGACGGGGGGGGGGTGGTCTGAGAAACGCAGACGTGCCTGACCATGTGAACGCTGTTGCATGGCCGTGCATAAATTAGCCACTGCGATGGCATACGCTCACTGCGTTCAACGAGATTAGCAATTTCTAACTTCTAAGCAAGGTCAGGGCTGCTGTAATTCCGCATGAGGGCCGATGGTACTCGATGTTTCCGATGTCTCTGGAGGTTTGCAAGGTGTTACGGATGTGAGAAAGCAGTAGTGGGAGGCAGTGCGCGTCTCCATGCTGGCAATGTGTCAGCATTGCGATAGTAAACATTAACATATTTTCAGCAGCAGAACTGCGTGCGATTATGGCGCTGCGATCGCAATAGTGATCCTTAATGAATCAGGCCCTGAGTGCGTACACACTGGACAATTTGAACGAATTGTCATTCTGAGCCATTGGAAAATGACAAATCGTTTAAAAATCATCTAGTCTAGAACGTTAGGGTCATTTATTTTACAAAGTAAAAGAGAATTCTAATACCTGTGTTTCATTATGTACATGTGCTTTAGTAAATGCTGTGCAATGTGAATGTTTAGTACTACACAAAAACTAGTGATTAGTGATTTTCCAGCTAGAAAAATGAATGCATCAATATGTGAATACAAAATGTTGAACACCCCGACCCCATCACAGAGGAGCAATTAAAATGTTACATGCAGAGTCTCCAGAGCACAGTCTTCCCCATGTGACAGGGGTGAACATTTTCCCATCGATTCAGACTGTCAACAATTGAGCCCTACCTGTATGGACGCTAGTACTTTACTGACTGGGAAAACAAAATTATCATATAGTGAAGCTAAAAATGACATTTAAGATTGACCCGTTATTTCCTCCACTCCAGCAAACAAGCATACAGTACATTGCTCATTTTCCAGAAAGTAAAAGAAACAAAGAGAGAGAAACAAAGACAGAGGGCAGGATGTATCAAAGTTATAAACCCAATTTCGGAGGTGTGGTGCAATACATATGGCTCGCCATATGTATTAAAAAGGGTCCATGGCAGATGTCAGATTTCCCCATAGCTTTCCTGAACTACCGCACGATAGGCATTGCTATCTATAAATGATGTTGCCTATATAAAGTTATAAACCTATAGATCTCTTTACACAGAAATCCCCAGAGACGTTCTGTATACAAAGATATTTTAGTTGCTGTCACCTTCATGTCAGCTGAATCAGTCTTGTCTATGACCTCTCTCATTAACGAGGCATGTTCACCTACAGAGCTGCCGCTCACTGGATGTTCCCTGTAAACTCTAGAGACTGTTGCACATGAAATTCCCAAGAGATCAACAGTGTCTGGTGCCAACAATTTTTCCACGGTCAATGTCACTTAAGCTGGGCATCCACTATACAATTATCTGTCAGATATCTGTCCAATCTGGCTGGTTGGAATGAAAAGCTGGTAATGTATGGGAGCAAATGACAGTCGTTCATATGGTTTCAAACACTGAAAAAAAGGACAAAAAAATTGTTCAAATTGGTTAAATTTGTGTTTTACTTTTAACCAATTTATCTGAACAATCATTTGTGTCTGTTTTCCAGTGTTAGTGAGCAAATGATCGACTGTCATTTGCTCCCATAAATTACCAGGTTTTCATTCCAACCAGCCAGATTGGACAGATATCTGACAGATAATTTTATAGTAGATGGCCATCTTAAGGGCGTGATTCAGCAGAGGACGTTAATTTGATCGCAGCTGCTATTTTGCACGGAACGCAGCTGCTAATGCTTCCAAAGTTAACCTGAGCAGAAGAACACCCACTGCTACCTCCTTATATCCGTTCAATGTCCCTCTTCTGCATAAACATCAGTAACATCAATGCACATCGGCCGGTCAAGCTGCATTTAAGACAAGTTTGACTAGCCGCAAAGACTGCAGTTCTCCTGACACGCAGACAATTCTCATGCTGCTACTGCAATCTCAATAGCTAATTTATGCACACCCATGACATGGTGTTTAAATGGTGAGACACGCCTGCGTTTACCTAATCAACCCACTTTACCTCCCCCGTAAGCTGTTCACATGACACTCGCTTTGCAAATGGATCCTCTGTGTGTAAATAATCGTATTGTAATCACTGCACGTGCGCAATGCAGCCTACACGCAGGCGCATTGGCAAATAAATGCCGACCTACGTAAATGTCGGCACTGTGTCCACTGCTGGATCAGGGCCTTAGGGCCTGATTCAGAGCCGGACGTAAGTGGCCGTTCGCTCGTCCGCCGTACGAGCGGAAATATTTAAATTTAAGCGCTCGCTCGTAAATTCGCTCGTTGCTAATTTACCGCCCCATAGTCTCCCAACCCCTCCTCTAGCTAGCGAACATTCTAAATAGCGACCGTCCGTCTCCTCTTTCATTGCAGGGAACGCTCGCACAATTCAATTCCGAAAGTGGCCCTGTCAGTTTTCGATTGCCTGCTATTTCATTCTTCAAACATACTTTCATCGTTTCATGGCAATCAATATATTAATTACCTTAATTGCTATTCATATGTTTTCAATAATTTTTTTTTTCATTGTCAATAAACTTTATTCTTGTCAGTGTGTGTCATTTGTACCGCAGAATACGTACGGTTTCACCAATGTTTTTTTTTTCTAACTTAAATGTCTTAGTAATGATACTATTGTTTTCCTTTTTTTTTTATAGGCATATTTTAGTACTTTAATTTGTTTATTTAAATTAGCTTATGCATGTCACTGCATCAAGCCTATCATAATTCACATTATATTTGTGAGGGTGTAGGTCACATGACTCATACAATAACCAATACAATGCGTTCTGTTATTTTTCAAAGTACATTAGCCAATCAAATTTTTTCAGGGTCCTTTATTAAAACTGTTTTTTAAAAAAAAAAATCATTGCCATCATGAGAGCCGCAGCATTTACACGACACGAACTCCTGGTCCTTACAGATGTGATGGACCGGAGAATCACTGATCATCCGGCCCCCATCACAAACCTCCCCAAGCGGCTCGCCTATGCGGAGGTGCGGCGGCGGCTGCGTAATATGGGCTTCCGCCGCAATATCGGGCAGCTTGAAAGGTGGTGGTCGGATCTCCACCGCAGGTCTCCCCGCCTTTTGGCGAATTTGCGTCAGCAAATAGCTGAAAGTAAGTGTATTTAAAAAAAAAAAAAAAATGCAAACATACCTGCGTGTGCATGTTTTCCATCTAGGCCTGTTTGTTTATTTAGGACATACCTGCGTGTGCATGTTTTCCATCTAGCCCTCTTTGTTTATTTAGGACATACCTGCGTGTGCATGTTTTCCTTTTTTTTTATTTTGGTAAAATTTTTGGTGGTGTCAATTTTTATCAAAACACCCTTCCCAAAAAAACTTAAAATTTTTTATCCATCATTTAGGGGCTTAGCGCAGACTCCGACGTCTAATGCGAGCAAGATGTCGGCCTCGTCCCCTATCCCCCACTCCCACCCAAACCTCCTCTCCCCAACCTTCCCCAGTCCCTCTGAGGTCCCTCCCTCTCCGAATATTCCCATCCCTCCAAATTCACCCTCCCCTCCACCCCCCTCTCTTTTCATCACCCACCCCTCGCTTTTCCTCCCCCTCCACCCCTAGTGAAATATCCCCTCCTCCATCGGACCAGCACTGGCCCACCTCAGAGGAGGACGATGTCGGGGCTCCTGGACCAGGCATCAATCTGACCGGTATGTTTCCCTTTTAAACTATGGTTGCTTTTGAATTTTTTTGTTTTTGGGTGATGTTGTCCTTTTGCCTGTGCATTTCCAATTTGTAAAGTATTTCGAATGTTTTGGAGATATATCTTTGAAAAACAATGTCTAGGATGCTTTCCCCTTACACATATCACACATGTCCAAACACTCATACTTGTGTCTTTCTAGTTTACGGTAACAACAAATGTAGTGTTTTTGCGTACTTGGCCCTTTTTTTGGTTGTCTTTTTATGTGTAATTTTTCTAGTTTGTATTTATACAATCTTTGTGTTTTCCATTACTTTTTTTCTCTTCAAAACTTTTTTATTTTTTTTAAAGTATAGTCTGAATTTTAAGCTGTTTGGTAACATATAAATTAAGGTGTCAGTTTAGTAATCCACACTTTTGTTTTTAACCCACAGAGGACCAGAGGCGTTTGCAAGCAATGCAGGAAGGCTTGCACACGTTGAGGGGCCATGTCGTCGGGATGCTTGTGGTCCTGGATCACATGTTGGCGGTCCTGCGGCACAAATTTTTGTGTTTGTTCCCCCCTCAAAAAGTTGTTTAAAATAAAATATATTTTGATTTATTAGAGTCTCATTCCTTGTCTGTAAATATTAGATTGTTTAACCTTACATAAGTAGACTATTGGAGCATGAGTTTTTAAGTAATGTAAATTAGATTGTAGAAAGCTCAAGTAAGTATGTAAGCTGGCACATTAAACACCTAACAATACCAATAGGTTTGTAGAATTACCAGGTTTTTTTTTTTTTTTTTGGGTGGGTAATGTAAATATTAAAGCCAACCTGCCTAGATTATAAAACATACTGATTCACCATAATCCCTTTGGGGTTTGTTTTTAGCCACAAAGCATGGTAAAATACTTTACAATTTAACACATTACAGGATTAGCCAATAAGAAAATTTTCCTTTTTTGGACCAGGTTACACTTGATTGTAATTTACCAAGGAAAAGTCTTTTTAACGTAAAGCAAAAATTTAATACACACAAATAATAAACACAAAGTGAATTGTGACAAACAATTCACACAGTGAAAATACACTCCAAAAAACAACCAACACCCATAAAAAAAAACAACAACAACAATAATCAAGAACTGTTTGAAGAAGTAGCAGGCCAACATGAATCCACAAATGTGGCGAAGAAATAATTGGTCCAGAAGTTATATCCAATGTGGCCACATGAAGACAATTTTTTGGATCAGGTAGTAGGCATCGTTTTTTCGGGTAATTTTAGGGAATAAAAGACAAAAAAAAATAAAAATTATTAAAATTGGCCATTAAAATCTTACATGTCTACATTGTGGCAATTAACTAAATGTTTAACAATAATTACCTAAAAAATCTGGCCACCACATCATCGCGTATGGCCCCCCACATACTGGCCTCCGACCAACCTCGGGGGGGCTATCCTCAGGCAAGGCATCCTCTGGCTGCATTGGGACACCACTCCTTATGGCGATGTTGTGAAATATCCCACACAGGACCACAATTTTTGAAACCATAGCCGGCAAATACATGAGCTCGCCACCAGAGCGGTGGAGGCATCTGAATCGGCCTTTTAAAAGGCCGATACAGCACTCCACCACCTGCCTGGTGGCTGTAAGTGTGGAATTATACTCACTTTGTGGCCCTGGTGTGGGAGCTAAATAAGGAGTGAGCAGCCAGGGCGTGCAAGGGTAACCACTGTCTCCTGTGAAAAAACAAAAACAAACATCAGGACCATTGTGTTACAAGCTTTGCAGTGGTTGCAATGGAAGGTGTAAACTTACCCAGAAGCCACGCATCACCAGCTTGTAGGTTGTCTAATTTGTGCCAAATCCCTGATTGCCGGATGACGAAGGAATCATGTGCACTCCCGGGGAATTTGGCATTCAGGGACAGGATCTGGAGGGAGGCATCACATACCACCATTACATTCAGTGAATGAAAGTGTTTGCAGTTCCTAAAAACAAGGCTGGAGGCTGAAGTGGTATGTGAGTGCCATCCACAACCCCTATGATGTGTGGGAAGCCAGCTATTTGGTAAAAATTGGCCTTCGCCACACTAAGGGAACCCATATCCACTGGCATTTTAATAAAATGATGGAGGTGTTTAAAAAGGGCCTCCATCACTGCCCTCAGGGTCCTTGAAATGGAGGATTGGGAGATTCCGGCAACTATTCCCACTGTGGTTTGAAAGGATCCTGAGGCACAGAAATGTAACACCGACATTAATTGCGTAAGTGGTGGTATTGCTGTAGGACTGTTAATTTGCCTTTCAAGATCACTCTCTATTAGTGAGAGAGTGTCTAGGATGATTTGTGGAGGAAGACGGTATCGTCTTAATACCTCATCATCTGGCATTCCAAAAAGGGTGACACATTTTCTATATATCTGGGGCCTTGCATGCCTACGAGGCCTACGCCTGGGACGAAGTTGAGGTTGGTCGAGTTCTGGAACCATGGCCAAGATAATACGACCAACATCAACCTGAAATGGTAAGCCAGGTAGTTATTGTTTTAGACAAATGTGTAAAGAAAAAAATACTTATCTTTTAATAGAAATCCAAAGATGCTTACAGGCCGGGGTCTTGTCATGAGTAGAACCACCTACATTTCAAAAGTAGAAAATATATTTAATTATTATTGGCAAAACTTGGATTGTAAACACATTTTTTAGGGTTAAAAAAAAGAGAAGGGAGCACACATTAGTTGGGAAAATCGCACGCTACATTTAGTGGTAAAACATGATTTTACATTGAAATAATAAAAACACATTAGTGCGCTAAATAGTACGCATTTTTGTCAGTTAAAACAAGACATATGAGTTGGCTAAATATTACGCTACTTTTACAGTTCAATAACAAGACATTAGTGTGCTAAATAGTACGCATTTTTGACAGTTTAAACAAGACACATGAGTTCGCAAAATATTACGCTACTTTTACAGTTCAATAACGAGACATTAGTGTGAAAAATAGTATGTTCATTTTAAAATAAAGACAACTCAAACATTATTTCGCAAAAGAGTACGCTATATTTAGTGGAAAGACATGATTGGTCCTAGAAAAAAAAAAAGATTACTTAGCGAAACATATGCGAAGACCAACACATCGAAATTGTAACTTTATGAAACTAAAAACACTTACCAAAAACTGACAAATAACCCAAAGTCCAAAAACGTCAATAGGGGCAAGGCCAAAATAACTGTAAAAATAAGAATAAAACACATAAGTACTAACATTTTTTTTAATTTTTTAACTATTTCCTATTATTGTTTACGGTGGTTTTTAAAAAGACTTACTCAAAAACTCCAAAAAAAACAGCAAAACAATTAAAATAAAGCGTACGGAAAAAAAATAAGTAAGAAAAGAAAAAAAACGATCACACTCGAAAACTCCAAACTCAAAAAACCGCCGACAAACAACTCCTAAGTCAAACCTCCAACATTCATCACCCGCCACCTCGACTCGAGTCACACCAAGCCATAAATAGTCTTTATTTTCCCGCTCAAATTACGGACGGACAATAGGAGCGCACAATCAATGATGCGGCCGAATAATGCTGACGCATGTATAAAAACGTCACTGAAAACCCCAATCGGTCTGCTGTAAGTGGGACCTGAAAGTAAAAAATGGCTACAGAGCAGCAAAGCACTGGCCAAGAGGCACCAGGTAAGTATTTGTCTTTTTGGGCCTAAATGATTATGTGGAACCAACATTTTAGGTACATTTTACATTATAAATTTTATTTCCTACTTACAAAAAGGTGTTGAGGATGTAATGGAAGAGGCTGCTGGTCCTAGTAGGACCACTAAACAAACTAAAAAAAAAAGGCAGCCACAATTCACAAGAAAGGAGATGGAGGTTTTGGTCCAAATGTGTATTGACACCCTGCCCCAGGCCCCAAGGAATATGGGTGCAAGCCAGAAATGGAAAATGTGGGATGACATAGCCAATGCTGTCAATAGGGTGGGTGAGTTTGAACGTGCAACCCGGGAGGTCAAACGCCGGTACGTACAAACTACATTTTATTTAAAAGTGTTTACAGGTCCAAATACTGCAGGAATAATGGCAAATTTTTAACCCACAGATGGAGCGACTTCAAATATCGGCTGAAGCAAAAACTGGCTGATAGGGCTAGGCATGCAGGGGGGACAGGTGGGGGTCCCACCCCTGTGTTACTGGAGCTGAACGATTTGGAGGAGCAGGCCCAGGGGTGTGTGCAGGATGAGGAGGTGTTTGGTGTGTCGAACATGGATACCGACATGCCAGACTTTGCGGCTCCTCATGTTGCCTCAGGTAAATGTAGTAATGTTAATAACTCAGAAATGTGTTTGGGACAATATCTAGATTATAATGTTACTCTTTTCTCTTATTTTTCACAGAGACACAGGCGGATGAGTCTGCTCCAGAGGGGAGCTTTGGCTGCAGAACTTCTGCTGGCTCTGCAGGGGAGGAACCAGTAGATCCGGCTGGGGACCCTGTGGAAGACAGTCCAGGGCAATCCCCCTCGCAGGCAGTGGCCCTCCTCACTGTGCGCAATCTTAAAACGGATCAGCACACTGAGATTCTGATGAGGCTGGACGCCACTCTGCTATGGGTGGCGGAGGCCCTGGAGCAAAGTGCTGCGGCCAACGTGACCATTGCTCAGGCCCTAGCGGAAAATACTGGGGCCAACGTCCGTATTGCAAATGCCCTGGAGCAGCTCGTTCACCAGCAGATGTTGGAGCCGGCCTCCCTTCCTGCCGGAACATCAGGACCCACCACCTCTGGCACAACAACAGCCATGCCTCCAAATGTGCCTAGCCCTATGCCTAGTCCAGAGGCCCCAACATCTGCCTCTGGCCAGGCCAGCCGAAGGACCTCCCGGACCCGTTCATGCTCCCTCCCTACCCCGGCCAAACGGGCCAAAAGGCGATGACAGCACTGGCTAATTTTCCCACATACCTTATATGTGTTTGCCCCATATTCCTTAATGGCCAAAACCTCCCTCTCCTTTCTTGTGAATTGTTTTTCAATTTTGTTTGTTTGATAGTGGTTCAAAAAAGCCCCTTTTTTTGTTTACGCATTTCTAAAAACATTTCATTTTTTATTTTAAGTTATCCATATTTTAATTTGGAAACCCCCCCCAAAAAAAATTGTGTTAAAAAATTAAAAAATGTTGAAAATATGAACAATTGTATTGTTAATTTATTCAAAAACTGGTTAAAAGGTAATCCCACACACAAAATTACAAACAATACAACGGAAATGTAAACATTTTTTTTGGAAACAAAAACCAAGGGTTAAAAACCATTTAAGAGTTTAAATTAACACTTAGCAAAAAACAAAAGGACGATTGTTTTCTTGGCCCCTAAAAAAAGCAGAAAAATCACAAACAGGACTACAATTTTGTTTGCCGAAAAAAAGTAATAAACTAATTTTGGAAAAACACGCAAATTTAAAATACATTTTAAGCTAATTGATTGTCTAACCCAGAAATTATCAGCTGAGTAGTTCACCTGTGTACGGTTTTTTGCTACTAAAAAAAAGCTATTTTCTTAACACCTTACAAGCATTTTTGCAATTCAAAACTGATTGTTTTTGAGCCCTCAATTGATAAATCGGGAAACCATCGATGAGCCACGGGAGGAACGAAGAGACCATCGTCATTGTGGTAGAGAATACCAGACAACAAGCTGAGCGAGCAGTTTGACTGGAAAGTTGATCAGACAGTGACGTAACACTTGTTCCGTTCACATTGGCCGTTCGCATCAGATAATGTATGTACGCCCAAAAAACGCCTCGCCACGCCTGCGTTTTCCCATCTCCACCCCCGTCACTGCCCCAAAACGGACAGTTCTGTCAATCACATTTGATATGTCACTTCCTGTTCGCTATTTGAAGAACGACTGGAAAAATGATCGCAAACAGCCGTACGCACATGCGCACTGTTACATCGACGCATGCGTGGTTTGACAACATCGGACCGCTACGAGCGTACGGCCGCTTACGAGCGGCTCTGAATGAGGGCCTTAGTTCACTAAGTATTTTGTTTATCGGTGTTTACATATTTCATGTTGACCTCCTAATATTGATGCTCAGGTGTACAAGACCTTATACTGGACTAAACCAATGACCAAAACAGATTCTGGCCGACTAGATGGCTGCAATAACTAGAGTGAAAAAGTAGTGACAACAAGTGCTTCAAGATAGGAGCTGCCCAGGTTTTCTTGGTTCAACACCCTCAAACACAAAACATTTAGCAGATATAAATTTGAAAACCAAATGGCGATGAAATCTATGCTAAAAATAAATCATAACATTATAAATATTCCCCTTCTGAAACTGAAGGTGAGGCATAATAATGATGACACGCTGGAAGTGAGTAGAACTTTACGTTACTATTCCTTCAAGTCAGACTGGATAAGATGTCCAATTCAGGTCATTTCGTCCCTTGTTCCCTCAAAAGAATAGACATGCGTAGTAGGAACACAATGATAATGGTGGGGTATATTTGAAACCCTTATACTAAATTCACCCTTGGTGCTTTCAAACGTATATATATGGGGTGTTTAAAATATGGTGTGATCCTCCACCCTTATGAATGGCTGAAAAGTGGACATACTGTACTCACAAGATATATGAGTGAAGTGCCCTCATAAATGTATCTTTTTGGATCCCCCAAAAAAGCTGACACTTCCTGTGGATACAAAGTTTTTTAACATCTTCCTTACTAGTCAATGGCTTTAATAACTGACATCTAATTTATGTTTTGTTATATGTTTTTATTATTATGGATTTTATATGTGGATTCATTTGGGATATTACATTTTTGAGAAGTCGCCTCATGTGGTATTTTTCAGTATTTTAACTGGAGGATTGTCTACATAAAGAACAAGAGAGAAACCTTTATGCACCTGATTCTGCTCATTTAATTGTGAGTTGGGGTACGTCTGTTTCCCATAAAGATATCTCTATATGTTTCACCACATCTAATCCACGGGAATTGTGGTATGTATCAGCTTTTTTGGGGGATCCACAAAGATACCTTTATGAGTGCACTTCATTCATATATCTTGTGAGTATGGTATGTCCACTTTTCAGTCATTCATAAAGGTGGAGGATCATACCAAATTTTAAATACCCTATATACACAGATATACCCAGCTATATCCTTGCCACTGGTGTATGTTTGAAAGCACCAAGAGTGATATTCAGGGACGGACTGAGGATGTACATCAGCCCTGGCAGTCCGCCCTGTGCATGCACTTGCGAAGGGGGTGTAGTTTAGTTTCAGGGGGGGCGTGCCACGAGTTATTGGGGCCTGACCTCGTGGCATGCCCCCCTCTCTTTCTAGCCCACTGCTGCCACCCCTTCCCTCCCCAGGAGCTAAAACCCTGTATTCGGCGGTGTTGGGTGGAGGGCGGGGGTACTTCCACCCTCCTCGAACCAGCCCTGCTGATATTCATATAAGGGTTACAAACATACCTCACCATTATCATTGTTTTTATCTGCAGGTCTATTCTTTTCAGAATCGGAATCAGAATCAACTGTATTGTCCAAGTATACAACCGTACACAAGGAATTTAACTCCAATTCACTGCAAGCCAAAGCCAAGTACTTACATAATACAAAACATGTGAAGGACATCCATTCACAATACACAATTACAGTACATAGATAATACATAAAAACACAAAAATACTCCTCTAAGTATAATACATCCTAATTTAAAAATAATAAGTACCCATTCAATTATCCTACACTTAAGTATTTAACAAGAGAACTGCCTGAGCAATGAAACTATTCAAATGCCTAGATGTCTTAACAGTCCATGGTCTGACAGGGGCAATTGAAACAAATCTTGACCAGGATGAGATTGATCTACTACAATATTCCTAGTCCGCTTCCTGACCCTGAACAGATATAACTCTGCACAGGAGGGATTGCAACACCTATTATCCTCTCCGCTGTCCAGACTACCTTTTGAAGCCTGGCCCTATCTTGTTCACTAGCTGAAACAAACTACACAATAATCAATGAACATAACACAGACTCAATTATTGCTGAATTAAAAAGAGCCATCAGCTCCTGTGGAAAGTTAAATTTTCTAAGCTACCGCAAAAAACACAACCTCTGCTGCGCTTTCTTTACAATTGCATCAATGTTGTACACTTACTTCAGATGTTGCAAGATTATTGAATCCAAAAATGTAAAGGAATCCACCTTAGATACAATGTTTTCAGCCATGGTAAGTGGGGACACTACTGCTGAGTGTTTCCTAAAAAATCAACAATCATCTCCACCGTTTTAAGTGAGTTTAACTCCAAGTTATTCTGACTGCAACACAGCGCCAACTGATCTACCTGCCTCCTGTAAGCGGACTACTCCCTGTCTTTGATCAAACCAATAACCGTAGTCTCATTGGCAAATTTAAATATTTTCACTGATGGGTCACTAGAGGGGCAATCATTCGTATACAAAGAGAAAAGCTAGGGGGAAAGGACACATTGTTGAGGTGCCCCCGTGCTGATCCTCCATATACCTACAGTAAACTCCCCAATTCACACATACTGCCTCCTATCCACCAAAAAATCTATGATCCAAGTATACGTAGATACTGGAACTCCCAAGTTAACCAATTGGTATACAATATCCCTGGGATTGTAGTGAATGCCAAACTGAAGTTGACGAACAGGACCCATGCATAGGTACCCAGCAGGTCAAGATGTTGCAAGATATAGTGCAGTCCCATATTGACTGCAACCTCCACCAATCTATTCACCTAGGTAGGCAAACTGCAAGGGGTTCAAGAGGGTACCTGCTGCCTCCTTCAGATGGGTCATCACCAAGCATTCAAATGTTTTCATGACCACAGACGTCAATGCAATCGGTCTGTAGTCATTCAGGCCTGTGATAGTAGACGGGACCAGGCACATTTCCAGAGAATTATTAAAGATGTTTATAAAAACAGGGGCCAACTGTTCAGCACAGGTTTTCAAAACGGATGGAGATACACCATCCAGACCTGGACCTCAACCCTCTGATTAGCCACCTCCTCCTGTCCAACCTGCAACACAGGTGTGACAATCCCAAACCCAGGTAAGGAAGTTGAAGGTGATTCCCTTAATTGAATAGTATGATCAGAACTGGCACATAGAACAGGTTCAGACTTCTCAAACCTACAGTAGAAAACATTTAGCTCGTCGGCTAATATCCATCCCATAACAGCGTGGGTAGGTGATTTCTTATAATTAGTGATAACCTGCATACCTCTCCATGCTGACGACGGATCATTAGCTGAAAACTTACTTGTCAGCTTATCAGTGAAGCATCTCTTTGCCACCCTGATCTCCTTAGTCAGTGTGTTACTGGCCTGATTATAAAGAACCCTATACTGCCCAATACTGTAGGCTCCTTGGCATGATGGAGCTGCCTAAGCTTCGCGTTAAACCAAGGTTTGTTGTTACCAAAAATACGAAACATTTTTGTCAGGACACACATATCCTCACAAAAACTAATGTACGATGTCACAATAGCAGTTCGATTATTTAAATCAATAGCTACAGCCTCAAAGTCAGTATAGTCAAAACATACTCTAAGGTGGAATAACAGTGGTCCAACGTGCGTGCGTTCCTTGTCGGACACTTAACTTGTTGTCTGTACATGGGAAGCTCCTGACTCAAATTTGCTCTATGAAAGTCACCCAGCACAATAAACAACGTGTCTGGAAGTTTTAGCTTCATGTCAGTTATGCCAGCAGCCAAGTGATGCAATGCTTCATTTACACACGCCTGAGGGGAAATATACACCCCAACCAAGACAAATGAGGGAACAAGGGACCAAATTACCTGAATTGGACATCTTATCCACTGTGACTTGAAGAAATAGTAACATAAACTCTACTCACTTCCAGCATGTCATCATTATACTTCACCTTCCATTTTAAAAGGGGAGTATATATAATTTTATGATTTATTTTTAGTATAGATTTCCGCGCCATTTGACTTTCAAATTTGGATCTGCTAGATGACTGAAATGACTGAAGTGAAATTTCTGAATTTGTTGCTCTCGTTATATAAATTACAGCAAATTTCCCTTAGGTCCCTTCAGCAAACCTACTGTAGCTAGTATTTTAACACAGAACTAGCAAAAAAAATTCCCATGGTGCTTAGAGCCCTATTCTAAAGTGGTGACTTCTTTGTAACATTTAGCACTGACCGAGGTTGTCATATTTTATTTACTGATCTTTATTTTTTTTTTTAGTGAAATGAAATGTACAAATATCAGTAAATCAGTAAATCACACTTGTCTATGTATTGAAGCATTAATGAAAATGATTAAGTGGGTGAGGAAAAGCTTACGCTCCTAAGTCATTACACCTCTGCCCACTCAGGGGGAAGCAGTCGGGAAGCCGATAGATGAAATCCCGAGCTCTGGCTTCCCGACTGTCTAATCCCGGCAAGTGTCTTTAGACCTACACCGGGAGCCGGAAACCCGGCTTACTGATCGAAGGTAAGCTGGGTGCAGACAGCCATGGGGGGGGAGGGTTAGGTTAGGGGCTCCCGGGGGGGACTTAGGGTTAGGCACCACCCTGGGAGGTTAGGGTTAGGCTAGTGGAAGGGGGGGTTAGGGTTAGGCACCACCGTGGGGAGGTTAGGGTTAGGCACCCCCGGGGGGAGGTTAGGGTTAGGCACCCCTGGGGGGAGGTTAGGGTTAGGCTAGTGGAAGGTGGGTTTAGGGTTAGGCACCCCCGAGGGGAGGTGAGGTTAGGCACCCCCGGGGGGAGGTTAGGGTTAGGCACTACCCCGTGAGGTTAGGGTTAGGCTAGTGGAAGGGGGGGTTAGGGTTAGGCACCCCCGGGGGGAGGTTAGGGTTAGGTCCCCCGGGAGACTTATGTTTAGGCTGTGGGGAAAGGGGGGTTAGGTTTAGGCACATAGAGGGGGGGTTAGGGTTAGGCACTTGGGGGGAGGTTAGGGTTAGGCACCCCTAAAGGAGGATGAGGGTTAGGGGGTAAAAAAAAGGTTAGTTAATACTTACCTTTTGTAGCTTCGGGATTTTCACCCCTGCCGGGCCTCCGCTGTCGGGATTCCCACTCAGTGCTTGATTCAGAACAGACACACAAAGAGGCCATCTAGGAGAACCTTTGCTTCTTTGCAGGTCTGCAGGGCTATTTCTAGTCACACAGAAGTCTGCTAGATCGCCAATTGTGGCTAATGGGGGGTAAGGTGCATTTGCCATTAGCATAAGGTTGCCATGGTAGACAAAATTGCGGCCTATTCAGAACTGAGTGCACACAAAGAAGCAGCATTTTCAGACAGATCTTTTTTACCCAGGATACAGCTTGTGCACATCCTGGCTGATAGTTTTACTACGGGTTACCCTGACAAGCAGAGGTATAGGGGCGGTGCCGGCGCTGCATAGACGTGACCAACTCTGGATACAGGTGGAAGTCCATGCATATTTTCTAGCATGCAGAAGTGGCTCCTTTGCCTGCGGCTGTGAATCAGACACTAAGGGGTATATTTACTAAGGTGTGAGTTTTTAGAAGTGGAGATATTGCCCATAGCAACCAATCAGATTCTACTTATCATTTGACTAGCATCTTCTAGAAGATAATAGCTAGAATCTGATTGGTTGCTATGGGCAACATCTTCACTTATAAAAACTCTCACTTTAGTAAATTACCCCTAATTGGTCACTGAGGCTTGTTACAATTTACATCACCAAGTCATTTACCCGACCATCTTTCAGGCAAGTATAGTCTTGGGGAACAATTGCCAGTTTGTTTATGGGTCCGGGAGTTCTCTCTGTAGTATATTTTTACTGACCATTGACAATCATGGTTGTGAGACAGAATTTGTATTGTATAGAACAGTGGGTATGCAGTTGGGAAGCCGGCGGACCTAATCCCGATAACTGGCTTCCCGACTGCTTTATCCCGGTGAGGGTTAAACGACAGGCGTCTAAATCTAGATGTCTGTCATTTTACCGACACCGGGAGACCGGCGCCCGGCATCCCGATCGAAGTGACAGCTGCATGGGTTTAGGTTTAGGGTTCCCAGGGGGACTTAGGGTTAGGCACCCCCCCGGGAGGTTAGGGTTAGGCTAGGGGAAGGGGGGTTAGGGTTAGGCACCCCGGGGGGGACTTAGGGTTAGGCACCCCCCCGGCAGGGAAGGAGGGGTTAGGTTTAGGCACTTAGATGGGGGATTAGGGTTAGGCACTGGGGGGAAGGTTAGGGTTAGGCAACCCTAAGGAGGGTTAGGGTTGGGAATTAGGTTAGTGAATACTTATCTTAGGGACGATCTGGATTTTCACCCATGTCGGCCAGCCGCTATTGGGATTCCAACCATACCATACCACACCTGAACTGTCCTGAATCTTGGTGCCCTAAAGTATCAGCATTTATTTCACGACACCCCTAAACCAAAAGTTTCTTATTGATAAATGTATCAAAACTTATTCAATTAAGTACATTTTGTTTACCTGTCACCCTCAGGTTCAGTTATGTGGACATGGTTGGGCTTCTGTTTGTCCACATATTTTAGGATTGGCAGCCATTAGCACTGGTTTTGCATATTACATTGACTATAAAATATGTTCTTTGGTACTGGAACACCATCCTGTGGCGTGCTCCATGGGCCAACATGGTACCACGGCACCCAGCTTGGGTGACAGCGGGAAGTATGTACAGTAACCATGAACTCTTCCCATCATTGTAGCAAATAAAGAAACACTTTCCCTTAAAGACTTTTCATGGATTGTATAAATCTGATCATATTAGGTTTAGGCCTTGCCTCCAGGGCTGGGAATTTGACAAAGAAACACATTTTATATTATCCATATTTCATATGTTTCAGAATCCAGTTCTGCAGTGTCGGTGAGGATATATTTAAAATGGATATAGGAAACCCACTGGAATGTCAGCTGTGGTATATATTAATTAGAAAAGCTTTTGTTCTACTTTTCCAGATTTCAGAAGAAAACCACGATGAATAATCCTAAAAAGTGTTAAAACTCTTATTGGGATGCTAGATGGACTCAATCCCCAACAGGTTTAATTACGTGATCCCACTTGTAAGTCAACACGTTATGAATGTACAATTTGAGGACTCACTCTCTGTCCATGAGGAATGAGGGAGAACATGTATAACATGCATTGCCTGAACTGCATTAGCATTAAACAGAATACATCAATTTTACATTGCAGGTGAGAATGAAGCATATGTACAGCCTGAGATTCGGTCAACTGAAGGGGAAATGAATATTATTGTTAAGGGTTCTTCACGCTGTCCAATTATGCTTGTATAGCAAAGTACATCGCTGATACAGACAGTTCCACTACTCCGTTACACATTGTAAGATCAGGATGAGGAGGAGGGAGGCAGTCACGGGCTTTTGTGTGCTGACACTTACATTCAAAATTATTGCAATGGAAAACAATCACCAGCCAGCAGCAGAGTCATTCCAGTGTCACGCTGTAACGGGACACACCGTCCCCTCTGTGTCCCTCTCATCACTGATTCAGTCGCAGTGACAGGGGCGACACCCACACCTCTCCCCAGGGACTTGCAGTGTTACTATTCTCCTGCATATACACATGCACTCATTAAATTCCATAAAGACGCCTAATGTGACTCATATAGGTAGTGGTGATGGGGAGGATATCCCCATTGGAATAATGCAAGTGCAAATTTAATGTGTATGACTGAGTTACCCCCTAAGCTCTCAAAGTACAATTTGTATTTTTATGCACACCTCCAAACGTACATTAATCAGAGATAATTGTTCACATTACTTGCAGCATGACAGATTGCATTCAGGTATTCAGTCCTGCCTCTATGGGAACAGGATGGACAGGGAAAGTACAATGAGTCCAAACTGGTGTAACATTTTATACAACTCACTTGGTCTTTCCTCACTTATTTTGTCACCTGAAATAACCTCAGTTCAGTTTGATAATTGGTTTGAAGTTTTTCTTACTTGGCTCAGGAAGTATTTCTCTTAACTCAGGTGGAATGCATATAGGGGAAATATCATAGTGTATATATGTAATAGATATACCACCATATGCATCTTTATAATGGGTGCACCCGGGCCCCTGGGTCCAGGGGGGCCCACACCGCGCACCCTGCACCCATAGTTAATAAATACTTACCTCTCCGCAGATTCTGATGTGCTGCTCCACAGCGCTGGACTGGTGCTGTAGAGCAGCAAAAAATCACTGGGAAAATGGTGGCGGACATTTTCCCGGTGACCTGCGCATGCGCAGAAAAGATATCCCCAAGAAAATAGGTGCAGATGCCATTTTCCCAGAGACCTGGGCATGCGCAGTAGATTCTGGCATGAAGCCAGAATCTACTGCACTCAGGGCCTGATTCACTGATTCAGAGCCGCTCGCTCGATGCTTCCCCCCTGCGCATGCACCGCGTCCTGCGTGCGCATGCGTGAGCCCCGCCGAGTGACTGAACTTCAGTTGCTGCGGGGCTCGCTACAAGACGGGGCGGCTGTCAATGGTGAGTGACAGCTCACCCCGTTTTGTAGGCGGGGGGGTGGCTGCAGAAATGCAGGCGTTCCCTTTGGAACACCTGGCATTTGTGGGAGGCCCTACTGATATCACTAGAGCAGGAAGTCCACTCGGCCTTGCGGTTGCCAAGACCCTACTGCAGGGTCTTGTCGCAAGGCCGATGGTTGCGATAATCGCGACGGCCTCCTGGCCGCTCACACAAGCTGTGGGAGGTCTCCCACAACTTAGCAAGCACCCAGTGAATAAAAAAAAAATGACCATCAGACCCTGCGAGCTACCTCCGGCAGCGAACGGGTCTGAATCAGGGCCTCAGTGTGCTGACAGAGAGAAGGGGGCCCAAACGGATGCTGCACATGGGCCCCCTCCTCTCTTAAAATGCCGCTATTGAGTGTGCGATTGAGGTGAATTGTGATGCATGAGGCTCTTCTTCTGACTAAGCTTTCAGTGATGTTCACCAGCTGTTTCTGTCAGAAACATTGACATTGCTTCCACAAGCCTAAAGAAGGTAATCCAACTACTAAGTGCTGACAATGAGGCTGTAGACCACAATGTCATTTACGGCACCAGCCTTCTGTCTTGCCTGTCTACCTGATGATTGTCTCCCCATAGAAAACCCTCTTGCAGACTCACTCAGTAACTCCAGTTTTATCATCATAACTATTTACTCTCTCACATGAAAAGTAAGTAGAAAGACCCTACTGTGGGACCATCCTCTCTGCCCCATTCAGGTTCCCATGGTTGGTAATAGCTCTACTTGATTAGGTTATTCAGAAGCCCTGTAGGCATTTATATAAACTCTAGGGGCCTGATGCACAGCTTATGGAGCATATTTTGATGATCTTGGCACTGTGCTTGCTGTATAACCAAACATAAGCAAGTACGACTCACGCATCTGAAGGGATGTAAGAGGGCTGTAACATGGCGTTCTCAGAGAGTGCGTGTTGATGGATTGCGGGTTGTGCAGAGATGGATGGTAGCTGAAATGCACCTGTTTCAAGATGCATCACTGGCAGCAGGTATAGGCTGGTGCAAGTACTGTACGCCCTAATGATGATGATGACGACGACCATCAAATCAAGCATACCGATAAGGCTGATTTGTTCATAGTGATGCATACATCTCTGCCTATGGCCAATTATACCCTTTTAGTTTCGTACATGCAATGTGGTAGTAATTACAGGTGACTTGCCGTCAACTCTGCAACAGCCCCTAAAATCCTGTCATAGCTGTTAGCAGATCAGAGCATTGCCCTGATCTACTTGATTCCATTGGCCAAGGTAAGTTTAGCTGTGGCTGGGTAATTATTAACTTTAAAGTCCATTATTTGTAGTTTAGAGTCCAGTGCATTGTAATTATACTGTACAAGGGGCAGGCTGTATTTCTCACTTGCCACTTATTTTGGTAATAACAAATTGCCATAATTTAACAATATTCACATGCTGTGACAGGGGCTTAGATAGGAGCCCGTCCCTGTGACGTGTAAAAGTAAAGGGATTGCTAATGCAAATCACTTTAATTCCAGGCTCGGGATGTGACTGCGCTACTGTGCATGCACGGTCATTAGACCACACATGTGTTAGCTGCCAATGCCAGGGTGGGATCTTGCGGGTCCTCTGTGGAAAGTTGCCAATAGGCTCTAATGGCTGATGCCATCTGAGGTTGGCGTTAGCTACCTGGGCCAATCTGCTTGGTAAATTCTGAATTTTAGCAGCCCACATAGAAACCTCTCAGGGGTGCTTTTTGAAAACAGGGACCGGCAGCGTATATCCCTGTATATACATCCAGTGGATCATAAGTATTTGCCTGTAGCCCCCCAAAATGGGCATCAAACAAATATTTTTTACTAAATATGTGCCCCTTAGGATGCTTTATGTTTGCATATGTACTAACCTCCTCCTCTTACTCAATCATCTCTCCTTTATTGTAACCTACCTGCACATTCACACTTCCATCTACACATACAACAAGAAATCATGTATTTCTAATGTGAATAACCTATAATACAGTATACGCTCCACGTAACATTTATAGGTTGTGTCCCACTGGCTATTCTTTCTCAGCGTTTCTGTGGCAGCACTAGGTGGGAAATGGATGAAGCTTAGAATGTGGAGGAATTTTCTCACTGCCGGGAAGACATTTCAGGGAAAATTTGTCATTTGAGCAAAATAATCGTTCAGTGTGACAGGGTCCCTGTATTTTACAGTGTTACTTGGTTTTCAACCTTGCAGCATTTTATACCATCGATTTTCTCACTCTGTTAAAATGCTGTTCTCAGTGTTTTTCTAGCGCTCGAGTCTGACTTATGAAACCAATAATTTAGATGGAGCAGTATTTTATAGCTGCCAACTGTCCTTAATTTCCATGCACAGTCCCAGGTTCTAAAAATATATGTTTTTCTACAATAATACCAAATGTACCACATCATTTCTGTTATTTTGTTTAGAATGCTGTACTGTACAGTGTAGGATTTAGTCATGTAAATAAAGTATCTAAAATGCAATCAAATAATGTTACTATATATTACCATATTTAATGGACCTATGATGGTGCTGATTCTAGTGAAATAAAGCTTACAGACACTGCACAGGGTGTGACATACTTAAATTCACATGCTGAACAGAACACAATCCCTAGAAATTATTTTAAAATGTTGGCAACTATGGTATTGAGCTGGAAAATTGCTGTGATTAAAACGTTGAGAGAAATTCGCCAGTGTGACTGAAAGTTACTGACCTTTCGTTACAACAATTAACTGCCCTAACATCGCTCTGTGTTTTTTTTTTCCCTTGAAAGTCTAAATTTTAATGCGTATAAATTGTCCTGCAAGCGCTATCGTTCAAAACATGTAAACAAGTTGGGAAATGTAAATTCGCAATTTCATATTTCTATCCAGGACTTTATATCATTTCAGAATCAAAGGGGTAGCAATGTTTTTTTTTACTTTCACTGTAAGAAGCTTTCAAGTGAAGAATATAATTTCTAAAGAACATAAAGTTCCAGCATAACATACCTCCCAACTCTCCCACTTCCCAATGTTGGAAATGTCCTGCTGTCTCCATGCCCGCCGAGAGCCGCGGTGGGCCCGGGTAATAGGGGGCGTGGCCTAATCGCAGGAGGTGTGGCCACGCCCCCTTCCCGGGAAAAAAAATATATGCTGCGCGCTGGGAAGGGGGGCGCTCTGTGCTCCCTCAGCCCTGCTCAAAGCCAGGGGGGGCGCGATCAGTGTGATCGCTCCCCCCCACAGGCATAGGAGACTGCTGTGTGCTGGGCTGCGGTGAGGGAGGGGGAGCGGCGCCGGACCCTCAGGAAGCCCGGGCCCCAGTAATCTGTAGCCGCCCCCCCCCCTCTCGGTGCCCCTGGCTGTCTCACGATTGGGAGGTTTGTCCCAATTTTGGAGGGGGGGTTGAGGTCAGGGATATAATTTAAACACTTGCAAAGAAAAATAGGCCATACCTTTTATGTAGTGAACAATATTAAACGCTTGCAAAGAAAAATAGGCCATACCTTTTATGGAGTGAACATACCCCACCATCCTGTCCTACCAATATGTTTAAGGCACACTTGATTTATTTTGTGACCTCCACTCTTAGGAGATCCTAAAGGGGAGAACCAATTGGAGGGGTTGCGGTGACATGATTTGCATAATTATGGCCCTGCGTCAGCTGCAAATTGCATCCTCTAAGCAAGTGGGGAGGATCGAGGAAGGTGCCCTGCTTCCCAGGCCTCTTAAGTAGCGCTGCTAATTGATCATGGCAGGGCTATCCAATTAGCCCCAAAGTGCCATCGGACGCCGGCACTTATTGTGGATATTTTTTGGGTCCTGAAAAATTATTCACTATAAGTGCCATTTTATCACCACCTAAATCATGAAAACGTGAGAACTATCCTATTATTTCAGCCAAAATAATAGGATAGGGTGAAAAAAAACATCGGTGAAAAACCGGCATAATCAGCAAAAAATCCCCAAACTCCTTTAACCTCCTTTAACCATTTATCTACAATAGAAACACTTTTCTTTACACCTAGTACTTTCATCTTAAGTACCAATCTCAGGCATTTATCCAATATCCAAATATAGGCCCTGATTCAGAGCCGGACGCTCTGACCAGAGCGCTCGCTCTGAATCAGGGCCCACCTCCATTAATATGGAGCGTCCTCCTGGACGCTCATATAGCTGTGGGTCACCACCCACAGCATATACGAGCGTGCAGGATGATGGTCGCGATGGTCTTGACCATCGCGACCATCGAAACTGCGAGCAGAAGCCTGCGGTTGAGTTTCTCAACTGCAAGGCCAGGAGTGATTTTGGCTCTATCAGAGCCAAAATCACTCCCACTGACATCACTAGTGATGTCAGTGGGGCCGGCTTCAGACGGTAGGCGTTCCCTTGGGAACGCTTCCGTCAGGCAGGCACGCCCACCAAAGGGGGCGTGCTGTCAGTCAACATCGACAGCATGCCCCCTTTGATGAGACACTCCGAGCGATGGAAAGTCCTTCGCTCGTCGTGTCTCGCGCATGTGCACGACAGAGCTCCCTCCGTCGTGCGCATGCGCAGTGCAGACCATCGACCCACTTGCGAGCGGACAGCCGCTCGCGAGTGGGTCTGAATGAGGGCCTTATTGCATTGATTGCACTACAAAGATCCAGTTTAAAAAATACCCTCTTATAATAACTTGTCATATTTGTTAGGCATGGCTGATCTTTCAGGAACCTATGCTGACACTCATAAATGTATTGTCTAGAATAAATTTCTGAATCTGTCAGAATCTTTTCAAATAATTTACCAAGACTGAAGTCAGGCACACTGGTTTATAATTTCCTTGTTTGGATGTTGTCCCCGTATTGAGCATTAGTAAAATATCTGCTTACTGCAAACATGTGACACTGACCCAGTTATGAGTAAGTCGATATATATAAGAAATACTGTAGTAGTACTGTAGTAGTCCTTATATTACGGCAATTAGTTCTGTTAGACTGGAATGTAATAAGTTCTGATTTGGCAGAAGTGCCAATTTTCAGTGATTTTGCTGTTGGATTTAAAGCACAATTATTTAAAAGGGAAAAACTGTTTGGTACCTGGAGACCTAAGAGATGTTGCCCATAGCAACCAATCAAATTCTACTTAAAATTTAACTTGCACCTTTTAGAAGATAATAGTTAGAATAGGTCGTGAAAAAATGGCACATAAGGTCCTGAAAAATATCCACAATAAGTGCCGGCGTCGGGCAGCACTTCGGGGCTAATTGGAGAGCCCCGCCATGATCAATTAGCAGCGCTACTTAAGCACTGCTAATTGGATCCCCCCCAAAGGATAGTTATAAATGAAGCTTAGTCACACTGGGTTAAAATTATTAGAGAATCTGGAAGACTCCCAATTTTCAGGAAGTTCTTTCAGAGTCTTGGTAAGCAGAGCATCTTCCTGGATCCTCCCCACTTCCCTAGAGGATGCAATTTGCAGCTGATGCATGGTCATAATGATGCAAATCATGTTACCGTAACCCCTCCAATTGGTTCTCCCATTTAGGATCTCCTAAGAGTGGAGATCACATGTAGGACAGGATGGTGGGGTCTGACTACATAAAAGGTGTGGCCTATTTTTCTTTGCAAGCGTTTAAATTATGGGGGTCATTCAGACCCGGTCACAAGCGCTGAGCACTCGCAACTGGGTCGATGTTTTCCCACTGGGCATGCGCACATCGCAGCCGGCTCCGACATGTGCATGCGCGAGTCCCGGCTAGCGATGGGCGCTCCGTTGCTATGGGTCTTGCACCAAAGAGGGCGAGCTGTCGATGGTGAGTGACAGCTCGCCCCATTTGGAAGGCTGGCAGGGGGCGTGGCCAGCTAAACGGAGGCGTTCCCGACGGAACGCTTGTCATTTGGGGGCGGCCCCACTGACATCAGCAATGATGTCAGTGGGGAGCTTCCTGCTCAATCAGAGCAGGAAGCTCCCTGGGGCTAAGGTTGGGTCTTGTCACAAGCCCCGATGGTCCTGACCATCGCGACCATCACCCTGGTCGATCGCAAGAGCTGTGGGTGGTAACCCACAGCCTAGCGATCGACCAGGAGGCGGCAGTTAAAAAAGTAAGCGGCCGCCCTCATTCAGAGCGATCGCTTGCAGCAAGCGATCGACTCTGAATGAGGTCCTATATCCCTGATCTCATCCCCCCCTCCAAAATTTGGACAAACCTCCCAATCATGAGACAGCAGAACACTAGCAACATTGGGAAGTGGGAGAATTAGGAGGTATGTTATGCTGGAACTTTATGTACTTTAGAAATTATATTCTTCACTTGAAAGCTTCTTACAGTTACTATAAAAAAAAAATTGCTACCCCTTTGATTCTGAAATTATATAAAGTCCTGGATAGAAATATGAAATTGCGAATTTACATTTCTCAACTTGTTTACATGTTTTGAATGACAGCGCTTTTAGGACAATTTATACGCATTCAAATTTAGACATCACTTTTTGAAGTTGCTTAGATGTTATCAGTAGCTCATTAGCATAAATAACACATCACAATCATCATTAGGTGTCACAATGACCATTGTAAGCAGAGCACCTCTGACAACATCCTCCTGGACTCAGTCGCTGCCTAGTCTACAAATGGGCAGCTTCTTTTACAAAGTGCTGGAAACTGATTGTGCCTATCTGATTGTCTACTGCAGTCAGAGCCACAACAGATCACAGCCCAAATCTGTATTTGACTCCTGCAGACATTTCTGCTTGCAGGTACTATGGATAAAGAATAGGACCTTGAATAGGAATGTGGAATTGCTTCCCACTCCCATGCTGCTGCAAGGTGGGTCAGCATGAGGAAGATTCATAAAATGCGTACTGCTGTCGAGAAGAGCGAGTCAGGAAGATCTGTTGAAAGTCATTCGCTCATCCGGCGCTTTAGGCGATTTATGGCTAAGAGGTGACAAGGTAAAAACGGTGAAACCAATGTTACCCACCTCATCAGAGAGAGCATGAAAGATTCTATATCCTGTGTTGATTTAACAACCTTCTTACAGGTCTCACGCAACACTCTTGCTAAGAAGCCCGTGCCTAATGTCTTTGAGTCAGTTGAAGACCAGCAAGTGTGCTTGAGTCCAAAATGCACATTGATGCAGGCATCCACCAGTGACCTCCTGAGCTGTTTTGCCAAGTTCATCTGTCGAAGGTGTAACCAGTTCAACAATCTGTCATCTACAGATTTTATTCTATGGATGACAAGGCTAGATATGTCTCTCACTGGATACTGGCAGGAAGAAAGCTTCATCAACCCGGCCAATGTTGTATTCCTCTACATGCTCTGCCAAGAGGTCATTCCATCAGAGCTGAACAGTGAGCAAGAACTACTGGCATTTCTGTTAACATGTCTGTACATATCCTACACATACATGGGTAGTATGACCTCCTATCAGATGAAGCCGTTCCTAGTTGAAAGCTCAGAGGAAGCCTTTTGGAGCCATTGCCTATCTATTATTGATTTCATGAGCTCAAAGATGCTACGCATCCATACAGACCACCTGTATTTCATCCAGGTCTTTGCTGATCTCAAGGCTGAGGGTGGACAGGAGGATATAAAAACAGCCTAGAATAGTACTTGTAAACAACAAGCTCCACCATCAGATCCATGCTGTGCTCCACCATCAGCTCCAGGTGTGCTCCACCATCAGATCCATGCTGTGCTCCACCATCAGCTCCAGATGTGCTCCACCATCAGCTCCTGGAAGCACATGACACAGCAAGCTCCCCCATCAACTCCAGACTGTGCTTTGAAATAACAAGCTCAAACATCAGCTCCAGTACTACTCCCAGCAAGAGTCTATCACCAATGCCATACTGTCCGCTTTATCCTGATAACTCTTTCAACACTCAGTCAGATCCCATCATCTATCTCTGGCTATATGCAAGATCCTATTAACAAGTCTCAGCAGCATACTACACTTGCAGCATACTATACTTGCTACATGCATCCTGTGGCTCTGGTGTCTTCTGCACTCACTGGTCCGATCCAGCCTGTGCTATCTACCAATTTATTCTACCTGATTTAGAGACTCCATTCCAGAGACTGAGCCATTGTCTCAGTTACCCCAGGCCACAAGGCGGCTCTCCAGCCTATTCCACATTCTTTTTACCAAACGGCATGAGGAGGCGTTTCATCAAGACCTCTAGCTTCATCCACTCTCCTAATACAGAAGTCGGCCTTAGGGTTCCTGAACCCAGGGAATTGACAATAAAATGTTTTGTTTGTTTTTCACTATAAAATTGGTTGGTGTATTATTTTACTTGACAGGTCTCATATATGGATTGGGTTCAACTGTGCAATGTTTTACCATTTTGTCACTGTAACAATGCTCAGCAGAGGGTCCAGAGAATGCCTTATTGGCGACCAATATCTGTTTGCAAAACAGGAAGCGGCACTTGCAAATATTTATATAAAACCGGGGGTGTCAGGTTTTCTCAAAATGGTGGCGTTAGTGGTGATACAAGTTTTCCAGCTTTATGTCACTGCATAAACCCAGTGCCAGCCTTGGAGATCTCTTCCTATGGGCTATACATACATTCTTTGATTTTTCTTTAGGCTAAGCGTCTATTTAAAGTAAATGTAGTAGATTTTATGGAACTTCCTAATCAATGATAATTGGATAGTAACATTTGTCGACTTTTATGGTTCATTTTAAAACTTGAAGCTGGCAGAAAGCGGATCAGCTACAGAAATTAAACTTCTGCACCCATTTGTTTTTCATCCCCCTTCCAGCTCCAGGTTGTGAAGTTGGCTCTTAGCTCCAGGGCCAAATCAACCATTAGATATCATACAGTAGGCCAGTGGGCCCTCTGGGGCATGCCTGGCACTGGACAGTGGCAGGTTGCCAGGTTCACCCAATTGTGATTCTCATCTCCAGCCTGGGAACAAGCCTAACCCTCCCCCTAGTGCCTAAATTTCTCTCCAGTAGCCCAACCCTAACCAGATTTAGACCCCATGGGTCGCCAGACAAGATACCATTGTGGGCCCCCCCTCCTTTATTGCATCTAGATTACAATGTACTTACCCTATACATCCCCCATAAATGTCAGTAAACCACACAGGCGCAGTACTCCCGATAGATGAGCGAAGAGACCACTGATGTGGTCCCATCACTCCGAGCACATCACAGTGACGGGCTATTTCCAGAGTCCCTGTGGGTGGTATTTTATACATTCTGGCAGTGTATAATTTCTAATTGCCGCAAATAGCTGCGATAAGAAATTAAAATCATTGCTTTTAAAACCCAATAATCGATAAATATGCCCTATTTATCTGTCTGTCTCTCTCCAGGTATGTGACAGTGCAGCTTCTGTCCTGGCTGAGGCTGGAGGGTAAAATACAGTAGTTAAATATTTTAATCTTAGGAGTATATTTACTAAAGTGAGAGTTTTTAGAAGTGGAGATGTTGCCCATAGCAACCAATCAGATTCTAGCTATTATCTTCTAGAAGGTGCTAGATAAATGTTAAGTAGAATCTGATTGGTTGCTATGGGCAACATCTCCACTTCTAAAAACTCTCACTTTAGTAAATGTACCCCTTAGAGTTACAAGTGATGATAAAAGATGGTGCCTTCCTCTTTCTTAGTAAGTATCACTCGAAAAAAAATAATATAATGGTGTAGTATAACAAAATACTGAGGTTCCGATTCACCCAATCTGTGAGGGATAAGGTAGATATATGTGCTATCACCAGCGCAGAGATTAGGAAAGATGGTTGCCCAAGGGAACACACCCTGTTGGTAATGCTCTTACTAAAGGGCAGGTAAACAAGCTCCTCATAGGTTTCTTTGATGTAGATTCCTCCTGCAAATCCTTCAATAATCCACCTTCTTCCTTATTGGTCCGAGATATCTTTATATAGATTTGACCTTTATTGCCTCTGAATTTCCTTATGCAGTCACCTTGTCCAATGACTGGCAGGTGCCTGGATGTCAGATATCATGTGGTAGCATACAGATGTAAAGGACATGAGCAATGTGGATTTTGTGCTAAGGTTTTTAAAAGCTTTAGTTTTTATAGTGATCATATAGATTGTAAGCTTGTATGAGCAGGACCCATTTGTCTTCTTTACATAATTATGCTAAATTTACACTGTATTTATGTATCTATGTAAATTATATACCGCATGTAGTTCATACATGCCTACTCTCTCGGGAATCGCGGGAGGCTCACAATTTTTCGGGTAACCCCCCCGCAGCCCTGGAAGAGTAGGCATACCTCCAGCATCCCACCCACTTCATAGTGAAGTGGGCAGGATGGGGAGATTTTACCTGGAATTTTTGGGTCCATAGGGAAGGGGCGAGGCTAAATGGTGCAAATGGTGTCATGTAGCCCTGCCCCTCCTCATGGACCCGCGAATCGCGGGGTTTCCTGTAAAGGGGCCTAATGAAGTCTATCATCAGGTCTATCAAGCAGGTCCCCTCCTGCCGCTCCCGGAAAGCTGCTTTGGAATGTCGGCAAGTATGATATAAATGTAATTAACTGGAATTTAAAGTTCAAATTATATATATACATATATATATGAGTTCAAGTCCCAGTAGCACTCTTAGATGAATCAGCGGAGGAGTGCACGGTAAATAGGATAATGGTAAACAGTAAATTCAAAGAACCAGCACATCCAATTAATAAATGCAAAAAAGTCTGTATTAATAATAGCAGCAAAGAGCAGCAGCATGAATCATATCAGTCACTGGTAGAGTCCAACAAAGGTGAAGCATAACTTCATAATGATATACTTAACAAAACCAGGGTGGTCATCAAGCTTCTCACCGGACCCTAGGACAGCAAGTCTAATCTCGACAGCTGTTTCGGCGCTGCATGCGCCTTTATCAAGAGCAGAAAAGATTAAAGCACAATGAACCATATAAATAGCCACACACATTAGTAAACTCACCCACAGGTGAGCGCGTCCCCTTCACTGAACATGCCGGTTCCAGGAAGTGACTGGACGCACACGTGGAGAACAGCGTGTAGCTGTGGTCACCTTAATAAGCGAATTAGTATTATTATGTTTAGGTCATGATATTTCCCCTAGCATGCATAATTGGCTATATTTAGCTTTGCCTGTTTTTGGCTTTATTACTAATATGCGGCTCCGTGGTTACTATGGCTACCGCCTCTGTGTTGTCCAGGTTACCGCCACGTCATCTCCGATCATGTGATCGGGTTTGTCACATGGATCGGCTACATGCTGTTCTCTACGTGTGCGTCCAGTCACTTCCTGGAATCGGCATGTTCAGTGAAGGAGACGCGCGCACCTGTGGGTGAGTTTACTAATGTGTGTGGCTATTTATTTGTGTGGCTGCTATTATTAATACAGACTTTTTTGCATTTATTAATTGGATGTGCTAGTTCTTTGAATTTAATATATATATATATATATATATATATACAGATACATACGTACATACATACAGCAGGTAAAATAAGTATTGAACTCATCAACATGTTTATCAGTAACTATATTTGTAATGGGGCTATTGTAATGAAATTTTCACCAAATGTCAGCAACAACCCATACAATCCACACATGCAAAGATATCAAACCATAGATGTCCGTAAATTAAGTTGTGTAATAATGTGAAATGACACAGTCAAAAAGTATTGAACACATTAAGAAAGGGAGGTACAAATAGGCATGCAAGAACCAAGACACCAGCTGATATCTTTCAGTAATATGAAAGCAATCTTGCCCCTTGTCAGTGCAAATTAATATAAACTGGTTCAGTTCCAACTGATGGCCTATAAAAAGTGTCTCATTACCAAGGTGTCACACAACATCTCATGATGGGTAAAAGCAAAGAGCTCTCTCAAGACCTTCACAACCTTATTGTTGCAAAACATACTGATGGCATTGGTTACAGAAGGATTTCTAAACTTCTGAATGTTCCAGTGAGCACTGTTGGGGCCATAATCTGGAAGTGGAAAGAACATAATTTCACCATAAACCGGCCACAACCAGGTTCTCCTCGCAAGATTTCTGACAGAGGAATGAAAAGAATTATGAGAAGAGTTGTCCAAGAGCCAATTACCACTTCTGTAGAGCTTCAGAAACACCTGGAATTATCATGTACAATTGTTTCAAAGAAAACAATAAGTAATGCACTCAACCGCCATGGCCTATATGCACGCTCACCGCGCAAGACTCTATTGCTGAAGAAAAAGCATGTTGAAGCTTGTTTAAAGTTTGCTGCACAACATTTGGACAATCCTGTGAAATACTGGGAGAATATAGTCTGGTCAGATGAGACCAAAATTGTACTCTTTGCCATAATACACATCATGTTTTGGAGGAGAAATTGCACTGCAAATCATCCCAAAAACACCATACCAACAGTGAAGTTTGGAGATGGGAACATCATGATGTGGGACTGTTTTTCAGAATACGGTACTGGCATACTTCATATGATTGGATGATGAATAGAAAAATGTACAGAGACATTCTTGATAAAAATCTGCTGCCATCTACCAGGATGTTGAAGATGAAATGAGGGTGGACATTTCAGCAAGACAATGATCCCAAACACCCAGCAAAAACACTCCCAATTAGTTTCAGAGAAAGAAAATAAAGCTGCTAGAATGGCCCAGCCAATCGCCTGACTTGAGTCCAATTGAAAATCTATGGAAAGAACTAAAGGTGAGAGTTCATAGAAGAGGCCCACAGAACCTTCAAGATTTGAAGACTGTTTGCGTGGAAGAATGGGCCAAAACCACACCTGAGCAATGCATGCGACTAGTTTCTCCGTACAGGAGGCGTCTTGAAGCTGTCATTGCCAACAACGGCTTTTGTACGAAGTGTTAAATAAATTTCAGTAAGCGTGTTCAATACTTTTTCCCTGTGTCATTTCACATTATTACACATATTACATATTACATAGATCCTACAATGTCCGGTTAGTATTCTTCCCCTATCCCCTAACTAGTGAATACATATTCGATCTGCAATCTATAATTTGTGTCAAGCTTGCTTTCATTGTCAGTGCACTAGTAACCTAGCTTGCCAGTTTTTAAAAGTGTTCTGCTTCAGCCCAAATTCCGATTACATAACAAATATTGGCATTACCTACAGTGTGTCTGTATGTAGGAATAATGTGATTGCTGCATGAGGCATCATGGTGGAGCAAATTTAAGGAAATACCTTAAATACCTTAAATAGCATACTTAGGGGTCTATTCATGAAGCAGAGAAGAGCCCTGTTTAGCTGAAATCAGGGCTCTTCTCTGCTTCGTGCTATTCATGAAGCAACTTACAGTGGAGAAATGTATTACTTCTCCAGCAGCACCCCCACTCCATGCCTGCATCACATCACCATACTTTTGTATGATGAATGCGATTCATGAAGGAACAGAAAGCTCAGCTTTCCCTTCCTCTCCTGCGGTACAGATTCACCATCTGAGGATGGCGTAACCTGTACCGCAAGCCGAACAGAACAGGGAAGCTGCAAACTTCCCTGCTGTCTGTACAGCACACGGCGCTGGCTTCGCCCCCTTTTCCCAGCATCCATTGCAGCACGTCTGATGTAACCTGCTTCTCTCAGATGAGAGGCATGCACAGTAAGTATACAGACATACCGGGCTCCCGATATGTCTGTCTTCTCACGGCGCCCAGGGATCGCGTAGGGGCTGGACAGCGCCCGATGATGTCGGACAGGTAAGTGTACATGAATGGCTACTAAACATCACTATATATCGCATCGATTGTGATGTCATATATAAAGCAATATCTTTTAGTAGCCACTTCATGTTCTACATGACTCGACCCCCTTTGCTTGGCTAATATTTTCGCTACAGTACTTCTAAAGAAGAACCCTCCAAGATGAACATGTTATAAAAATCCATGTATTCAGTCGAGCATCCAGTCTCCACGTCTGCTTAGTTTTGATTCCTCCCATTTGTGTCATCCAGGCAGCCCGGTCTGCATACCAGTCTCCTGCCGCTTGTGTCATCTAGGCAGCACGGTCCGCATTCCACCCTCCTGCCATTTGTGTCATCCAGGCGGCACAGTCCACATACCAGTCTCCTGCCGCTTGTGTCCTCCAGGTGGCACGCGCCACCTCAGCGTCCCGTTTACAACTATCCAGTGAGTTACCGCATGTGTCAACCTGGGGCACAAGCTGCACCACTGCACCGAGTTTACTCAACCAGTGTACTGCTACTTGTGGCAACCTGGCGGCAGAAGCTGCACTTCTACACCCCATGTACGCAAATTAGTGTACAGCCACTTGTGTCAACCTGGCGGCACAAGCACATCTTGTACACAGCCCAGAGGCTGCTTCTTTCCAAGGCTGCAACATCTCACCAGCCCTTAAGGCAATAGCGGCCGCCACTAGCCAAGTGTTCCAGCCCTCAAGGCTGTAGCAGGACTGTCTCATTCTTGCTCTCAGTTGATATTTCAGTCTATAGGCTGCAACCAATTTATTACCAGTCTACAAGGGGGTACCCCCAACCTATGTCCTTGCACAATCCTCCGCTTTGCAGTAATCGGAGTCGATTCCTACCAGGGATTGTTACACACACACACACACGCACGCACGCGCACAGACGCACACACAAACACACACACACTAAAGATGTCCTTATTATATGAAATAACATGGCGTGTGGAGTAAAGATATTTGTGTATTAGACAAGATGAAATAAGATAACCCTAATGTGTATTAGACAAGTCAAAATGCGATCACTACAATGGGCTCGATTCAACTGAATGTGAATTAAATAGCGCCAGGAGGGAGCTCCCGGAGCTATTCAATTCTGCGTGCTGTTAAGTCGGAGAATGCTAGTTCTTATGCCCCTCATGCCTTAAACATGGTGTTTAGTCGCAAGAACGGGCATTCTCCAACTAAACTGCCCGATGTGATACTGTTTCTGTGGCGCTAAGGGCAGAATTTAGCATCGCATCTGTACTTTTGTCGGATTTCTGCTCGCACCCCTGGAGGGATGCGAGAAGAAATCCTTAACAGCGCACAGAATTGAATAGCACCGGGAGCTCCTTCCCAGTGCTATTTATTTTGCGTTCAGTTGATTCGAGCCCAATGTGTATCAAACATATCAATAAAAAGTCAGCCTACTGCAAAGTGCACTTGTCAAAGTGCGATCAGTGTGTTACATTAGCTGAAATAATACCATCTGACTGTTGTTAGATAAGATTAAAAATATTTCCTTGCTGTTTGTGGCCCATGATGGGTTTCATGATCGTTCTACAGACAATCAGTTACATTTTCCGAAATGGCAAAAAAATTATTTTATTACAATTATTTGTAATTTAAGACAATTTTATTTGATATCAGAGTTAATTGTAATTATTTTTATTATAACTAACTTATCTAAAAAGCTGCATGATAAACTAGGTTCCTCCTTATACTGGGCCTCCATTTCATCTTTTTATACTAATACATTGCATGGTATCTGGTCACATGGTCGTCAGTTGCCATGTTGACATTCATAATGTCAGCACCACAATGTCAACATGGTTCAATATCGTCAGGCACCATGTCAGCATCCTCAGAATGTTGACGGAATGGGAGGTTGGGATTTGCCTGCGGGGAGGGGTGGAGTTAGGGTAAGGCACTAAAAGGAGGGATTGGGGTAGGGATTAGGGTTAGGGCAAAAATTCTCACCAGAATGTCTGCTCTGGAACTGCTGGTCACATGACCACCGAAACACGAAAGATGGTGCTGGAGACTCCATGGCCACCGGGACCAGGTAAGGATCACATGTTAACGTGTCATCCATTTAGACATGTTGAAAGTCAACTTGGTCACTGTCGGCATGCATACTGTCGACATAACATATCACACCACATTGCACTTTGGCCCTCATTCAGAGCCGTACTCTCTGAGCAGAGCGCACGCTCTGAATGAGGGCCGCCCTCCATAAAAATGGAGCATCCTCCTGGACGCTCGTATAGCTGTGGGTCACCACCCACAGCCTATACGAGCGTGCAGTTTGATGGCCGCGATGGTCGTGACCATCGCGACCATCGAAACTGCGAGCCGGAGCCTGCGGTTGAGGTTTTCAACCGCAAGGCCCGGAGTGATTTTGGCTCTATCAGAGCCAAAATCACTCCCACTGACATCACTAGTGATGTCAGTGGGCCGGCTTCTGACGGGAGGCGTTCCCTTGGGAACGCCCCCGTCAGGGAGGCACGCCCCCGGCACGCCCACCAAAGGGGGCGTGCTGTCAATCAACATCGACAGTACGCCCCCTTTGATCAGACACAACGAGCGAAGGACTTTCCTTCGCTCGTCGCGTCTGGCGCATGCGCACGACGGAGCTCCCTCCATCGTGTGCATGCTCAGTGCAGACCATCGACCCACTTGCGAGCGGACAGCCGCTTGCGAGTGGGTCTGAATCAGGGCCCTTGTTAGTTATCTACCAACTCTTTTACATAGAAAACATTACATTCTTTGCTATACACTGACAAATGCCTGCTGATATACATGGTATATTTCTGGACTTGCTTCTTCCTAACTCTCTACATTTCTTTTTAAAAACTCTAATTCTGAAACATCCCATTTTATTGTATTAATCTTCACTGTACTTGGTGGCAGTCATTTATGAAAAAACAATACAAATATGTTTCCCTGTTGTATTGGCACATTTTGCACTTGCTGTTCCCATGGATGCATGCAAGAAATTTTTCAGGGAGGGCAAAATGGTATAAAATCAAACCGATGTGATTATGTAGGTTCTGAGCCCAACTGACTGTGCTAGAACCTATTAGGTGCTCGACCAATCTCTTCTCCCCCCAAACTCTATAACAATGCTGCACACTCCACAGTTTGGCAGCATCTCTCACTTCAGAGTGTTCTGCATTGCATTAGAGCACAGGTTCTCAAACTCGGTCCTCAGGACCCCAAACAGTGCATGTTTTCCAGTTCTCCTCACAGATCACAAGCAAAATAATTAGCTCCACCTGTGGATCTTTTAAAATGTGCCAGTAAGTAACAACTGCATCTGTCCACCTGCTAGGTGACCTGGAAAATGTAAACTGTGTGGGGTCCTGAGGATCGAGTTTGAGAACCACTGAATTAGAGCAAAGTGAAACATACCTGAGTTGACAAAGTCCTGAGTGTGTGGAACGGCAGGAGAGTTCCGCGATATAGTGATGTTCCTTACTGGTCTATGAGGACGAAGCGGCTGGCTGGATACATAGGAAATGGAGTGGAGGATCTGACCTTGGCTTGTGCACAACTAGGAGCCCAGCAGGCAACCGTGCCAATGCACTGAATATTCCACTTAGGTAAAATAAGGGTCCGAGGCTGAATAAAGGTTGATATTCTCCCAATTTAAGTCTAATTACCCTTAAATGATATATTGTAATACTATAGATGCCTAAACCTTTTTTTTTTTAATGAATTAGTTCCAGCGGTGGAAAATGTGCCGGAAGTTTCGGAACTTTGGCTAGATAAAGAAAAATCATATGCATATATATGAGAAGACATAAAGAAAATAAAAAAAATGATAACAGTAAAAACAAATTGTAAAACAACATGCAGTTCAATATATCTATATAAAAGCAATTATTGAACGCCAAACTGATGAACTGCTACAATAGATCCTAATAGTATGCAAACTGATCATGTTTTAGCACTAGTAGGTAGGTAAAGAGTCCACATACTAGTATACATGGATACAATGTATTATTTTGAATAACTATGTATTCATAAATCTAGAATTTGAAACAATGAAGCTAGCATTAAAAGTGCACACAAATTATCAAGGCAAGTTTGTGAATCTCAATGATGCTTGTTGGCAAATGTAAGGACAGAGGGTATAACACAGTGTTAGAAATTGGACTGATTGAAGGCCAATATATAAAGAAGAGGTGTTTTAGTTATATGTCCATGCTAATGTTCAGTGCCTCTCTCCTGACTGTGTGTGGTGTCTAGCGGTAATGTGAAGCTGTCCGGTAACCATTGAGCACTATTGGGGAACCGAGGTGATGGTGGTCACCTCACGATCGCTCACTTTAGACGGCCGGCCAACTCTAGGAAGACTACTGGTTGTTCCGAAGTTCTTCCATTTACAAATGATGGAGGCCACTGTGCTCATTGGGACATTCAAAGCAGCAGATATTTTTCTGTACCCTTCCCCAGATTTTTGCCTCGAGACAATCCCAAAGATAGGTGTGCCAAGCTCATGGCATCATATTCAAAAAGACTTGAGGCTGTAATTGCTGCCAAAGGTGCATCAACAAAGTATTGAGCAAAGGCTGTGAATACTTATGTACATGTGATCTCTTAGGTTTTTTATTTGAATAAAATTTGCAAAAATCTCAAAAAAACTTTTCACACATTGTCATTATGGGGTATTGTGTATAGAATTTTGAGGACAAAAGTGAATGTAATCCATTTTGGAATAAGGCTGTAGCATAACAAAATGTGGAAAAAGTGAAGCGTTGTGAATACTTTCAGGATGCACTGTATATATATATATATATATATATATATATATATATATTCAATCCAAATAACCGGCACTCCTATTATATGAGCAAAAAATTCCTTGCTGCGGTGCTCACCCTGAGGATGGACGTCCCCTGTATGTAAGAATTTCCAGAAAGGAGGCACTCACAGGCTGAATAGACTTGGAAAAAAACTAATGCTTTATTGCATTAGCGCATCTACGTTTCAGGGTACATTCCCCGTCATCAGGACACAAATATTTGTGTCCTGATGAGGGGAATGTACCCCGAAACGTAGATGCGCTAATGCAATAAAACATTAGTTTTTTTCCAAGTCTATTCAGCCTGTGAGTGCCTCCTTTCTGGAAATTCTTATATATATATATATATATTTATATATATATATATATATATATATATATATGAATCCCTCAGTCTGCCTGTGGGGTGGTGAACAGTAGGTGCTTGCTTCCAGACATCTACCCCTGGAAGTTCTCTATCTCACCAGCTAGGTCTAGCTGAGTTGAAGGCATGTACAGTAATATAGAGGCAGCCCCATGTTCTCTTGCCTTCAGAAAATGCAATTGGCACAGAATAAATTGCTGAAGAGATTTATAGAACTCAGCTATAAGATTGAGAAAGCCCAATTTAGCAGATGCGGTAGATTGTAGATTTTCTTTATTAAATAGTTTGAATGCGTTCAATTGAACAGAATAATCTGACTGACTTTTTCCCCACTGAGACAGTCAGTGGTTTCATTAAGGATTTATTTGCCTTCTGCTTGATTCATTTATTGATGTCTAGAAAAAAGTAAACATGATTGGCACACATATTTCTGCCCGCCAGCACCACAGAAACCTGACAGCCAACTAGTTTTTTCCTGAAATTTTTATAATTACATGATGAATAAACTTTAAAGTACAGTTTATTATTCTTTAAATGTTTTGTGTTCTTTTTATCAAGCATTGCTAACCCTTTCTCTGTCACCGCTTCTACAGATTTACCAAGGGGCCGGGGACGGGATGCCGGCGTACACATGTTCAGCGGTCAGAATGCTGATGCTGGAACCTCAACCAATATGCAATACCGACACCTGGAGGTAAGTTGTCTAACCCTTCCCCTAACCCTACTCCTCTCCTCCTACAGCCTAACCCTAACCTTCCCCCCCTAGAGTCTAACCCTAACCCCCTCTCCCCACAGCCTAACCCTAACCTTCCCCTCCCCGCACCATGACCCTAACCATTCCGCACCGCAGCCTAACCCTAATCCTCCCCCTAGTGCCTAAACCTAATCCCTAACCATCCCCTCCCACAGCCTAACCCTAACCTTCCCCTCCACAACCTAACCCTAACCTTCCCCCTAATACCTAACCCTTACCCCAACCCTCCCCCTTTCCCTAATACTTACTGTCAGGGTGTCAGCGGTTGAGATGCCGGTGCTGGGATTTTGACCCCTGCCAAGATTCCGGCACCGGCATCCTGAGCGTCAAGAGGCAACGCACTGAGAGGTTACTGATTTGTACTAGGGTGTCTCTGTCAAGGGCAGTAACTAGGAGTCTGCGAGCAATGCTGTAGCATAGAGCGTAGGGCCCTGGTGTGGCACCATGGCTGCCCCGCACCCCTTGCTTCTGGCTAACAGGGTGCATGGAATAGTACGCTGCAGCCAGTATCACTGCTGCAGGGCCGCCCATAGCCTCCTTTGGACGCTCCAGACATGCACCCTGCAGTCAGGGACAGCTGCTGGGAGTGGTCTCAGGTGCTACTGGCAGTGCTGCACTTCCCAGTGCTGGAGGCCCCACCCTATCTTTGAGGCATCATGTCATGCACTGAGGGGGCGGGGCTGGCACAGGGCGCACTGCAGTACTGTTATGTGCTGACTCTGTCTTTACAGTTTACTACTGACCCCAATAGTCTCAGCTTTTTGCTGCTTTTATTAAAGCCCTCACACCACCTGCCACGGCATACCAGAGTCCAGATTCTCCTGTAGATTCTGCTGCACCTGCACAACCCTTTTGGCTCGTGTATGCACAGTACAGAGGGAAGGTACATCAGTATGATGGGGGACTCTCAGGTGTTTTATTTTGCATATGGGATCTTTTCAGCTTGTGCACCCGCAGTACATTGATAAATCAGAGATGTATGGTTGGGGATTTTGCAGTCCGCATTACGCTGACTGTAGTTGGTAAAACTACATCTAAGAAGAAGTTGTTTCTTGGATCAACTGTCTCCGTGCTAAAACTTTGATGAGTTGCAGCGCAAACACATACTGTATCACTGTGGTAGGTGGTGACGCAGAACGTGTGTTAATGCATAAAAAGCAGAAATTTTGATAAACATACCCTTCATTATGTATTTGTTACTAGAGCTGTGGCCACAACATGCAACACTGGCAGCAGCTTCTCCTTCCAAGTCTCCTGTGTGTGTGCTCAATTCACAAACAAGAAGAGGCCGGGCCAACAGCTGTACTTGTGCAATAGGACTCCTGGTCATAAACCTGGAACTCCTCTAATCACAAGGGACAGCTCTTATAGGAAGCGCTGTATCGGGCATAAGCAATCATGCAACCTGGTGTTCATAAAGGCTAATATGCATGTGATAAGGGGAGGGATGTATGCGATACATAATACATCCCACCCATAGCAGTGTTAATTATGTGTATGTAGCCCTATATATAATTAGAATAATATACTATTGTTTAACAGATAAGTGGGAAGAAAAATAAAAGAGAGGGTTAACTTAATGTAAATATATGTATACATGTATGTGCTGTGTACCACTTAATGTACAAGGGTGAATCACAATCCTGGAGACAGTGATTTATACCATCTCATTCAGTCCACCATAGAGAGTTCTGGAAGGGGCATGTGAGGTAGTTAGATGAGCCCCGCACAGACAAAAAAAAGACATTACAGGGGAGGTAACTGTCACTTTCCTGATCCCCCTCTAGTGCTGGCTGTTTCCAATGTCCCAGTGGTAGCTAAGTATCAAAATAATTGGTGGTGGCAGGGACCGGAGGTTCAGCGCAGCCTGGGTGGGCTTAAGTGTGGAGCGGCCGATATCTGAAACAGTCCAGGATCTGTTGAGACAGTGGCGGCATTAGTGTGTATGCTCCAGCAGCCGACGTCACCCTTAGATCCGGGGCCGACTGACTCAAAATACGCTGTGTGTCTGACAGGGGGTGGTACCTTCAGTGAAGCCGGCCCTCTTATGGAGATAGAGCTGGTTATGTGAAGGGAGACAGGCAACTCAGTGAAGAGGCTAACTGATATTGAAAATACAATTCCTTGCAGCTAGACTATCACTCCCGGACAGGGGCGTATCTATAATGGGTGCAGGGTGTGCGGGGAACATAGGCCCCTGGGTCCAGGGGGGCCTCGCACCGCACACCCTGCACCCATAATATTACTTAACTCTCTGGAGTCCCACGTCGGCGCGGGGCCATTTTCCCGTCGTTTGCGCATGCGCAGTACAGGGAAAATGCCCGCCGCGGCCATTTTCCCGGTGACCTGTGCATACACTATAGACTCTGGGCGCACTCTAGTACCCAGAGTCTATAACTCCAGCGCTGGCCGTGCACAGCTCAGTGCGCTGCCAGCTGCCAGGCGGAGAGGAGGGGGCCCATGTCGGAGACTGCACACGGGTCCCCTCCTCTCTAGAAACGCCCCTGCTCCCGGAGAAGGGAGGTGGTGAGCAAAGAATATACCTGTACCTTATTCTATTGTCTCTCAGCCAGCAGTATAGGAGAGTTACATTACACACTATTTATGTCTCATTCATTGAGAAATGAAGGCTTAGTTACTTTAGGGGAGATATAGCAGAGATTGAGTGGATATCCATGGAACTGGGACCGGGTAGACCGAGAGTTAGGTTTATAGATAAAATTTACTAATAGAAGGAAGAGTTTGAACCCTCCTGTATACTTACCATAGCAAAGACTATTACTGTATAGTGATTTGGGAGAGCACCTGAAGCTAGACTGTAATCACCTTTAGAAGTAAGATAAAATTATGGTCACATGGATGCTGTTCAGGCAACACTATAATTTGGAGTCAGTATTAAAATTATATTATTTAGTCACTTTGCAACTGTAACCGCAAACTCTATAAGGAAAAGAAAAGATTCAATCAGATTATTTGTTATACTACCACAGCTTTAGCACAAGATACGTACCAGCTCCTGGTGAGGAATTAGCCACCGCTCATCTGTTCTACTCCCTAGAAGAGCATAAAATATAAAGCAAGCAAATAAGCGAGACTAGATATATATAGATAAATACAGTTATTGACCAGACATGGAAGTACATTCCTATAGCCAAAGAGAGGATTGGATCATAATTTATTAGTAATTAATATATTACTTTTAAAAGGATGCAAGTCCACTACCATCTGGGATCTTTGATCAAACTAAGGCCCGTATTCAATTAGAAGCGAAAAGCCGAGATCCGCGAAAAAAGTATGCGACATTTTTCGTCTGACGGAATAGTATCGCCGTATTTAATTCCGTCCGCTTTTCACGTACGTGAAAACGCAATGCACTGTAATAGGCAAAAAAGATTTGCCTCTGAATAGGTGGAAAAAAGAAGTGCACAATCGCTATTTTGGGGTGCAGAGGTGGGGAAACCACTCTGCACCCTTGGGACAGCCCCCCAAAGTATAACTGTGTCAAAAAACCCTTAAAAAACATTGAAGTATACCCCAAAAAAGCACTTTAAAATTGGGTGCGAAAAAGTGCAAAGTGGGTGTACAAACTTAAAAACTAGAAAAATAGACTTTTGGGGGGGTCTGCAAGTATGGGGAGGTGTTTTTTTGATTGCAGCTGTTTGTTGAAGGAGCATTTTTTACATTTTTTTTAAACTTTTTACTTTAGCGACTTTAAGACATGCTTGCACCCATTTTCTAGTACCCCAAATTTGGCAGGATTACTTATTTTCACCAAAAAAAACTGCTTTATGCTATTCTTCACCACTTGTGCAAAGATGCTAATTAGAAGAAAGTGACACACCTTAAGTACCCCAAATAGCTTTATTAGGGGGGGCATGTACACTGATCCCCAATGTTAGTGCATCTTTTAGGGGTGTCAGGCTGATTTTCCCAATCCTGACAGCACTTTTCACTTGTTTTGCATTCGCAGGTTTGCGTTTTCAATTGTTTTGGAATTGAATAGGGCAAATCGCGGGTACGCGCACGATAAGTTTCCGCTGCTAAAATATGCGATGTAGGCAAAAAGTCCGGCATGCACAAATGGATTGCGGGTGCGAAACTAATTGAATACGGCCCTAAAACTGGTGCAGGACTGCTACCGATTGTTGTACTATATTTAAACTTCACTCGTTATACTTTGTGATAATCTTATGTTGGAACAGAGGAAATATGTTAAGCTAATATTGTTGCTTTAGGAAAGAGGTTAGTAGAGTAATGTGTTGGTTTATATGTGATGGTATAAATGTGATGCTATGCAGCAATCACATAAATAAGTACTGAATTTTAGTATTAGTCATAATATATGTTAAGATATTTAGAAGCACTTCAAATTGTCAAGGGAACTACCAGTTTGTTCAATGATCTGTTATTTTATGTTATGCATATAGCGCATTCTAAATCCTGAATATTAATGTAAATGTAATAACTTATCGCATCAATTTATTATCTGAATTATATATCTATTTAATTCTATGTCACTTACCTGATGGTTAAGGATCGATGGTGAAATGAAAGACCTGTAAGGAAAGTAATATACATTAGACATCATCTCTTTTAAGTTAAATAATATTACATCTGGCAGACATACGTGGGTCTTCCCAAGCAGGCCCAAACCATGGTTTACTTTACCACCATATTTAGCTTGGGTAGAGGCACTGAAGTACATGCTTACCCTACTCAAAAAGGAGTTACATGTACATATAAGTCCTGGACCAGTGTCAGGTTCTTCTGCCGCTCCTCATGTCTCCAGACTTGCAGCAATGCTCTGCAGTGAAGGGAACTAGAATTGCGGAATGGTGCACACATTGGGTAAAATAAATCCATTCAGCTCAGGTTGGCTGGTCCTACTGACACATCTAGCGGCTTACTGTGATGACTGGTCCTGTAAATGTCTTAAGTATTACATACACTGCACTTTTTATGAGGCAGACTATAGCTTGTCATGTGCTAATTACTATACAGCCTCTTCATTGGCTGTCCACACTCGCTCTAAAATCAAGGATTTGGAAACCCCTCTCTAGAAATCCTGCATTTGCTGCTGTGGTGCATATAGTGACATTACCATTAAACCTCTTCATCATGGCATTAACAATTAGCAGTCTTTAATTTTTTCAACTATGGGTAGTGTCACATGAGTGCTTAGAACATTAGTGCTTTTCGAGCTGTGTAGGTTCACTCTAAGGGCCGTATTCAATTAGCGCAAAAATACTTTTTCGGACAGAATGTTTCGCCAGTGACGTCATTTCACCAGGCGAACACTTTTCCCAATATTCAATTCCAAAGACTTTTCAACAGTACAAAAAAATATTCGCCTATGAAAGTAGGTGGAAAAAAGTGCAGAATTGAGGTTTTGGGGTGCAAAGTTGCGGGAACACCCCTGCAGCCTTGTAACAGTCCCCCAAAGGTAAACTGCGTTAAAAAAAATGTAAAAAAGACTTTAGATCACCCCCAAAAAAGTACTTTTGTTTCAGGGGTGAAAAAGTCCAAAGTTGGGGGACAAACATAAAAACTAGCTACATAGACTCCAGAGGGTCCCCCAAGTATGCCCCAGATGATTTTTTGATTGCAGGTGCTTGCTGAAGGTGGATTTTTCACTATTTTTTAAACTTCACTTTAGCAACTTTAAAATATGCTAGCACCCATTTTCAGGTATCCCAAATTTGCTGGAACTACTTATTTTCTAAAAAAAAAAACCCTGCTAAATGCTATTCTACACCACTTATTCAAAGACGCTAATTAGCAGCTATTGAGACAATTTAAGTTCCCCAAATACCTTCAGCGGGGCTATTCGGGGGTATCTATAGTGATCCCCAAAGTCAGTGCATCTTTTGGGGGGTGTCAGGCTGATTTCCCCAAATCTGACAGTACATTTTGCTTGTTTGCATTTCGCCAGGTCCCATTTTCGCCGATTTCTAATTGAATACGCGGATAAGTGGCAATAAGCAAGATACTTTTCCGTATTGAAATCCAGCGATGGCTGTGAAAACCTTGGCAGCAGTACCTATCGCACCTAATTGAATACGGCCCTAAGTGGGAGATGTACTAAGCCTTGGAGAGTGAGAAAGTGGAGAGGGATAAAGTACCAGTCAATCAGCTCCTAACTGTCATTTTTCAAACACAGCCTGTAAACTTACAGTTAGCTGACTGGTTGGTACTTTATCACTCTCCAAGGCTTAGATTGTTTTATAGCATGTTACAGATTGATCAGGTTCGCAAGCCTTGAACATATTTTTAACTGACAATTTTGTTAAATTAATGAAACTAGCATTTATTACTAAAATTATACAAACCTATTTCAAAACTTATCCAGAACTAAATATAACAAAATTGGACTCAGTCGGTTAAAAATAAAGGGTTTACAACTGTATCATCTAACAATATTAATGAACTGTGAACATTTAACTTTATAGACTGTTAGTAAATGTATTGATGGTTAGAAAGGATAAAGCTATCCCTGATCATAGGTCAATAATTATATTCCAAAGGACCATATGACATAATGTGCACTACAACAGGGGGCACTAGTACTGGGGGCACTGCATAAAGGGCACTGCTACAGTGGGCAGTGCATGAGGGGCACTACTACTAGGGGCATTGCATAAGGGGCACTACTTCTGGGGGCATTGCATAAGGGGCACTTCTACTGGGGGCATTGAGGTGCATATGGAATGGAAATGAATGTTCCCAGAGTGACGAGAAATGGTGGTGTGTCATGTTAACACGTCCCCATTTTCCATGGTCACACCCCTTGTGGCATATGGCCACGATCACTTTTTCGATACACGCACCTTCAACGTGCACACATACTTGGGGGGGCTCCGTTTTTCATCTTGCTCTGGACACCAAATACCCTAGTTAAGCAACCGCATACACCCCCTGCTGCATTTCCATATTTAGAATGACGGAATTGCAAAGCTGCCTGCAAACCTGAATCAGCCCCCAAGCTGGTTTTTCAGTTCAACTACACATACACAAATTTACTAGCCGGGTCAGTCATGTGCAGGGACTATCCTGTCAGGATGACATTAATAAATACAGCCGATAAGTGAATGCAAAAACTGCCAGTAAATTTGTTGTCGAATATGCAGAATTTGAACAGGCCCCATAGGGTTGAAGAAACCCTGTGCGCAGAATGCCAGCATATCCCTGATAATTTGTATCCTGGATGAGCTAATTTCATACTAGCAGGGGCGCCGAGAGAGGGGTGAGCCGGGTACAGATTACCCGGGCTTCCTGAGGGGCCCGTCAACGCCTCCCCCCTCCCTCACAGCAGCCCAGCACACAGTGATTAGGCCACGCCCCCTATTACCCGGGCCCACATACTATCAGAGAGCGAGAGAGAGAGAGAGAGAGAGAGAGAGAGAGAGAGAGAGATTAACCCTCTACAACCTGGGTAAGAAAAGAAGATGTAAGTGATGAAAGTGGGCGATGGGAACAAAAAATTACAAATTACTTTTTTTTCCTTTGTAGCAAATTCTTGGCTTTCTTTGCAATATACCAAAAGCCTGTACAGCCGACTACTGCTGTGACCTACAGGGGAACCACAGTTACAGAAATGCCTGGTGTTCCTGATAGCTTTTCAAATGACTGTGACGCATCTTAAAACAAAGCTGGTAACTAGCATTCCTGGCATTAGCATATTCATAAAAACAATAATTCTGTAGCAAGGATTTCCAGTCACTAGTGGGTAATACATACATACAGTGAGTCTTTTCTCCTGCTTTAATGTATGAATTATACAGTAACACCATCAGTGTGAAATGAATGCTCAGTATGATGCCCTCATTGGATTACAAATGCATATTGAGTGGTGTTAGGCAGCGACTAAACGTGACTAACTTACCATGCAACAACTGAGAGGGTATCATGAGTAGCATCACTATTCTCATGCTGGCCACATCCACAGCAACAACCAGCAACTGGTATATTGCGGAAGATGAGCCCTAGCGGACTGTGGTCCTGATTCATTATGTATCGCAACTGCAACAGCGCACGCAGTTGGCCAATGGTAGTACGCATGCATATGCATCGCAGTGCGTGACGGCTACTCTGCAATCGCACTGCGATTACGCAGAGCACGGTAAGCCATCGCAGAGTGAGTGACAGGTAGTCAGTGTTTGGGGGTGGTGATGGGGAAGTGGTTGGAGAAACGCAGGTGTGCCTGTCCATATGAACGCCATTACATGGGCGTACCTAAACTAGCCACTGCAATCACATACGCAGCTTGTGTGCTTACTGTATGCAGTGAGGATAGCAATTTATTAAAAAGGTCAGGGCTGCTGTAATTGTGCGTGAGTGGCCGATGTTACTCGATGTTACCGATGTATACGCATGATTGGGCGGCAGTGGGCGTCTCTATGCTGGCAGTGCGACGGCAATCATTAGCATATTTTCGCAGCAGACCTGCATGCAATTGCGGAGCTGTGATCGCAGTAGCAATCTGTAATGAATCAGGCCCCGTGATAGGTTATGAAATAGCCTTCTTAACATACTGACTGGCAGTGTAGTTGGTAATGATCTGAGCACCTATATGTGGCTAAGGGGGTCATTCAGACTAGCTCGCGAGCAAAGTTCGCTCGCTAGCGGGTCGATGTTGTGAGACTGCGCATACGCACGACGGAGGGAGCTACGTCGTGCGCATGCGCGAGACCCGGCGAGCGACGAGAAATACGTTGCTCGGGGTCTCACACCAAAGGGGGCGTGCTGTCGATGGTGACTGACAGCACGCCCCCTTTGGTGGGCGTGCCATGGTGTGGCGGCCAGGCGGCCATGAGGACGCTCCAAAAAAAGTAGGAGGGCCCTGATTCAGAGCGAGCGCTCTGGTCAGAGTGTTCAGCTCTGAATCAGGCCCTAAATTCACAACTATTCCATGTAGATCTTGATCAGGAATGTTGGCAGTGTCAGTGTATGGGGACCAGAACCTATTAACTTGAAGCTGCAGGTCTCATAACCTGCTAGCAGACTAGAGGTAGTGAAGATGTGTGGTGGAATGACATATAAATAGTGCCGTTAGATAACAGGCAATGGGAGCGGTATGTATTACCGCAGTGGTGAAGATCCCGACTGCTGTTAAAGGTAAGTAACCCTAATCTTTCCCCCCTTAACCCTAACCTTCCCTTAGAGGTGCCTAACCCTAACCTCCCCCCCAGTACCTAACCCTAATCCCTCCTCTAAGTGCCTAAACCTAACCCCCCCTTCCCCGCTGCCTAAACCTATGTCCCCCGGGGGGTGCCTAACCCTAACCTCCCTCCCAGTACCTAACCCTAATCCCCCCTCTAAGTGCCTAAACCTAACCCCCCCTTCCCCGCTGCCTAAACCTAAGTCTTCTGGGGGGATGCCTAACGCTAATTTACCCCCCAGTACATAACCCTAATTCCACCGCTAAGTGCCTAAACCTAAGTCTCCTGGGGGATGTCTAACCCCTAACCCCCCCTTTCCCTAGCCTAAACCTAACCCTTCCGGGAGCCCTAAACCCAACACCCTACCCCCCCCACACCTTCGTTTGGGATGCTGGGCGTCGGGCTCCCGTCGTAGGTAAAATGACAGGCGTTGGGATTTCGATGCCTGTCATTTGTGCCTTGCTTGGATTAGACAGTTGGGAAGCCGGCGGTCGGGATTGCGTCTGTCGGCTTACAGACTGCTTCCCCAGACAATACACTGGGCCAGATTGTATAAGGTGTTACATGTGTCGCACACTTGTTTGTTGCTGGTGGCACTTTAGTCTACACATTGCACAGCTTAATGAGGTCTTAATTTTATTGGACCAGGTAGAAAAACTAGTAGCATAAGACACAGGGATATAACGTGTAAACAAATAGTAGTATTGATGCAGACTGGAGCATTAGGGTGTGCGCTGGGCAATGTAGTGCTCTGGGCATCAGAGTGATAAAAACACAGGGGATAATAGTACTATGCCCTTCTAATGTAGCTATACTGATATAGTGTAGTGTGGTATTCTGTGGACTCTGCAGGGTTGGTATATCTGTAGGAGTCTTAGAGGTGTATCCATTCACTAGGGGCACAAGGGAGGAAAGACACATTAACAAGGCATGTGCAGTAGCATATGTTGGAGGTCAGGCCTCCTGCTGAGTTCCAGTAGGTCCTAGAGACCGCTGGCTCAGTTACATGTTCCTCTGAGGATGGAGGCAGCGCAGGAATGCTCCTCATCCAACGAGGAATGCCTGGTATGAATTTGCAATCCAGCAAATGTTCAACTAGCGCTCATAAAACAGGAATAGACCAGAATACTCTATTACTAAATGTATATAATGAAATGCTGCAACATTAATACAAAAAGTTATGCCTGGCCCATATGTAATTCAAAAATGGAAAATTCCTAATTTAAAGAAAAACCAGTGAACATAGGGGGTCATTCAGACCCGCTCGCGAGCGCAGGACGCTCGCAAGCGGGTTGATGTTACCCCAATGCGCATGCGCACGACGGAGGGAGCTCCGTTGTGCGCATGCGCGAGACCCGGAGACTCCGGGTCTCGCACCAAAGGGGGCGTGCTGTCGTTGGTGACTGACAGCATGCCCCCTTTGGTGGGCGTGCCGGGGGCGTGGCTGCCAGACGGAGGCGTTCCCATGGGAACGCCTACTGTCTGGGTCCGGCCCCACTGACATCACTAGTGATGTCAGTGGGAGTGATTTTGGCTCTGATAGAGCCAAAATCACTCCAGGGCTTGCAGTCACCGAGACCCTACTGCAGGGTCTCGTCGCAAGCCCGATGGTCGCGATGGTCTTGACCATCGCGACCATCTTTTGGCCACTCACATAGGCCGCTCCATTTTCAGGTAGGAGGGCACTGATTCAGAGCGAGCTCTCTGGTCAGAGCGTCCGGCTCTGAATCAGGCCCATAGAGCAATGAATTCACAAAAATTGCAACTCTACAACAGGCTCAGCTAAGAAGTAACTAGTAGATATAGGGGCCTATTCATCATTACATAATTATCACTAGTGATAATTATGTTTTAAACTCACTGTGAGCTTAAAAAATGTTTTGGAGGCATTCATCATAGCAGCTTTTTGTAAAAGTGAAGTATTCACAAGGATCTCCTCACACTGCGCTGCCCCACCTCTCTATTCTCCCTCTCTTTCACCGCAGACCCCCCTTTGCCCGCAGGTGTCCATCTGAGGACCCCTCTGCAGCAGCCGGGTCTGGGAGCTGAGATGCTCCTGCAGAGTCCACTGACACCAGAGCTGTCCGAAATGGCTCCCACCCCACCCCCAGCAGTATCCAATCTGGCTGGACCCACCTCCTCCCCAGTGACTGGCGGTGTACGATCCCGCTCCCCTCCAGTGGCTACCGGTGTCCGATCTGGCTCACCCCCCGGCAGTGTCCAATCTGGCTGGATTCTCGCACCCCCCCCTCCCATGGCCAGCGGTGTATGATCCGGCTCCCCCCCAGCGGTTGCCGGTGGGTGGCCGGCGGTGTATGATCTGGCTCCCCCCCAGTGGCTCCGGGTAAGACACACCCCCTCCCACAGCCGCCATTGTCTGATCCGGCCGGCCTCCTTCTTCCCCGGTGTCCTATCCAGTTCCCCCACGGCCGCTGCTGTTCAGTAGCCACACAAGCTTCCCCCTGCAGGCGAGCACAAGAGGACCTGTGGAGGAAGCCTGTGGCAGCCCAGAGCCCCCGGAGGCGAGTAATAAGTTTGAGAGATCAGAAAAAAATCCCTGTACTGCACAAGCTGCCATGTAATCAGTAGCTTATGCATGGTATCGGATACTGGGGCTGATTCAGACCCGCTCACAAGCACTATGCACTCGCAAGCGGGTCGATGTTTGCCCCCTGCACGTGCCGCCTCCGGCGTGGGTCTCGCACCAAAATGGGGCGGCTGTCGATTGTGATTTTGAGCAGGAAGGTCACTGGGGCTAGCGGGAACGAGACCTTACCACAAGGGTCTCGTCGCAAGCCCCGATGGTCGCCACCATCGCGACCATCACCTGGCCGCTTGCAAAAGCTGTGGGTGATCACCCACAGCTTAGCGAGCAGCCAGGAGGCCAGCTCCATAAAAAAAAATGCCCTGATTCAGAGCGAGCACTCTGAAAGAGCGTCCGGCTCTGAATCAGGGCCACTGTACGCTATCTCAGAGTGGCGTACAGTATCACTCTCAAGTTCCGAAAAAAAAGTTTTTTCTCAGAATTTGATGAATTACATAATTTCTACGTCCCCATACTAACATCTGGGGACTGTGGAAATTATCAGGGCAGAATTGTAAGCAAGAGATATCTGTGATATCTCCTGCGTTACAGGAATAATGAAAAGACCTGACCCCTAATTTCTATAAAAGGGAAACATTTAGTTTTCACCCACTTTTGTAGAAATTAAGGAATGATGAATAGACCCCTTGGAACCATAATGTACGTGTGTTTGTTCTCTGGGTTTGCAGACCAGTAGGTTTCATTGTGATACCCCGGGCTCTGGCAGAGGCCATTATTGCAATAAAGGAGACTTCCACCAGGTGGAGTAAAAAGAGCTGTAAAGGGAGACATCCCTACTGAGCTGCAGTACTACTGAGAATTGTTTAGGAGCTATTGAGAACAGTTTGAGAGCTACTGAGAACTGTTACAGAGCTATTGCAAGAATATATGAGAGAATTAGAAACAGATAATGAGAATTACTAAGAGATATTGAGATCTACTACATTGCAAGAAACTGAGGAGCTCATTCAGACCTGGACGCTAAGCTGCGCTTTCACGCAGCTAAAAGGGGCCGGGTATGCAAAAGCCGCGATCGCACTGTCTGGTGTAAGGACGCCCTGTATGCCTTAGAGAGCGATCGCAGAGTGAACAACACCAGTATAAAGACGCCCATCTTTCTATCTTAGCACAGGTCATCTCCAGGAAGTGTGTGATTAATAGGTGACATCGAGAGCCATCGGAGCTGCACGCAGTGCTTGAGGTAGACCCTACCCCACCGCAAGCACTGCGATCACTGCAGGCTGAAATATAAGCAAGTGACGTGTACAATGACGCTTCTTTGCTAATTATGCGTACCCATAAAACTCCGTTTTGACGCCCAGACACGCCTGCTTTCACAGCACCACTCCCCTGTTCACAAGCACCTTCCCCTGTTACCACCCACAAACGGCGCTATCTGTCACTCAATATAGCATCCAGTCTGTGTACTACGAGCGCACGATTCCCAGGCGCAGTGACTGGTTCGCGCATGTGTACTTTGAGGCATACGCATGCGCAAACGTGCGATAATCGCCCATAGCGTGCGTTCGCTAAGGGTCTGAATCAGGCCCTGAGTGTGAATAAACAGCATGATATTCATCTTGTTGATCTGTACTATTTGGCGATGGTATGCAACATTAATTGTACACACCAGCGAATTTTCCTGATACTCTAGATAACTCAGGAGTTAATCAGGAGTTTGGTTTATGTTTAGCAGTATGTTTGTTCAGCCGTACTTACAGCAAAGCTCGAGCGGAACATACAGAATGCGCAGATTACAGGCATTGTGTATCCGGGGGTGGGGCCAGGATGACGCAATTCTTTGCGAATCACGTCATCAGCTCCCCCGAACCAGCCACTTAAACAAAGTGAGGGCCTACGCCAGCGGGGGGGGTGGCGCTGGCCGGGAGACTTGCCCGCTATTGGGAGAGACACACGATTTTCGGGAGGCTCCCTCCAGTTTTGGAGGCTAGGCAAGTATGTTGGAAAGCCAAAACTATTGCTCTCTAGAATCAGGAAAAACCAGCACTGGATGCTAAGCGTATTGCTTTTACCAATTGTGTATTACAAAGACAAAGGGCCGTAACTAGTCTCGGGGAACCGGTGCCGTCGCACAGAGCACAGAGGCTATGGACGCTTCAGATGGACACTATGCATAGTATATGCAGCCGATCCTCAGGACACCCACTCAGCGCTGCACTTACTACAGCAGCTGGTCATGCTCCCACATGCGCTACGTAGTGATGTCATGTGCGCGACATCATGATGTCACATGCTCAGTGGGCAGGGCCTGCACAGTGCGCAACAGTGCCCTGTTACAGCTCTGCAAAGACATGCATGTTATAGGTCAGTGATTGTCCAGCATATGAGTATTACAATGACAGAACTTTGTGTGCACTTTAGATTCAAATACTGAACAGTTTTGAAGTTTGTGCTAAATCTGCTGAGTAATAATCTGTGTTGCTATTACTGTATATCTATGTTTTGCAAACATTAATGTGTGTTTAGAGTATAGAATATTAAGACAACCTAGAAATTACCTTTTCCCTAGTTATAGCCAAAGAACTGCTGCAGCAGCAAATATAAAGAAGTCTGTTTATTGGAAAGAGTAATTGCCCATTGCCTATTCATGACTGTATTGCTTACTACTGTGTTGAAATTGCTACTGTATATTCCTTTTTGTGCTGCAATCTCCTGTTATATGTATAGTGATCATTGTTTTCATACAGTGACCTGCCCTGGATCTATATACCCCCTTTAATAAATCTACTTGATTATTCTATTTACCAAGGCTGTCACATTATGTCATGTTCCTGTGTGTATGGGGCTAGCCTCTCTGCTGCAGCTTGAGGTATATAAAGCTTGTGGAGTCATTGCCCAAATATAAGGAAAATCCAGTGGAGCTGCCGTCTCAGCTGTAAGGTACCACTACACCTAACTTATCTGTGCCCACTACAATACCCGGGGTAGGACACCATCACAGGCAGAAGTCTACTATAGGAGAAAATGTGTAAGAGATCAGCCATGGGTTTCAATTCCAATATACTGTAGGAAGCTTTTCTAATGAAGTGCTCAGTCTCCTAATGTGAAATTAATACACTTTCCAGGACTATCACTCTTAATAGAATTAAGAACAGATTAATAATCGCCAGATACTTTGCAATTAGAGGAGTAAGGAATTTTCCTATTTCTGACACTAATGTGTCTTCGGAGAAAGATATTTTCAATATCCAGAATTAACTTGTTTTTATCTGCAATAGGTAACGCTATCTTACTGCAGGGAGTTAAACAGGCAAAGACACTGAAAGAGTTACTGTAGCAAGACAGAGAAGATTAACTATGCACCTGGGATGCTTTCCTAATGGAATTATAAATGGGATTTTTAAAGTTGTCCTCATAATATATAATTATATATGTCTTAGAAATGTAAGGCTCAAATAATCGGTCATTTGTATGTATTTTTAGGCAGCACTGACATGAATCCCCGCAGTGTGCATTCCGTCTTGCCTGTCTCCTTTAAATCCTGTCCTAAGGTTGTGATCTATGGGCAATATAAAGGTGAGACTCGCAAAAGGCAGGAATAAGATTAAAGGGTATATAAAAAAAGTCCAATTTGCCGCGTCTATTTGCTTCACTGTCAGAAGAAAATTGGTATTATCCAATCTGCCACTACATAGACAGAATAATTCATGTGAGAGGTCATATTTTTCTTATCCTTACTAGTCATAGTTTTTCCTATAGACACTAAAGGCCTGATTCAGAGATGTATGCTATTGCATAGTAGCTGCATCTTTGGACGCGGCTACTGTGCAATAATATGCTAATGTGGCAGGAGTTGTCTTGTTTAAATTGACTACTCCTGCCGGCTTAAGGATGCAGCATCGGATCTCTCTGAGTGACCATCAGTCATCTGAGTAACCTTCAGCTCTGGTGGTGTGAAATTCTATTCTTGGGTGCATCTGACCCTTGCACTGGCAGCAGACATCAGGGGTCACCTAACTCCCATATAGTTTGGAATTCCCATCCACCATCATCTATGTCTCCATATACCTAGCCCCACTGTTCTATCATCATCCATTCAATACAGTACCTACTGTAGTATAATGGATGACAGCAGAAGCAGCGGCGCACTACGTGTTTTACTATACCTTTCTACACAATACACTACCAGTTATGACATTTAGAACCTGCACATCTACTATGCTGTGTACAGTATGTGACAATTATCAACTCAGCACAAATTATTGACACACCTTCTGATATTCAAGGCTATTTGGTGCATGCAAAGCACATACTTATCTTGTGTACATATACATAGGTTTGGTTACATCTGCTGATACCAAATTCTCTTGGTGCTTAATATGATTATAGCCAAATTGTTGATATCAGACAAATCTGTTCATGAATGCACAGGAATGATATAAAGGGGAAGTAGTTGGCATCCCACCGGTATTTATTAGAAGTAGGGGAGGGTTAGGTTTATGGTTGATAGATATATCTGCAGATGATGATCGTTCATACACACTGAACGACCATCATCTGCATGCTGCAGTGGGCCGGACTGGGGGCGGGCAGGGGGCATGGCCTAATAGCGGCAGGCGTGGCCACGCTCCCTTTGGGAAAAAAACAATTGCGATGCGGCGCTGGGGAGGGGGGCGCTGTGTGCCTCTCAGCCCAACGCACAGCCAATAGGGGGTGCAATCAGCGTGATCGCTTCCCCCCTTTTGGCATAGGAGACTGCTCGGGCTGCTGCTTTAGCAACCTTGGGCAGTCTCCCAGTGCAGCCCAGCACACAGCAGTGTGTGCTGGGCTGCTGTGGATGGGGAGCTATGCCGGACCCGGGTAAGTAGTACCCGCTCACAGCTCACCCCCCCTCTCGGCACCCCTGTGTACGGGTGATCGGCTGATCGCCCGTACACACTTGCTGATGGACAGATAAGTCTGCAGACATATCTGTTCATTGGCTGTGCAGCACAGCCAATGCGATATGTATGTGAACGTCGTTGTTCACAGACATATCGCCTGTACACACTGGCCTACGGGCAGGGCTGCAAATAGGATATTTCTGGGCCCCGGAACAGCAACATCCTGCCCCCCCTCCCTCCTAGCCATAAGCGGCATATGACACATTTCTATTTTCTATTGGAGGGGGAGACAGGACAAGATCTTATTGGCTGCAGCACAGAGCAGCCGGATTAGTGTTTCCGCTAGACCACGGACAGGGCAGGGAGTCTGTGTGAGCGTTCCCAAAAAGTGGGTGTGGCTAACCAGGAAGGGCGTGTCACAAGGACAATTCATCATACTTGGGGGCATGCCCCAATCTCTTCCCTCATGGTATAAATATGCTGTGCGCACGCGCATAGCTTCTATTAAGCCGGCGGTGATCGGTCACTGCAATTTTTCCCACCAGTGGGACACTGCGGCCTATTGGTGAGGAAGGAACAGTGCAGGCTGTTTTAGCAGGGCGCCGTTAAAAGTCCAGGGTGCAGTTTGTCCTTTTAAAATTGGGCAGCCCCACTAAAACATCCTAGCGGGAACACTACAGGATGCTATCATCATGCTGTGCATCTCAGCCGTCATTGGCTTGGTTGCATAGCGCATCCCCCAGGACTCCTAAATATATATATATTATATACATATATATATATATATATATATATATATCCACTCCTCCCTCACAAGAAAGACATGGGCGGCACCCCGGGACTTAGAAAATATTGCATATATTTGAACACCAACGTTTCAGAGCTCCACCGGCTCTTTTTTCAAGGTATGTATGGCAATTTTTTCTAAGTCTTTGAGTGCCGGTTCTATACAGTGGTGTCTAATATATATATATATATATACACACATACATACATTATATATACATATATATATTATATACACATACACAGTTACTGCAGTCAGCGGGGCACTCCTAGGCTCTTCCCTTTCCTCCATCACACTGACACTGCTGACACCACTCTGTCTCTGAGCCTGGGATCATGATCTAGCTGCTTCCCTGGGATCATCCATCCAGCCCTCCTTCATGTTGTCTGTCCTAGTCCCCGCCCGCCTTCCGGAGGCTGGTGTAAAGTGAGAAAGCCCCGAGAGATGATTACGTCATCATCATCTCTTGAGACCATTAGCTCCGCAGCGGCGCGGCAGCTAGAAGTCAGGACTAGGAGTTAGTGATGCAGGAGGCCGGCAACCAAGACCCGTTCCCCCCCCCTTCCCCACTGACACACGCGCCCGAACAAACTGCCGCCGCCCCCCCCCCGCGGCAGAGGTTTAATAAAAGTTTTCGTTTGTTTTTTTATTAAAAGATAAAAAATGTCACAACAGTTACTGTTGTGCTGCGGACCGGGCCCCCTGACATGGCCGGGCCCGGGTAATCAGTACCCGCTCCCCACTCTCGGCGCCCATGCCTACGGGGGCACAATATATTGGCCGATCAATTGATTGGCTAATATATCGGCCAGTGTGTACCCAGCATTAGGCTGCGGGGGGTGAGGGTTAGGTTTAGGATGCAGGGGAGGAGAGATAGGGTTAGGGTTAGCATGCTTACCTTATCCTGTCAGGATGCTGACTGTCGGGATGCCGCTGTCGGTACTCTGTCAGCATCCTGACCACTGGGATCCCGTACCAATGGCATGCGATGAGGTCAGTGGCTGGTGAGGCACTGGCTAGTATCAGAGCCAGATTTACACACACATATAGTATATGGACCTGAAAGAGGTACCTTAAATCCACCAATTGGTAGGTTGCATAATAACATAGATTCCTCTGTACGTATCTTAGCAGAATTTACAGCGCAGGAACCCTCAAAGATAACAGCACAAAAGGTTGTTATACTCATGTAAAGACAAACAACCCTCTTGTGGTGAGGTCAATGGCTATGGAGGCACACATGGAGATGGGTCTGGGTGCTGGGAGCCTATTTCACCCCCTGCTCACTGTAACTGTCCCCTCACTACATTTCAGTGTCCATTGATTCTACTATCTGCATAACTGTGTCTTCTCTTGCTGCTGACTGAGCTCCAATCTCTAAACACTGCAGTGCACTTCCTGGTCACATGACACATCCAAGGTGTCCATCAGTGCTCAAGACATGCCCCCCATACACAGAACCATGCCTCTATTAGTTCTCTTTCTGGGCAGTTTACTGCCCTGCTGTGGCCCCACCCCCAGCACTGCAAGCAGTGTCTGACTATACAGAAGGAGGGCTGAGCTGTTGCTGCCTCATCTCTCGTTTCCCTGAAGTCCCAGGAAGCTCCACAAAGCTTGGGAGTGTTAAAAATTATTACAATAAAAAAATAAAATATTTATAAGTTATAAATATGTTATTTGTATTAATCTAATAATTTTTATATCAAATCTCAGGAGTTTGACAGGGAAGGCTACACCTCCCCTGCCTACCCTGACTGCACATCCCTGCTTGGCACGACAGGTCTCGGGCGACTTTACCGCGCAGAACGTCTTTCTCACTCAAATGTCTCATAAATAAAAGTTTTAAAACAACAGGAAGTGAAAAAACGACTCTGCTAGATTACATTAATCAGTTTGGTGTCTACATTTGTACATGATGGGTTGGGTATGGGATCCTGGCAGTCGGGATGCCAGCGCTCAAATTACTGTCAGCGGCATCTCGACAGTTAGATTCCTGACACCTGAGCACAAGTATCCTAACCCTAACCCTCCCCCTAACCCTATAACACCTTTTCCACAGCCTAACCCTAACCCTCCCACAGCCTAACCCTAACCCTCCCCTCCTGCAGCCTAACCCTAACCCTCCCCTCCTGCAGCCTAACCATAACCTTCCATCACCGCAGCCTAACCCTAACTCTCATTTCCCGCAGCCTAACCCTAACCCTCTCCTCCCACAGCCTAACTCTCCCCCTAGTGCCTAACTCTAACCCTACCCTTAACCCTATCCCAACTTTCCCGCAGCCTAACCCTAACCCTCACCTCCCACAGAATAACCCTAACCCTCCCCCTAGTGACTAACTCTAACCCTCCCCCAATCCTATCCCACTTTTCCCGCAGCCTAACCCTAACCATCCACCCACAAAGTCTAATCCTAAACCCTCCCTCTAACCCTATCCCACCTTTCCCGCAGCCTAAGCCTCCCCTCCCACAGCCTAACCCTAACCCTCCCACAGCCTAACCCTCCCCTCCCACAGGCTAACCCTAACCATCCCCCTAGTGCCTAACCCTCCCCCTAACCCTATCCCACTTATCCAGCAGCCTAACCCTAACCCACCCCTCCCACAGCCTAACCCTCCCCCCCTGCAGCCTAACCATTACCCTCCCCTTAACCCTCCCCTTCCACAGCCTAACCCTCCCCCTAGTGCCCAACCATAACCCCCTAGTACCTAACCCTAAACCTATCTCTCCCCCTAACCCGGGATGCCGGCGGTCAGGATTTTGGAGCCGCGATTCTGACTGCTGTGGAGATTCCGGCGCCGGTATCCTGAGCGTCAGCATGCTGACCGCCAGGATCGTGACTACATCCCGTACATGATGTCTACATCTATGTGCGAATGAGTCTGAACTACATACAAAGTACTATGATTAAGCGGCTAAGACTTTTTTTCACCCCAAGTTCTGTTGTGCAAATTCCTGTGTGGATAAAGTCGCAGCCCAGCGTTTGTAGTACACTGTGAGTGGTGCTTCGCTGCACCTGCAATGCGAGTACCATACAAAATTTAATGAAAAAGACGGTACTCCACTCCACTTGGTGTGGCTCAGTTGCACCGGGCGTCTCGTGCCGTATTGCATATTGCTGCTAAGGGGTAAATTTACTAAAGTGACAGTTTTTAGAGGTGAGCATAGCCCATAGCAACCAATCAGATTCTACTTAACATTTAACTAACACCTTTTGGAAGATAACAGCTAGAATCTGATTGGTTGCTATGGGCAACATCTCTTCTAAAACTCACTTCTAAAAACTGTCTCTTTAGTAAATTTACCCCTAAGTGTATGAAGACTAGGGGTGTGCACCAGCCACTTTTCGTGTTTTGGTTTTGGACCTGGATCTTTCTTCGTGTTTTGGATCTGGATTGGTTTTGCCAAAACCACCCTTCCGTGTTTTGGGTTCTGGGTTTGGTGTTTTGGATCTGAATTTTTTTTTGAAAAAACAAAAAAACAGCTTAAATCACAGAATTTGAGGGTTTTTCTGCTCCTATGCTATTATTAACCTCAATAACCTTCATTTCCACTCATTTCCAGTCTATTCTGAACACCTCACAATATTGTTTTTATGGCCAAAAGATTGCACCGAGGTAGCTGGATGACTATGCTAAGCGACACGAGTGGGCGGCACAAACACGTGGCCCATCTAGGAGTGACACTGCAGTGGCAGACTGGATGGCAGTTTGAAAAACTAGGTCCCAAACAGTACATACTGCAAAGAAAAAAAAGAGGTGCAAGATGGAATTGTCCATGGGCCCTCCCACCCACCCTTATGCTGTATAAATAGGACATGCACACTTTAACAAACCAATCATTTCAGCGCCAGGGTCTGCCACATGACTGTGGCTGAAATGATTGGTTCGTTTCGGCCCCCACAAAACAAGCTGGCAATTAATGTGTCCCTGCACAAACTGGCTCTACGGAGGCAAGATGTCGTCCTCATCCTCCTCATCCACCGATTCCTTGGATAAAACAGGAAAAAGGGATTTAGGTGTCCCTGGACTGCTTACAGTCTTAGCCAAAGTTTCTGAACTTGACAGTAACTTTTTAATGAACGTGCTGCAAGTGCCGTATAAGGGAGGATGTTCCTAGGTGGTTAACGTCCCTACCCCTACTTATTTCACCTTTACATATGGTACATATGGCAAGACAGTTGTTGTCCGGATTTGGATAGAAATATTGCCAGACCAAAGAAGTGGAATGTTTGGTCTTCTGCCCAGGCATGACCGTGATGGGCTTTTTCATCCCACGGACAACAACTGTCTCCCCCGGAGCCTGATTTAAACAAACCACATCACCATCAGAATCCTCCTCGCCAACTTCCACCTCAGTGCCAGCTACACCAGTATCCTCATCCTGTTGTACTTCAACAGTTACATCTTCAATTTGCATATCAGCAAGTGGACTGTGGGTGCTCCTTTCAGCACTTGCAGGGGGCGTGCAAATGGTGGAAAGAGCCACCTCTTCCCGTCCAGTGCTGGGAAGGTCAGGCATCGCAACCGCCACCACACTTGGACTCTCCTTGGGGATTTGTGATGTCTTCTTAGAACGCACAGTTCTTCGCTGTGCTTTTGCCAGCTTAACTCATTTGATTTTTTTAGCGGGAGGAGGGCTTCCATTGTCATGTGAAGCTGAACCACTAGTCATGAACATAGGGAAAGACCTTAGCCGTTCCTTGCCACTCCGTGTCGTAAATAGCATATTGGCAAGTTTACGTTTCTCTTCAGATGATTTAAATGTTTTTTTCAAGGTAATTTTCCTGAACTTTGTCATTTGGGATTGTATGTGCCCTCTACTATGACATTGGGCATCGGCCTTGGCAGACGACGTTGATGGCATGTTATCGTCTATGTCATGACTAGTGGCAGCAGCTTCAGCACTAGGAGGAAGCGGTTCTTGATCTTTCCCTATTTTATTTTTATCGGAGAAAGTTTGGTCCTCCATTTATGTTATACTGATATATATGTGCGGCTAAGGCGCACACAAACACAAAATAATTTTTTATTTTTGTTGGAGACTAGTGCACTTTGTGGGTTACACCACCCTTTAAGAAATGAGCCAGCCGGCCCTTTACTTAAGGGACACAGGCGCACGCTTGGTGCTGCTCCTTTGTTGATGCACGTGCAGCTACAGCCCACACAATTCACAAACACAGAAAATATTTTTTTATTTTGTTTGGAGTGCCCTTTGGGGGTTACAACACCCTTTAACGGACAAGCCAGCTGGCCTTTTACTTATGGGACACAGGCGCACGCTTGGCGCTGCTCCTTCGTTGATGCACGTGCAGCCACAGTGCACACAATTCACAAACACAGAATTTTTTTTTTAATTTTGTTTGGAGTGCCCTTTGGGGGTTACAGCACCCTTTAGCAGTCAATACAGCTGGCCCTTTATTTATGGGACACAGGCGCACGCTTGGCACTACTTTGTTGATGCACGTGCGGCTACTGCGCACACAATTCACAAACACAAAAAAATATATATTTTTATTTTGTTTGGAGAGCCCCTTGGGGGTTACAGCACCCTTTAATGGACAAGCCAGCTGGCCTTTTACTTATGGGACACAGGCGCACGCTTGGCGTTGCTCCTTCGTTGATGCACGTGCAGCCACAGTGCACACAATTCACAAACACAGGAAAAATTTTTTCATTTTGTTTGGAGTGCCCTTTGGGGGTTACAGCACCCTTTAATGGTCAATCCAGCTGGCCCTTTAATTATGGGACACAGGCGCACGCTTGGCACTACTTTGTTGATGCACGTGTGGCTACTGCGCACACAATTCACAAACACAATAAAATATATATTTTTATTTTGTTTGGAGTGCCCTTTGGGGGTTACAGCACCCTATAACGGACAAGCCAGCCGGCCTTTTACTTATGGGACACAGGCGCACGCTTGGCGCTGCTTCTTTGTTGATGCACGTGCAGCCACAGTGCACACAATTCACAAACACAGAATTTTTTATTTTTTTTTTGGAGTGCCCTTTGGGGGTTACAGCACCCTTTAACGATCAATCCAGCTGGCCCTTTATTTATGGGACACAGGCGCACGCTTGGCACTACTTTGTTGATGCACGTGTGGCTACTGCGCACACAATTCACAAACACAATAAAATATATATTTTTATTTTGTTTGGAGTGCCCTTTGGGGGTTACAGCACCCTATAACGGACAAGCCAGCCGGCCTTTTACTTATGGGACACAGGCGCACGCTTGGCGCTGCTTCTTTGTTGATGCACGTGCAGCCACAGTGCACACAATTCACAAACACAGAATTTTTTATTTTTTTTTTGGAGTGCCCTTTGGGGGTTACAGCACCCTTTAACGATCAATCCAGCTGGCCCTTTATTTATGGGACACAGGCGCACGCTTGGCACTACTTTGTTGATGCACGTGCGGCTACTGCGCACACAATTCACAAACTCAAAAAATATATATTTTTATTTTGTTTGGAGTGCCCTTTGGGGGTTACAGCACCCTTTAACGGACAAGCCAGCTGGCCTTTTACTTATGGGACACAGGCGCACGCTTGGCGCTGCTCCTTTGTTGATGCACGTGCAGCCACAGTGCACACAATTCACAAACACAGAAAAATGTTTTTTATTTTGTTTGGAATGCTTTTTGGGGGTTACAGCACCCTTTAGCGGTCAATCCAGCCGGCCCTTTATTTATGGGACACAGGCGCACGCTTGGCACTACTTTGTTGATGCACGTGCTGCTACTGCGCACACAATTCACAAACACAAAAAAATAAATATTTTTATTTTGTTTGGAGTGCCCTTTGGGGGTTACAGCACCCTGTAACGGACAAGCCAGCCGGCCCTTTACTTATGGGACACAGGCGCACGCTTGGCGCTGCTCCTTTGTTTATGCATGTGCAGCCACAGTGCACACAATTCACAAACACAGAATTTTTTTTTCTATTTTGTTTGGAGTGCCCTTTGGGGGTTACAGCACCCTTTAACAGTCAATCCAGCCAGCCCTTTATTTATGGGACACAGGCGCACGCTTGGCACTACTTTGTTGATGCACGTGCGGCTACTGCGCACACAATTCACAAACACAAAAAAATATATATTTTTATTTTGTTTTTAGTGCCCTTTGGGGGTTACAGCACCCTTTATCGGACAAGCCAGCCGGCCTTTTACTTATGGGACACAGGCGCACGCTTGGCGCTGCTTCTTTGTTGATGTACATGCAGCCACAGTGCACACAATTCACAAACACAGAAATTTTTTTTTAATTTTGTTTGGAGTGCCCTTTGGGGGTTACAGCACCCTTTAACGGTCAATCCAGCCGGCCCTTTATTTATGGGACACAGGCGCACGCTTGGCACTACTTTGTTGATGCACATGCGGCTACTGCGCACACAATTCACAAACACAAAAAAATATATATTTTTATTTTGTTTGGAGTGCCCCTTGGGGGTTACAGCACCCTTTAACGGACAAGCCAGCCGGCCTTTTACTTATGGGACACAGGCGCACGCTTGGCGTTGCTCCTTCGTTGATGCACGTGCAGCCACAGTGCACACAATTCACAAACACAGGAAAAAATTTTTCATTTTGTTTGGAGTGCCCTTTGGGGGTTACAGCACCCTTTAATGGTCAATCCAGCTGGCCCTTTATTTATGGGACACAGGCGCACGCTTGGCACTACTTTGTTGATGCACGTGTGGCTGCTGCGCACACAATTCACAAACACAATAAAATATATATTTTTATTCTGTTTGGAGTGCCCTTTGGGGGTTACAGCACCCTATAATGGACAAGCCAGCCGGCCTTTTACTTATGGGACACAGGCGCATGCTTGGCGCTGCTTCTTTGTTGATGCACGTGCAGCCACAGTGCACACAATTCACAAACACAGAATTTATTTATTTTTTTTTGGAGTGCCCTTTGGGGGTTACAGCACCCTTTAACGATCAATCCAGCTGGCCCTTTATTTATGGGACACAGGCGCACGCTTGGCACTACTTTGTTGATGCACGTGCGGCTACTGCGCACACAATTCACAAACTCAAAAAATATATATTTTTATTTTGTTTGGAGTGCCCTTTGGGGGTTACAGCACCCTTTAACGGACAAGCCAGCTGGCCTTTTACTTATGGGACACAGGCGCACGCTTGGCGCTGCTCCTTTGTTGATGCACGTGCAGCCACAGTGCACACAATTCACAAACACAGAAAAATGTTTTTTATTTTGTTTGGAATGCTCTTTGGGGGTTACAGCACCCTTTAGCGGTCAATCCAGCCGGCCCTTTATTTATGGGACACAGGCGCACGCTTGGCACTACTTTGTTGATGCACGTGCTGCTACTGCGCACACAATTCACAAACACAAAAAAATAAATATTTTTATTTTGTTTGGAGTGCACTTTGGGGGTTACAGCACCCTTTAACGGACAAGCCAGCCGGCCCTTTACTTATGGGACACAGGCGCACGCTTGGCGCTGCTCCTTTGTTTATGCATGTGCAGCCACAGTGCACACAATTCACAAACACAGAATTTTTTTTTTTATTTTGTTTGGAGTGCCCTTTGGGGGTTACAGCACCCTTTAACAGTCAATCCAGCCAGCCCTTTATTTATGGGACACAGGCGCACGCTTGGCACTACTTTGTTGATGCACGTGCGGCTACTGCGCACACAATTCACAAACACAAAAAAATATATATTTTTATTTTGTTTTTAGTGCCCTTTGGGGGTTACAGCACCCTTTATCGGACAAGCCAGCCGGCCTTTTACTTATGGGACACAGGCGCACGCTTGGCGCTGCTTCTTTGTTGATGTACATGCAGCCACAGTGCACACAATTCACAAACACAGAATTTTTTTTTTTATTTTGTTTGGAGTGCCCTTTGGGGGTTACAGCACCCTTTAACGGTCAATCCAGCCGGCCCTTTATTTATGGGACACAGGCGCACGCTTGGCACTACTTTGTTGATGCACATGCGGCTACTGCGCACACAATTCACAAACACAAAAAAACTTATATTTTTATTTTGTTTGGAGTGCCCTTTGGGGTTACAGCACCCTTTAATGGACAAGCCAGCCGGCCTTTTACTTATAGGACACAGGCGCACGCTTGGCGCTGCTCCTTTGTTGATGCACGTGCAGCCACAGTGCACACAATTCACAAACACAGAAAAAATATGTATTATTTTTGCACTTGGGGGGAGCACCCCTGAAGGACAGAGCACCCCCTGGACAACACTACAGCACCCCTTTAGGACTGGGACACTGCACAGGACTTTGGAGTGGACACAGCCCCTATGGACAACTGACTGCACAACACAGTCCAGCCAGCCCCTATGGACTTTGAAGTAGTGGACACAGCCCATATGGACAACAGTAGCACAGCGCAGCACAGCACAACACTACACTGCACTACACTACACTACACAGCCCAGCCAGCCCTAACTCCCACCCTCCCTCTTCACTGTCCACAGCCGAGTGAGAAAATGGCGCCGACGCGGGTACCTTATATAGGATCCAAAACCCGCGAGACCCGGAAGGCGGGATGATGACGTTTTGCCTCGATTTCAGATCTGAGTCAGGCGGGAAAAGTCGAGCCTGACTCGGATCGGCCTCGGATCGGGGGGGCTCGGGGGGGTTCGGATTTCAGAAATCCGAACCCGCTCACCCCTAATGAAGACACATGTGTATGAGATTAGCGAACACTCCATAGGTTCCTTAATTTATGGCCTACTTTCTTCATGTGGAGTTATGCGGCGATTGTGTGCTAACTTTAAATGTAGTTCTGTATATTTACTTAAAATAGGGACATAGGGTCAATTTATGACCTTAGCAATTTAGCCATTTCAGTAATTGCTTGCCACATACTGCAGCGATAAGCAAAGTGTTTTGGGGCTTTATAAAAAAATTCTCTTACCAAGACAGCGAGGACTGGCAAAAAAGTAAAAAAAATAAAATGATTGCTTTTGTCAGTGTTTCCCAAACTGGATCCTCAAGGCACCCTGAAGGTGGGTACACATTAGACAATATGTCGCCTGATCCAGCGGATCGGGCCGACATTATCGGGTACATCACCAAATGTGTACCCACTATGGATGACCATGCATGCTTCCGCGGGCTGTCAATTGGTGTCGTTCCGTCTGCCTCCATGTAGGGCCGATGGAACGACCCAGCTGCAGACGTCAGGCAGGTGAATGGAGCCATTGCCAGACATATCGGGCGGGCGGGCGCCAGTTCGTGTAATGTGTGTCAGCTGCCTAATATGTTGAGTTGTCGGGTGTCACATGTCTGGGTACACACATCGGTAAGTGTGTACCCAGCTGAACAGTCCAGATTTTAAGGATATATATGCTTGAGCACAGGTTGCAATAGTACTTCAGTTATTTTAATTTAACCATTTGTGCTTTCATTTAACCGTTGGAGCACTTTGAGGATTGAGGGGTCTATATACAAAGTCTTGGAGAGAGATAAAGTGGACAACCAATCAGCTCCTAACTATCATTTTTCAAACACAGCCTGTAAAATGACAGTTAGGGGCTGATTGGTCTGTACTTTATCTCTCTCCACTTTATCTTTCTCCAAGACCCCAGAATTTAGGAAACACTGGCTTACTCTTACTGCTACTGTATATTTGGACCCAATATACAGTAAAAACTTACTGCGCATCAGCAACCTTTAGGCAAATATATGTTGTCGCTGATAATTTTTCAAATCATTTTTCAAACACAGACTGTGACATGGCAGTTAAGAGTTGATTGACTGGTACTTTATCTCTGTTCACTTTGTCTCCATCCAAGGCTTAGTAAATAGGTCCCTATATTTGCTAATGTCATCTAAAGATAGAGTCAGCTACCAATTGCCATCTTAATAAATTACCCATTTCCGCAGTCCCTAAGAAAGCTGAGGGGGCTGCTCGTGTAAATGACAATAGAGGAACTGCCACAGTTATTAAATAGCTCCAATACTAAACATTGCATCAATCCTTTTTTTTCTGTGGATTGACCGCAATTACTACATTAATAAATAGGCCCCATATACTTTAGTGTTGGGTTTCTGTAATTATATGCTCATGTATGATTAAGTAATGCCTACTATCCTATAAAGATACTGTAATAAGATTGATTCCTCTGTAATAATCACACAATGTTTGCAAATGTATTTTAACTATTTTTTCTAGACTGGGTCAAGAATAGGTTTGAGTATAAGATGTCGGCGGTCAGAATACCGACAGTTGCATCCCGACATTCAGAATCCCGACTTCTGGAGGTAAATAGCCTAACCCTAAACCTCCCCTTTACCCACCTTTCCCGCAGCCTAACACTAATCCTCCACCCCACAGACTAACCTCCCCCCTCACAGCCAAACCCTAACCATCCCCCTAGTGCCTAACTGTAACCCCTCCCGCTAATCCTAATACTTAGCATTGGGATGCCGGTGTTTGGGAGACTGATTTCGGGATTCCAGTGCAGTATTCTGAGTACTGGAAACCCGACCACCGCGATGGTGACTACATGCCCCTGAATATTATCCCCTCCACCCCCAACAGTTTTTTTTCTCTTTCTCGCCTCATCCTTTGTTATATCTTTGAAAATGCTCCTAATGTTCATGGCTCTTTGCCTCTTTATCACCTTTTTGTACATTGAGATTAGGGGTGTGCACCGGCCACTTTTCGTGTTTTGGTTTTGGATCTGGATCTTTCTTTGTGTTTTGGATCTGGATTGGTTTTGCCAAAACCACCCTTCGGTGTTTTGGGTTCTGGGTTTTGTGTTTTGGATCTGTATTTTTTTTAAAAAAGCATAAAAACAGCTAAAATCACAGAATGTGTTGATTTTTCTGCTCCTATGCTATTATTAACCTCAAAAACCTTAATTTACACTCATTTCCAGTCTATTCTGAACACCTCACAATAGTGTTTTTATGTCCAAAAGGTTGCACCGAGATAGATGGATGACTATGCTAAGCGACACGAGTGGGCGGCACAAACACGTGGCCCATCTAGGAGTGACACTGCAGTGGCAGACAGGATGGCAGTTTGAAAAACTAGGCCCCAAACAGTACATAATGCAAAGAAAAAAAAGAGGTGCAAGATGGAATTGTCCTTGGGCCCTCCCACCCACCCTTATGCTGTATAAACAGGACATGCACACTTTAACAAACCAATCATTTCAGCGCCAGGGTCTGCCACACGACTGTGGCTGAAATGATTGGTTCGTTTGGGCCCCCACAAACAAGCTGGCAATTAATCTGGCCCTGCACAAACTGGCTCTACGGAGGCAAGATGTCGTCCTCATCCTCCTCATTCACTGATTCCTCACCCTCATCAGTGTTGTGTACATCCTCATCCTCACAGAGCATTAATTCGTCCCCGCTGGAATCCACCACCACAGGTCCCTCTGTACGTTCTGGAGGCTGGTCTCCCTGGAAGAGTTGATAATTCATTTTTATGAACATCATCTTCTCCACATTTTGTGGAAGCAACCTCCTACGCCTTTTGCTGACAAGGTTCCCGGCTGCACTAAACACTCTTTCGGAGTACACACTGGAGGGGGGGCAACTCAGGTAAAATAGAGCCAGTTTGTACAGGGGCCTCCAAATTGCCTCTTTTTCCTGCCAGTACATGTACGGACTGTCTGACATTCCTACTTGGATGCTGTCACTGATGTAATCCTTTAACAGACAGACGCACGCTTGTCGCTGCTGCTTTGAGGATGCAGGTGCGGCTACAGCCCACACAATTCACAAAGACAGGAAAAAAAATATTTTTTTATTTTTGTGGAGCGCACTTTGAGGGTTACACCACCCTTTAACAGACAGATGCACGCTTGTCGCTGCTACTTTGAGGATGCAGATGCGGCTACTGCGCATACATTTCACACTCAAACAGAAAAAAAGAAGAAGATTATTTTATATTGGTTGGAGCGCACTTTGGGGGTTACACCATCCTTTAACAGACAGATGCACGCTTGTCGCTGCTGCTTTGAGGATGCAGGTGCGGCTACAGCCCACACATTTCACAAAGACAGAAAAAAAAAGAATTTTTTATTTTTTGTGGAGCACACTTTGAGGGTTACACCACCCTTTAACAGATAGACGCACGCTTGTCGCTGCTGTTTTAAGGATGCAGGTGCGGCTACAGCCCACACATTTCACAAAGACAGGAAAAAAAAGAATTTTTTATTTTTTGTGGAGCGCACTTTGAGGGTTAAACCACCCTTTAACAGACAGACACGCTTGTCACTGCTGCTTTGAGGATGCAGGTGCAGCTACGGGCCACACAATTTGTCACTGCTGCCTTGAGGATGCAGGTGGAATCTAGACGGGATTTGGAACCGGGGACACACTACCTCCATCAATTGTCTAAATCCCACTGCACTAATGGCGGATATCGGACGCACGTCTAACACCAACATAGCAGTCAAGGCCTCAGTTATACGTTTTGCTTCAGGATGACTGCTGTCGTACTTCATCCTCCTCGCTAGGGACTGTTGGAGGGTCAATTGTTTAGTAAAAGTAGTGGTGTTCCTACTTCCTCTCTGGGATGATGAACAACTCCCAGCAGCAGCAACAGCACTAGGAGGAAGTGGTTCTTGATCTTTCCATATTTTATTTTTATCGGAGAAAGTTTGGTCCTCCATTTATGTTATATTGATATATACGTGCGGCTAAGGCGCACACAAACACAGAAAATAATTTTTTATTTTTGTTGGACACTAGTGCACTTTGTGGGTTACACCACCCTTTAAGAAATGAGCCAGCCGGCCCTTTACTTATGGGACACAGGCGCACGCTTGGCGCTGCTCCTTTGTTGATGCACGTGCAGCCACAGTGCACACAATTCACAAACACAGAAAATATTTTTTTATTTTGTTTGGAGTGCCCTTTGGGGGTTACAGAACTCTTTAACGGACAAGCCAGCCGGCCCTTTACTTATGACACAGGCGCACGGTTGGCACTACTTTGTTGATGCACGTGCTGCTACTGCGCACACAATTCACAACCACAAAAAAATATATTTTTTTATTTTGTTTATAGTGCCCTTTTGGGGTACAGCACCCTTTAACGGACAAACCAGCCGGCCCTTTACTTATGGGACACAGGCGCACGCTTGGCGCTGCTCCTTTGTTGATGCACGTGCAGCCACAGTGCACACAATTCACAAACACAGAAAATATTTTTTTATTTTGTTATGAGTGCCCTTTGGGGGTTACAGAACCCTTTAACGGACAAGCCAGCCGGCCCTTTACTTATGGGACACAGGCGCACGCTTGGCGCTGCTCCTTTGTTGATGCACGTGCAGCCACAGTGCACACAATTCAGAAACACAGAAAATATTTTTTTATTGTGTTTGGAGTGCACTTTGGGGGTTACAGCACCCTTTAACGGTCAAGCCAGACGGCCCTTTACTTATGACACAGGCGCACGCTTGGCACTACTTTGTTGATGCATGTGCGGCTACTGCGCACACAATTCGGAAACACAGAAAAAATATTTATTTTTTTTGCACTTGGGGGGAGCACCCCTGATGGACAGAGCACCCCCTGGACAACACTACAGCACCCCTTTAGGACTAGGACACTGCACAGGACTTTGGTGTGGACACAGCCCCTATGGACAACTGACTGCACAACACAGTCCAGCCAGCCCCTATGGACTTTGGAGGAGTGGACACAGCCCCTATGGACAACAGCAGCACAGCACAACACAGCCAGCCCCTATGGACTTTGGAGGAGTGGACACAGCCCATATGGACAACAGCAGCACAGCACAGCACAACACTACACTGCACTGCACTACACTACACAGCCCAGCCAGCCCTAACTCCCACCCTCCCTCTTCACTGTCCACAGCCGAGTGAGAAAATGGCGCCGACGCGGGTACCTTATATAGGATCCAAATCCCGCGAGACCCGGAAGGCGGGATGATGACGTTTTGTCTCGATTTCAGATCCGAGTCAGGCGGGAAAAGTCGAGCCTGACTCGGATCGGCCTCGGATAGGGGGGGTTTGGATTTCAGAAATCCGAACCCGCTCACGCCTAATTGAGATATATGTGTGTAGGGTGTATGGTTCCACCAGTAGTGTCCAATGAATGTTTATATTGACAGTGCTCACCTATCTTATACCAGCGCTGCCCATAGATACTGCTCTTTGCAGAACTGCCAGCATAGCTCCAGTATGACAAGAGAAAGACAGGTTTGCAGACTAACCCCATCCGTCACACCATTCTTCTAACCTAAGCATTTTCCTTTCACTGAAAAACTGCTACAGACTAATTGAATTATACTACTGCAGTCTCACTGGTTACTGTGGTTTTATTGATTGCAATGAATGCAGCATATAATTGATTGGCTGGCAAGAGAAGTGCCACTCCTGCAATGAGAGAGTTTGCAGAATCCATACTTGTTGCAACAGAAGTGTCATGTGAGGACATCAAGAATGACAACAAGATGAGTTGTGATTAGGCAACATGTTAAATTGTATTTACTGTAAAAGACGCACATCCACATGCTGATATTACTGAGCGATTGCATTATTTACGTCATCGTAATCGTGCAATCGCTCAGTAATCGTGCACATTAATGTCGGAAACGACCAGCGATGCGCGCTCCCGCTGATTGTTTCCGACAACAATCATTGGCTGAACATGCTGGTCAATCTGTCGATAACAACAGTGTAGGCACTGCAGGGGATCAGGAACAATGGTACAATTACGATGTCGTAATCGTACTGTCATTCTGCTGTCACGTAGTGGATACGCAGCTTTAGTGTTAGTGGTAAATGGAAAAAAAATCAGTTAGAAAGTAATGAAAAAGATCTTAGGGCCTGATTCATCATGGATCGCAACAGTGTACGCAGATCGGCCGATGGTGAGTACTGCGCATACATATGCATCGCAGTGCGCTTGCGTGAATTAGCAATGCGATCGCACTGCGATCATATATGCAGTTACAAGCCATTGCAGACCGAGGGACAGGATGTCAGCATTTGGGAGTGGTGCTGCATGTGTGCCAGTCCATTTAAACACCATTGAATGGGCGTTCATAAGTTAGTCATTGCAACGGCATACGCAGCTTGAGTACTCCTTGTGTGCGACAAGGTTAGCAATTCCTGAGTAAGGTCAGAGCTACTGTAATTGTGTGTGCGAGGGGCCGATGTTACTCGATGTATACGCAGGACTGCAAAGTATTACAGATGTGAGATAGCGGTAGTGGGCGTCTCTATGCTGGCTGTACGATGGTTTTGCAATTACATTCATTAGCATATTTTTGTAGCAGACTTGCCTGCTTAATCGCAGCTGCGATAGCAATAGCGATCCGTAGCAAATCAGGTAAAAAAACAACTGTAAAAGTAATAGAGCCTTGTGCCATGATGATCCTCATTTCAATAGCCAATCTACCCCACACTTCCCTAGAACATTTCTATTTCTTTTCATTTAAATGTTTCACTTTTTTCCTATTTACTTACTGTGACTATGCAGATTTGTGAGATTTTGGTGCATACGGCTACATGTGAATGGAGAGGCAGGACTATAGGGCAGATTCAGGTACATGCGCGATGCCATCTGCAGTTTGCATTACATATTGTTCTGCCCATTACGGTAGGCTGATTCTACTCGCAGCTCCATTGGATCTGGCCCTTAGAGACAAATGTAGCAAAGTGAGATGATCCTTATTTTCTGCATTTTCACTAAGCAGTATCATTTGCAGGTGCACAAGGGCCAGTGGCGTATCTAAAGTTGGTGGGGGTCCACACTACACACGTTTTTCAATGCTTACATCTTTCCGGAGTCCCACGTTGGCAGTGCCAGTGCTGCACAAATCACTGGCAAAATGGCATGGTGGCAATTCTCCTGGCGATCTGCCCATGCACAGTTGAAAAATTGGTGGAAAAATGGCAGAAGCCATTTTCTGCCTTTTGAGAAAGCCGCTGGTCTCGGTGAAACATGTTAAGGATAGACTGCATATACCCTTCAGTGCCTTTTCTACGCATATTGAGCATGCCTGCATTTCCGGATTCACTATCTGCCATAGTGAAGATCCTCTACTAAGTACGTGGTATATTGTCGGGCAGTGACTATATCATTTAAGCCTAAGGCTCAGTGGAATTGTATGCTACACTAAGCTGCTGAGCCGCTCTTTATCCACTGCTACCCGAACGGCTATAAGGACGAACAACGCTGTCGGATATTGGTACATCATCCTCTATTACCAGCATAGAGTGTGTCACGCCATACAAGATGTCAAGTCGCGGCTCCACAAGTGCGGCTACTCATAGCATAGCCGGGAGAGTGACGGATCGTGGAGCTGATGTAAACAGCCGGTATACATCTGGCAGGAGCAGCGGTCCCACTGCACTGCCGGAGCATGTATTTTGTTACAGCAAATAGATCTGCCATCTAACGGTTGGTGACTTAGGGGTCTATTTACTAAGCTTTGTTAAGAGATAAAGTGAACGGTGATAAGGTGCCAGCCAATCAGCTCCTAACTGCCATTTTTCAAACCCAGCCTGTGACATGGCAGTTAAGCGCTGATTGGCTGGTACCTTATCACCGTTTACTTTATCTCTTAACAAAGCTGAGTAAATAGACCCCTCAACATATATTGCCTAAATCTGTTCCAGTGCGTAAGTAATCTATCTACGTCATTACAAGTATTGGCAGAAGTAGACTCCAGCTATATTTTCTTAATTTACAGGCACTGGCCGATATTTCATGACTTTCTAGTCCACTGGATACTTTGTAACTTATACAGCCATTAGTAGGTATATTTTTGCCATTTAGGATACACATTATTTTAGCTGGTTCCTGCATCATTATATCCATTTCAAGCCTATTTTAAGCTGTTCAATATGTTAGATTTTATATAGATCTTCTATATGTTGTCTATATTATGTGACTGCATTTTATTTGCATGATATAATTATTGTATTGATATTTCTTAGATTGTATATTAAATAATATTATCATGTACTCATTTGAGTGGTGGAGGTGTATGTGTTTGCTTTTATCTGTTGCCATTTCCCCAGAGACCTGGGCATGTGCATTAGACTCTGGCACAAAAAATTCTTAAGCATCCATCCATATGAATAATATATATACTTACACCTCCTTACACCTGGAGGGAGATTTACTAAGGGTTAAGTTTATCCGATTTGCCTTTTTTCAGTCATAAAGCACAGATTTAGCAAGTCAGAGATTTACTAAGGGGCAATTCGCATAGATATCGCATGTCAAACCCTAATTTGCAAACCAAATCATCTCATCATCAGACCAAACATCCTTGGAATAAACCTTGACATCACTGCTGTTAGAGTCTGTGTTTATTGTGGACCCAGGGGTGGTAACAGGAATAAACACCGGAACAGGTTTAAACTGAAAAGTAGGTTGTTTAATGTGAATGTTGGTAGACAGGAACAATAAGATAAACTAAAGTCCAGTAATAACAAACTAATAAATGTAGCAGGAGGAAACTGTAGTGAGTGGGAATAAACAAATGTCCAGCACGGTGACAGAGATGAATAAGGTGAATCCAGATAGACTGTAAAGGTGAAATGGATATCCGGGTATGCCGACTAATGGCTGAGAGGGATATCCGGAAAAGCTGTGATGATGGCTGAAAAGAAAATCCGGTAATGCTGTGATGATGGCTGAAAGGAGAATCCGGTAATGCTGTGATGATGACTGAAAGGAGAATCCGGTAATGCTGTGATGATGACTGAAAGGAGAATCCGGTAATGCTGTGATGATGACTGTACAGGAATGGGTTAACTGCGGAGACAGGTTCAGGCAGGAGTGGGTCTGGTGGAAGGTGCAGGGCGATCTCCAGCTGAGTGCAAGACAAGGCAGAGTGGTGCAGGCTGCAGAGAGCCGAAGGCAGACAAGGAGCTAGGGTAAGCACTGGAGCACAGGTCTCAGGTTCAGGAGCGCAGGAACTCTCTCTCACAGCTGATGCTGTGAAACACATTGAACTGGCAACTACAGGATGCTCCAAACACCCTTAAGTACCCAGCAACAGAACGTGATAGGCCAGAGAGAGCAGGTGACCCACAGATGATTGGCTTGCTATGTCACATGGCCAAAGACAACATGGTGGCACCCAGACAGCCATGACGTGGAGACGCCACTAGTCTTACCCCTGTCAGGATGGCCCAACACTGGCAGACCTCTGCGCACATGAAAAGCCAATCTCCACACGCCAGCTCCCCTGCCAGAGGACCGTGCCACAGTGCCCTCATCAGTAAGGACCGCAAACCTACACATCGCAAAACCTGGGTCGTGACAACTGCAAATCACGAATTTACTAAGATTCATTTTGCAAACTTGCACCTAAATCACTAATCAATGAACAAAATGAATAGAGGAAAAAAAAATTATGTTCATGCAAATTCTGCACAGATCAGTGTGATCCATGAAGGTATTAATGTGAAAAGTGAATTTAAAGAGTTATTTTTTTAAATGACGTGGGTGCCCCCTAAAGCACAACCAGCACCAGTCTTTGTTAGCTGGTCCTGGTTGAGGAAATACAGGAGAAAAAACGGCATGGGAGTCCCCAGTATTTCTATGAACCAGCTCTGGGCTCCTAAGCCGGTCCTGGTTTAGGAAATACGGGGAAGAAAATGAGTAGGATTCCCCCATATTACTAGCGGGGGTGTAATTCTGCAGCCAGGGGACATGCTTGATGGGGTCTCTCAGCCAAACAATTATCAACCCCAAATAGTCAGCCCAGTCCAGGGATCCCTGGGAAGGTGGGGACCCCTCAATAAAGGATTCCACCCTCTCCAAGATACTCCACGCCAGTGCTGAAGCCCGGAGCTATGCCCCACATCCCAAGCCAGTGGATGCAGGGTTGATAGTGTTAAATAATATATATAAACTAATATTGTATTTTACAAGGGGACTAGAGGACTCAGAAAGCCTTCCTCACATGCTGTTACTTGGAGAACTACAAGTACCAGCATGCAGGGCATTAAGGGCCCGCTGGTACCACTAGTCCCCCTGACTCTGGAGCTGGACTGTATATGTAAATTTAGTGTAGCCTCCAGTCCACACAGCACAGCAGCGCTGCTAGCTACACTAGAGAGGACACAGTATGTATGTTGCTCTGGGCCTTGCCCCTAGCCACACCCCAATCACTGCCAACTGTGCTGCAGGGTTTTTTGCGCATGTGCAAATCATCTAAATTGTTCTTATTATCGAATACTTTTGATGCGATGGTTATTTACCATCGCATCAAAAGTTTCAATGGTGGAAGTCCAGCCACCATTTGATGGTGGGCTTCCGATGTCCGTCCCTATTTCCTACCTCCTAGAAAATAAAATTTTATTAGTCAGAATACTTAAAAATAGTGCCAGTCGATCTCAGGAGAACACACGGCAAGGATGGCATTTCGTGGAAAATTGCAATATTTTTACCTTTTTTTCAGGGGGAAGGGGGGGGGAGCACGGACCCCTTCTTAAATGTCTACCCTGAGGATTAGAATCTAACTGAGTTCAACAGAAGCGTTTTTATGTAAAAACAACTTCATTGCCAAAATATGGGCCCCAAAACCGTGCCTTTACCTCATTACAAAATATACTAATTTGTGTCCAATTTTCAAAACTTCAAGCACCTGCTTGAGATAGTAAAAATTATCCGACTGAGCTGAAATTTTGCACACAAGTTACTGTTATGGACCCACCACTTTTCCGGACTATTGGAGTTTCGAACTCACAATTTTGATTTTTTTCAACCCACCTGTATGCAGAATATGTTTACATCTGGGCATATACATTTACATACGTACAACATAGCTTTCTGTAATTCTGCCATGGGAATTTGTATGTCTTTACTCCCTGATAACACCAAGGTGACTCATTCATTAATTTATAATTAGACCAGCTACAGCTCACAGTCTAATCTGTGTTTTCTTTATTGTTGCAATGAAACCTTTATGTTCCAGCCTCTTTGTAATTATGCTATAATTATATCACAGCAATGGGATATTCATATCAAGCCAATAAAAGCTCTGCAGCCTGCAATCTCACCTAATCCAGTTCAGCGCTGCAAACCCTCCATACCTTATACTCAGTCTGCAATCTGCTGTTGCATTAGGAATCTATGCATTTTTTGATGACTGACTATTAAATACTGTACTCAGTCTTCCCTCCATTCATTCCATCTGCATCTATGAGGGTGACCTGTTTCTAAAAGATGAAGGAGATGATTCAAGCTCCTGCTGTCCTGTCATCATCCTCTCAAAGATGAGCTAATCCACATGGTTCCTGATTTTCTCACTTATTACCCTAGATTAATATAATGAAAGGACCACTACACCTCAAAATTTTAAATACTTATGTATGAAATTAATCATGAAGACAAAATATATGACTGGGTGTTAACAACTGCAGCTCTGTAACAATGTATTAAATGATTCTCCATCTATTCTATACGCATTCGGTATGAAAAGCCGGCTGCCGCATGACCGTCAGCTCGATTCCCGGCCCGACAAAACAGCAGAGCCTGGCAGCGGAAGCCCGACAGCGCTGGAAATCCCGATCGTCCCTAAGGTAAGTATAAACTAACCTAACCAACCCCTCTATCCCTCCTTAGGGGTGCCTAACCCTAACCTCCCCCCAAGTGTCTAACCCTAACCTCCCCCCTCTAAGTGCCTAACCCTAACCCCCCCTTCCCCGCTGCCTAGACCTAAGTCCACCCGGGGGGTGCCTAATCCTAAATCCCCCCCGGGGGTCCCTAACCCAAACCCTCCCTCCCCCTAGCCTAACCCTAACCCTCCCGGGGGGGTGCCTGACCCTAATTCCCCCCGGATGCCCTAAACCTAACCCATCCCCCCTCCCGTGTCCGCTCGCGGCGTCGGGAAAATGACAGGCGTCTAGATTTTAGATGCCTGTCATTTTAACCCTAGGCGGGATAGAGGATTCGGGTAGCCGGCGGTCGGGATTGCGGCCGCCCGTTTCCTAAACGTATCCCATTCTAGACAGCTGAAACTCCTTACACATCTTCAGAACAGTCAGGAACGTAGAGTGCTCACCTCCAGTGGACCCAGGGACAGGGGGGGACTAAGGGTACACCCGTACCGGGCCCAAGGTCCAGAGGGGCCCTGAGGCCCAGACGGGCACAAAGAGGGGCCGTGGACAGCAGACTTAGTGCTCCAGTCGTGACCGCCGATACCCATATCCGCCCAGCTCATTTGTACTCCGGCCCAGGCAGCGCTGGGCTTGACTTTCCAGTGGCTCAGATGCGGCCCGGGCTGGACATGACCTCTTCAGTAAGCAATGCAGCAGTGTGATGTCAAAGGCCATGCTGCAGCACATTGTCTCTGTCGGTCAGGCACGCAGTGAACTGCGCTGCAGTGGTAAGGGGCTGGGGGCAGAGGAAGGGGCTGGGACGGAGGAAGGGGGTGGGGGCAGAGGAAGGGGGTGGGGGCTGGGGATAATGAAGGGGCAGAGGGCTGGGGAAGGTGAAGGGGGCTGAAGGCTGAGTAAGATGAAGGGGGCTGATGGCTGGGGAAGGTGAAGGGGGCTGAAGGCTGGGGAAGGTGAAGGGGGCTGTAGGCTTGGGAAGGTGATGGGCTGAAGGCTGGGGAAGGTGAAGGGACTAAGGGCTGAGGAAGGTGAAGGGGGCTGAGGGCTGGGCAAGGTGAAGGTGGCTGAATGCTGGGGAAGGTGACGGGCTGAAGCATGGAGACAGCTGATCCAAAAATCAGCTGTCTCCCCAAAGTGTTTCACTGTTACTTTCAGAGGAGACAAGTGCGCATGTGTGACCTACGGGTCACGCATGTGCACAAGAGCGTATGGGGACATGGGCCATTCCGCAAGAGGAAGGTAAGCAGGAGATATCTGTTATATCTCCTGCTTTACCTTGAATGGCCCAATAACCTAATTTCTACAATTACAGGTGAAAATGTTAATTTTCCTCTGCTTTTGTAAAACTTAAGTGACGATGAATAGGCCGCTATATAACTCACTCCCTGTCCCTCCCTCTTTCTCTCCCTCTCTCCCTCCCTCCACTTCTCTCTCTATTACTCTGTCCCCTCCCTTCCTCTCTCTGTCTCTCTCTCTCCCTTCCCCCTGGCAAATTTATTGATGGGGCCCACACAACATAGTTGCCCTGGGGCCCCCACAAGTCTTAATACGGCCCTGGGCCACGTCATTACTTAGTGACGCGGCCTGGTATGTGATGTATGGCGGGAGACGGGCCCGGGAATAATCTGGGAACACTGGCTGGATGGCATTTTGACAGCTCCTGTGAGCTGCCAGCAGGATTGCCTGGTGGCACCATGCTGAGGACATGGTGGAGTAACTGGAGTGTCACGTGTGGCCGCGGTGATGTCATGACTCGGCCGGCCGATGGATGAAAAGCGTGGCAAGGGCAGGCGATAAGCTGTCTGGATGGACTGGATGCCATCTTTGGACATCTCATGATCTGCTGACAGACGCCATCTGCAGATGCCAGGGTATTACTATGAGTGGCATAATGTGTTTTAAGGGGCATTATTGTGTGTGTCATAATGTATAAGGGGCATTACTGTGTAGTATAATGTATAAGGGGCACTACAACTGCAGGGCATAATGTATAAGGGGCACTACTACTGTGTGGCATAACGTGAATGGGCTCTGGGTGGCATAACTGAATGGGCTCTACTGTGGTGTAAAGTGAATAAGGGACACTACTGTGTGACGTAACATGAAAAAGGGACACTACTGTGTGACGAAGCATGAAAAAGGGACACTACTGTGTGACGTAACATGAAAAAGGGACACTACTGCATGACGTAGCATGAAAAAGGGATACTACTGTGTGACGTAACATGAAAAAGGGACACTACTGTGTGACGTAACATGAATAAAAGACACTACTATGCAGTGTAGTGTGACGAAGGAACACTACCGTGTGGTGTAATGTGACTAAGAGACACTACTGTGTGACATAACGTGACTATGGGGCACTACTGTGTGACGTAATGTGAATAAGGGACACTACTGTGAAGTGTAGTGTGACGAAGGGACACTACTGTATGGTGTAATGTGACTAAGGGACACTACTGTATGACATAACATGACTATGGGGCCCTACTGTGTGACGCAACGTGATTGCTGACTCCCTGCTGCTTATTTTGAGCATTGTGATCGCTAATGCAGCATATACTTGTTCTGTATTCTATTGTACTGTAAGTCACTGGTTTCTTGTTCACTTATTTGTTTATGTATTGTACTTTGTAAGGTGCTGCTAAACACTTATGGCTCCATAGAAATATAGGATAATAATAATGTGACTAAGAGTCACTACTGTGTGGCATAACTTAAATTGGGGGTACTACTATGTGGTTACGCACCTTCCCAGCGAGACCACACCTGGATTTTTTTGCGCGTGCCTACGGCATGCGCTCACCCTTATTCACCTGTGGATTGCGGCACAAACGCTTTGGTGTGCACAGATGTGTCCTCTGCGCTCAGCACCCCTGCCCTAAAAAATTCCTACAGTAAACACTATCTAATCCTGTACAACTGCTAAGCCAGGGATGGATTGGTCATTTGGGAAAATGCCTTCCCTTTTCTTTGTGTGTAACCTACACGAGTAATGTCTGACTATGGCACATGTTTGAATCCCCTGCAGGATGAGCTCTGTTGTAGGTATTACATTTTTAATACAGAGAATGATGTGTACTTGTATGTTGTTCTAATATCAATTATATTTGTAAGAGAATAAACTAAGAAGTGGAAGGGGCCAGGAATAGTAAGGGGAGGAGTCTATATCAGGAGTCAGATGCTGACGCGAGGTGGGCCTGTGCGCTATTTAAATGCCAGGGCCTAATTTTAGTCCCAGTCTGGCCCTGTGCATGCGTGACCTTGGGTCACACATGCGCACAGCCGCCGGGGAGCTGGTGAGGAGGCGGTGGAGGGATCGCATAGTAAGAGAACAAGTGCCGTCTGAAGATGACGCTTGTTCTCGGAAGCAAACTCTGAAAGCTTTCAGTTTTCGGAGTTTGCTGAATACTAGGGGAGTCCGATAGAGCCCCTAGTGATGAATGACCCGGTAACTTAAAAGAGCGGAAACTAGCGTTTCCGCATGGTTACCGGGCCATTTATCGTTTGATGAATAGGCCCATCAGTCAGTTAGAATATAGACAAAGGGATTGTTCCTTGGTGTTGAGATATGTGACCCCTTTCTTACTGCTCGTTGTAAACTGTTATACCATTTTCTGTGCAACACTGGAATAGAGGGCCTGATTCAGAGCCGGACACTATTTGTGGACGGTCGTTCCAAAAAAGGGGCCAGCTATTTAAATTGAGTGCTCGATCTTTGTGGTTTGTTGATGCCTCTATGTCTGAGCGAGCGAACGAAAAATGCGCTCGCTATTTTGTAAAGACGCCGCTTTGCTGTTCGCATCACACGTCATCTCCGGTATTTATTAGATTAATCGGGTACATCGAAAGGCATCTGAACTGCTCGCAGTGCTTGTGGTAGGTTTTTCTTACTGCTATCACTGCGAGCAGTTCAGGCTAAAAGACAACCAAGTGACGTGGTCAATGACGCTCCTTTACTAATTATGCACTCCCATTAAACGCCCTTTTGACCGTTAGGCACGCCTGCATTCGGATCACCACTCCCCGTTTTCAAGCACCTTCCCCTGTTACCACCCACAAACGGTACATTCTGTCAATCAAATTAGCAGCCCCTCGCTGTTTTGCGAGCGCACGATTTCTGACCGCAATGACTGGTTTGCGCATGCGCATTACGACCCATACGCATGTGCAGTTGTGCGAACATCGCTCAGAGCGAACGAGCGGCCGTTTACGAGCGGCTCTGAATCAGGCCCAGAGCCCCTTCTGCTTGCAGCTTCACACCTCAAATATCCATGTGGCTTTAGCCTTCAGGAGCGAAGCATAGTGCAGTTTCTCACCTCTCCTCCTGCATTCTGACACTACAATCACTGGTACAGCCAATTATGCTACACTTTTCAAAGACCTATTTCAATTCCCTAATTAGTTTATCTATTAAATAAAATAACCCAGAATGGATACAAGTGAATTAGTCTGAGACAGAGGATTTATGGTACCACTAAGACAAATTATTCTCGCTTTAACCTAAACATGCTGAGAAGTCCCTGAATAGTCCTGCCTCGTATCTGGTATTATTTAATGTTTTGGTGTCAGCGACATAGACAGTCACATCCCTCTACGTTCTGCTTATCTCTCCTGCTGTGATGGACCTGCTAAATTGGTAGCAGTGGAGCAATAACAAATAACAATTTGCAGCATGCGGCTGCTTGATTACCATTGTAATAATCTTGGTTAATAAGAATATGACTGTGTGAGGAGGGGCCGGTTACAGGCATCTCATTAACTTTTTGATTAATTACTTTGCATAATGTCCTCGAGGGACCTTAGCGCTGTGAGTTCTGGATTCTCGTTTTATTTCCCCGGGTCTCCAGGACCTGCTTCACCTGAAGTTAATAACTTGTGTGTTGACATTTTAACAATAGGCTCCAATTAATCTGTAGTTTCCGGCTCAGCTCCTCCCTGCGAGTTTCCTATACCTTCGTTTACAATACTCATTCATTTTGCATTGTGCAGCGAACCTGTAATATCAGGGATCATCCGGACTTAGGCAGAGTTTTATGGGTGAGGGAGTTCTTTATAGAGTATTTTAAACTGATCTGCTGGAGATGTAGAAACACGTTACACACTAATCTGTGACTCATTATCGCTGTGATGCACTTTAGAGATTGTTCACCTAACAGGTGGGAGAGTGATTACAGTATATGTGACTTTTATACTGAATAAACCTACTTACTATTCATGAGACTGTTCTGCAGCTTTGCTGATCTCCAATAAATTAGACTCCTTTAAAGGAAAATACTGTAATGTGAGAAGTGACATAAAGGGGTACAGGGCCGGATTAAGGCTTGTGGGGTCCCTGGGGCAACTAAGTTGTGGGGCCCCCCACCAAGCCACACGGAGCCTACCCCCCCTCTCCCCCCCCACAAGAAGCCTACCCCTAACCCTCCTGATTACTTACCTTCTGGCTCTGTGTTGCGAATGCAGCAGCACAGCCAGCGCTGCTGTCCTCGGCTGTACCAGGACATAAAAACATTAATTATTGGCCTACAAAATGCCATTGTACCCACTGTCCACTTAACCACAGATATGTGGACAAGCGGTAGTGGGCAATCTAAAGATTATATGACTGTGACAGCCCACAGCAGTATCTAACAAACAACGCCAGCTCATTCAGAGGCAGGCTACTCTGTGTATCACCGGATTTAATAAGAGGTATACCTCTGACAACCTCTTAGAAAACCTGAGGTGTCATAGAAACATGGCTTACCCCACTTGGACTCTCCTCAGGATTTGTGATTTCTGATAACGCTGTAAATATTGTGAGAGCATTACAGCTGGGTGAATTTCCCCTGTATTGCTCACACAATCAACTTAGTGGTGCAGGGTTTTTAAAAAAATGACAGGGACATGCAGGAGATGCTGTCTGTGGCCCGAAAAATGTCAGGACATTTTCACATTCAGCAACAACATGCAAGAGATTGCAGCACCTGCAAGAACAGTTTACTATACCCTGCCATCAACTGAATCAGGATGTGGTAACAAGGTGGAACGCCACCCTTTATGTGCTTCAGCGGATGGAGAAATAGCAAAAAGCCATCCATAGCTATACAACAAGCCATGACATTGGGAGAGGAGGAGGAATGTACCTTAGCCCAGCACAGTGGAGAGTACTTTCTATCTTGTGCAAGGTGCTCAAACCATTTGAAGTATCCACATGTGAAGTGAGTGCTGACACTGCTAGCTTGAGTAAGGTGTTTCCCCTAATTAGGCTTTTGGAAAATCAGATGGAGAAATTGAAGGAGATTAAACAAAGCGAATCCGCAAAGTATGCTGGACTTGTAGATCAAGTCCTTTATTCGCTTCACCAGTATCCATGGGTGGCCAATATCTTGAAATCTGATCACTACATTTTAGCAACCATGCTTGATCCTATGTTTAAATTGTATGCTGTGCCTTTCTTTACAACTGACCCAATCTTAAAAGATGCAAAGAGTTCCTGGTGAGTAAGTTGCAGGCTTAAGTGACACATGTCACTATGATGTCTCCTCATTCAGATTCTTCAGCAGCAGCCAGAAAAAAATAAACTTTCCAAAAAGACCCAGTGGTGATGCAGATAAGTCAACCCAACATTTTGACATCTGGTTGGGTCTAAGAGTATTGCCCAACATTAGTGTCACCTCTACCGTAACTCTAACTGATACGATCACAATCCAAAGAATGGTGGAGGATTATTTTTATGACACCATACAAATAGACATGTCACAGAGTCCTTTCAAGTACTGGAAGGAAAAAAAGGCAATTTGGAGGCCCTTGTACAAACTGGCTTTGCATTACTTAAGCTGATCACCCTCCAGTGTATACTCGTAGAGAGATTTCAGCACACCTGGAAACCTTGTGAGCGAATGGCGTAGGGGGCTACTTCATCAAAATGTGGAAAAGATGATGTTCATCAAAATGAACAGGAAATTCCATGAGGAAGACCTTTCCTGGCAATTACATCACAGTACAGAGACTTCTGTAATGGTGGATTCCAGCGGAGATGAATTAATATTGTGTGAGGATGATGTACACACTGATGAGAGTTAGGATGGCAATGACAATGACATTTTACCACTGTAGAGCTGTTGCCTTAAGCCGATTGGTTGCTTGTTTTGTGGGGTCCAAAACAAACCAAGCACTTCAGCCACAAAAGTGGCAGTCTCTGTCGCTGAGAGCTTGGTTTTTTAAAGTGCGCATGTTCTTTTTAATATCCAACATAAGGGTGTGTGGGAGGGCCCAAGGACAATTCCATCTTGCACTACCTTTCATTTCTGCCACTGCTGTGTGGCAATGTTTCATAGATGTGCTTTAAACTATGGTGTCTGTGCCGCTGCTCTGTCGCTTAGTAACTAGACAGCTCACTGCAGCTTTTGGCCAATAATGGTGAAAACTATTTTGTGAGCTGTGAGGTGGTCAAAATTGACTGTAAATGACTGTAAATTAATATTATTGAGGTTAATAATACTGTAGAAACAAAAAAAAGACCAAATTATGTGATTTTAGCTTTTTTTTTTTACTTTTTGTAAGCACTACAAATCCAAAACCAGTCACAGTGGTTTGGCATATCCAAAGTCAGACGACAAATCAGAGCCAAATCCAAAAAAAATGGTCCGGCGCACATCTCTAATAGGAGCAGGGCCACATGGCTACCACCAATAGCCTTATTACTGTCTTTATGTGACTGCGCGTCCCATTTCACACCATACTTGCTGACTTTTACTCCTTTCCGGGAGAAGCCCTGAGAGGAGATTATTATTTACTACCAGCTATTTATATAGCGCACACATATTCCGCAGCTCTTTACAGAGAATAGTTTGCCATTCACATCAGTCCCTGCCCCAGTGGAGCTTACAATCTATGTTCCCTATCACATGCTCACACACATACACACTAGGGTTATTTTTTTTGTTTGGAGCCAATTAACCTACCAGTATATTTTTGGAGTGTGGGAGGAAACCAGAGTACCCGGAGGAAACCAAAGCAAGCACAGGGAGAATATACAAACTCCACACAGTTAGGGCCATGGTGGGAATTGAACCCACAACCTAAGTGCTGTGAGGCAGCAACGCTAACCGTTACACCGTCTGTGCTGTGAGATGTAGCTGACAGCTTCGGGTAGTGGGCCGAGCTCTCCACGTCATTAACGATTCATGTCATTTTAGCCAAGCCCCTCCGTATGGACCTGCAAATTCTCTGTATAATCTCTTCATCCTGCCCACTTCACTAGGATTTGGATTCAATAGGAAGTGGGTTGGATGCGGGAGATTCACCTACTCATCTGAAGGTGCAAGAGACTACCCAAAAAATTAGGAGCCTCCCGCAACTTCCCGGGAGAGTAGTGTAGCACATGCACACTAGCCTTCAACACGGCAGCGGCAGGATGTTCAGCAGAGGACATCAAGGCGATGCATATGTATTATCTTTACTGAAATAGAAAAACTGTATTCTCAAACCTTTCTGATGAGCAAAGATATTGTCCCACTTACAGAAAGCTTGTTTCCTAACATATTTCTCTATTCAAAGCTTTTACAATCATTAACAAACACTAGCCCTTAGTGCTGTTTCTTGATGTGGTTGTGCAGGGATCGTGTATACAGGTATCATGATATGTCTGTACAATACACTATTTTCCTTTGGATAGGTAATGATATGATACCAGGTGCCTCATTTAGATGTGGTCTTGATCCATATTGAAATGTTTAGTAAAATCAATAATAATTTGAGTATTGCAGCTATCTAAAAGAAGGGTTACAGTGATATGTGGTAGCAAGGTCGTTACCCACTCATGTGCATATAACTGTGGGCCTGATCCAGACCCGGTCGCAAGAGCTGAGCGCTCGCAACTGGGTCGATGGTGGCCCACAGCGCATGCGCACAACGGAGACGGCTCCGTCGTGCGCATGCGCGAGACTCGGCTAGAGACGGGCAATCCATCACTCCAGGTCTTGCACCAAAGTGGGCGAGCTGTCGATGTTGAGTGACAGCTCGCCCCCTTTCGTGGGCGGGCCAGGGGGTGGTGTCAGTTGAGAGCTTCCAGCTCTGTTAGAGCCGAAAGCTCTCTGGGGCTTGCGATGAACGAGACCCTACCACAAGGGTCTCGTCGCAAGCCCGATGGTCGCGATGGGCTTGACCATCGCGACCATCATCCTGGCAGCTCGCTATAGCTGTGGGTGGTCACCCACAACTATGCGAGTGGCCAGGAGGCCACACACACACACAAAAAAAAAAAAACGCCCAGATTCAGAGCGAGCGCTCTTTCAGAGCGTCCGGCTCTGAATCAGGGCCTGTGTCCCTTCTTTTAACCAGAAGAGAACCCTTGCTGAGATGTCATACTGTAGTATGGTAATTTGACTGGTAGAACATATGCACCAATATATAGGGAGAGATGTACTGTATCAAACATTCGAGAGAGATGAAGTGGAGAAGTTGCTTATAACAACCAATCAGCTAATAACTGTCATTTTATAGACTGTTCTAAATAAATGACAGCTAGACCCTGATTGGTTGCTATGGGCATCATCTCCACCTAATCTCATTGAAAGGTTTGATACATCTTCCCTATAATGTTTGTTACAGCTAGATCTTAGTAAATAGACATATAAGTATTTAAATAGATTTGTACTTTTCCCTTTATAAATACAACTAGAGGACTTTCTCCCATGTTTTGCCAATGACTCTATGCTTCCTATATGTTTAATCACTTTATGTTTATTCTGATTTAGAAATGTTATATACACCTGCTCACCTTCACCTGCCTCTCGTGATAGGTGACAGGTTCACACAATACTAAACTACTGTCCTTTCTGGATATCTTTTTACTTGGCCGGGCCTCAACCCAAGCCTTCATCATCTACCAGGAAAGGTGATTAATCAGTGATCAGCATGGGAATACCCCTATGACCTAATGCAGTGGTTCTCAAACACAGTCCTGAAGGCGCCCTAAATGTCCAAGTTTTAAGGATATACATTATTGACATTTTACTCTCACTCACTGAATACAATAACACATAAGTATTAAAAAAAAAAAGGAATGACCTTCATAAGGTTTATGATAATAATGTTAATAAAGGAATAGAAAAGAAGTTGGATAGACAAGATATCAACAACTATCAATCTCTTATTCCCTACACTGCGAACAGTTCTATGATCACACAATTAATGATATGCCTCAATGGACTCTTACCTAAGATGCATTGTTTCAAATATGTAAAACACCCAACTACACCCCCTCCCCCATTGTTCCCCTATATTCATTTCCAACCCCTTTCTCTTAACCAAAATGTCACAAATCCACAACTTCCTTCACCCCAAATGCTAAACCACCTATGAACCCTGAACACCAAAACCCTATATCCATTTCTGTATGATCGCTGATCACCAAAACCCTGATATTACCTATGAATAACCTTACCCCATTTCACTCCAACAATCAACCCACACATTCACGCTTTAATTAAAAAGAGTAATATTATACTCTAAACCAATTTAAGGTCCACTTCAGTCTCTTAATCTAATAGCCATGATTATGTTGGTGCAATTTGGACATGTTGGACCTGGGTCTGCTCATTCTAGTTGATGATGCTTAGAACTACTCTTGAACAGTCTATAATTTTCATTTCTAACAATAAAGTTCATGGCTCACACATATAAATTTAAGCTGAGTATTCTACTTTTGATAGCAATAACTCCATATTTATACTTGATCTGCACAGTATGTGCTGCTCAGGTGATGCAACACTTTGCATCACTTTACAAATGATTATTTCCTCTACTTAGGTATATTTGGAAAGTACAATTATGTGACTGAAAACCAGAGGAATTTGAAATTCACTAATTGTCTCTCCTATGCAGTTGTAATACAGTACTTTGCGTATATAAATAAGATACATTTGCGGCAAGCTTTTTAGAGTTTTTTTTCAAATTTTCACTCAGCAATTGCAAAGCAGGACAGTCTGTATTTTACTATATGTATTTGACTGTCACTAGTGTGACAAGCACTGTGAGGCTTCTTTGTATTTACTAACATGTGGTGCATATGACTGTCCTAACACCGTTAACCAAAGGGCCTACTTTAGGAACTTTAAAAACAACTTCTGTTTGTCTCACTTTCTGCCTTCTTCACACTCTGGAGGCACAGACCAATCAAGGAACTTTTGAGTTATACCCTTTTTCACCACGGTAAAAACTTTGGTTATAGCCGTGTCAACCCGGGTCGCGGCTCAGTGGAAAAGACTCCAAGGAAAAAATCCAGAGTCAATTAATCCGCCATTTTTTCCCAGGTTTCGAGCAGGGTTTTACATGGGTAAAAACTGGGTCAGGCTTAGCGTAAATCGTTAAGGCTGTGGGGTGGGAGGTTAGGGATAGGCTGTGGTGGGGGGAGATTAGGGTTAGGCTGTGGGGTGGGAGTTCATACCTCCCAACATGACCCTCTCCAGGAGGGACACAGGACCTCATTCAGAGTCGGTCGAAGCGGCCGCACGGTCGTACGCCACCGATGTTCGCTATACTGCGCATGCGTAAAGTTCGCAATGCGCGTACGCAAACTAGCCGCTACAATCAGAAATTTCTCTCTCCTTGAACACAGCCAGGTCGGTAGTTTGAGTGACAGATTGAGGCGTTTGTGGGTGGTAACAGGGGAAGGTGCTTGAAAACGGGGGAGTGGAGATCCGAATGCAGGCGTGCCTAATTATACGAACGGCGTTTTATGGGAGTGCATACGGTTTATGGGAGTGCATAATTAACGAAGTAGCATCATGGCACATGTGACATGGGAGGTTTTTACACTGACATGATCGTAGAGCTTAAGAGAAGGTATGGTCAACCTTAAGCTCTACGACCAGTTCCGATGGTTCCCGATAGTCTCGATTAATCCTTATATGCCCGGAGATGACGTGCAATGCGTACGAGAAGGGGGCGTATTTTTTTGAATTCCGGCCGCATCCTCCCCTTGGTCGGCCAGCTACCGATCCGAACTTAGGGACGCAACTTGCGAGGGAATCATTTGCATATCTGGCCCCTTTTCCCGTACGACCGTGCAGCCGCTTTGACCGACTCTGAATGAGGTCCACAATGCTCTGGTCCTGGACTTCCCTGGTAATTTATGATTGGTGGAGGCTCCAGAGCTGGGGCTGCAGCACAGTCCAAAATTCAAATAGGGGAGTCACACCAACTGCCAGTGAGTCCCAGCCAGTCATGTGTGGCAGTGTGTGAAATGACAGTTGGTGTGGCTCCCCTATTTGAATTTTGAACTGTGCTGCAGCCCCTCCTCTTACCAGGGAAGTCCAGGACCAGAGCATTGTGTCCCTCCTGGAGAGGGTCATGTTGGGAGGTATGAGAGTTTAGGGATAGGCTGCGTGGAGGAGGTTAGGGTTGGGTATTAGAGGGAGGGTTGGGGATTAGGGAATGCAGAAATATATTTCCCTGAACTCCAAACTATTTAAAGTCTGACCTGGAAGTGGTGGTCACATGACCGCCAGAAGCTGTGCTGGAGCCGCTGAAACCACCTGTAGCAGCTAAGTCACCAATGGGCCACCAGGGACAATACAGTATGTTGACATTCTAACATGTCGACACTTCACCACTGTCGACACCATGTTATGACCATGTTGACTTCCTCAATGACTATCGACATATCGTACCACACCCATTTTATGCTTGATCAAGCTTTATGTTAACAATTTTTTTCTTGTGACAGCATTACCATTGCAATCTATTTACAATTTTCTGGGTATGTTGATTCTAATTATACCCAGTACTACATCCTGTGCGCACTCTCCCAAATCACAAATCATGTATTGCATCATCGGTCCACTTTCTTTTCAACTGTGGGGTTCCAGCTCCAGTATAACTATAATAAGCAGAATGTATTATTTAGTGTCACAATCATTTTATACCATGTGCTTGTACAGTGCAGGAGTAACAACCTCAATGGGGACTGGACACCTCACTCACTCTCATGTGTTTGAAGCTTAGTTTTCTCACACCATGAAATCCAAATGATACATCTTTTGTCATGCAAAATGCTGTGAAATAGTTACTGCATACTATTATTTACAAATCTTGCCAGTTCAATCTGAATTATGGAAAAATAATTATTCTAAGTGAAAAATTTCCGGTGGCTAAAACCAGGGCCGTCCTGGGACAATCGTGATATATGAGAGTCATATCCATTATAAATCTTCTAATCACTGTTTGTAATTAGCCTCATTTGTTGCTATGGAAACTACACCAGAACTAGGCCGCAGTGGAGCCTCCTCACTCTACTGCCTAGGTCTTTCAGATAATTAATGTAACATGGAATAAAAAGAGATGAGGTTGGAGATTAACATGATATATACCACAAACATAAAAACATTATGAAATTTAGAACTGTCAGAACAGCATATCTCCACGCTGAACGTTTTAAAACCACCTTAAATACCATTAGGCTACGCTACTCCTCTCCTAGCCAGTATAACTGACTTCTTTTATAATGATTTTTATGTCATCTTTTTCACCCATCTAATACATGAAAAAAACACATTAATGAATAATACTATAAAAAAGGCTTATGGGGACGATTGTAGCACTGCTACCCCCAGGGACTAAAATGCACACCTCTTCGACCTAGCCAAAAGCACCTGAGTACCACACTACTGTATGGGATCTATTTATCAAGCCGTGAAAGGCGTGGAGAAGTGGACCAGTGGAGAAGTTGCCCATAGCAACCATTCAGCTCCTACCTATTATTTTATAGACTGTACTTGATAAATGCTACTAAAAAACTGATTGGTTGCTATGGACAACTTCTCCACTTGTTCACTTCTCCACACTTTTCACTGCTTGATAAACAGACCCCGCTGGGGCTTATTTATCATCGGGGGCCCACCCCCGCCTCCCCCCATGATTAACTCGCCATGAGTTTTGGCGGTGGATACATAATTACAGGAGCAATTCAGTATTGCTCTGGGTGCTGGGAATCAGTGACATTTAAAGATGGCGGTGATCCCCAGGAGGCAAACTCTGAAATCATTCAGTTTTTGAAGACTGCTGAATATTAGGTGGCCCTATCTGGCACCTAATATTAAATGGGCCTGTTACATAAAACATGCAGAAACTAGCACCTCTGTAAGTGTATCGGGCCCATCAGGGCCGGGCACTAGGGGTGTTCAACCACTGCAGTCGAACAGGGGCGCCACCCATAGAGGGCGCACTCCTCCCCAACATCCTAATTTTAGCAGGACAGTACTGTCCTGCCGTTCCACCCAGGGCCCGAAGTGGCCTGCGGGTGGTGAAATCGGGAGGTTGGGGACCCCCACCGCCGTAGCTGTGCGACTGTGTCGGACCCTGGAGTCTGAATGGATGCTGCGCACATGCGTGCGGCATCCATTCAGTGATGGGGAGAGGACTGGGGAAAGCCCAACTAGTGAGGCTCCCCCCAGCCTGACGTTATTTGGAGGCATGCCATGCGGGCACGCCTCCAAATAATGTCACATTGGGGGCGTGGCCTATGGTAATTAGGCCACGCTCCTTTTTTTGGTCCCGATGTGACGGCGCACTTTGTAGAGCTGGCACAGGGTGCACCGAATCCTGGAGCTGGCCCTGGGGCCCATTAGTGATGTTGAATAGGCCCCAGTGTCATAACAAGGGTGGGGTAAGCAGGACACATGTCCTGGGCGCCAGGGCAGGAGGGAACGCTCACATTTTAGCACTCCCCTTCATCGTAGAAAATACCGGCAACAAGTCCTCACTCCTGCTTGTGATACACTTACACACAGGGAAAGCTAGCTGAAGGGTCAGTCCTGTCCATGATGTAGTTTTCCTCCTCCATCAGCAAATGAAGTTTTTACCAGCATTGAGGGGCTGTCAGTCTGCTGCCTGGCCAAGCCGGGGCCATTCTCCATGTCAGGTCATTTTTATTTCAATAATAAAGTACAGTATACTGTACTGTGGGTTTAAGTCAAAGATCCACTGTACATCGTTACTGTGACAAAATCACTGCTCTGTTGAATCACATGGGCTTTATACAATTGGGGGGTTCTCTTGCCAAGATTTTCACTTAACCACATCATAAGTATCATCATGAGCTTTATTAATAATAATATACATTATAGAACATTGCAAAGCTGCTGCATTTGTTTGCATTACTGTGCATTTTATTTATTTTAATGAACAATCTGTCTGGTTTCTTTTATGTCTTTATTTTTACATCATACGAGTATATCTGGGTTTAGAAAGACAATAATGCTAGAAGCCCTAATTCAGAAGTAACTGGCCCTGTGCTTCAAGTCGTGGACTAATGGTGGGGCTACTGTATGTAACTGTGGATGGCACAGACATATAAAGTATTGCTGAGTGTATGATTATATGGTATTTATATCTTTATATTGGAACCACAAGTGCCAGCATGCCCGGACATTAAGGGCCCGCTGACACCTGACATCCCTTTGTAAAAATGTTTTAAATAATGTCAGTACATGGACACCGAATGGGGTATTCCTTTATTTAAACATTTAAAAAAAAAAAGACATACCAACCCATGGATCTGATCCTCCTTGTTCCATGTAGAAGTCCACTGGTCTTCTTAAAATGAAAAAACATATAACCTGACACCATTCAGATGGTACCTGCTGCACAGTACTTGCATGAAGTGGAGGTCATTCCTAATCCCTGGCATTAGAAGGAATGGGGAAAGAGCTGATTGACTGAGAGCATGGGAACCGGAGCTATACTGTGTCTCCCTGCTATAGTGTAATGGTGCATACACACAGTCAGATTTTTCTTCAGATCTGAACGATAATGATTGAAAAAATCGTTCAATTGTTCATATCTGAAGGAAAATTTGACATATCTGACATGTCTGAACGATGAACGATGCGCGTTCCCGATGGTCAGATAACGATATCTGACATCTGATGTGTTTGCAGTCAGATTTGGACGATTCCATTCATTTTAATGCAGTCAAAAATCATTTGTAGTTCAAATATTTCAAATCATTGGTCAAATCGTTCATCAAATCGTTCAGATCATTCAAATCGTTCAATCGTTCATCTGACACATCAGACAAATCTGACCGTGTGTATGCACCATAAGCCCCACAGCTGGTGCAGCCCAGTGCTGTTTACTGGAAAAATGGGAGGACCCCATGCAGGTCCCCTCCCACCCTGGATTTCCAGTACCAGACTGGAGTCAGAGGTCCAAGGTTGGCTATGTTTTTGAGTCGGGACCCCACTATTTTTTTTCATTTAATATTAACCCTTTATTTACTCTTTAACACACCAAAGCCTGCACAGGTCAGACTGATTTGAGCAGTGTTTTGAATCTGCTGCCAACTGTCATCAGATTCCTAATTCTAAATGGCTGCGGAGTCTATTGTAAAGTGGGCAATCCGACTGAAATCGCACATGGAAGAAAATAGACTCTTTCAAATGCAGCGTAGTAAATTTGTGATTCTGACATTCTAAACTGCCGGCGATGTCCAACGATTTGGTTTAGAAGTCAAACTCGTTTCTAAGTAAATTTACCCCCCAGTCTCACAAGGCAAGGATTATTTTACCTCACGAGGCTGACTGCTCTGTAGGCAGCCTGTCATGCACTAATGTTACAGCCCTTTAAGCTGGAGTCAGACAGCTAAAGCATCCTACTGTAGCACAGCACTGTATGCCCACCCTCCTCCACTTCCCACCTCTTCTGCTGTTAACTTAAATAAAAACATTGTTGTTATATTGAAAAATAAAAATCACCTCTGGGCAGCCCCATCAGGACACAACCTACCAGGATAATTCCTTATAAACCTTATGTTCAATCAGCCCTTAATAATCGCATACAGCACCTCTCATTGTCCTGCCATCCCACCTGCAGGCCAAAGAAGGAAAAAGGTTGGGAGGTCACTCTTTGCTATGCAGAGCAGTGGGGAATAAATGGCTCATGCATGTGCTCAGTAGTTTATGTAGAGGCTGGTGGCCCACCCGCAGAGTGACAAGGTACAGGGGCTTGAGGTGCAGCCATATTCCCATCTTGTCATGCAACATTATTCTTAGCGAGACCCTACTCTGGCGGAGAATAATTAATGGCTGTCCTTCAACTTTCCTTTGGAAGAAGAATCTGGACCTCATGCGGAAGAGAACTGCATGCACAGAGCAGGAAGGGAGCTGTAGGTTTGGAGAAAGCGAAGACCATCTAGCACCTTGCTGGTTTTGCCTTCCTTTTTATGCTCCTGCATGTCAGGATTCTGTATGAGGATTTTTTTCATTGCAAATTGCCATGAACGTCTACAGGAAGGGCAAGATTAGGAAGATGAAGGTTTGTCCCATGTAGTCCATTGGCTGCTCCATTTTTCTGGGCAGACTGCTGCATTCTTCAATAGCCAGAGGCAGATAACTTCTACTTTACATCTGATACTTACAAACACAACATGCCAGTATGCCATACATAATCAAAATTACTTGAATACTTAGGCCAAGGTTCATTATATTACAGTGCATCAGACATGTGCAGTGCACACCTAACAGAGGAAAGCAGCTACAGTAATGTACATACATCTAAATAGATACATGCTTCAGAGGAGGTAGGCGAATGCGTGACGTGCTCAGGTGGGGGTATGATGTGGGGGCGGATTGAGTCGGCCATTGGGGCGGACAGAGGAGTGATGTGAGTGCCCGGAGGCAGAGCTACACGGAGGGCCATGAATTCCAGAACCTCTCATCCTGGATGAGCAAGCCCCTCGACTCCAATAGATCTTGCCATCTCTAGACTGTCCGGAGGAATCCCAGATTTGTGGTAACCCTAGACATACTACCCTGCACTATGGACAAACAATGCTATCCATAGATGAGCGAGGGCACTAAATGTGGCCTATCTCCTCCATATTGGCATGACCACACATGAGAGCAGCCTGGTTTGAAAGAGTACCCTCTTGCAAATGCTCCCATAGTAGCTAATGACTGTATGTGATCAACAGACAATGACACTGAACGCTACACAAAGAAATCTACAGGTTAGGTGGATATAATGCTCAGATCTCCCCATTCTGAGTCAAATAACATAAAAAAATAAGGGCTTCCTAATTTAAAATAGCAATTTTTCTAATTTTTAAAATGGTATGCCATGTTGGTCTGTCACCTTATTCCTACACAATGAAAGTGTTTAGTTTAAGATGGCGAAAACTAGCAAAAAAAAATAACATAAAAATTATAATTTTCAAGTGTAGATTATATTCTGAAAAGTTACTGTATGGGTAAAATCCTGCTTTTTGCTGTTCTGGAAGGTGAATTAATGCCAAAACAAATTATAATTTATAGTTAAATGATACTGTTTGAAACAAGGATTTTAAAAATTTCTGTCTGAAAATACAAAACTGTCTTTCACCAAACATTCTGTTAATGGAAACATATTGAATAAAAGCAGTGAATTAATGTACATTGCAAACGACTTATGTGACATAAATTGTATTTTCTTGAGACCTCTTCTTGTCTTATGTAATCCATGTGATGCTGTGTGATTACCTGTTGACATGTCTCCCAAAACTAGAAATGTCTCAAGAGGAACACTTAATATTACTAAAAAAAGACACATTGCTCGCAGCACATATCCTGGCACAAACAATGCAAGGCATAAGCCAATATTTTACTATATACAATAGACTTAGTTCATGTGGAAGAAAAAAAAAGAGCCAGGGCTGAATTTACATTTTAGAACACCATAGGCCAGTGGAATTGATAACACCCTAAGGGAGGCATACAGTGTATAGGAACCTTTTGTGATAGTCTGTCAGCACATTAATAGCTGAAATAGTAAATAGACAAACTGTGACTGTATTTCAGAGTTGTGGAATTATATTGTAACAGCTCAAACCACAAATAATACACTATGGGGTATATGTACTAAGCCTTGGAAAGTGATAAAGGGGATAGAGATAAGGGAGCTCATTCAGACCCCCTCACTAGATGCGTTCGCTCGTAGCCTGCGTATGCAAATCCAGTGCATGCCCAACAAGGCAGGCGATCGCATGGCAAGGCATTAGCATGCCCACTATGTCTTGGCATATGATCACTTAGTGTATGCAGACGCCCACCAGCCATTCTTAAGACGCCTTTCTTGCGCACGTCATCTCCTGGAAGTGCTTAAAAACATTGGCATCGGATGTTATCACAGCGCTTGAGGTTGCCTATACCCTGCCGCAAGCATTGCGATCACTTCAGAGTGAATTCCCACCAAGTGACGTGTACTATGACGCTGCCTTTTACTTATGAAACGGAGTTGAAACACTCAGGCACACTTGTGTTCGCACCTCCACTCCCCCATTTCCAGTGGACTGCCCCTGTTACCACTCACAAACGGCTTTTCCTGTCACTCACTCTGCTGGGCTGTCTATGCGCAACAAGCGAACGCATTCTGATCTTTCGCAGTGGTTTGCACACGCGCATTGCGATGCATGCGCAGATTGAAACTATCGGTCATCTACGAGCGTTCCCATCCTAGCGAGCAGGTATGAATCAGCTCCTTAGTACCAACCAATCAGCTCCTACCTGTCATTTTTCAAACACAGATGGTAAAGTGACATTTAGGAGCTGATTAGTTGGTACTTTATCTATCTCCACTTTATCTCTTTCCAAGGCCTAGTACATCTCCCCCTAAGTGTACTGATATCATTTCCTGACCATCACGACACATAATACATACATTATATTTAGCTCAAAATAAATGGTTATCTCTATGGATATATGCAATTAAACGTATTTCTGGAATTTATCTGTGATGTTCCAGCCAGATGTGATAGCTGTTTATTACGCATGACATGTTAGGAATATTCAGTAAGCCTATACAGTACTTGCTACTTACTTATTCCACACACTGCAACATTTCCAGGACAGGGACAGTAGGCTGGCACATCTCCATGTAATGCACATAAACTACACTGCATATGCAGAATGCTGTTGTGTAATACATTATCTGGCCTCCGAATATGACCATAGTACAAGTTTTGCATAGAAAATAGGACAAGTGGCACTGTGCTGCTGTACAGTATAGAAAACCCCAGGAACGTTGTAAAGGACAAAACTGGGGCATTTCTATATGCATGCACTGTCCCCAAAGGCTAGGGATCCTTGTTATTAACACTTTGCTCCCATAGGGCATTGTGTAAAAGGTCAATAAATACATGAATAGGTGGAAAGTCATTATTATGATATTCGTTGAGTTGTAATGTGCTACCGTGCTCCACAGCACTGGGCAGTGGGCAAATATGGCATACTTAAAACAGGGACATACAAGGGAGACAAAATAAATATAGACATGAAAGAAATCATAAGGAGGGACCTGGTAATGTGAGACAACTTGCACTCTGAGGGGTATAATTCTAAAGTGCAGGTTTTTAGAAGTGGAGATGTTGCCCATAGCAGCCAATCAGATTCTAGCTATTATTTTCTAGAAGGTGCTAGATAAATAGAACCTGATTGGTTGCTATGGGCAACATCTCCATTTCTAAAAACCTGCATTTTACTAAATATAACCCTGAGACTGCCAAAACTAGAGTGAGTTTGGCTCATTTGTGGGTAGTATAGAGAGAAGCTAAGTAAACTCTAATAGAGAGATGAGTTTTCAGAGAATGTTTAAAGATTTGAAGGCTGTGGATAAATGTGGTACCCCAGACCATAGGTGTGCTTACCGATGCTAGTTCCTATGTGAGATATAGTTTTATGCATACATATGTAACACCGCAAACCTGGTGACCTTAGAGTAGGTGTTGGATCCCTGGTTCCTTTCTTCTTCACAGAGAGGTAAGGAGGTAAGCACACCGGATTTGCAGGGTCGTATGAAGTAATTTATTACAGCAAAGAAAACATACAGTATTAATTCAAACTTTCAAACGTAATAATAGCAACCTTTGCTGCTGTCAAAATTTCACAATAACATTTCTTGAAGAAAAGAGCAATTTTTATTATGCTGGAACATAGGGCCTGATTCAGAGCCGTTCGCTATTTGTGGTCGTTCATTCAAAAACAAGGGGTGGCTATTCAAATGATCCATTCGCAAATTGCAGTCTGTTCCCACCTCTAAGTCTAAACGAGCGAGCAAAACATACGCTCGTTTTTTTGATAAAAACGCCCCCTGGCCGGACGCACCATACGTCATGTCCGCTATTTATTAGATTAATCGAGTACATCGTACAGCGTATGAACTGCTCGCTAGTCTTGTGGTTGGTGTTTTCAACCGCTATTTTGCGAGCAGTTCTGAGTTAAAAAAAAACAAGTGACGTGGTCAATGACGCTGCTGTATTAATTATGCACTCCCTTAAAACACCCGTTTTGACCTTTAAGCACGCCTGCGTTCGGATCTCCACTCCCCGTTTTCAAGCACCTTCCCCTGTTACCACCCACATACGCCTCATTCTGTCACTCAAAATAGCAGGCCCTCGCTATATTGCGTACCAACGATTTTCGGCCGCACTGACTGGTTCGCGCATGCGTACTAAAAACCGTACGCATGCGCAGATGTGCGAACATCGCTCGGAACGAGCGTACTGCCGCTAGCGAGTGGCTCTGAATGAGGGCCATAGCCTCCCTTCTACCGATGGATCTCTCTCTCTCTCTCTCTCTCTCTCTCTCTCTCTCTCTCTCTCTGTTCCTATAGGTCTCAAAAGGTTAATACATTTAGCACATTTAAACAACAATTTATTACCATACATAACACCAGTATCATCGATGTTCTTCTCCAATTTACAACAACAGAGTGTAACTACGGCTAACTAAACATCCTATCTTACTAACTTAGAATTAAGTGCTTTTCTGGCCAGAAAACTAGTAGTTCATGAATACCTGTAGCACTAAGGACCTCATTCAGAGTCGGTCGAAGCGGCAGCACGGTCGTACGGGAAAAGGGGCCGGATATGCAAATGATTCCCTCGCAAGTTGCGTCCCTAAGTTCGGATCGGTAGCTGGCCGACCAAGGGGAGGAAGCGACCGGAATTCAAAAAAATACGCCCCCTTCTCGTACGCATTGCACGTCATCTCCGGGCATATAAGGATTAATCGAGACCATCGGGAACCATCGGAACTGGTCGTAGAGCTTAAGGTTGACCATACCCTCTCTTAAGCTCTATGATCATGTCAGTGTAAAAACCTCCCATGTCACATGTGCCATGACGCTACTTTGTTAATTATGCACTCCCATAAACCGTATGCACTCCCATAAAATGCCGTTCGCATAATTAGGCACGCCTGCGTTCGGATCTCCACTCCCCTGTTTTCAAGCACCTTCCCCTGTTACCACCACAAACGCCTCCATCTGTCACTCAAACTACCGACCTGGCTGTGTTCAAGGAGAGAGAAATTTCTGATCATAGTGGCTAGTTTGCGCACGCGCATTGCGAACTTTACGCATGGGCAGTATAGCGAACATCGGTGGCGTACGACCGTGCGGCCGCTTCGACCGACTCTGAATGAGGTCCTAAGTCTCTATAAGTGTACACACGTTGCCCGGGTTATTAGTTGATAACACTGACTTTAAACTGTCCTCAGTAGGTACTTTTCCACTGTGTTTAACTGCATAAGCTGAGCTTATTCCTATTGCAATTGTCTCTCTTTATAAATCCTGGCTGACAGTCTCTGTCACTACTGTAGGTCACTATTTCAAGAGTGTGGAAACAATCACAGGCGTTTTATATTGCTACATATGTTGCAAGTTTGTTGCTAACTATCAAGCCACTGGAGCAGCTTATTAACTGGCTCTTTTCTGCTACAATGGTAACAACAGCTGAGGCTTTCCCTGGAGACTGATAATAATTATGTGTTTATTTGGCTTAATCTGGACAGTTTCAATCTGTAGTTTCTTAAACTAACTCTCCTGCCACCTTGTTTATTAATTTAAGTCTGAGGCTCTGTGGGACAGTATGTTGTTAGATTGCTTTTTGCTGTAGTTAATTGGTAATTAAGGGTGGCTCCCTGTACTATTGACGGAGAAGGTTATTGCTGCGCACAGCTCTGGCCGGGCTGTTGTGGATGACTAACTGCCAGTCGCTGTTAATGGTTAATTACGGAGGGGTGTGTGTGGCAAGTCTCTTACCCCCTGGACTGAATTCGACTCCTCTGTCTCTGCAGTGCCGGACACAACCTCCAGAGGGCCTCTGACAGCCTCGACTATGACTAGGCGCTGTTCTCCCAAACTCCGCCTCAGCCTCGCCTTCTTCAGCAGGCTTCCGCTTCCTGCTGTCGGCTCCCTCCGACCACAGCAATGTCTTCAGACCGAAGACAGAGTTTCTTCAGGTCTCCGGATCGTCCGTCCCTGCTGTCCATCTCTCTCTCAGGTCCCCACAGCGCAACAGGGGGGAAGAGTTTGCGACAGTTGCCCCTCGGACCAACTGCCAGTCGTCTCACATCCTGGGCTTTTATCCTCCTTCTCTGTCCCTTGAGGCCATGCTAACGCATCTCTTGGCCCCCACGTTGATTTCTCATACTCCTCCAACCAATAACAGGGGCGAATAACAGGGGTACCTCTCCCCTATCTAAGGCTCCTTGGTAGTGCCCCCCCAGTATTACAGGACCATTCAGAAGGGATGGAACCATAATTTATAGGGATGTGCAGGCTCGGATAGGTTTGAGTTTGCACGCCGAGTTCGGATTTTTCCCTCCAAAAAACGTGACTCAGAAAGAGGCAAAACGTCACATTGCATGGACAGACATAATCATTCCTGGAGAAAAGTCCAGGAATGATGATGTTTGTGCATGCAAGATGACGTTTTGCCTCTTTCTGAGTCCCGTTTTTTGGACGGAAAAATCCAAACTCGGCGTGCAAACTCAAACCTATCCGAGCCTGCACATCCCTAATAATTTCCCTTTTATAGGTATAGTCAAGGCACATATGAACCCGTTGACTACTTTGTTTAAAAACATTCTCCTTCAACTAAAATATATTTATTTACAGATTAAAGGACCTTCATGACTTTAAATGACTGGCACAGATTATTCAGAAATGGGATCCCCTAATTCCGGGGTACCACACATAGGTGCTGGTTCTGGAAATTACAGAGGAACCCTACACATTTTTCCCCTGTATTTCCAGAACCAGGACTGGCTCAGAGTCCAGTGCTGGTTGAGCTAAACACAGGGGACTCCTACATCGTTTGTTCTCTGTATTTGGCAACCAGGGCTGGCTCTGAATAGCCCTGTGCTGGTTGTGCTTAATAGAGAGGACCCCTACGTTGTTTGTCCCCTGTATTTAGCACAGCCAGTACTGGGTCTCCAAAGCACCATTTTTTCTATTTTTACACAGGTTTAAATTTTTTTAAACACAGAAGCACAGACTGTCCTCACTGATCCCGTCCATGCTTCTGTGTTTATTTTTTTACACACAGGTGCATGTATCACGGATCTCCCTGATCCATGCATGCATCTGTGTAGGTTGAGATGTGAAACTCGAATGGAAAAAGGTGTTCTATTTGAGACTATTTTGGTTCTTTTTTGTGTCTTTTGCGGCCGATTTGCAGTATATTTTGGTCGTTAAAACAAATAAAAATCCTTAGTAAATCTCAAGTTCTAATTGATGTCTATGGCAAAAGGCTGCCGAGTCGTACCGATGGTCTATGTGTCTGAAAACATGTTACCGTCTGAGTTACAGGTATTGTTGGCAGAATTTTAGACATCGAATGGAGCTAAGTCGGCAGAGTTTAGACTTTAATAAATTCTGAATATGCATTTATCTGCCAATTTTGCCCCATTCAATGTCATTTAAGCTTAGTAAATTTACCCCATAGTGTCAATATTCATATTGTTGTTGTTTATTTACTATGTTGGGGATCTGGGTTACTTACAAGGGTAACCCAGACCCAAAAGGAGAAGAGAGGAGGAGTGATTAATGCAGTGGGGAGACAGCAGCAGGTGACATGACTCAGTACCTGCTGGAACCAGATGCAGATGGCTGAGTCAGACAGGTGTCAGTTACAGGGAGTCCTGAGGGGACCAGGGACATAACTAGGGTGATGTGACCAGTGCCATGGCACAGTCTAGTTATGGCTCTGGAGGGGACGGAGAAGGAAGGAAGGACCTCTGCAGCAATACTCACCTGAGTCATTGCGGACACCAGAGTAACTGCTGGGAATAGGTGCCGCTGTCCATTAAAACTTTCTGCTGAAGCTCCTGGTGGTGTGCCTGTGATCTGGCGGTGATTGGCAGCACTTGTGGTCGGAGGTGGAGAGCGGAAGGCGGATCCCTTTCCTTTCGGAGCCCAGCTGTGAGGCCGGCTCTCCCTCCTACAAGGCGGGCAGTGCAGTGAGCTGGCAACCCGGCCTCAGAGCTGATTGGAAGGAGGGCGGCAATCTCTCCTTCCCAGACTCCCATTTCAAGATATCAGACTGTACTGCTGGAGACTCTGTAATTACACAGAGCATAGCCCTGCATGTACATGTTATGTCCCAGCTGCCGGGCTATAAACAGTAATGATAAAAATAGGTTTGGATGATTGGCGCTACAATATTTATGTGTATCTTATAAATGAACCGAAAGAAGGTGCAGCCTGGAATAATCAGATCTTTCAACAGAGATCCGGATAAAGATAGTTTTTATATAGAAATATTCCGGCGCTCCCAAGGATCAGTGTTATGTTGGGGAAAAAAAGAAAATGGAAAAAAATATAGTGTAAATCTGTGATAAAACCAAAAAAGAAAGTATATAAACATATACTCACCCTTTATAGGAGGGATCAGTACAATGGACACAAATCAACACCGTGGTCCTACGGTGGTTGCAATAGCAATGATGAATCCATATGGATGGGTCTCAAATCCTGACATGCCTCCATAGTGCAAATCGGTTATCATCAAGTCAGAATAATAGTAAATAATATCCTGCTCACCTTATTCCAATTGCATAAGCACCTTAGACATTCATTTTAAATCCCGATGTCCGTCGGTAATAAAAAATATATATCTAATATATAATATAAAATATAATATATAAAATATAATTTTATTTTAATTTTATTTAACTTCCATTAAAATAATTTCATATATGGCCATACAAAAAAAAAATATATATAATTATAATTTATAAAATAACCATAGTGCCAAACCGTAATGTAAAAAATGTGAAGGCACCAATACCAGCAACGTGTTTCACAGACCCTGTGTCTGCTTCCTCAGGCTGACCATGTAGCCCTGCATATACATCTTATGTCCCAGCTGCCGGGCTATAAATAGTGACAAGTAGCTTCCCCAACATTGTGTACTGCATACCATCCCAGCATAGTGTCACCTTCAGGTCCGGCGCTCGGCTTCTCTGCACCCAGCACCGTCCTTTACAGCACTGTCACATCCCTTCCCTACCCCGCTTCCACCCTCTGAGTGTAATGTATACCAATAACGCAGCAGGTGGGTGGAGGGCGGGATTTTCCAGAGCCGGCCAGTGGTGAGGGCCTCTGTTCAAGCAGGGTGCAGGGCTGTGCTCCTCAGGCTATGGCACTCTAGGTGACATCCCTGCTAGCCCGTGCCTTCAGCCACCACTGTTCACCTTGTACACAGCCTAGTCACACATAAGCTGCTAAGTATAAAGGTAGATAGTAATTCATTAGTGCATGATTCTGGCCAGCCACAGCGTTTTCAATTCAAGTGTTGCAAAAGAAAAGAAACTTAATAACCTTAATAACTACCTTTGGAATGTCTACACTTTAAGGATATAATTGCTACAAGGACTCTTCACCTTTACTCACAGCACAGAGAGAGAGAGCAATTTGCAAACATAGTATAGCTGTGTGCCCTTGAGCATTAAATCCAGTGTTTAATAAAGAAAACTCTCTGTTTAAGAAAACATAATTATTTGTGTCTAGGACAATCCTCCTTACCTCACTGGTGGAACCTACCCAGTCGAGTAGGTGAGCAAGTCACATTGCTCTGAGCACTACACCCGACGGGATGTTACTTATACAGTATATTCAAGGCTCTACTTTAATGGTGGCTTCTTTGAAGTTGAAGAATGAGCTATTTGGAGACTGTTGCTGAAGTAGGCATAACTGCGCCTATGATCTCACTGTGGGATCCCTCTACAAACTGATGAATCAGTATCTCATCTGTTGGTCTGACTTTTGTTGGATCAAAATCCTGCAGTGCCCGAAGCACCTCCTGTAGACTGAGGGCAAAGTCACGCAGAGTCTCTCATGGCTGCTGGTTTCTTGTGTAAAAGTCCAACTTAAGCACAGACATCATTCTTGTGTGAAATGTGCTACTTGTCACTGTGTATAGCCTGATAGCTGGGATATAAGATGTACTGTACATGCAGCATAGGCAAACACAGGGGGGTTTCCAGTTACCTGGAACCCCCCCCTCCCCAGCCTACACCATGATGACTACAATAGAAATAGCATATAATTCTAAAGCTGCATGATTTTAAGATCCTCTTAGTGGCACAAATGAAATAATTAGCACCACCTGTTGATCTTATAAAATGTGTGAATACACTTGTGCACCAAATTGGAGATCTGGAACACATGCACTGATATAAACCATCTATAGGGTCAATTATTAATACTGTATAATAATACACTATCCAGTGCATAAGGAGACCAATATGTACATATATGTCCAGGGCAGTGCTAGGTTCTTCTGTTTCTCCCCCAGACTCCTGAACTTACTGAAATGATCTGGAATGAAGCCCACATCTGAAATAAAAACATGCAGCTACTTTCACATATAATGGCTTACTGTGAACGCTGGTCCCCTATATGTCAGAATTATTACATACACTCTACTTCATATGACGTATATTATAGAAGTGCTTATTATGACCGCTTCATAGACTTGCCACACCTGCTCTAAAATCAAGCACTTGGAGTCTCCAGCAGCACAGTCTGATATCCTGAAATGGGAGTCTGCCGACGGGCAGATCCTCGCCCTCCTATAGATTTTGTTAGAACACAAATGCACTGATGACAGAGTAGGCTTATGTGCAGGGCATGTTATCATAAAACTTCCTTACTTCCTTGTTTGCAAACTGCTCACATGCCAGCGCTACCTCACACTGTTGTTCACAATTATGGCCACACATGCCAATGTTAATGGTGGAAATCCTGCCTAACACTTTAAGATGTTCCATTTTATTAATGAATAATTATTCTTTTCCCCTAAACTATTGCTGTTTTAATTAAGTCATGAAGTAAAGAAGATTCTTACTGAAAGAACAGGGCAACATCTGCTCCCCAGTATCTCAGAGGCCATGTAGGAGTCAAGACCTTTTGTGGAGATTAAAAATGCTTTCTGCCCTCCTGTTTAACCAGGAACACCCCCAATGTGCACTCTCTCCCTGAAATTAATGTATACATGTCTGCCCTCCTGTAAAACCAGGAACACCCCCAATGTGCACTCTCTCCCTGAAATTAATGTAGACATGTCTGCCCTCCTGTTAAACCAGGAACATCCCCAATGTGCACTCTCTCCCTGAAATTAATTTATACATGTCTGCCCTGTACGTATTTTTGCAGTGTACTAAATGCATGGATAAAGTGAGCCCACATACAGCCTCTATAAGTCAGCCATTATTTTAAAATTACGTTTTGCTATGTACTTAACAAATAACTAGAAATAAACACTCAGAGGCTTATGTGGAATTTAAAGAGGACACAGCCGTATATTTATTTATCAGATTATAATTGTAATTGTGAAAGATCGGTGGCAGTAAAAAGCAGTGCTCCGGGGCCACAGCCCGATAAAGTATTAAACTAAATAAAGAGGGCAGATCCCCGCCCTAACATAAACTGGCCTGAAGCGGTACCATTCCCCTCTAATGGGATCAGCCTTGACCCCTCCCTAAGATGAAGGCCTAGTCCCTCCCTAAGGAGATGACCACCTTGCCGCTATCAAAAGGAAAATGCCATCCAGGCACTCTTAACGCCATAATAGGCCGCCCAGGAGCACTGTGTCCCGCCAGGCTGCACCTCCACCTGTTGGAAGAAAACATGAAAGTCGGGTGGGTGGGCTTGAAAACTGCAAAGAGAAAGATGGCTCCTCAACTCTGGCTATTTTTGGGACTAGCAGAGGCCTTGCCTCTTGCTACGCTGTCATAGGTTTATAATTTGATTGACAACTCACTAGCTACACCCTATCTATCCTTTAACCCCATAACTGAAAGAACTAGCAAAACTCCTCAACAAAACAGGGTGCTTATATTTCCTCAAACTTATACAAGTATTCGGAATCTTTAGGCACAACTCACCTGATCAGAAGATTATCACCCAGTTTAAAACTCCACAGTGCTGGACTGTCTGCGCTACATGTCATACAAAACTGTCACACATAGAAGAAAACAAGTATAACAATGAGGCAGGGCTACCGAGACTTTGGCAGAGGCCGAATGCTGGTGGATTTGGCATCGATGCTGGAGGAGGCTCCTCTATGCCACCTTGTTGTATACATTAATATAGGGATGGACTTCGGTTATCGGTAGTTCAACACTATCAATGTTTTTGTTTTGGTGGCAGTGTTTTCACCATTCGATGTCAGCTTTCCGATAATAGCCACCATCAGATGGTGTGGAAGCGACGGCCATCCGCTGGTAAAATACAGCTGAATTAACACTGAAACTGGCCACAAATTTGATGGCGGGTTTCCGATGTCCAAATCCTACACTACTACGGTGCTCGCTGCTGTGAAGCTGGAGCACGTGCTTCAAGGGCAGGGTGGCAGCGTTGCAAGGAGCATGGTGATGTATGCGCTGCGCTCACAGGATTCTACAGATCTCGGCACGACAGGAAGGAGGTACAGATGTGAGACCAAAGGCAGAGAGATCCATCTTCATGAGACCTTACAGCCTAGAGCAGGGGTCTTCAACCTTTGGCCCTCCAGCTGTTGTGGAACTACACATCCCAGCATGCCGTGCCACCGTTTTGATTATAACAACATGCTAAAACTGTGGAAGGACATCCGGGGATCTGTAGTTCCACAGCAGCTGGAGGGCCAAAGGTTGAAGGCCCCTGGCCTAGAGGGTACAATATGCACTTCCTGTCTACATTGGGTGCATTTATACAAAAACAGGAAAATGAAGTTGCTAAATATAATTTGACCCTTAATATATATTAATAACTGTAATGTGTATGACATTTACAATGGAATATTTATATCCAAAAATAACCTTACAAAATATATTTGATGAGTAGAGATTTCAGAGAAATAAATAACGATATCGATGACGGTGTGTAATAAAATGATACAAACCAACTGTTGGATGAACGTATCAGTCGTGTTGTATGCTCATTTTCTAACAGACTGCAGCAGCTAATAACAAGAATTTGCAAATAATAATTTCAACAATTGGGGCATATAACTACAGTATATGTTAGAAACAATTTATATTCTAGTCATCTGTGCACTTTGAAGACCCTTTACTCAACACTGAGTGCAAATAATTACTCCAGAAGCTGTAATCTTGTTTCTAGCACAGGACACACATCATAAAACTGCCATTCTATTCCCTGCACTGGCCTAAATCCCTTAACCGTTCCTACACCACAACTTTTATCAGCTGCTTTTGCACACACCCCGTTAGTAATCTGCCCCACAACTTCCCCAGAAGGCAGTGCTTCAGGTCTACACTGCTGTGTTCTTCCAGCCAGAGTGATAAATGACCCTAATACATTGTGTCTAGACATGGCGCATATATCACAGGCAGATGTATCTGTGACATGTTATTATTTTACCTTATCAGAATATGCACATCCCACCGGGCCATAACTCACACTGAGAAACTCTCCATCTGAATAAGAAATGGTCTGTGCAAAGGGTAGCTTACGGCCAATTGTCTCCTAGCATATATATATATATATGCATACATATATATATGCATACATATATATATATATTATATATATATATATATATATATATATATATATACACACATAATATATGTGAGTGTGTGTGACTGTTGTGTGTGCAGAAAGATAGCAGATAGATAGGTGGATCACCATATACAGATGCACAGAAGAATGTTTGGTGAGATTTATGCAGCTTTAGGCATTAGTTACAGTATATCTGAATGTTTACATTTATACATCTTACGAAAAACATTTTTACTAAACTGTTTTATTAATCTCACAGTGAAAGTAACTCTCGGATAAAATATTTAGTGCTCTGTTGATTTGTAAAAAATAAAAATATATAACGCATCCATCCAAGTAGAAATCCAGAGCCCAGGCTAAGGCTGGTGTCACACAGGGCCTGATTCATCAAGGAACGCACAGGAGAGAACGCACGCACTCGGCCGATGTTTCAGCTCTGCGCATGCGTATGCATATGTGCGAACTAGCTTTTGCATTGAGTACTGTGTATGCAGAAGCAATGCAGACCCAGAGAAGAGTGATTGACAAGAAGTGACATTTTGTTGGGGTGGACGAGCAAACGCAGGCTTGTCTGTGCGTTTGGACGGCGTTTTATTGGCGTGCATAATAAAGCCCTTACGGCGATGGTCGTAGCCTGAGGTCTAGCTGCACACAGGAAGCGGCACGCATCCTGCGTGGAGTCAGGTCAACCACTAATATGCTAATGTGTTTGATGGTTCTCGATGTTACCGATGTTTCCGCTGTCTTGCGTGGTATAACAGAACACACGTTAAGGGAAGTGGGAGGTATTGTGTATTGCTAGGCGTCTGCTTATTCTGCGTGCGTATGCATTTATTAGCATATACTCGCAGGTGATGGGTGCGCACGTCTGCATCCGTGCGTTCCTTGCTGAATCAGGCCCACAGTCCCTAACAGGAGGGGAATTTTTTCCAGGCACGAGTCATTGTGAGCACGTAAAGAAGAAAATCGCAGTTTTAAAAGTCAGGTATTTCCGACCAGCCCGCTGCTGGGCTTTTTTGTGTGTTGGTACATTCAGAATGTCGACATCATCATTAACATTGAGCGCTTGCACCAGCCCTATCCTTGGCGCAAGAGATTTATCTGAAATAAAACGGATCTCTGGATCGACCAGAACAGCACAGCCCATAATTTATATGCAAACACCTCATTATCACCCAGATACACCCAATCAGTTTTCAGTGGAGAGATGACTGAGATACATAGATCTCAGAGCCATTAATAAATGCGTAAGATTAAGGGGTCTATTTAGTAAACTAAATTAAGGCTTTTCTCCAGTATTATTGCTGGAGAAAGCTGTTAACTTAATTTCTCACGATTTAGAATTAAGAAAAGTGCAGAGAAGCCACAGCCTTTCTTTATTCTAATAACAGTGCTACGGACCCCATAGGCTTCAATGGGTGCTGCATCCAAACTGTATTTAGTAAAATGAGAGAAGTAAAGCTTCTCTCTAACATATAATGCCATCTCAATTAGGCATTATGTGCGCTCTCATGGAAGATGAGCAGGAAAAGACCGCACTCTTTCAACTTTTAACACATTCTGCTTTGTGCCCACCAGCCCCCTTTGGCCGGGAGCGCATGCGCACAGGGAACATGCCGTCTTTTGCCTCTGCAAAAGCTGGCACCGGGCTCCATTATCTCCCCGCCATCGCCATCATGACCTAGGTCTGTCCAGGCGCCTAATAAAAATGAAATATGGCCCTAACAATGGGGCGATTGGGACTACTGCTTTAGGCCTCCATATAAAAATAGGCCCATTATCATGACACAATAATAATAACCAGCCATCCAGTTGGTCGCATAGCCGGCCACAAATCATAAGTGTTAAAATTGAATTCATCTTTACCTCACAAATAATGCAATTTTTATACCTCTACTTATTTAGGGAGAGATTAGGACTAAAGGTCCGATTCAGACCCGGACACTAAGCCGATGACGCATGCTATGGGCGTTTGTTGCCCATCTGCGCATGCATATGTATCGCAGTGCACATGCGCGAACCAATCATTGCGATCGGGAATCATGCGCTCTTAACACAAAGACTGAGTGCTACCTTGAGTGACAGATAGCGCCGTTTGTGGGTGGTAACAGGGGAAGGTGTTGTGAACGGGGGAGTGGTGCTGCGAACATAGGCATGTCTGGGCGTCAAAACTGAGTTTTATGGGTGTGCATAATCAGCATGGAAGCGTCATTGTACACGTATTTCAGCCTGCAGAGATCGCAGTGCTTGCGGTGGAGTGGGCGTCTTTATACCGGTGTGCGATCACTCTGACGTCACTCTCTAAGTCATAGAGGGCGTCCTTACACCAGACAGCGCGATCGTGGAATTTGCATACCCGCCCCTTTTGGCAGCGAGAGACCGCAGCTTAGCGTCCGGGTCTGAATCGACCCCTGATAGTGAAAGGCATGTACACACCCATATGCCACAGGTCTCTCACACTGCCAGGGCCGAAACTAGGATTTTTGTCACCAGGGGCAAGACAGTAATTTGGCGCCCCCCCTGGTAATTCCCTCTGCAGCAGTGCCCCTATAATAATGCCCCCTGAGGTAATGCCCCTGTAGTAGTGCCCATATAGTAATGCCCCTGTAGTAGTGCCCATATGATAATGCCCCCATAGTCATGCCCCTGTAGTAGTGCCCATATTGTAATGCCCCCATAGTAATGCCCATATGTTAATACCCCCATAGTAATGCCACTGTAGTGCCCATGCTCCCATATTAATGCCCTTGTGGTAATGCCCCTGTAGTGCCATGCTTTCATAGTAATGCCCCTGTAGTGTCCATGCTCTCATAGTAATGCCCCTGTAGTGCCCATGCCCCCATAGTAATATCCCTGTAGTGCCCTTACAGTAATGCCCCTGTAGAGCTCATGCCCCCACAGTAATGCCCCTGTGGTAATGCTTCTGTAGTGCCCATGCCCCAATAGTAATGCCCCTGTAGTGCTCATGCCCCATTAGTAATGCCCATTATTGCCCATGCCCCCATAGTAATGCCCCTGCCCCCATAATAATGCCCCTGTAGTGCAGCTTATTAAAAAAAAAATACTTACCTTGAACCCTGCTCCTGCATCCAGCATCGCATCCAGTCTGCTGGCTGCTCCTCGGAACTATGGGGGAAACGTCATGACGTCTCTCCCATAGTGCCCGTGGGGAGAGCCGGACGCTGGATTTCGGGATAGAACTCCAGCCTCCGGCTACAACGCTTCGCTGCAGAGAAGGGGTCGGGTGCCCGCTGGTAATAAATATTACCAGCGGTTGTCCAGCTTGGAGCCTCTCTGCAGCGCCACTTTTTCTCTCTCCAAAGATTGATCCATCTCACTTTATGTGGGGAATTCAAGTAGCCCCAATATTGTTTCAAAACGTATGTTTTTGCATTTCTTTTACACCCAATTCAATTGGTTCCCATTCTTCCACCTGAACATATTTTTTTGGGTGGCGAAAACACAATCTGAATCTGCGTTAACACACTGACCTGTGTGTTTTCATGACTGCGGTAAAGGGGCTGGTTATTCGGCATTGCAGAATAAATGCCAGCTTCCTGTCAGCCGCCCAGCACACGCTGCTGTATGCTGGGCTGCAGTGGGACCATGGAGACTGCTGAAGCTGAGCAGTAGCAGCAGTCTCCTCTCCTCTGTGGGGGTGGGGGTGTGCGGTCACACTGATCTCAGCCCCTCTGGATTTGCCCCTGGATGAGGAGCTCACGGCGCACCCCCTCCCCCTCATTGCTGTTTTTTTCTGGGGGGTTTTCTAGGGGGCCTTGGCAAAATTTGCGCAGCTCTGAAAACAATCCTTGTTTTAAGGCCTGATAATACTGTATGTAAAACAGTTCTTATATAAATAAATACCAGCAATGATCTATCATGAGCAGTACTTACAACCAAAGGCAAAGCCACCGTAGTAGCAGAGGGTACAACCGTTACTAACCCCTCACTGCCTGGGGACCATCTCTCCCGTCTAACCCCATGTGTAAATGGATTCTTTATACAGTTGGCCCTCAAATGACTAGATATGCCACTGTGTGCAATGACATTATTCTACAGCGTTAAGGATACAAGTGAGCATATATTGGTCTTACATAAATATATAATGTGGCGTGTATAGAAAGATACTGAGAACCAACATACATTCCCACAAATGATGGGAAGCATCATTTCATGACAGGTGCCAGATAATTGTCATACAGCCCATGTCATTGCCACGTTAATGAGAGACACACAGAATCCAGTCCCTCTCATGTGACATTGTTCCCTCAGCAGCCATCACGTCACTTGAGGGAGAGAAAACAAGTATATATATATATATATATATATATATATACACACACACACACATATATATATGTATAACTATATACTGTATATATATATATTTATTTATTTACATGATTTATTTTATTTACAATATATTCCCAGTCTATAATATATCTATACAATACGAATATGGAGATGGGATTATGCCTCTGTGGCTATAGGCATGTACAGAGCTGTGGACTGCAGGTATAGTAGTATGAAAACAAAATGAAAGGCTTAGGTTGAAAAGCGCTGTGTAAGAGGACACAGAGGGGGAAATGAATGCATCTCTCCACATGCTAGGACGCCATGATGCATGTGAACAGCCAGCAGCGGGGTCCTGCAGCAGCAGCAGCAGCAGCAGCAGCAGCAGCAGAAAATAATAAAGGTTATGGTTCCCCAAAGCCTTATGATAGACAATGCAGCAAGGAGAATAACATAAATAACGTTACATACAAACCAGTTATACTGAGTTCCTGTGGTGTGTTCACGGAAATTGCATATTTATTTTATGACACAGGCTACATACAAAGTTCTAACCAATAATCTACTTAACGATTCCTTTAATTTGCGCAATAAGTTCTGCAAACTGTATTCTGTATAATGACCATTGTACCCCTGCTGATTGGCTCATAGGTTTCTAAGAATCTTTTACATATATAATTTTTTTTTTTATCTTTTTACAAAACGATAATGCTAACAATATATAAACATAAATAAAAATATAGGTACAGTACAATCAAAGTACAAAGGTGCAATCTACAGTATATAAAGTAATCACTAATCACCTTGAGATATTATACAGTAATACACAACATATCAGAACATATCATACATGAAATAAATGGAGGATCTGATTTATAAAAACAATGTATAGAAACAGTGTGTAGCTTTCTATGATTATTGTCTATCCACTTATAGCATTGTACTGTGTCATACGCCTATTGGCTTGCATAAGTTTATCATAGCTTGATGCCCTAAAGAGCTTTAGAAAGCCTCCACCTAGTTGAAGAACGATATGAGGGAGATAGACAAGTAAGATCATTGTTAAATTGTGTTTTTTTAGTTAATTGTAATAATATTTAATGGCACATATACATTGTATTTCACAGGTGGAGGACCACAGGGGATGTTCATGAAATTTGGATATTAGAATTTGTCTCAAGACATCCCCTGAAATACTTTATTGACACCAGTGTATACTGCAACTCCGCAAACTGTTCAGATACACGGTTCTGTGTTTATTTTCTTGTATGTTAGGTTTGGCAGCTTTTTGCAGAAATTATTCATCTATTCCCAGGGTGGGCCTTATTCAGAGATTTAGAGGCCTATTTACTAAGCCTTGGAAGGAGATAAAGTGAACGGTGATAAGTTACCAACCAATCAGCTCCTAACTGTCATTTTTCAAACACAGCCTGTGACATGGCATTTAGGAGCTGATTGGCTGGTACTTTATCTCTGTTCACTTTATCTCCATCCAAGGCTTAGTAAATAGACCCCTAATGGAGCTACAATGTTTATGTAAATCTAAAATGATTGAAGATCTGCACAAGCACAGGAGCCGCACTCTGCATGTACAGCTCAGGTCCTGCGATGCTGCTCACAGTGGCCCAAGTGCCCCAAAAGCTGCATCATAGTTGACATGCTGCTGGCATTTGGGGACAGTGTTCCAGAAAACAGGGGCTTGTCGGCCCCCTTTTCTGGGGATGCTGAGGCCAGCGGCTGCATCCTTGGACGGAGCTTTGCAGCTTCCAGCAGTGTGATTTCACCGGACATCCTTAGTAACCCGAGGGTTTCTCAGATGGCCGTTGACCATGCAGTTGATCCGATGCTGCACCTTCAGAAGCTGGCAGTCGGTGTCTTTTTACTGAAGGAACCTCCCAAGGCATTTGCATAAATATGCAGCGGCTATGCCATTGGCGGGATGCAGTCGGGAACCCGACGGTTGAAATACCGGTTTCCCAACTGTCTAATCCCGGCAAGATACTAATGATAGGTGTCGAAATCCTGATCTACGCCGGGAGCCCAAGGCCCGGCATACCGAACGAAGGTAAGCCGGGCGCCCTAGGAACGGACAGCTATGATGGGGGAGGGTTAGGTTTTAGGGCTCCCTGGGGGACTTAGGGTTAGGCACCCCCTGGGAGGGTTATGTTTAGGCTATGGGAAGGGGGAGGTTAGGGTTTCCTAGGCATTGAGCAGTGAAGGAATGTAATAAGGGTTTCCTCTGCAGTGCACAATGAAGGAATGTAGTAATGGAGTTCATAAGAGACAATGGACCGGACCAAATTGCATGACAGGCTGCATATGATCTGTAAGCCGTAATTTGCCCACCATGGATCTATTCCCTTCTTAGTGATATCTCTAATTTAGCAGAGCAGAGAGTTTCTGAGATGTCCTTGTTTAATAATTTATCTACAATAATATATGTATAGGCATGGAGAACCAAGCATTATTTTCACATTGATGAAGAGTAATAAATAAACTATAGCTTTAGCTGTCACGCAAGTCTAAGAAAGTATAAAGTGAGAAAGGAGGGGACTTGTCTCCTAATAATTCCCAGTGAGAGAAAAGAGTGGAGTGGGGAGCAAGGTACATAATATTACCCCCAGTAGTAAACCAATAGTTACTATTACACAACTCAGACAATCACAGGTAAGAGATTGCTCCAGAGTGGCAGAATGACTATCAAGTATGCAGGCTAAATGGAGATTAACTAATTTTGTGTGCATGCCCCTCGGTAGCTGTTTTCTCCATTGGCCACAAGCAGTGGCAAACGCAGGATTTCTAGAGGGGGGTTTCCAAATGATTTTAAAGTGAGTGTGGCCAGTCCATGCAGAGGGTAGAATTAGCACTTATCCAGCTTTAATATGCATCATACAAAGTATATTTTGTATCATAATTCCAGCATGTAAAGGACCAGCGATCGCAGGAAGTCATTAAATGCGGCAGTAGGGTCATCCTGCCTGAGCTGAATGTTTTTATTTTAGATGTGGGCACTATTCCAGAGCATTAGAGCAAGTCTGGGAGTCTGGGGGAGCAGCAGAGGAACCTAGCACTGCCCTGGACATATATGTACATATTGGGCTCTATAGCAGCACAGTCTATAGCAGTAATACTGAATGTTTTCCAGATCTTCTAGTTGGTGCACAGGTGTATTTATTTATTTTAAAAGATCCACAGGTGGTGCTAATTATTTCATTTGTGATACTGTGAAGAACATGCAGCACTAGTAAAATTCTATTACATTCCTGTTGCTATTGTGGTCATGGTATGGGCTGGGGTGAGGGGTTTCCAGGCAGACGGAAATCCCTCCTGCATTTGCCTATGACAAGGGTTCCGCAGCGCCTCACAAAGTACATAAACAAATAAGCAAACAAGGAAATAGCGACTTAAAGTGCAAAACAATGCAGGACAAGGACATGGTTTATAAACATTGCTGCAATAGCGATCATAACACTCAAAAGTAGCAGGTCATCAGCAACCTAGTTTTAGGTAGGTGCCTTTGTGTAGTTTGGAGTAGATGATAGTATGAGCAAGGGAAGGAGATGCACACGAGGGAACAGGGCCCTGCTCATGAAAGTTTACATTCTAAAGGGGAGGGTCAGACATACAGGGGTGACACAGATTGGGTACACAGTGAGAAATAAACATGGAGCAGTAGGTTAGGATGAGAGCAGGAAGGCTTTGATCAAGTAGTGGGTCTTGAGAGCTTGTTTTAAGATTTGTAGAGAGGTGGAGAGTCTGATAGGGAGAGGGAGAGAGTTCCAGAGGTAGGGAGCAGCACAGGCAAAATTTTGAAGGCGGGAGTGGGAAGAAGTAATCAGTTGGCAAGAGAGGCGGCATGCATTTGTTGAGCGAAGTGGGCGGACAGGAGTGTGAAGTGAGATGAGATCAGAGGTGTAAATGGGGGAGGACTTTGTAAGTGAGTGTAAGAACCTTGAATTGGGTTCTGAAGGAGAAGGGGAGCCAGTGTAAGGCTTATAGGATAGGGGAGACAGATGTAGAATGTTTGAAGAGGAAGATGAGCTGAGCAGCAGTATTGAGGACAGATAGTAGTAGAGAGAGGTGGGAGTCAGGGAGGCCAGATTAGAGGAGATTGCAATAATCCAATCTGGAGATGACCAGTGAGTGGCTGAGTGTCTAAGTTGCCTCCAGGATGAGAAAGGGTCTGATCCTGGAAATATTTTTGAGATGGAAGCGGCAGGACTGTGAGAGATACTGAATGTGTGGTTTGAAAAAGAGAGAGGAGTCAAGGATAACTCCAAGACAGAGCATTTGGGGGCTAGAGGATATAGTTGTGCCATTAATAGATAATGAAATTGTGGGCAGTGAGGTTATGCGGGAGGGTGGGAAAATGATCAGCTCCGTCTTAGACATGTTAAGTTTAAGAAAGCGCTGGAACATCCAGGAAGAGATAGCAGAGAGGCATTTGGAGATACGAGTGAGGAGAGAGGGGGAGAGGTCAGGGGAGGAAAGGTAGATCTGAATATCATCAGCATAGAGACAATATTGTAGGCCAAAAGAGCTGATGAGTTCACCTAAATAAGTTGTATAGAGGGAGAATAGGAGAGGTCCAAGAACAAAAACTTGGTTGAACACCTACCATTATTGTAAATGGTGGGGGGGAGAGAAGACATGAGAGGGGACAGATACGGAATGGTCAGAGAGGTAGAAGGAAAGCCAGGAGAGGGCAAAATCATATAGACCAAGGGAGTGAAGGATCTACATGGGGAGAGGGTGGTCTACAGTGTCAGAAGCAGCAGAGAGGTTAAGGAGAATGAGCAGAGAGTAGTGGCCTACTTTGGCAGCAAGAAGGTCATTGCTGACTTTTGTAAGGAGAGTGTCCATGAAGTGTAGAGAATGGAAGCCTGGCTGAAATGGGTCAAGCAGGGGGTGAAGGACTGAAAGATGGTAAAGCGGTTGTAGACAATACGGTCAATGAGTTTGGAGACAAAAGGGAGGAGAGAAATGGATCGGTAGTTGGAGTGTTAGGATCAAGGGTAGGTTTTTTAAGAATGGGGAAGACAAGGGCATGTTTGAATGCAGAAGGGTCAGTGCCAGATAAAAGAGAGAGATTGAGGAGGTGGGCAAGATGGGAACAGGCAAGGAGAGAAAGGTAGTGGAGGAGGCGGAAAGGGATACGGACAAGGGGGGGTGGAAGGGGTGGAGGATCGGATGAGGGCCATGATTTCCTCTCCAGATACAGGGGTCGGTAAGATGGATGGGGAGGGGTGGTCAGGGTAAGGAGGAAGAGGAGTGCTGAGGGTCTGGTGGGATATAATGTCATGACATATGGAGTCAATTTTAGATGTAGGTAGGTGGCAAAGTCAAGGGCAGAGAGCAAGGAGGGGAGGCAAGGAGGGGGTAGGCAGAGGAGGGAGATAAAAGTGGTGAAGAGATGCAAGGAGTTTGAGGACTGGGAGGAGATGAGGTTTTTGAAATATGACTGTTTAGAGAGGGAAAGTAAAGCACTGTAGGATGAGACACATCTGAATATCTGCCTGTAATAACCTTAACTGCACAAGTTATAAAATGTAATGTATAGTAAGAGAACTGAAAATATTTTAAAATAAATTAATACATCATTTACAATTGCAAATACAGTAATCAGAGAAAATTATTGTCATTAATGAGAAAAACAATTGGCATGTTAATCATTGAATAAATAATCAGCATTAGGAATAGGGTCTTTGACCTACAAATTATCCCACTACATAGACTACTTTTTGCAAAAAATAGTAAGTCAACAATAGAGTGACTTAAAAGTCACTATCCAAGTATTACAGTTTCTGAAAGAACTACAATGGAAGGAAAATTATATTATATACACCAGTGACGTCAAGTCACTTTATATGTGCATTGATCATGAGATTGGATGTGATCATACAAGACAATATTTAACTTCAAGCACGGACATCAAAACGAACCAAAAAAATGTCATCATGAGCAATATAGAATTTATATTACAACATAACCATTTCTGGTACAACGGTAATTACTACCAACAAATCAAAGGCACAGAGATGGGCATGATATTTGCACCAAGTTACGCAAATTTATTTGTAGCAAAATGGGAGGATGACCATATATGGAAGAACAATATATACAGGAACAATTTAGTCTGCTGGAAACATTATAATGATGACATCCTCTTCATTTGGGATGGACCTAAAGAGAGACTGACAGACTTCAAAAATTATATAAATGGAAATCAAATAGGTCTAGAATTCACCACACAAAGCAATAAGGAGACCATCACGTTCTTAGACTTGGAAATTTTTATTAAAGACAACATACTAAAAACAAGAACACACATCAAAGAAGTTGATGGAAATAACATCCTAGGAGTGTCCAGTAATTACCACAAAAAATGGATCAAGAGCATTCCAGGAGGTCAAATGAAGAGACTGCGCAGAAATTGTATAGACAAAAAGACTTTATAAGACAAAGGGGTCTATTTACTAAACAGCATTAGGAGACAGAGTGAAAAGTGATAAGAAAGTGATAAGGTGTCAGCCAATCAGCTCCCAACTGTCATCTCAAAGGCTGTGCTTGAAAAATGACAGTTGGGAGCTGATTGGCTGGCACCTTATCACTTTCTTATTACTTTTCACTCTGTCTCCTAACACTGCTTAGTAAATAGGCCCCAAAGTGAAGAACCAAAACAAAAATTCTTAGAAAAAGGATATAAGGAACAAGACTTGCAAAATTAAATTATACATATAACGTATCCAGACAGAAAATAAATCATCCAATGCAAACAGAAGAACACAAGAAACCCAGAACTTGCCCTAATAACGCGTTATAATGGCAATTACAAAATAATAGAGAATATCTACCAGAAACACTGGTACATACTCCACCTCGATGAAGATTTAAAGACAACTATTGGAGAGAAACCAAAAATCATCTATACAAAAGCAAAAAATCTGAAACAGGAGTTAACAAAGGGCTACATCCCACTAGCAGACAACAAGATAGCAACAAACAAGGGATTCTTCCACTGCCTAATGTGCAAAGAATATACATATATATGTATGCAAAGTTTTATATTTTTCATCCCAAAGGCACATAACATACAGTATTACTCCTTTAAAACCTACACAAATTCATTACCTATACCTTTACAGAGTTCCATAGAATAATGGTGCAACTTTTACCATGAGCTTAGCGCTTTTATTATACCTTTTTCCGGACATGAGTGTTCATTAAAAAAAATAACAATAAAGTTTTTCAAAGTTTTTTAAGTAAACTTTCAAATAAATAGGGCTTCAAATGAGAAACCCACTATCCTTGACAAAGTTTCCTGCGTGATACGAAACACACTGGTGACAAATGAGGAGACCCGTGCTTCAGGTGCTCCTGGGTGACATCATTCCTGGCCGCGAAAGTTCACTGTTTACTTGACCCGCGATCAACGATCCCAACAGCGGCCACAATAAGAAGACCTACTTCAGCATTAGCTGCCAGGAGGTAAGAGAAGGAGAGTTTGTAGGGAAAGTCAGTAAGTAAACAACTTGCGCTCCAGTGCCATTTCTACATCAGCGGCTGAAACAACAAATGGGACTCTTTTAAGAGGACTATAAACATCATATACTTTTTTTATTAAAATGAGTTACATTTTTTAAAATAGTTGCATTCTTTGTGGAACTCTCACCCGGTACATAAAAACACGCACACATTTACACTAAAGGTGCCCACACACATAGCGATAGTTTACCTGATCTGGCCGATTCCAACACATTTGAACGACTGATCGTGTAAAATATGGCCAAATCGTGAAGAAAACGTGAGTCCCCACTCACGATCACGATGTGATGCGCGTCCCCGCAGGTCGCACATTGCATCTTCAGATCTGCCGTGCAATCTCAAGTCAGCATGCAGTGGAGTAGTTAGGAGGCACGATAGATCATGTGTCCAATTAACAGCATTTTCAGACCAAATCGTGTGCAGGACTGCCAGGGAGCTCCCAGGGAGAGTTCAGGGGGAAATCGTACACATCGTGTGTTTGAGATCACATTGGTATGTCTGTGGACACCTTAAAGCGCTCGTTTGTTCGCATAACAATTTACCCTACTTAAAACTGAGCTGCTATAAATACATAACATATCAAGAGCAGAGTATTGTTTATTGTTTATTCAGCATTATTTAACAGTAAAAAACATACTTTTAGTCAGTTACGTTCCTATTGCAACTAGGTTTTTGTAATGCTTTTTTTTTCTTTAATATCAAGTATTTGGAAATCCCCATGCATATAAATGCTGCCCCTATAACCCAGGGAGCCACAGTTTAGTATATTCCCCTCCTTGACACTCAGTTCCCTAGTTTCCACTTCTGTAGCCAGCTGCACTAGTTTTTGGCACTATTTTTTATAAGTGACAGAAATCCGCATAAAAACCTCATCAAATTAGCATGACAATGCATCTGTTTCCGATCAGTCTGTACGGCATTGTCTGTCCATAAAACGCATTGCATAAACAAAGGAGAGCTAGACCTTCCCATGTACATTACTAGTCACTGCAGGAAGGCAAAGCTTATGGAAGACAATGTCGTCTGTGTCTGCTTTTGCTCAACAGATATTCTGAAAAATAAAAATTATTATATGTATGTTTTAATATACAATTATTGAATTGAACTGGTAATTAATTAGCTTAAGCATAAGTGTATTGATATTTATTCACTTTATGGCTGTCCATCCATTTCAGAACTTGTCTCAGAGCTATTATATACTGACCACAGGCACTTAGAATGAATAACATATATATCACATTACATGTCACGTAAAATACGTATGACATCGCAGCATAAAGTAAAAACTATGGAACCTAATATGTACTGATTACTGATTTTTAATAATTATTTACAAAGAAAAACCTAGTTAAAAGGTAAAAAGTATATAGGTAGTGTACTGTATGCGACAGATTTGCATTATTATCACTGTATCCTGCACTCGCCTTTAGCCTCTTGGAGCTTGTACCCTGCCACTTGCCAAGTCTGAAGTAAAGCAGTATGCGGTCTCTCAGCAATGATCTTTTAGTTTGCTGAACTTGCTGCAGGGATGTGTTAAGGGATGAGGGTTGCATGTGCAGAGCACCCCACCCACAAGCAACAGGCCCCCATTGCCTGTTTCTGATTACGTCATATTTCCATTCATATACATTCAGAGAGATGGTGCATGCACAGTAGAGAGCAAGGACTCCCAGGGAGGAAATGCACTGGACGGGCAGCCACAGTGAAGAGTTGGTCGATCCGAGTCAGTCCCCGATCATAGTCTGAAAATGCTGTCAGGGGGATTTGGAAGTAAGTAGTAGAAAGTAAGGTGGGGGCAGAATGACAAATCTGGTATATTTGCAGAATATGTGAGCTGTAAATTCAGATCTGATGTCTCCAAGTTTGAATGTTTTGTATAAATTATACTTAGCACACATCACAAAACCGTTCATGGCAAACCAAGGAGCGTTTTAAGGGCCTGATTCACTACGGAACGCAACTGCAAATGCAATAGCGATTATGCACACAGTTCAACTGTGATAGTATGCTAATCCATTGCAATTGCAATGCCACCACTGCACTAAATAAGGACGCCCACCTTACCTTACACAGATCCGTAATACTCCGTAATCCGTAAAACTGCGAAAACCGGTACAATCGAGTACCATCGCAGCCTCACACACACTTGCACAATCTCTGACCTTACTCAGAAATTGCTAACTTACACACACACGCTATAAGGCCTCAGGCTGCATAGGGCATCGCAGTGGATAATATATATGCACGCCACTGCAGCAGCGTTCAAACACACTGGCATGCCATCGTTCAGCTGACCATCCTCGTTTAACACACACAAACGTCACTTTCTGTCAATCACTCTGCAATGGGTCTGTGTAGTCACTGTGATCTCAGTCCCAATTCCAGTGGTTGGTTCGCGCACATGCACTGCGATGCATACGCATGCGCAGTACGCAACAATTGCCCGATTGCGTACGTATTAGCAACTGCTTTCCTTGCTGAATCAGGCCCTAAGAGAGTAGAGTGCATACATGGGGCTCCGGCAAAATGGCACCTGCCCCTTATTCCCGGGGACATCAGTACTGCGTATGCGTGAGTCACTGGGAAAATAGCCGCCACCATTTTTCCAGTGATTTTTGCTGCTCTGCAAGCAGAACAGTACTCTGGAGACTACGGACAGGTAAGTATAACAATATATGGGTGCAGGCTTTGCAGTGAGGGCTTCCCTGGACCCAGGGGCCAGTGTGCACCGCACACCCTGCACCCATTATAGATACACCATTGTGTCAAACATATAAAATGAACTACAGCCTATATTGTTGAGCTAAATATAGCAATGTCAGTCAAAACCTTCTGTGAATGTAGAGGCCGCCGGTGACTTAGGCAAGTTCTAAAAGGATGGAGGTGCAAGCAACTGAAATTGTGACGGTCTCATTTAAAGACAAGTACAGTTGGGAAGTGAAAGCTGCCCGATAACCACTTCTAGGCCAGAAATAATGTGTGAAATATGAAGAAAAAACATTTCTGCTACTATACAGACTGTTGTTCTGGGTCCTCTTTGCAGTGTATAGTATTATGTATGATTACTTATAATAAATTTAACTTATATTGAATTTCTATAGATGTGTATATATATATATATATATATATATATATTCCATAGACAAAAAACCTTACGGTTTCACATGTCCCATAAGGCTTCTTAGACATGATCTGAAATTTCACAGTACCTACTGAATTTGTGACACTCAAACTAAAAAAAGCAATGAAATTCCGATCATTAAGGCTGAAGTTATAGCAGCATGGAGGTGAAGATAGTGTACAGAGAGAGAATTATTGTTTTAGAAATTAGGCAGCTGAATGTGCCCGGGGCTATCCCCGGCAAACCTGGCCAGTGGGTGCCAGGTTGATTATGTAACATGTAGTGCAAGACCTAAAATGTTGTCTTTTGCAGAGGCACTACAGACCCCTGCAAGCCTCCCCCAAAAGCTGGTACTTGGAGAACCACAAGTACCAGCAATCAGGGCATTAAGGGCCTGCTGGTACCTATAGTACCCCTGTAAAAGAAATATATAAAAAAAAAAAGACACCGATTGTTTTTTTTTTAAAAAAAAATTCTCTGCCTGGGTGCGGCAGCCTTTAAGCTCTTTTTCATGGCTGCCGGTTCTCCCAAGACTTCCACGATGTCTTCATATGGAGGGCGGCGACCGTTAAGCTCTTTGTCATGGCCGCCACCCATCCAGGGCTTCCCCAGTGTCCTCTTTCTTTGGCAAGTTTTCTCTGCTGCCACCCGGCCGATGGACTGCCATTCCATGTGCTCGCACTGGCTTATATAAGCCAGCCGAGGGGGGCGGGGCGATGACGTTGCGAGCCGTGATTGGTTTGCAGTGGCCATCTTTGAATTTCAAAAATGGCACTGAGGCACTGGTGAGAACCGCTCATTGGCTGAGAGGCGGAAGGCTCGTCTCTTTCAGCCAATGAGTGTTCTGAAATCCCGCAGTGCAGCTGTCATTCGGGTAGTAGTGTCCTTAGAGGATACTACTACCCGAATGACAGAGTACTAAAGACTAAAGTCCACATATTTAATTATTTTTTTTTTTGCCAAGACCCTGGATTGCCTACTTTGGAACAAAGAGGACCTGATCCACGCATAGGAGGTGAGGTGAGTATGGACTTTTTATTACAGGTACACTATTGGATTATCTACATGGAGAAGAGGACCAATGGGCTACAGGGATACATAGGTAAGTATGTGAGATAGTGTGTATGCATGTATGTTTGAATAAAATTTTACTTTCTATGGTATGTGTTCTGTGTTTTTTTTAATATTGCTTTTGCTGTGGAACTACAGGTACCAGCGGGTCCCTAATGCCCCGCATGCTGGTACTTGTGGTTCTAAAAAGTACCAACATGAGGTGGAGGCTTGCTGGGAACTGTATTTCCACAGCAAAAAAACAATATTTTAACTCTTTACTTGCACCACACTTTACATAATCAACCCGGGACCCACCGGCAAGGGGTGCCGGGGATAGCCCTGGGCTATCAGCCTGGGCCTGGGGTGCCCTGGACAGGAGGACCCCTTTGTTATGGAGGTCCCCAGATCCCCAGGGATCCCCGGCCTGGGCTGACTAGTGGTCAGAGGTGATGCTTCGGCTGGTGTGTCCGGTGAAAGGGCTCCCCTGGCTGTGACATTACCCCCCACTAGAAAGGGTCCAGTGCTGGTTCTGGTAAATACAGGGGGACCCTACGCATTTTCCCCCCCCTGTATTTCCAGAACCTGGACTGGCTCACTGCTGGTTGCGCTGAATGCGGGGTCCCCTACATCATTTGTCTCCTGTATTTAGCACAACCAGTACTGGGTTTCCAAAGTCCGGTGCTGGTTGTTGTTTTTTTGGGAGGGCCACGCAATTTTTATTTTTACACAGGTTTTTTTATTTTTAAACACAGAAGCACAGAAAGGTGCTTCTGTGTTTGTTTATTTATACACAGATGCAGGTATCACGGACCTTTCAGATCCGAGCCTGCATATGTCTGCTGCTACCTCCCCGGGTCCTGCTGCCTGCACCACCGCCGCCCCCATATGCATTGCCACTGCCACCACACCGTTGCCATTAATGCCCACTACCATTCCCTGGTCCCGGCCGCAGCTAACGCCAACTATCCCCCCCTTCTCCCCCAAGTCCCGGCCGCAGATAACGCCCACTTTCTTCCCCCAAGCCCACCACCGCTACCGCCCGCACTGGCCAGCCATCTTGGTGCACCCAAGTAAAGCCACAGTGAGTACACCTGCTGGAGGCTCCTACTGAGGCTGCACAACAAGTTGAAACTTCCTATCTCTACAATGGCAGATTCATGAGGTAATAGTTTAAAAACTGTAACTTTCTCAATTACATATACCCCCAAAGAACCTACCCTGGAACAATAGCTACCTAATAAAATAAACCCCAAGTCTAAATTCGCCCCCTACCCTGAATTATGCCTTCCGAAAAATGCCCCATAGAGAACAGCAGAAAAGTGATCCTAATTGAGAGTGTCAGAAAAAACTGATAGTTGGAACTTTAGATTACTCCCAAATCCTTAATTTTATGTTTTTGCCCTGAAATTTGGCATGCTGCACCGAGCGACAGTTCTACCTACCGATGACAAATTTCAGCTTGGTACCTTTAATAGCTTTTGAGGTGTAGCCCCTTAAACACCAGGCCCCCCCTCAGGAGTTCTCTATGGGAGAATTCTGGTGTTTTTAGATTCAGCCTTAATATAAGGGCACGACTGTGCCCTTTTAATATACATATACAGTAAACAGTAGGTGTATGCAATCATTTGTAAATACAGCATGCAGACATATACTGAATGAAAACAATAATTTGTTAATTTGGCACCCCCCACACTGTGTGCGCACGCCGAAAAGTGGCCATGACCACATGTCACAAGGAGCGTGGTCACTGAAAAATGGGGGCATGTCAACATGACATGCCACCATTTCTCATCACTCTGGAAACATTGCTTTCCATTCCATATGCACCGTAATGCCCCCAGTAGTATGCCCCCTGTAGTAGTAGCCCTTATGCAATGCTCCTAGTAGTAGGGCCCCTTATGCAATGCTCCTAGTAGTAGGGCCCCTTATGCAATGCCCACTGTAGTAATGCCCCTTATGCAATGCCCCCTGTAGTAGTTCCTTTTATGCAGTGCCCCCAGTAGTAGTGCCCCTTGTGCAATGCCTCCGTAGTAGTGCCCCTTATGCAATGCCTCCAGTAGTAGTGCCCTTTATGCAATGCACCCAGTAGTGCCGCTTATGCAGTGCCCCCAGTAGTGCCCCTTATACAATGCCCACAGTAGTGCCCCAGTAGGGCCCCTTATGCAGAGCCCCCAGTAGTGCCAAGGGGTATTACTGGGGGCACTGCATAAGGAGCACTACTGGGGCACTGTATAAGTAGTGTCTCTTTTGCAGTCCCACCAGTAGTGTGCCTTATACAGTTCCCCCATAGTGCCTCTTATACAGTGCCCCCAGTAGTGCCCCTTAAGTAGTGCCTTCTGTAGTGCTTATTATACAGTGTCCCCAGTAGTAGTGCCCCTTCTACAGTACCCCCAGTAGTAGTGCCCCTTACACATAAAACACACAGACATACACAAAACTATACTTACCCAAATCCCCGCTCGTTGCCGTCTGCTCCTCCCGCTCGGTACTATTGGAGAGACATCATGACATCTCTCCATTCACCCACTGTGGGAGCTGGAAGGCGGAGCTCATGACTAAGTTCCAGCCTGGCGATGGCCTTGGGTGCAGCAGCCACTAAGAGTCTGTCTGACTCTTATTGGCTGCTAAAACAAACACACCGCCGCAGCATAGTACACTCACTATCAGTGAATGCACTACCTGGTGCCGGTGTGTTTGTTTTAGTATGTAGACAGTGTAGTGCTGCAGACCACACTGACCTGAACGGTGGTCAACGGCGCCAATTGACCGCGCCAAGAGCATGTACCCTGCTTAACCAGTTACGCCATTGATCCTAAAAGGGATTGTCATTTAAATAAGTTAATATGGTATGCTGCTAAATCCTTTATGAGGGTACTTGAGGGATGGGGTAAAAAAAAGTAACTCCTGAAAGTTTAATGGTTCTTCAACTACCAAGATCAAGCTGATCTGAATACCTGTTCCCTGACACTGCCTGTTCACTTTGTCAGGAGTAGATGTTAGCCAAAAGACCACAGTAAAGCATACCCACTATACAGTATTTCCGATGAGGGAAGATTGATATTAGGGTCTCCAGTCAGATTAAAGAATATGTCTTACCTTCCCTATCCAGGGTCCAGGGAATTGGCCTCAATGAAAGACCTTATTTAAGATTTACCAGTTGGATAAGCTCAGAGCATGCATAGGTTGGCCAACAGAGTATGTATTAAGCCTTCTAAAGATGACAAGTGAACAGTTGCCAACAGCAACCCAGCAGCTACTAGCTATCATTTACCGAGTACATGCTATAAAAGTGGAGAAGTTGTCCATAGCAACCAGTCAGCTACTAGCTATCATTTATCAAGTACATGCTATAAAAGTGGAGAAGTTGTCCATAGCAACCAGTCAGCTACTAGCATACTTGTCGACATTTACCCTACATCCCCGGGAGAAGCCTGTGGAGGTGGAGGTGACGCAGATAGGAGGTGTCAGGGCGGAGCTGGACGGGTCACATCATTAAGCCCCACCCCATCATGGCAATTTGCCGCAAACGCTGCATATTTAAATAAGGGGTGGGGCCAAATGATGCGAATCTCATAGAATCGCGTCATTAGGTCACGTTCCCTACTCGTGGACCCGTTGATCTGCAAGAAAATTCTCCCCATTCTGCCCACTTCACTAGGAACTTCATCCTTTCCCTGGGTGCGGGAAGTTATCAGAAAAATCGTGAGCCTCCTGCGACTTCCGGGAGGGTAGGCATGTATGCTACTAGCTTTCATTTATCAACTACATGCAATAAAAGTGGAGTTGTCCATAACAACACTCCAGCTAGTAGCTATCATTTACCAAGTACATGCTAAAAAAGTGGAGTTGCCCATAGCAACCAGTCAGTTACTAGGTACCATTTACTGAGTACTGTACATGCTATAAAAGTGGAGGTTGTCCATAGTAACCAATCAGCTACTAGCTATCATTTATCAAGTACATGCTATAAAAGTGGAGTTGTCCATAGCAACCAGTCAGTTACTAGGTACCATTTACCAAGTACTGTACATGCTATAAAAGTGGAGAAGTTGTCCATAGTAACCAGTCAGCTACTAGCTATCATTTATCAAGTACATGCTATAAAAGTGGAGTTGTCCATAGCAACCAGTCAGCTACTAGCTATCATTTACCAAGTACATGCTATAAAAGTGGAGAAGTTGTCTATAGCAACCAGTCAGCTTCTATAAAATCATTTTAGTATTGGTACATGTGAACATGTACAGAAGGTCTGCGCCTGATAAATCAACACGATACGTTAAATATGAGTGCGTGTAGAACCAGGTGAAACAATGCCAACAAATACAATAGTAACAAAATCCGTGTTATTTGAGTCGCATTGCTCAGGGAATATAGATTATGCACATGCTTGATTTAATCTAATTAATCTGTTAATGTGGTTTAATGAAATATGGCAGGGACACGGGGGGGGTTTAAAAAAGTGATAAAAATAAAGTGATAATGTTAAAAATAATTGGCTACTTCAGAGTTTACAATGGTCAACTGAAATATGAGGTGTCTGAATGGAGATAGAGGGGTGGTGAGGCTTCCCTCACTCCCACCGCAGAGCGTCGCTGTGGTTCTCTAATAACAAGTCCGTAGCCTGATTGGCATGTACAGTCTCTGGTGAGGACTCACCTGTTCCATGTCTTCAGTATTCTTGTTTCTCCGCTATCGTCCGGGCCGCATTCCGGTGTGTGCACTTCACTTGCACACCGGCGTGGTCCCCGCAGTCTATAAAATGATAGCTAGAAGCTGATTGGCTGCCCACCAGTGTGCCCTTTGTGAATTCAGGAGTAAAACTTGCTAAGGGATAATGAAAGGAGTGCTGTACAAAGAAAGCATTACTTTTGGCCATACAAAGCTCTTTTTACTGAACGCACTTTCCCTCAATTCTTTGGGACTACACTTTCCTTCTAATTTTTAAATTAAATCATCCTGTGGTCAGAAAACATTTCTACTGCTGATGAAAGTTGACTACTCTACTGTTAAAACATAATTTATAATAAAGTAGCCACTTGAGCACAGTTACTGTTGCTTGGAATGCCCAAAGGTCAATAAATAGTTCCAGACGTTGCTAAGAATAACGAGTTATAAAATAGAAAAGATTGGTCTAATTAGCCCTCTGTCTCCACCATCTCAAAAGTCTGCCTTGCAAAAAAGTGCCAGGGGTAGCACAGATGATCATGGGTTAAATATGCTAACAAGTTAAATGCTGCTCTTGGGACATACAGGCAACTTATATGTGGTTGTATAATACACATGGGCGCCGGAACAGGGGGGAGGGGCACTTGCCCCCCTCCAAACATTTCACAGACTCCAGTGGAGCAGCGGCAGCGGATGGTCAGGGGCTGTGCATTATAAGTAAGCAATAGACTGAGGAGGAGGTATGTGATGCCACCTTCTCCTCTCTGGTGATTGAGATCTACCCTTCTTCCATGGTGTCGGCCTCCTCCTTCCCCTTGCTCCTGGCCAGCCTCCACCCAGAAACAGGTAAGTTGGAGGAGGGGGTGAGCAGTAGCGCTAAAATTAAATTATATTTTGCCCCCCCAACACAAAATCATTCTGACGCCCCTGACTATACACATATTTTTTTTAGAGACAATTGATTTTACATGTTTCTAAAACATGAAATATAATTGCGTAGAAAGGAAATGTAATATAATTTACTGATCTGGGCAGATGAAAAGCTTAATACAAATTGTTTGGCGGACGTATCGTGCATGTTCTTGCATTGTGCATGCTCCATAGCCGGCCATGCTAAGTCTTACGCATTTCAATCCTGTCTCCACTTGCAGATGAGGGGTGTAATAGGGTGGTACACAGTCTACATTCAGAGAGGGCGTGATGGAGGTGGAATGTGGGCTATGTTGTGCGTAAACACAATTACGCCTGTTTTCAGATGGATTATGTGCACCAGGGATTGGGCTGGTGCACACTGTGCCACACAGATAATGATGACGGTGTGTATACAACTCAGTATATAGCATACTTAGTGACTTTCTATAACCCCACACTGGAAGAATCTCAAAGGGGCCAACTTTATCTGATGGGTGGGAGTCATCGTGCCACCTTCTTGTCATTGTGGCAATGCACCATGCCGTTTAAAGCTGCAGTTCGTGTCACTTTACATTGGGGTGTGGGGCTACATGTCACCATGGCTCCACCCAACTCTGTTCTAAGCCAGAATTTGTGGGATTTTACAGTGGGACGCGATTAGCCAACTCTGGCCCTGATTCAGAGCCAGACGCTCTGACAGAGCGCTCGGTCAGAATCAGGGCCATCCCACTTACTTTTTGGAGCGGCCTCCTGGCCGCTCGCATATCTGTGGGTGACCACCCACAGCTATAGCGAGCGGCCAAAATGATGGTTGCGATGGTCAAGACCATCGGGCTTGCGACAAGACCCTTGCGGTAGGGTCTCGCTGCCGCAAGCCCTGGAGTGCTTTTGGCACTCCAGGGCCTCCGTCATGCGCATGCACACTTGGGCAACATCGACCCGCTTGCGAGCGCTCAGCGCTCGCGAGCGGGTCTGAATCAGGCCCTCTGTCCGGAGGCCTGGAGAGCCCCATCAAATTCGGGACTCTCAGGACAATCCAGGAGAGTTGGCAAATATGGTATACATGTGAATACAGTATAGACATTTATTTCAGTGCATGCAATGCTGGACCAATTGCAGGCGGCTGTGCTTTGGCCTCTATAAAGTAATTAATATGTTGAGTGCTGTAGTTTATTCTTATATGATGGACTACAGTATGTATAATTGCCATTTCCCAGTGTATTACTGAATTGCAATATAAAGACCCTGGTGCTCCTACAATCAATTTTCAAAGTTGCTTTTAGCTTTTTAATAGGTTATTTGTAATTTGCTGATACATAAATGTTTGCACATTAGGAGCTTATAAATATAGGGATGAGGTGGTCATTGGGGCTGAGTCAGCGTGCAATGCTGAACGCAGATTCCCGATTATTGCGTACGCAGGGCCCGTTCTGCTCATGTGCAGAATGAGTCCTGATGGGCAGAGGCATTTAAGGGGAAGTGCGGGGGAGGCCAGCGTTCCTGGAAATGGGGGTGTGTTCTGCCCCGTTTTCTGGGAGTAGCAAGGCCGTGGGCTGCATCCAAGGACGCAGTTTCCTGGCCTCACAAGCCGTCCTTCCTGCATAAGCTGAGGCCTACTCAGCGCAGTCCACCAGTCACAACGGTTATCCTAGCGTGCGACCTCTGTCACACTGCTGCGATTGCAAATGCAGCAGTGGGTGTCAGACAACTTTTGCTGCATTTGCGTATTTGCAAAGACGGAATTGCAAAGCTGCTTGCTTGCTTGCAGCTTTGCAATTCCGTCCACTACTGAATTATCCCCATTCGAAGGTGTCATGAGGAGGGTGCGGGGGGTGCGTTCTGCACCCGGGTGTCACTCTCGGAGGTGGCGAGACCAAAATGCCAGCTCCTCCGCAGTGACAGGAGTTGGGGGCTGCTGTGTGACATTCTCCTGCAGAAGAGGAGCCGTCAGCTCAGTCTCCAGGGGCAGCCGAACATCTCAGGCGATGCTGAGCTGCCCCCCGAAGTGATATCGGAATTCTAACAAGGCCACGCCCCCTTTACTTTAGGTCATGCCATCTTTTCCGGTGCAGGGACACTTGGCTGTCAGAATGCGCACCAAGTGTCGCCAGACCAGGTGACGCCTCTGCCCCCATTGTTCAGAATAGCATGTGAAAACTAAATGTGTACAATAGGTCACTAGTGGAATTTTCTTGGCAGAAGAAGTGAATTCAAATGAGAGCCTCAGTGATATGAATACTACTACGTAACTACTATAGGTGCAAGGGGCACAGCTGCTATGGGGCCCAGAGCTTCGGGGGGGGGGGTCCCATCTTTCTTGTCAAAGTTACAAGTGTGATATACATTTTCCACCATTTGATGCAGGGGCTTCTTAAGAGAGGAGGGGGCCCGTGTGCACTCCCCGTGTGGGGCCCCCTCCTCTCCCCCCCGGTGGCCGGCAGCCGACTAACGCAGTTGGCCAGCCACCTGAGCATTAGCAGACTTCGGGCACTAGAGTGTGCCCGGAGTCTACTGCGCACGTGCAGAACACCAGAAAATGGCCGCGGGACCACGGACAGGTAAGTTTAAAATAATATGGGTGCAGTGTGTGCAGTGCGGGGCCCCCCTGGACCTGGGGGCCCGCGTGCCCCGCACACACTGCACCCATTATAGATACGCCACTGATTGGATGGTATATAGGGGCCCTTACAAAATTTTGCTATAGGTCCTTTACATGCTTACTGAAGTTATGCCCGTCTCCATGGAATAGCCTATCTACAATACCATCAATATTAGTTTAGCCCACAAAATGGTTTCCGTCACGGTGATTAGGTGACATCTACAGTTTCAAAGGCTATATTATTATTACTAAGCATCAAGGGTGTGGATTTGTGTGATCAGTGACAGTGAGTAAATAACACACATGGCCACCAGGTGTCAGCACAGACCATGTTCATCCTCTATGTTGTATACATTACATGGCTCTTGTCGGCAGAACAAGATCCACAGGTTTTATAAAGCAAGCAGTGACTGGGAGCTTGTAAGAAAATGGTCAATAAATGACAGGATACGTGAAGCATTATAGGACACAATAGACAACAGTTATATTAAGCACTAGATTGTGATAAAGGACATGAATGTCGAGAAAGTACAATATAATGAGGACTCAATGTATTTGTATGGAGCAAGAGTATGAACTATACAGAGATGTCATATGTACCAGTTTAGGTTATTATATGAAATACAGAGGTGCCTTTCATAAAGTACTTTTCATTAAATTAATTCTGTATCTGTCATTTGATCTGTTCAGGTGAAGTGTCTACAAATAGAAATAATCTTGTCTGTAAGTGGTTTTATTTACAGTACAGGGATTCATATAACACTTTTTTTTAAACAGAGCCTCAAGTCTTTAGTTGACTGCAAGCACACATACTCAGTTTTAATATGCATTTTTCAAATGTCAAATAACCTGTGTGTTCTATGGCTGGAGCCTTCGGTCTGACCTTGGTCTCTATTTTGGATACATCTCAGCGCAGATAGATCTCTCCGAGTGACACTGTCACTGAGCTGCCACATGTCACTGAGTCACCAAGTCAGCAAGCCCATGATGTGGAAACTGTTATTAACTGTAATAACACTGCTTCTTAGTACTCCAGTGACAGGTGACAACTGTGTCCCAAACTGGCACAGGAAGAGCTGGATAAGGAGGTTATAACTAAGGTAGCTGATGGGGACGGACAAGTAAGACCCAGCTGAGTGAGGGAATAGAACGGTCAGTGTCACAGTACAAATTATTGTGAAAATAGTCAAGGATTAAATGTAAAGCCACATCTTAGACTGGTACACTGGTACACTCTTAAGAGGACAAAAAAGATACCCCACATACAATTTACTGCAGGGACAACTTTAACAATAAATCACAAAAGGAGAGCAGCAGTTTATATACAGTATGTGTATGTTACCCAGGCAGGTGCAGGTGCCAGCGAGAAGCCATTTCTCCAAGAAGGAGCATCAGGTGTTATCTGGCCAAGTATTTCATGTCTGATGGATTTATTTTAGCACTGTGGAGTGTTAAGGTCTCTCTGTATATCATAAAATGTCTGTACATGACCTACAACTTCCAATCCAGACTAGTGACTGGGAATAGTCAGTCCTCCAAGGATACAACCCAATGGCCAATCATTCACTCATTAGTCAGTGAAAAAGGTTGGATCCAGTGGAGATACCTTGACCCTGGTGAGATTTGTAGCTTCTTGCAGGTCATCACCATCGGGAAGAGGCTCCAGGAGTCAGCAGTAGGCTGAGATGCCACTACTCTTAGTAATTCAAAATATAGAAATGTATAGTACTAAAGACAAGGTGGCCTATATTAGTCCTCATTTTCACATGTGTAAACACAATACATATTTACTTCCATATAACTGTCTCTCAATTTTTTGTATTGCAACCAAAAGCACTTTGTATCAGAGTAAGTAATGGCGTAGTCAAAAAGTCCTCTTCAGTTTATTACATGTGTTACTTTCAATGAATTGTTAAAGACTGGGAATATATTTATGATCCAACATGCTTTTTGCCCAGTAATTATCATCTATAATTGTCCCTACAGAACCATTTATTATGTAACCCTTGCCAGGATAGCGCATCGGATAAGATGCTGTCACGGTATAAGGTGTACAGTATACAGTAGCTTTAAAACATGTTGTAGATATTTGTGATGTCTCCAGCTTTATCGCATTAATGAATATGCATAATACTTCATTTTGCTATAATCCTGTGAGAAGACTGGGAGACAGATGGGAGTCATCATTGTCAGGGGTGTCTAAAGAGAGGAGGGGGCCCGTGTGCACTCCCTGTGCGGGGCCCCCTCCTCTCTCCCCGCTAGCCGGAGGCTGACTGACGCAGCTGGCCAGCCACCGGAGCATTAGTAGACTCCGGGCACTAAAGTGTGCCCGGAGTCTACTCCGAATGCGCAGAACTCCGGGAAAATGGCCACGGCGGCCATTTTCCGGTGTTCTGAGCATGTACAGTAAACTCTAGGCACTAGAGTGTGCCCGGAGTCTACTGCGCATGCGCAGAACACCGGAAAAATGTCCATGGTGGCCATTTCCGGGTGTTCTGAGCAGCGCTGACACTTGCCGCGGAACCACGGACAGGTAAGTTTAAAATAATATAGGTGCAGGGTGTGCGGTGCGGGGCCCCCCTGGACACTGCATCCGTTATAGATACATCACTGATCATTGTATATTCCGAGGGTCAAAAGTAAAAGGAAGCTTTAGCAAGTTGCATAATGATTAGAGATTTGCTCTGACCCTGTGTTTTGATTTTGGATCTGGATTCATCTTCATGTTTTGGTTATGTTTAAAAAACAGCTAAAAACATGTAATTTATGTAATCCCAAACCCTAAATTCGGATTTAAAATCCGAATTCCGAACCACGAAAAGATCACAACCCAGATCTCCTCAGGAGATCAGAACCGTGACTCAGATATACCCAGATCTCATCAGGAGATCAGAACCGTGACTCGGATTTCTAGAGAACCGAATCGCACATCTCTCTACTAATGATGGATAATAGGCCTTACTAATTACAATGGACATCTTAACCAGGTCGTATGTAATTTGTCCTAAGTCACTTTGTTTCATTTTCCCGATCAGATGAAGAGCCCTCTTTTGCTTTAAACTGATAGTAAGAATATGATGGGTCTTCTCGGCTTTGCCATAGGATCTCTGCTGCGGTTTCTCAGTGTATTGGCAGCCTGATGTGAAATAACAAGATAATACACATCTTCAGAGATGGACTGCACAGACTCAGCGGATAGCCTGCACATTCCTACATCATTTATAGCTCACACTAGGGCTCCTTGTTTTTCTTCGAGGTACTAACAAATTAAACTACAGACCTGTAAGATCCAGAACTTCATTGTTCCTCCTTCTGTAGAGTGTCATCTTAATAATGTACAAATGATGACTGCATTCACAATTCTAGGCATCTGTGCTATCCTGTTAACCTGTGTTGCAAAAAAAAAATCCAAAATAGCTATAATGGGCTTACATATGAGGAATTCTTATGGTAACTTCCAGCGCAATGGTGCAACTACAACGGGTGCAGGGTGTGCTGTGCTAGAGAGGAGGGGGATCATACGGAGACTGCACACGGGACCCCTCCTCTCTTAATACGCTCCTGTTCCAGCATCTTCGAAGTACACCCAATAATAACATAATTAGACATGGATCCATCCTATGATAGCCCCGTTAGGTGCTGGTGATATGCAGTGATGATGGTGACTATCAGTATCATTGATAGTCACCCGCTGCTTCTGATTGTCTGTTTGCTGAATGCCCGCTACAGCTGATAAGTTAAAATATTTACATTGTGACAATATTAAGGGGCCTATTCATTAAACATTAAAATTCTCTGGAGATAATTAGCTTTAGAACTCTCATGGAGTTCTAGCTAATTATAGGTGGAATTCATCATTCCACCTCTCCATAAGTATCTATTCCGAAAAGCTGTCATTTTTGCGATGACAGCTTTTCGGGAAATAGATACTTTTCCCTGCCTACACTACCTTATCGTATCTGGAAACAGTGCTGCGCATGCGCTGTTACATCTGTAAAACCAGCACATGCGCAGCACTGCCTACAGATGCGTTAAGTTTCGTACACTAGGAGGAGGGTTATGATTAGGCACTAGGGGGAGGGTTATGATTAGGCACTAGGGGGAGGGTTATGATTAGGCACTAGGGGGAGGGTTATGATTAGGCACTAGGGGGAGGGTTATGATTAGGCACTAGGGGGAGGGTTATGATTAGGCACTAGGAGGAGGGTTAGGCACTAGGGGGAGGGTTATGATTAGGCACTAGGAGGAGGGTTAGACACTAGGGGGAGGGTTAGGCACTAGGGGGAGGGTTATGATTAGGCACTAGGAGGAGGGTTAGGGTTAGGCACTAGGGGGAGGGTTATGATTAGGCACTAGGGGGAGGGTTATGATTAGGCACTAGGAGGAGGGTTATGATTAGGCACTAGGGGGAGGGTTATGATTAGGCACTAGGAGGAGGGTTAGACACTAGGGGGAGGGTTAGGGTTAGGCACTAGGGGGAGGGTTAGGGTTAGGCACTAGGGGGAGGGTTAGGGTTAGGCTGTGGGGGGGATGTTAGGTTTAAACTGCGGGGGGATGTTAGTTTTAGGCTGTGGGGAGGGAGGGTTAGGTTTAGGGGTAGGGTTAGGATACTTACCGACAGGTGTCAGTATGCTAACCCTGTATTGATGCCGGCGTTGGGATTCTGACTGCCGGAATCCTGGAATAGAGAGATGGGGTGTTTACCCTTACCACTAAGGTAAATGGAGAAATGAACGTGAGATGAAAATAATACAAATGACTAGTTGCTAGACTTATGTAACTGTAAGGAGAGCAATGTGTTGCAGTTAAGGAACGATTGTATAAGGGTCCTAAATTTTGGAAAAAAAAATAGAGGAATACATAGACATCACTTCCTTATCTTCTTAAGTACTGATTTGCAATAATGGAGAAGTTGGATATTCCAGTGCACTTCTAGGTGACTTGCACTAGCGGAAACTATATACTGAATCAATTTATTGTGTGTGTGGCCGAAGGGACCCTTCAGCAGCACATAGTACCAGTGAAAGAGGAACTTGTGGGAGATTTCTTTCATTTTTATGCAGATGTAGCTGGAAGTCATGTTTGTTTGTATTTCTCACTATTGCTCATCACCAAAGACATACAGTATCTGTCTCCCAAGACATCTCATGAGGATCCTTAGGGCAAGGCCCAGTAGGTAAGAACTTGACTTTTACAGTCAAGACCAGACCTTTAGCCGATGCCTGCCTCAGGCAGAGAGACTCAACAGTAGATAGAGGTCAAACAGAAGGCTGGTCTCTGACTTTGTAATGGAAGTGTAATAAATGGGGAAAAGGGGGAAGGAAATCACCGCACTGATCTGAAATGGAAGTGTCTCTGTAAAAAGGTAAGATTAAGTAACAATAATTGGATTCAACAATTCATGTTATAGTAATCATAGGTCAATATTCAGTAACAAAATGTCTGTAGTTGTGGTGCTACCTAGAGTAAAATTAATCAAGAAAACAAAGTGTTTGGTTGTGAAGCAACCAAACAAAAGTACTCTATAATGGTGCACTCACAGATTAAATGTAAAGAGGGTAATTTAAAATAATTCAGACAATTTATAGACACAAAAACAACATCATGAAATATTATGTCAAATAAAAATAAATGAATACAGTTGTATTCAAAATCTGGGTTAAATCCACCACAACCGCACTGATCTGAAACGGAAGTGTCTCTGTAAAAAGGTAAGATTAAGTAACAATAATTGGATTTAACCCAGATTTTGAATACAATTGTATTCATTTATTTTTATTCTACATTTGTTTTTTCTATTCTATTTCATGTTGTTGTTTTTGTGTCTATAAGTTGTCTGAATTATTTTATGACCCTTGTTGACCTATTAAAAGTTATGTTTTAAATTACCCTCTTTACATTTAATCTGTGAGTGCACCATTATAGAGTACTTTTGTTTGGTTGCTTTGTAACGGATGTGCCTTGGTTGCCAATAGTGGAAAAAAGTTTAGTATAAGGGATATTAAATTTGTCTTGTATCTTGGGAAAGCAGGAAAATAGTGTGATCAAGAAAAGTCATTCATATATCTTCTACCATCCATCTGCCAAAGTTTAAAAGTGGAAGAATTACATCTATTGTTAAAAGCAGGTAGTGTTGCCTGACAAACCCATTTATTGGTAAAATGCTAAAGAGTAAGAGAGTGGGAGATGACTGGCTGGATGGAGTTTGACTGATTACACACTGAACGGCCATCATCTGCATGCTGCAGTGGGTCGGGACCGCCTGGGGGCGGGTAGGGGGTTTGCTGATCGCCTGTACACACTTGCCGATGGACAGATAGGTCTGCAAACATATCTGTCAATCAGCTGTGCAGCACAGCCAATGAGATATGTCTGTGAACGACGTCATTCACAGACATATCGTTTGTACATACTGGCCGACGGGGGCACGACATATTGGCCGATCAATTCATCGGAAAATATATCGGCCAAGACAATCTGCCCTAATCTGCATCCAGATTCTGACTAGATATGACTCGCCCAGACAATGGACTGAGCAAATCTTAATATAGTGTAATCTTGTTTGAAATTTAGGATACCTGAGCCTCCTCCCTACATAAATCTTTGTAATACTTGATTTTATTCACCCCAAAAATGTCAAATATGTCCATCCTGATGGCAATGATCTTATCTATCCATGAGATCAAGTCTTGACACCATGTGTCTTGGTCTGCCTTGCTCTGAAAATTAAGGTGGGGGGTAGTTACTATTCAGTAGCTGGTGATTTTGGTGATCTGTACACCCAGGAATCACTTGAATGGTGTGTTTTGTTCTAATTGGAGATATAAAAAGTGAAAAGTGATAAGGTGCCAGCCAATCAGCTCTCAACTGTCATTTTTCAAACACAGCCTGTGAGATGACAGTTGGGAGCTGATTGGCTGGCACCTTATCACTTTTCACTCTGTCTCCTAACACTGCTTAGTAAATAGACCCCTAAAACTTAAATAAGAGCATATTCTTTTATCTATCTGAAAAGCTGGTGGTAATGAAGTAAAATTTGTGACAGTCAGGAGAATGTCATACACACAGATATATTGTATGCAAACTTCCCAACCGGAATACCTCCAGTGGTTTGGTTGGGTCTGGATCCTTTTGGCAAGGTGTTCTATCAGTAAATATAATAATATTAGACAAAGGAGGCATCTGCCATGTACTGAGTGAAGAGGAGGACACTTCATTGTCGAATACCAGTACTTTTGGGTGGCGGTACAGAGTGGAGATACCACTTAAAAATGTATCAGCAAACCCCATAGATTTCAGAACTGTAAGCATGATGGACCTAACACCTTTTCAATGACATAGCGAAGAATAGCAGGTACGTTTGTGAACATGAATAGTTATTTAGATCAATGTCTTGCCTGGTATTGGTGTGGGGCTCTCTGTTTGAGATGAAACCCACCTGATCTATCTGTAATTTGAACAAAAGTAGTCATGAACTTTTTAAGGGATCACAAAAATATTGCCAAGGAGGTGGCATGGTCAAATGATGCCACAACCAATAAAGAGCTAAAACAGTAGCAAATCTTTTATAATGTTGATAGGAAAGATAGGGTTTTAGTCCATTTCCTCTAAGGTTTCTTCCAGTGCGATATCGGGATTTAGACGTGAATGCTACTTGAGAGAGATCTCGGGGAAAAGGTCAGAGGTTAAATAGGGTTTATTGTGTAATCCTGGTGGGGTGAAAAGGAGGCTTTAGCAAGTTATATAATGATTGAACACATTGGTAATTTAAACCAGATCATATCTGGCATGTCTAGAGTCACTTTTTTTCATTTTCCCAATCAGATTGAGAGGCCTCTTTTGCCTTTACTTGCTAGCAAGAATATTATCTGCCTTTTCAGCTGTGTCCAAAAATCTCTTTAGTTTTTCAGCATATTGGCAGCCTTACATGAAAGCAGCCTTACATAAAAGTACTTGGACTTTGAGAGAGAAGTTTTGAACAGGGAGATTGATTGCGACAAGAGGGTTGCAATTTAATTTTCTAAAGAGGTTATTTCTAGGGTCACTGATTTGTTTGGCCTCATTGGATAAATGTATGTATCTAGTCTGCACTTGATGCTGGCATTATCTGCCTCCCATACAACTAAGGACAATACTATCTGAATTGTTGTATTCAAAAGAATTCTTGGATGGATAATTTGATCTTTTAGAAAGTAATATTGGTTTAATGAAAGAGTCCTTAGAATAGGGGGTAAATTTAATAAGAATCGAGATTGATCGAGATGTCAATCTCGGGTGATTTAAGGGTTGATTTTCATCTCGCAAATTTACTAAAGATAAAGTTGGGTGGGATAGAGAGGTTTCTCTCTTCTCTCTCGTAAAACTCGGGGGAGACAGCTAACTCGAATCAACTCACCATCGGGACAACTCGGAAGTACTTTTCACCTAAAATATACATCTCTCAAATTTACCAAGAATCGGGATGACAAGCTTGGGTAAGATGACAGCAAACTCTCTGCCCAAATCACTACGCAATTTTTATCTCTCTATATTTAAAACCCGGACTGGCCCTGCAGCCTGGTGCTGGTTCTTAAATAACGGTGGAACCATACTCATTTTGTCCCCTGTAATTTTAAGAAACAGGACTTGCTGGCAAGTCCGGGGCTGGTTATGCTTTTTGGGGATGAACGAAAAGTGTTCCTTCCCTTAATGAAAATCATTATGTTGGACAGTCTGAAATGGACGATGAACTACAAACGGGAGTGCGCTTCAACGATTATCGTTCATCGTTATAACTCAGAAACTGAACGATTTTTGAATGATAACGATGTCGTTAACGACAAATCGTTCAAAAAATCGTTCCGTGTGTATGCACCTATAGAATTAGATCATTCTGCTTCGTTATGTGGTTAAGGTAGGTCTGAAAACACTTCAGTCCAAATTCTGCCAACAAAACATACAACATTTCACAGCTGGGATTGAGCGTATGTTACATGAAACAGATTTTGCCCATCTCTGCCTATATGGATTTCATAGCAGTGCATAAAAAGAACATATTCCCGAGAAGATTAAAAGAACTGTAGGAAGCAAGGAGAAAACATTTGAAAAGCCCCCCCCTTTTTTATATATAACAGCTAACAAACCTCCTGCATCTTGCTGCTTGCCCCCCCCCCCCTTATGCAGTCAGCAGCCCAAGTAAAGTGTTAATTGTGTGGATCAGGGAGAGTGGATGTGACAGGCTGGATGGTCTCTCATGAGAGGGAGAGATTGTGTTTACTACACAACCTGCTTCTATTTAGTGTCGGTGAGAATGATTAATCTTCCTGAGCGGAGTCTCACCCATCTGCTCTCACCTCTCTAATGAACTGCCTCACGCCACAGTCTATAACAGTCACAGGCTGGCTGGGATCAGAGAGAGAGAGAAAGATAGGGGGCTAGAAATAGAAAGAGAAGAACACAGAGACTGCAGGGGGGGTACAGATATAGTGGGAGACATACTGAATAATAGCAGGAAACTGACATCTCTAACCATATATGTACCCAGCTGCTTACAAGCCTGGTCACTGTATGTATTCCTCTTATTTCTAGGTAAGATAATAGTAGTAGTGTGACAGGTTGGCTCCTGGAGTTTACACTTCCTGCAATATGCAGACATGTGGAGCAGATAAAAGCTGGGTAGCGTGGCATGCATACGCTGATCACAAAGGCACTAGTGTGCCACAACACTTATTTAAGGCAAGTGTAATGGTGCATACACACGGTCCAACTTAAAAGAACAATATAAACGATAACGATAGCTATTGTTTGATTGTTTATCGTTCTTTTTTTCAACCCCTTCTAATGACCAAACGATGATCGATGCGCGGGCAAGGGTGGTCGATATCGATATTGACCATCTCCCATGCATGCAGGCCAATCTGGTCAATAACAACCAGGTTAGCCTGTTTACTATAGGGACCCGCGATCGTTGATCGTGGGTCCTTATAGTAGTTGGGGGGTTGATGCATGTGTTGGATGTTCAATATCGAACATCCAACACATGCAGGCCAATCAGATAATGATCGTTATCGTTATCTGATTATCTCCAAGTCTGACAGTGTGTACCCTCCATAAGCAGCACCTGCACTAAGGCGATTTCACACTTTCAAGCTTTTTCCCAAGTTTGAATGCATAAAAAATAACAATATAGTTAGGCCCCATTTATCAACGATGCATAACACCTTTAGCTCTTACTAATGGGGTTATGTCATCCTTTCTGTAATTAGCAAACAGCGGTAATTTAAGATTACCGCTGCTTATCACTGCATCTCTCTCGCTCTTAGATGGCTGATGAGGTCCCCAGCGAGGTAAGAAATGATGAATACCAGTGGCACATTCATTTGTATCACTGCAATACTAAACTAAATATTCCGCTGGTATTTAGGTTCGTTGTTAAATAAGGGCTCTAATAATGTGCTTCCTACTCTGTAAGCGCCTTCCATTTTGCCGATTTAAGCAATACACGTGCATTTTGCACACCAGAACGGTGGTGTCTCTGCACTGGCAAACTTTTGCATCTTCTGAGGACTAAGCTGATCAGTTAATGGTATAGGCATATAAATACTTATATGAATACACCTGGTAATGTCACCACATTCACAATTGAGATTTTGTTTTGCAGGTCAAAATTGTTTAAATGGTGCAGAACAAGGAGAATTTGGGAGAATGTTTCTTGAAGAGAGCAAAGGACTTACTGAGATGGTAGAATCCAGGCACTAACCTATGCTTTCTATGGTTTAGCACTGTAGCAGAGCACTTTTGATCCTTGGACCAGCCTGCGCCTCCCCTTGCCCCCAGCATGTGATGTGGTCATATGACAGAAGTGGGGGCCTGGAAAAGGAAACTGTGCCCCAGGTATGTCTTAAATATGTGCCGGGTAGCTTCAGGCACCATTTACTGTATACAGGCCCTCATTCAGAGCCACTCGCTATCGGCAGTACGCTCGTTCCGAGCGATGTTCGCACATCTGCGCATGCGTATGGTTTTTAGTACGCATGCGCGAACCAGTCAGTGCGGCCAAAAATCGTTTGTTCGCTAAATAGCGAATGCCTGCTATTTTGAGTGACAGGAGCAGGCGTATGTGGGTGGTAACAGGGGAAGGTGCTTGAAAAGGGGGAGTGGAGATCAGAACGCAGGCGTGCTTAAAGGTCAAAGCGGGCGTTTTATGGGTGTGCATAATTAATACAGCAGCGTCATTCACCACGTCACTGGGTTATTTTATAGTCAGAACTGCTCGCAATATTGTGGTTGAAAAGACCAACCACAAGAATAGCGAGCAGTTCATACGCTGTTCGATGTACTCGATTAATCTAATAAATAGCGGACATGACGTATGATGCGAGCGGCCAGGGGGCGTTTTTATCAAATAAACGAGCGTATGTTTTGCTCGCTCGTTCAGACATGGAGGCGGCAACAGACCGCAAAGAGCGAACGGTTCATTTGAATAGCCACCCCCTTTTTATGAACGAGCGAGCGCTAATTGCGAGCGGCTCTGAATGAGGGCCACAGTTCCCTAACTGGGAATGCTTTGTGCACCTTTTAGAAGGAAGTTGAACTGGCAGATACATTGAACCAAGATAGTTCCAATGTTCCGTCTTTAGAACTCTTGTGATGATGTAAATAGGGCTAAATCAAGAAACATTTTAGGTAAAAAAAGAAAAAAATCTAATGAAGGGGCTGATCCTAAAGTATAATAGTGTAGACTTTGTAGTGTCCATTTTGCACATTTCGTCATGTGTATTTCCATTCTGAATTGCAATCGCACAATAGCTTGAGTTACTTGGCACTGTTTCCAAAACTATGAGGTTAGTGAGTGATTATGACATGGACAAATAGTGTTATTTCTACAACAGTGGTTTGAAGTTTTGTCAATTACGCTATAGTTACATCTTGTTTGGGACAACAGAATGCATGTGTTTAACTGTATTAAATGAAGGTAATTAGAGACAATGAGGTCAGTCAAAAGTGTCCAAAGCTCATAGTGGAAATATTATGAATTATATTATGCACTTATTACTGCACCACTTGGAACTCAGTATTGGTGTGTGCATTTTGTAACTGAAGGTCTGGATGTAGTTATGTTACCAGCCGCCAGAATCCCGATGCGGAAAGCCCGAATTGGGAGTAAAGATAGGCGTCGAAACACCGACGCCTATCTATAGCCTGATGCCGAAATCCCGACAGCCAGCATCCCGGACAAGGTAAACGGGGACATCAGTAATCCACTCTCCAGGCTAATTACATGTTTAAAAAATAAAAAAATAAAGGGACATCCAAGGCTCGGTTACCAGCTAGGAATTAGTCAGCAGGCTAGGGGCCAGCATGTTGGAAAACCAAAGCACTGCTGCTAGATTTAGTTACTTATTCCTTAGAGCACTGCAATCCTTGCCAGCCATTTCCAATTTTCATGCTCGCCAGGATGGTAACACAAGGTGTGTGATAAAACGCAACGGCATGGTTACACTAATGCCATATTCTTTTAAACTTGTGGTGCAGTCACACTGTCAATCACAATCACCCATGAGCTATTATCATTTGGGCATCACATGTACAATTAGATATAACTTAGAATTTTATTATCACATGTGTATAGGAGGCAATATTGCTAAAAATCAATGTGGCGGACTGCTGCCGCACTGAGGCATAATTGCTTACTTTTGTTTGAGGAAGTGGGCATTGCCATTTATCATTAAAAGAGGGCAGGTCCATAATTACACAAATCACCGAGAATCACATCATTAAAGCCCCATGCACTTCACTAGGGAAGTGGGCAGGATTTGTGAGGGTGGTACTGTGATACTCGGGAGTATCACAGACATTCCCAGAGAGTAATACGTATGGTTTGAGGCAATGCTAATGTAAAATTTGCCAGGTACTGGAGATGTAGTTTGAGGGAAAGGAGAATGGGCCTGATTCAGCAAGGAATGCACAGGAGAGAACGCATGCACCCATCCGTTGCGGTAAATATGCTAATCAATGCATACGCACGGAGACAGCAGCACTAGATGCAGACGCCCAGCCCTATATTAAGCCGCCCATCTCCCTTTACTCAAAACCTGATCTGTACGCAAGATAGCGTAAACACTGGTAACATCGAGAACCATCAACCACATTTGCATAATAGTGGTTCACCAGACCTCATGCAGGATCTTGGCAACTTCCTGTGTGCACGGAGTCTCATCACTGCATCTGTCACTGCACTAGCTTAATTATGGACGCCCCTAAAACGGCGTCCCAACACACAGACACGCCTGCATTCGCCCTACCACCCCCCGTCACCACCCACAAACGGTACTTCCTGTCAATCAATATCGGAAGGGGTCTGCGTACACGCTGCGTGTAGTCTGCGTACGCTTACCCAAATAGAACTGGCTAGTTCGAGCACGCACAGTGTGATGCATACGCATGCGCAGTGCGAAAACATCGGCCAAGTGCGTGCATTCTCTCCTGTGCGTTCCTTGCTGAATCAGGCCCAATGTGGAGATTGGAGATGAGGTGTTTCACTTATTAAAACTCCAAGGGTCTCATGTGAACTTAATCTACTTACGACTGCAAAGCAGTATATTGTAGTATAGGAGGCCTTGCACTGGTTTCACTATGGAGAACAATTTGATATATCGCCTTCAAGGACAGAAGTTTTAATTTATATAAGCCTCACCACAGTAAATATAAATATGCCCAAACTAAAATACTGGTGGCATCTTGGCCTAGTGCCTAAGAATATGGGATATGGGTGCCATATCTCATGTCTAGTGACCAGTGAATTTAGTGCAGAGGACATGACCTGGTGGTAGCCTGGGCCTAATGCCCCCATTGTTGGTCTGTCTGAGCTGGTAAGGTAAACAGGTGCCCTGTTGGAGCCTTATCAGTACAGCCATGCTCAGTGGGCAGAGGGGGCACCTAAGGGAGTAGCTCTTTATCATGGATACCTGGCAGCTTCATGGACTTTTCTGCCTCTACAAGTGCATGCTCTCTTATGAAGAGCCTCTTTGCTGCACAGAGACTTTAATCTTCTCCTGTTGCCATGGCATCTTCTTTCTCTTCTCCAGCATCTTCGTTCTTCTTTGCATCAGTGGCACCACCTATTCCTCCTGGAAAAGCGGTGGGTGGGGATGATTCAAAAATGTGGCCTCCTGATTGGACAAGCTTGAGTCTTTACTCAAGCTCTGATGACGGTTTCTTCAGGGTTAGCTGCAGTGATGACTCCAGTAATGGCTTCCAGGTAAGTGGTCCTCTTTTCCTCTTGGCATTAGGTGTAGCTTCTTCTTCCTACTGTAGTAGGTCTATCTTCACATAAGCACAATGTTTTGTTGGGCAATCCTCTCTGTACCTTTAGGAGTCTTGGACGTCAACTAATGACATTGCAAAGTTTCCAGTGCTGAGGAGGGGAAAGACCATGTCTGGCAGCCATAAAGCAATGCTAACTGGAGAGAGATTATTAACCTTACAGGCCAATACATATAAAAAGGTATAGAAAGCACTAGTGCATGCTCCACCATCAGAGCTAACTGGGAGCCGCCTGGTAGAAATTGCTCCTGATGTGTTGGATTTGCACCTGTGCAATACTGCATTACTAATCTAATCTAATACAGCTTTGCGGGAGGACTGGGCTATCAATATCATGCAAGGTATTGGGGGAAGACTCAAGGGATAAACACACGAAACTACTGCAAAAAAGGAGCTGATCTGATTTCCAACTGTATATTTTCAAGCAACAGAAGTTTCATCAGCAGTAACAGACTTTTAATTAAAAGAATAATAGTAATTAATTTGTATATTATGATGATTAGACCAAGCTTGCTTCATTTTTGGTGACATGGAACAATACCGTACAAAGTATTATATTCTCTTGTAATTGTATTTGTATGTTAATCAGTTTGGTATTTATATAAAGACACAACTCTGCTATTATAGGATGATGTTAATTATGTCTGTATTTGGAGGAATATGTCACTTTAATATTTTGCTGCATATTCTCTTAAATATACTTCTTTGGGTTATTTTAATATCAATAAAAAAAAAATATTTTATCATACAATTAAATTATTATTGCATAGTTAAGTGCTATGAAAACGTTTTACTAAAGTTACACATGCACACACGCAAACACGCACACACGTAGTACAATTCCAGCACTAATGGCCTGATTCAGACCCAGTCGCAAGCGCTCGCAACCGGGTCAATGGTGTCCCACAGCGTATGCGCACGACGGAGCCGGCTCCGTCGTGCGCATGCGCGAGACCCGGTTAGCGACGGGTGCTCTGTCGCTCCGGGTCTCGCACCAAAGGGGGCGAGCTGTCGATGTTGAGTGACAGCTCGCCCCCTTTGGTGGGCGGGCCGGGGGGTGGCTGCCCAAACGGAGGCATTCCCATGAGAACGCCTGCCGTTTGGGGGCGGCCCCACTGACATCACAACTGATGTCAGTGGAGAGCTTCCGGCTTTGTTAGAGCCAGAAGCTCTCTGGGGCTTGCGATGGGCGAGACCCTACCACAAGGGTCTTGTCGCAAGCCCGATGGTCGCGATGGTCTTGACCATCGCGATCATCATCCTGGCCGCTCGCAATAGCTGTGGGTGGTGACCCACAGCTATGCGAGCGGCCAAGAGTCCGCTCCAAAAAAAAAAAAGCCCGGCCCTGTCAGAGCGAGCGGCTCTGAATCAGGCCCTAAGGCCCATGTCCTGTATGTACAAGTAGATTAAATAACCATGCACTCTGTGGGCAGAACACACCCCCTCCGAAAAATGTATTTATTAAAAGAGTACATACTTGTCTCCTGTGCCCCTCATACACTCTTTTCCTCTTGCCCTTCATCTATCTTCACCCACCACCTATATCTGCCACCTCTGCCCCCTTTAAACCCTTACCTCTCTGGAGTCCTGCTGGCTGCCACTCAGAAGAAATAAGGAAGAACCTGAGGATGCCAGGTGAGCACAATCTTCTTATTTCATATAATAACTCTGAAGGCAGTAAGACTTTACAGTGCTGCTTTGCTCACCAAAGGCTTCTACATGCAAAATGCACATAATGTTATGTTGGTACTTGTTCTCAGTGATGGGCCTGGCAAAGCAGTAAGCTAACCCTTATCACTATGTGCCATCATCAGCCATAGTCACTGGCAGGGCCATAACTAGACTGGTGCGGGGGCACTATTCGGGCTTGTACATTTTCTGTTTATTATCATTCTCACTTGTAGCTTCCTCATATTTTATTCCCAGCAGCCTCCCCTATCTCTTCCCTAGCCCTTCCCCATGAGGCCATGCCCCTTTTTAGGGTGCGTTATGTCCCTATTTTAAAATAGGGGGGGGCGCCAATGATCTTTCTGGCACAGAGCACCAAAAAGTCTGGTTGCGGCTCTGGTCAGTGGCTGCTCACGTCATTTACCTTCACTTAACCATTGCATTCACACTTCATACCCTTCATGGCCCAGTCTAGCACTGCCCCTAATGTTTCATATTTCCCACTTGTCCCCTCCCCCGTCACACTACAGAAGGGAGAAAGGGATCGCCATAGCATGCACATGCCCGTGGCACCATGGCTCCATATTCTGGGTAGGGGTACAAGATCTATAACTACACACTTGAAACTTAGGGCCTGATTCAGAGCTGAATTCTCTGACCAGAGCGCTCGCTCTGAATCAGGGCCCTCCTACCTTTCTTTGGAGCGTCTTCATGGACACTCGCATAGCTGTGGGTTACCACCCACAGCTATAGCGAGCGTCCATGATGATGGTCGCGATGGTCTTGACCATTGCGACCATCGGGCTTGCGACGGAGACCCTGCGGTAGGGTCTCGCTGCCGCAAGCCCTGGAGTGATTTTGGCTCTATCAGAGCCAAAATCACTCCCACTGACATCACTAGTGATGTCAGTGGGGCCGGCTGAACGCCTCCGTCTGGCAGGCACGCCCACCAAAGGGGGCGTGCTGTCAATCAACATCGACAGCACGCCCCCTTTGGTGCGAGACCCGGAGTGATGGAGAGCCCGTCGCTCGCTGGGTCTCGCGCATGCGCACGACGGAGCTCCCTCCGTCGTGCGCATGCGCAGTGGGGGAACATCGTCCCGCTTGCGAGCGTACTGCCGCTCACGAGCGGGTCTGAATGACCCCCTTAGTCTACAACTGTAATTTGTACTGCTAATCGTACATTTGGTTGAGAAAATTCCTCCAATTATTACTTTTAACTCCTAATAAATTTACTTACTACATTATATATCTTCTCAGTACAACTCATTTTATTGCTCTTTAGATCTGATCTCTATAATTCATATTGACTCCAAAAACTTATCTCTTTACATCATTCATTGTAAAATGCAGAAAACTGAGATTCTGCATAACCTTTCCTGGAAAATGTTAACCATTCTGTTCCTAGGCTCTAAGAGTTTGAGAAATTTCCAAATGTATTTTTAGCCTGATTCCATATTTCTTGTAAATGCAATTTTGTAAACAGTGAGGTGGCGAAGGGTGGAATTATTCTCTGAACACACAGGAATCATTCCAAGACAAGAATTCCATTAAGATAAGACTTATTTATCCGTGCAGGAGAACTCCCCTTTAACCTCTGCCGCGCTGACAGGATTAATAACGGCAGCCTGAAATGGTATCAGCCCCAATAATTGAATAAAGTCAGATTTAGTTGCGGTTTAGTTTTCTCTCAGGTTATTTATTCCTGGGCTCTCCCCGCCTGCCTTCTGACAGCTCCTGAGAAGATGGATTAGCTCCAAGCAAATAGCACCATGAATAAAGTAACATACATTCATGTAGTGGTTTGTGCCAGAGTCTCTCCTCTTCCCCATTCTGATCACTAAACATCTGTCCTGTGCAGAGTTATTCTAAGATGACAGTCAGAGGCGCATAACAATCACACATCAGAACACCACATATCCCATAACACATATATTTAGGACAGTGTGGGTCGGATACAGCGCAGGTCGGATACACCAATGGTGCACCTACTGTGACAGACAGTGCCAGCGTTGCCCTCAGTGCGGGGGTGGTGGTAGTTTGGGGGTGGCGGCGGTGTCCTCAATGCGGGAGTGCTAGTATTTTCAGCAGTGCAGGAGTGTGGAAGTGCCGGCGGTGTCCTCAGTGCAGGGTTTCTGGTAGTGTTGGCAATTCAGGGGTGCCAGTGGTGTTGGCAGTGCAGGGTTGCTGGTGGTTTTCTCAGTCTGGGGTTTCTGGCAGTGCTGGGGTGCGGCGGTGTCGGCACTGCGGGGGGTGGCAGTGTCCTCTGTGCGGTGGGGGCCACCATCTTATGTCCGTTTGCCTCATTGAAGTCTATGGGGAAGCGCTGATTGGCTGAGAGCCGTGACAGACAGCTCTCTCAGCTAATCAGTAGTGAGCCCATTGATTTCAATGGGACTTTTGAAATTGGTGCCAGAGTCAAATCTGTAAGATCCGACAGCGTGTAGGGATCCAAGGCAGACAGGGAGATCGGATCACCTCGGATCGCAGAAATTCGGCATTTTCGGATTTTGCTCAATTTTAATATATGCAATAATAATTCTCTGACGCTAAAATCTATGCAATAAGGTAGATATCGCCCTTTCCATTGAGTGACACAAGTTAGCAATTTTGAACCAGGATAATTTGAAAGTTGTGTATAAAGCAAGACCTTACATTCCACCTAGCAAGGATACACATTTCTGATTGCTGGTTATAACTGTCTTGCTCTATTAGGCTCTCTATGGGCTCTATTTACTACAATCCGCATTGGTAATGCAGATTGTAGTGTGATATTACCGAGTGAATTCGCATTGCGAATTCAGGCAATATCACAGGGATTTACTACAAATCCCTTCCAGGGACAGAGCTTGCGATAAAGCTCTGTCCCTGCTAATCCCCTTCGGAGCCTTATCACGGTATTTTCGCAAAAAATACCGTGATTAAGTGCCCGCGCATGCGCCGACCGGTCGCCGCTGCTACCCCCCTCCGGCGCTAAGCCCCGCCCCCCGGTGCTAAGCCCCACCCCCCGCGATTGCGGACCCCCCCTCCCCGCGACCCCCCTCTCCCTTACTTATACTTACCTGCATGCTGCAGGCCTCTGGTGATGTTCTCCGTTCCTCCGGTCAGGTGATCTCCCATACTGCACTGCTGCCCGATCGCCTGATGACCGGGCAGCAGTGCACTGTGGGAGACCAGCTGACCGGTGGGAAGTCATCACCGGAGGCCTGATCACCGGTCCCTGGAGTCAAGTAAGTAATTATTTTTTTTACTATTTTTCTTTTTCTTTTTTTTTACAGTAATCAGCTTGCGGTCTGTTTACAGGGACCGACTCCCGGCTCTGCTCTCCCCGTTAGAGCAGGGCAGGAGGCCGGTAACCAGGGGAGACCGTGGATAACTCCACCTCCAGGTGGTGTTATTATCACAGGGCTTCCCCTGATATTTTTTTCACATTTATTTTTAGTAACTATGGTCAGGTCACATTTCCCATTACAGTTATGGGAAATGCGATCTACTTTACTAAAAATAAGTGATACTTAGGGGTTGGAGTAGAATTTTACAAATTCTACTCCAATTGCCCTGTAATAACTATAGGTGATACTAAAATAATGTGAAAAGGGTGTGAAAACACCCCTTTTCACATTATTTTAGTAAAAATAATGTTCATAAATAGAGCCCTATAACTTTTGGAGATATAAGAATATACTGTATGTATAATACCCAACTTTTACTTACTGTAGCTGTCTATGATTACTGAACAAACAAATGATCACTATACAATCATAATTCAATAGAATATATAAATATAATTAAATAAAAATAAATAAAATTATAAATAAAATAAAAAATTAGAAATAAAAATAAAATTAGAAATAGTAAAAGTATTTGGTGGTTAAAAACATAATATAAATATGTTCCAGTTATACTAGTGATTACAATTTTGGCACAAGATAATTGCTACATCCTGTATAAACAAGTTTAGCAGCAATTTTAACAGTAAACCAGGAAGTTTGGGAATAGTAAAGGATGAAAAATAATCTATAAACAGGTAGATGATAAGCCATAGGCACGTTATAAAAAGATTGTGCAACCTGCTGCAATGGTAGTCAGTTGTATAGCTATAGTATTCTTCTGTGTTTTTGCTGAAGGTACTGTAGGAGCTTCCAGGGTAGGTTCTTTCAGCCAATATGTGTGGGGTAGAGAGTTAAAGTACCAGCCAATCAGCTCCTAACTGTCAATTTTCAAACACAGCCTGTAAAGTGTCAGTTAGGAGCTGATTGGAAGGTACTTTATCTCCATCCACTTTATTTCTCTCCAAGACTTAGTACATATCGCACTGTACAGTCTCTTGCACAACTAAGGAACCTACTTTATGCCTTCATGCCTGAGATATCTGCCTTTAAAGACTTTTGCATAGGAAATGGGGAAGAAATGTAGAGTTTTGCAATGTCCCTTTACATAATTAGTCAATGTATTTAAAACCTCAAAAGAAACATTTTATACTGAAATTGTGTTAAATAAAAAAGTATAAGTATAATTGCTTTATAATTCCCCTCTGTGCTACACAGTTTTTGAATTGACATGTACTGTAACATTAATTAAAATTCTAGAATAATTTGCCATTTGCACAGCATGGACGTATTCACTGTGCCTTGTCTGTGCTCAGGAGGACAGCTGTCCACATTGTCCTCTAAGCTAGCTTCATGGGTTTGCTTAGAAGCACTCATGGGGGCATTCTACAGTGAAACAAATTGGCTTTCCAGCACTTCACCTGTGACCACACTGCACACATTTCCCATACCAACTGTGCTGTAGTGTTCAGAGAGGGGTTTGCTGTAGCATCTAGTGCAGGCATGTCAAACATGCGGCCCAAATAAACATTTTCTATGGCCCCAGAGTGTGGCCTCACATTAAATATATAATATGCGGCTCACACCCCTGCCACGATCAGAGCACAGCTCCGATCGGGCAGTGTTTACTTTACAGGCTGGCAACAGTGGTCTCTGAAGCGATCAGAAGCCTCTGATCGCTTCAGAGGCCAGCGTTCCCAGTGATGCAGCGCGCGGGTGACGTCTTGACGTCACCCGCGTTGCCCGCGAAGAGCGGAGCCTGCGCCTGCTGCTCTGGATCTAATTAGATCCAGTCAGCGGCAGCGTCTACGCGGGACAGCGTGAACTGGAGTGGTATGCAGCGGCCATCGTGAAGAAAGGTAAGTACTGCACAGACAGGTGAGTGGGGCCTGTTCTATACTGGGAGGGGGCACAGCATAAGGGGCATTACTGGGGGCACAACATAAGGGGCATTACTGGGGGCACAATATAAGGGGCATTACTGGGGGCACTACTAAGGACATTACAAAGGGCTCTGCTTAAAGGGGCATTACTGGGGGCTCTGCATTAGGGGCATTACTGGGGGCACAACATAAGGGGCTGTACCAGGGTCTGGCTGGCAACTTTTATCCTGGGGGGAAAATGCATGCAGGCGGCCCTGGCAGAGGAGTAGCGTGTAGCCAGGGTGCCCGAAGAATGTGCGTGCTACGGCGCCCCCCCCCCAAGTGTTCCAGGGAGGAGGTGGGTCCATATGGGATTAATGTAAAGTAAAAATAAAGATTAAGGACAGCCCCGTCATGGTGCCCATATGCAGTGCCCCCCTGTGCCCCAGGAGAGGACCCCCTTATGCAGGCCTCCAGTAGTGCCCCCAGTAGTGATCCCCCTATGCAGTGCCCCTTATACAGTGCCCCCAGTAGTGGTCCCTCCTGTGCAGTGCCCCTTGTGCCCCCAGTAGTAAGCCCCTTATATAGTGCCCCCAGTAGTGGTACCCCCTATACAGTGCACCTTATATAGTGCCCCCAGTAGCAGTCCACACCCCATGCAGTGCCCCCAACAGTGGTAACCCTTATGCAGTGCCCCTTAAATAGTGGCCCCAGTTGTAGTCTCCCCCCTATGCAGTACCCCCAGTATTGCCCTTTTTATAGAGCCTCCAGCAGTGGTTCCTCGATGCAGTGCCCCCAGTGGTAGTCCCCTCCCCCTATGTAGTGCCCGTAGTAGTAGTCCCCTCCCCCCTATGCAATGCCCCTAGTAGTAGTCCCCCCAGTTGTAGTCCCCCCCTTGAAGTGCCCCCAGTTATAATCCCCAGCAGTGGTCCCCCCTTGTAGTGCCCCCCCTATAGTGCCCCCAGTAGTGATCTCCCCCTTGTAGTACCCCCAGTAGTGATCTCCCTCTTGTAGTGCCCCCAGTAGTGGTTCCCCTTTGTAGTGCCCCCAGTAGTCCCCCTCCTTGTAGTGCCGCCAGTAGTAGTAGTCCCCCCCTTGTATTGCCCCCATTAGTAGTAGTCCCCCCTTGCAGTGCCTCCAGTAGTGGTTCCCCCCTTTTGGTGCCCCCAGTAGTGGTCTCCCCCTTGTAGTGCCAGCCTCCCCCCCTCAGTAGACACACGTAGTAAAAAAAAAATAACCACTTACCTCAATCCCCGCTCCCGCCTTCGCCGTCCGCTCCTCCATCTGTCCTTCCCGGCCGGGCCGCTATACATTATGGGAGAGACGTCATATGACGTCATGACGCCTCTCCCATTGCCCACTGCGGGAGCCGGAAGATGGAGTGGTTCCTGCAGTGGGCGCAGCAGCAGCTAATGAGAGTCTGACAGACTCTCATAGGCTGCTGCTTACAACAAACACAGCTGCCGGAGCCAGCGGCTGTGTGTTTGTCACTTGTGTAGCGCTGACTGAACTCCGTCCGGTCAGCGCTACACACGCGGTGCAGTCTGTGTCACAGTGACACAGACTGCCCGCGGCCCGAATGACACTGCGGCCCGCCAGTGGGCTGTACTGGGGACTCTGCATAAGGGGCACTACTAAGGGCATTACTGGGGGCTCTGCATAAGGGGCATTACTGGGGCACAACATAAGGGGCATTACTGGGGGCTCTGCATAAGGAGCACTACTAAGGACATTACTGGGGGCTCTGCATAAAGGGGCATTACTGGGGCACTAAATTTGGGACATTACTGTTGGCACAACATAAGGGGCTGTACTGGGGGCTCTGCATAAGGGGCACTACTAGGGGCATTACTGGGGGCTCTGCATAAGGGGCATTACTGGGAGCACAACATAAGGGGCATTACTGGGGGCTCTGCATAAGGGGCATTACTGGGGGCACTACTAAGGGCATTACTGGGGCTCTGCATAAGGGGCATTACTGGGGGCTCTGCATAAGGGGCATTACAGGGGGCACAACATAAGGGGCATTACTGGGGGCAATGCATAAGGGGCATTACTAAAGGCACTATTAAGGGCATTACTGGGGGCTCTGCATAAGTGGCATTACTGGGGCCACAACATAAGGAGCATTACTGGGGGCACTGCATAAGGTGCACTTCTACGGGTATTACTGCGGCACTGCATAAGGGGCACTACTAGGGACATTACTGGTGGCTCTGCATAAGGGGCATTACTGGGGGCACTGAATAAGGGGCATTACTGGGGCACTGCATAATGGGCACTATTAGGGCACTGCATAAGGGGCATGTTATAATAGGCACAAATTCAGGGAGCATTGCAAAAGGAGCTCTAATAGAGGGTGGAATTGCATAAGGGGCACTACAGGGGACATTGCATTGTTTTCTAGTAATAATAAACCTTTCAAAATTGCATATAAGACTTTTTTTTTGTTGCGGCCCACACACTTGTAGACCTTGAATATTTGGCCCGGTTGGTATTTTGAGTTTGACATGCCTGATCTAGTGTATATCTCTGTGGGCTGATATCTACTGATGAGAAAGTCTGTGGGGCATTTATTGCAGAAGATATAGAACTAAAAACTGAACTCTCCCTCCCACTGGCCCACACCTAGCCCAGTACGCATTCTGAAGGATGGCCTCTACCCCTGGGCCAGCCTAATTGGGCCTTATGCAGAGGTGGACGCAGTTTAGATTTGGAGGCACCTAGCCGATATTTTGTGGTTTGCTCATATGCCCGAGCCGCAGTGTGCATGTGTCACAATGGTCTGGTGATGCTGGTCGCAGTCCGGCTACAGACACAGTGGTCTCTTTACTAAGCCTTGGATGGAGATAAAGTGAACGGAGATAAAGGCCCTCATTCAGAGCCGGACGCTCTGAGCAGAGCGCTCGCTCTGAATGAGGGCCGTCCTCCATAAAAATGGAGCGTCCTCCTGGACGCTCGTATAGCTGTGGGTCACCACCAACAGCCTATACGAGCGTGCAGGTTGATGGTCGCGATGGTCTTGACCATCGCGACCATCGCCACTGCGAGCCGGAGCCTGCGGTTGAGTTTCTCAACCGCAAGGCCCGGAGTGATTTTGGCTCTATCAGAGCCAAAATCACTCCCACTGACATCACTAGTGATGTCAGTGGGCCGGCTTCTGACGGTAGGCGTTCCCTTGGGAACGCCCCCGTCTGGGAGGCACGCCCCCGGCACGCCCACCAAAGGGGTCGTGCTGTCAATCAACATCGACAGCACGCCCCCTTTGATCAGACACAACGAGCGAAGGAAAGTCCTTCGCTCGTCGCGTCTCGCGCATGCGCACGACGGAGCTCCCTCCGTCGTGCGCATGCTCAGTGCAGACCATCGACCCACTTGCGAGCGGACAGACGCTCGCGAGTGGGTCTGAATCAGGCCCAAAGTCCCTACTAATCAGCTCCGAACTGTCATTTTTCAAACACAGCCAGTGACATGGCAGTTAGGAGCTGATTGGTTGGGACTTTATCCCTGTTCACTTTGGCCCTCATTCAGAGCCGCACGTTAACAACAGTACGCTCGTTGCGTTCCGATGTTGACTAACCGCGCATGCGTCGGTGTTACACTGCGCATGTGCGTACGGCAGATTGCGAGCTTTTTTTCTCTCGTTCCTAAAATAGCGTACAGGAAGTGACATGTCAAATGTGATTGACAGAACAGGGCGTTTTTGGGTGTTGACGGGGGTGGAGATGAAAAAACGCAGGCGTGGCGAGGCGTTTTTGGGGCGTACATACATTAGCAGATGCGAACGTCAAATGTGTTCGGACCGTCTCATACGTCACTGAAACATCCGCTTTCCCTTCAAAATGCTCGCACAGCTTAGGGTCAGGATTACTCGACCACATTGGCGATGGCCTTCTCCTCCGTCCCGGGACTCCACGATGGTGCAGCGATTAATCGCGGCTGGTCAGTAAAGTAATTAGTGTTGGATTGAAATCCGGCTTGGTATGTGTTTGGAAAGCAGTTTATTGGGATAGCACAAAAGCGTACGCAGGTGGAAATCAGAGCTGCTAATGTCATGATTACACAATCAATTAGCGTACATTTTTGGGGTTTTATTTTGGCCACAATTTGGTGGTTATGGCCTATTGTAACAATAATGTCATCATCTTTTAATTAGCTCCCCTTTTTTTTGGTTTACTGTGGAATTTGCATCGCTATGTGATTTTTTAAACGTTCCTTAAAGAGGCCTTTTTTTTTTTTAAAGAGGGTCAGTTTTTGCGTTTAAGGCCAGGATTAAATGTAACCCATTTGTACAATAATGTCACAATACAATGTCAGTGTTTTGTTTTTAATTTATTGTTTACACACAAACAAATTGGCCTAATATTGTATTGCCTTTTTTTGTGGCCAAGATATTTGATCCAAAAAAAAATATAACATAACTACTAACATAAGCGTAAATACAAAATTTAAAAACATTTCACAAGAAAGGAGAGGGAAGTTTTGACCAGAAAGGAATATGAGCCAAGCACAGAAGGAGTGTGGGAAAAGTCGCCATTGCTGTCACCGTTTTCTCGCCCGTTTGGCTGGGTGAGGGTGGGCGCCAGACCGGGTCCGGGATGCCATCGGGCTGGCCTGTCCAGAGGCAGATGTTGTGGCCTCTGGACTAGGCACAGGGCTAGGCACATTTGGAGGATTGGCTGATGTTGTGCCAGAGGTGGAGGATCCGGATGTTCCGGCAGGAAGGGAGGTCGGCTCCACCATGTGCTGGCGAACGAGCTGCTCCAGGGCATCGGCGATGCGGATGTTGGCCCTGGTATTTTCCGCCAGGGCCTGACCAATGGTCACGTTGGCCGCAGCATTTTGCTCCAGGGCCTCAGCCACCCGTATCAGACTGGCGTCCATCCTCTGCAGAATCTCCGTATGGCAATCCGATTTAAAATTGAGTTCTGTGAGGAGGCCCACTGCCTGCGAGGGGGCACGCCCTGGACTGGCTTCTGCAGGGTCCTCAGCCGGATGTACTGGTTCCTCCCCTGCAGAGCCAGCAGAAATTCTGCGCCCAAGGCTCCCCTCTGGAGCAGACTCATCCGCCTCTGTCTCTGTTAGGAAATTGGAGAAAAGACTCACATTAGAATCTACATATTGGCACAATAGCATTTCTGAGTTGGTGACATCACAAGACTTACCTTGGCCAACATGAGGAGCCGCAAAGTCTGGCATGTCCGTATCCATGTTGGACACGCCAAACACCTCCACAGCCTGCACACACCCCTGTGCCATCTCTTCTAAGTCTGTCAACTCCAATGACACAGGGGTGGGACCCCCACCTGTCCCCCTTGCATGCCTAGCCCTGTCGGCAAGTTTTTGTTTGAGACGATATTTGAAGTCTGCCCATCTGTGGAATGAATTTGGAACCATTATCCTTTTTTTTACAATGGGGTTTGTTTATAGGATGGGAAAGTGTTTACTTACCGCCGTTTGACATCCCGGGCTAGACGGACATAATCACCCACCCTATTGACAGCAACGGCGACCTCCTCCCACATTCTCCACTTCTGGCTTTGGCTCATATTCCTGGCTGCCTGGGGCAGGATGTCAACGCACTTCTGGATCAAAACCTCCATCTCCTTGCTTGTGAAATGTGGCTGCCTTTTTTTTTTGCCAGCTTTGGCGGGTTGACTGGGGCCAGCAGTCTCTTCCATGTCATCCTCCTCACCTATTTGGGTAAATATGCAGATTTAGCCACTTCACAACTTGCACAATATTATGTTTTAAAAGAATCATTGACACAAAATGCATGAAGGCCTTACCGCCGCAATTTTGACCATTGTTTCCCTGGTTTGAAGCCATGTCTCTGCTTCCAGCATGAAATCATCCAGAAATTCTATGTGATTTCGTGACGTATTTATACATGCGTCCTTAGTTTGCGGCCGCATCATTGATTGTGCGTCCCTATGATTCATCCTTAATTTGTGCGGGAAAATAAACACTATTTATGGCTTGGTGTGTGTGGAGTCGAGGTGGGGTTGTTGGAGTGTTGTCGGTTAAGTGGTTTGGATTTGGTTGTTTGCGTTTGGAGGATTTGGCAGAGTTGGTTTTTTGTTTGTTTTTGCTACATTTCTTTGGTTTTTCCGTTCGCATTTTTTTCATTTTTTCCACATCCTTTCCTGATTTGGTAAGTTTTGTGCATTCAAATTTGTGGCCAATTGGTGTATTCTTCTGTTTTGTGGTTCGTTAATTTGTTTAACACTCATTTCATCTTTTTTAGTTTTTTTTGGTTTTCGGACCCAAAGAAGTTTTTTGTGGAAATCTTATATATTCGAGTTGGGTAAGTCCATTTTTTGTCTTGCATTTGCGAATTAATTACCGCATTTTTGACTGTTGGTGTAGCGACTTGCATTTGCGAATTAATTACCGCATTTTTGACTGTTGGTGTAGTGACTTGCATTTGCGAATTAATTACCGCATTTTTGACTGTTGGTGTAGCGACTTGCATTTGCGAATTAATTACCGCATTTTTGACTGTTGGTGTAGCGACTTGCATTTGCGAATTAATTACCGCATTTTTGACTGTTGGTGTAGCGACTTGCATTTGCGATTTAATTACCGCATTTTTGACTGTTGGTGTAGTGACTTGCATTTGCGAATTAATTACCGCATTTTTGACTGTTGGTGTAGCGACTTGCATTTGCGATTTAATTACCGCATTTTTGACGGCTTATTCATCATATAATCCAGTTTTGCTTTTCCCTTTTCCATTTTTTGGGTCCATTTGAACCCTATTTGACGTACGGTGTGCAATGTCGTTTTCATCGATGGCCAAATGTGTTTTTCCGCTATTTTCTGTGTTGGCTTGCAACAATTTTTAAACAAAAAAAACACCCTCTAAATTTTTGAAGTCTCATTGTTGGCTTTTTTACAGTTTATACGTATCATGACAATACCCCGGCATGTAAGCAGCTATGGATGGTATCAGAAAGCTAAGTTGTTTTTTCTTACTTTTGGGGTGGGTCAAAAGCCTTACATTGTAAACTTTGAATTTCAGGTAGATCTGGGGCGAATTGTTCTGGCCCTGCTCCCGGAAGACGACCAACCTCAAACTCGTCCCAGGCGTAGGCATCGTAGGCATGCAAGGCCCCAGATATTTCGAACACGTGTCACCCTTTTTGGAATGCCCGATGATGAGGTTTTAAGACGCTACCGTCTACCTCCCAAAATCATCATAGACACTCTCTCATTAATAGAAAGTGATCTTGAGCGGCAAATTGACAGTCGAACAGCAATACCACCACTGACGCAATTTATGGCGGTGTTACATTTCTGTGCCTCAGGATCATTTCAAACAACGGTGGGAATAGTGGCGGGCATCTCCCAATCCTCCTTTTCCAGGATCCTGAGGGCAGTGATGGAGGCACTTTTCAAGCACCTCCATCATTTTATTAAAATGCCTTTGGATATGGGTGCCCTTAGTGTGGCCAAGGCCAATTTTTACCAAATAGCTGGCTTCCCACACATCATAGGGGTTGTGGATGGTACTCACATACCACTTCAGCCTCCAGCACGGCAGGAGGCAATATTTAGAAACAGGAAACACTATCACTCCCTGAATGTAATGGTGGTATGTGATGCCTCCCTCCAGATCCTGTCCCTGAATGCTAAATTACCCGGAAGTGCTCATGACTCCTTCGTCATCCGGCAATCAGGGATATGGCAGAAATTAACCAACCTACAAGCTGGTGATGCGTGGCTTCTGGGTAAGTGGAGACCTTTAGTACATAACAATGTTAAGCTTGATACACAGTGTTCCTGATGTGGTCTATTTTTGTTCACAGGAGACAGTGGATACCCTTGCATGTCCTGGCTGCTCACTCCTTATTTGGCTCCCACACCAGGGCCACAAAGTGCGTATAATTCCGCACTTACAGCCACCAGGCAAGTGGTGGAGCGCTGTATCGGCCTTTTAAAAGGCCGATTCAGATGCCTCCACCGCTCTGGTGGCGAGCTCATGTATGTGCCGGATATGGTGTCGAAAATTGTGGTCCTGTGTGGGATATTTCACAACATTGCCATAAGGAGTGGTGTCCCAATGCAGCCAGAGGATGCCTTACCTGAGGATGGCCCCCCCGAGGTTGGTCGAAGGTCAGTATGTGGGGGGGCCATACGCGATGATGTGGTGGCCAGATTTTTTAGGTAAGTTTGAACAAAACTCCAGTGTTTATACCTAATGTGTTTGTGTTTTTTGGCGAACATCTAATTTATTTTTATTTTTCTCACCATCTTCTGTTTGTTCACATAATCTTTGGCACTCCAACGCTCACTACTTCCTGCTACCCTTACCAAACCTGGATCTGGTCCTTTTGGGCATATATTCTGGAACCCATATCGCAACGCCATGTTTGTGGAATCATGTTGGCATGGTCCTTCGTCAACCAGTTCTTGATTTTGTGTTTTTATTTAATTATTTCTTGGTATGTGTTGTATTTGAATTTATCACTGTGTATTTTTTTTGGGAGTGACCACTTTGTTTTCTCTGTTATGTTGTGAATAAATGTTTGAAGAGTGAAATGGTCTTCCTTTTTGGGACGTTAACAGCAAGTGTAACCAGGTTAACACAAGTTACATTTGACTAAGGGGTAAACCAGTACTGACGCCAGTTGAGCAAAACTGAAATATGTTTTCAGCTTCCCAATCCACACCAAAAGGAAGCCTGGCCCAACCTTGGGATTTGTAAGATTGGCCTAAGCAGCTTGCGCACCAAGTAGGAACCTGGAAAATGTAGAAATCTGTAATTGACACTACACCCAAAAAGGGAAATGACATTGTTACTGTTATGTGTTTCTGGTGTCTGTTTGACATACAAAGACAAAACACAATCTAACTTTTAAAAAAGGGAAATCCTTGCAGGAACTTATGTCAGGCTAAACTATCTTGGTTTTGGTTTTTAAAAATGAGCCACAACGTATATTTGTCTTAATAAATTTATTTGGAAAATAGAACCAAAAAAAAAAATCTAATGCCGAAGGAGGCCAGACAGCCGGTCGAGGGCCACCAGAAGGCCGATTACATGTTGGCGCATCTGCCCCACAACATCCGCCACCTCTTGCCGACGCCTCTGTTCCTCTGTGGGTGAGAAAAGTGTGTGGGTTAATACAACAATAGGGAATCCACAGAAAAACTTAAAAAAAAAACCAAATCACTCCTAAACCCAAAAACAGAAATAAAAAGGGTGGGCTGGCAAAAATACAAGGCCTAGGTACAAATTCCCACAGGTATGATATGTGTATGCTTAAATCACCAGGAAGAGGTAAAGGCAAACCTTCACAATCAACAAAAGTCAAGCCACAAAAACACGAAGAAAGGCACGACACATTATTACATACAAACAGTTTGTGCTTTAAAAAAAAAAAAAAAAAAACATACCGGGAGACAAATCGGGAGCTCCGGCCAAACCTCCATGATCCTCCTCGGAGGATCCGTCATTCCCCAAAGAATGGGGCGGAGTTATGCTGGACTCCGGGGAGGGGGTAATTGGAAGAGGGGTGGGTGGAGGAGAGGGGGAAGTGGGACGGAGGGGAAGGAGGCCCGACATTTCCGGGAGAGGGTCTGGGAAGGATGGGGAGGAGTGGGGAATAGGGGAAAGATTTGGGGTGGAGTGTTGGCTGGGGGTTGGGGAGAGAGGGCGGGAACGCCGTCTGGACGGACGTTGACGGCGGAGTCTTGGCTGTCCCCCTAAAATATGTCAAAGAAATTGCGTTTAGTTTATGGACAAATCCGGGCAACCAAACAAAAAAAAAAAAAATAATAAAAAATAAAACCAAAAAAAATAGCAGTATAATTAAAAAATCAGAAATAGAGGGGAAACATGCAGACGCAGATATGAGTACCAATAATAAATAGAACAGACAGGAAAACATGCAGACGCAGATATGAGTACAAATAATAAATAGAACAGACAGGAAAACATGCAGACGCAGATATGAGTACAAATAATAAATAGAACAGACAGGAAAACATGCAGACGCAGATATGAGTACAAATAATAAATAGAACAGACAGGAAAACATGCAGACGCAGATATGAGTACAAATAATAAATAGAACAGACAGGAAAACATGCAGACGCAGATATGAGTACAAATAATAAATAGAACAGACAGGAAAACATGCAGACGCAGATATGAGTACAAATAATAAATAGAACAGACAGGAAAACATGCAGACGCAGATATGAGTACAAATAATAAATAGAACAGACAGGAAAACATGCAGACGCAGATATGAGTACAAATAATAAATAGAACAGACAGGAAAACATGCACACGCAGTTTGCCCCACAAACACAAACATTAAAACCACAATACATAACACTTACTTGCCAGGATCTGCATGCGAAAGCATGCCAGCAAGCGGGGCGTTCGCCGTTGCAGGTCGGACCACCTGCGCTCCAGCTGCCCGATGTTGCGGCGTGAGCCGAAGGACCGCAGGCGGGACCGTACCTCCGCATACGCGGAGCGCTTCTGCCGGTTGGTCATGGGTTGAGGCTGGCTGGTGATCCGGCGATCCATGACCTCCGTAAGCACCAGCAGCTCACGCCTGGTGAATGCGGAGGCTCTCATGATGGCAATGGTGTTTTTCTTAAAAATCATTTTTGATAAAGTGTGTAAAAATTTTCTGATTGGCTAATGTATTTTGGAAATTAACAGGAGCAATTTTATTGGTTAGTGTATGAGTCATGTGTTCGACAGGGCCAGAAATCTCTGGAGAGTTAGGATAGGCTTGATGCAGTGACATGCGTAAGCAAATTTAAATAAAGAAATGAACCCAGGGAAATATGCGGGGATCCACAGCAATAGTACAATTGTTTAATTGTGGTTCACATGTTTTTTGAACAATAAAAGCGAATGTTTCATCCGTACGTATTCTGCGGGTAAACACAAACACGGACAAGAGTAAAGTTTCTTGCATTGTGTTGAAAACAAACAAACAATTAAGCTAATTGATACATTGATTGGCATGATACGATTGATGGAGGTAGGCAGAATAAAGGAGCAGGTAATCGACATCTGACAAGGCCACTTCCTGTTTATACGTGTGCGTGCGTTCCTTTCAAGCCATTTCGGGGATGTACGCTCGCTATTTCGTACGCTCGTTAGTTAGAGGAGGGGTCGTCAGAGTTTAGGGAGGAATTTTAGATGCGAACGAAAATACGAGCGAGCCATTGAATTTAAATATTTTTGTACGTACGCCTAACGTACGTGCGCCCGCTTGCGAGTGGGTCTGAATGAGGGCCTTTATCTCCATCTAGGGCTTAGTAAATAGACCCCACAGTTTGATTGACAGACTGCTAGCATTTTGGGGAGGTGATGAGGAAGTGCGTAAAAAACACAGGCTTGTCGCAGACATTTGGGGGGGGAGGCGCTGAAGCCATTGACAGCATACTCCGATGCAGATTCTCTGGCCTCGGCCGCTTAGATATGTTGGACATTCTGAAGAACCATAGGGTTGCTCAGATGTCCGATTAGCCAAGCGATGTTCGTGATGTTCATCCAATGCTGCGTCTTCGGATGCATGCAGTGGATCTGTGGGCGTTTCATTACAGAAGACAGTACCTATAGCATTTACATATGTTCTCAGAGCCGCACCTATCGACGAAGAAGCACTGACCCGGACTGCGAATGTCTGTGGCATGTGCTCACCACTATCCAGTGGTGTAAGTTTATCCCAGACGCCCGGAGGCAAGTTATAATTTGGTGCCCCGCTGACACTGTAATGTAGCATTTCACATGTAGATACACCTGCAGTCACACACAGAACATAGGCATGCAAAAGATTATTTTACTCAGCAGAAGCTGCTTGTGCTTCCTATTCACATCGCTGTGCGAATTAAATGTGTGAATGTGCATTTGAAAGGAAATATTCACACGAAAAGAAGCTCAGCGCTACCGAGTCACTGTGTTCACACGTTATAGATGTATGTGGACACATCTGTATGTATAAGACACAAATAAGATAGTGGCCTGTATGGTGCAATTAGCATGAGGATCAGAGTTCTCCTGATGGAGGCCAAAGCCACCTGATGTGGGGTGGGGAGCCTGCCTGATACCCCTAATGGAGGGGAAACCTCCTGATGTGGTGGCTTTGAGGACTGAGTTTAAGTCAATATACTGTAAAACTGCCACTGTGGTGGAACTATAAATCACAAAATGCCCAGTCTACTGGCAACTGCATCACATTCCAGGAAGTTGGTCCACCAAAGACATGCCCCCCAGACTCAGTCACTGGTGCCCCAGTCCCCTACCTTCTATGCCTTTTTATCTGCAGCTCAGTTTGATGCATCCTTGTTGACATCCAGCTCCTGGAAGATCTGCAGCTGCACTTATCCCCGGGCAAGCCTCTCAGGACTCTGCTGTGGCTAGGGCTCCCACCAGGGAGAAGTTTGATGTTGGTTGGTTGTGGTGGGAGCCGGGACTACAGCATGGCTCCACAGCTAGGGCCGTCCCCAGGGAGGAGTGGGACAGGGAGTTGTTGGTGAGGGGAAGCACCAGGACCACTGCACGGGTCCAAGCATCTAGGGCTGCCACCAGGGAGGAGTAAGACAGAGTTGTGGGTGATGGGGGCTCCGGACTTGTCACACTGACATGAGTAGTGACATCAATGAATAGAGACAGGGCTATAGATAGATGTAGGTGGCAGCTGATGGTCTGACACAGAGCTCTTCACTAGTGTATGGTGGCTTCTCAGGTACCGGGAAGAGGTGCCATGTATTGGGCAGCCGTGACTGTACACTCCGAGTACATATTTATAGCCCTAAGTGGGGTGAATATATTGTGGGCAATGGAGGAGGTGCCCCTTCAGAGAAAGAGTCCAGCGGCAGGTGCCTCCATTGTCTCCCATAGTTCTGCCCCTGCCCCTATCACCTGATGCCTATTCCCTCGTAGCCATGAGCTCAGCATGCCAGCCAGGGCTGTCAGCTGAGTAGTGTCGCTATCTGAGCCAGCGCTGCAGTCATGGAGTGGTCATCTGCCTGCACTTCGTCATCTTCGTTTTTCCACAGAACAGAAAGAATAACTAGTTATTTATTATTGGGGGGTAATTATTTGAAGGCTATGGGAAGGGGTTGAGGAGTGGCCTAGCACTTTCTCAAATATTAGTCATGCCTCTTGAGTGCTGGTCATGCTGACTCTGGTGGTATGGTGTGGACATCCCCCAAATACTATTGTGTGTACTCATACAATCATGGCAGTGCTTTGTAGCCAGATGTGATAAAGGTCAACTGTAGCAGATGGGAATTCTTCACATACAGTATAGCGGAGAATATTTTACAGTTGTCGATAACTGCTTATTCACACTTGTTTAAAAACACAGGTTAACACACATCTGCAGCAGCTGGACTTTGAGCTCTCCGTTCACCCTGATCTTTAGTCATTCTGCTGAACACGTACCATCAAGGAAAAATGGAAATAAAGGAAAGGAGCGCATTTACACACTTAGGGGTACATTTACTAAAGGTCGATTTTAATCGACTTAAAATCGATCAACATTGACGTTGTGTATCTGGGGCTAAATCACACATTTACTGAGAGAATTTTTTATTTGGGGTTTTAAGTATTAGTAAATGTGTGATTTAGCACCAGAAATACAACATCGATGTTTATCGATATTCTGACTCAATAACCAAGCTGTAAGTGTAAGGCCCCTGAGATAATTCCTCTGTGTATATCTGTATTGAACTAGTACTTACACCAGGAGACTTCATCAGACATTGTCAACTCAACTAGTAAGGCAGGTATGAAGAATCCAGATGAGGGTTTATTTCAAGCTGATATTCTTGTAATTATGCATAACATAGTAGGTGAAAAGATGATAGTTTACCAGAGTTCAACAGGTACAACTGCAGGCTAAAATGGCAGACACACACTGAGCTAGAGACAGGAAGAAATGGGGGCTGATGACATCAGATCCTAGCTACAGAGAATCAGGAAGGACAAAATTAACAAGATGCAAAGCCTTGCAATAATAACATGACAGAAACCAAAAGCATATGAAACATATATAGTAGGACATGACAATCAATATTTTAAAATCGATTTTAAACCAATCAAAAATGATTAAAATCGACCTTTGGTAAATGTACCCCTCAGTGTATATTCACTAGTCAGTCATCTCTCTAAATTTATCTGTGGTTTAGACAACAGTATAACTTTCATATGGTATCACATATGTGGCGGGATGCATGACGCATCATATTTGGGATGCCGGTATGCATGAAGAACACCGCAAAGGACTGCTATCTCGATAAGAGTGGCCCTTTGTGATGTAGAGATTTCCAGGTCTATGTAGGACACACGCACCGCGGGGGGTGCTGGGAGGGATCCGATTGGATCCTTCTCACAGCACTGTCCCTATAGAAACCCATAGGCTTCTATAGGGTAACGCCATCAGGAGATGGCATTACACACCGCAACCAAGCCCCGGAGTGCATAAGAGAAATGCGGTCCAACCCGCATTTTCAGGGTTTGACTGCATTTCTACTTTTGCTGCATCACGCCCATAATCACTGATATCGGCCAGTGCTGCCTCCCCATATACCAGAATACCCTTTGGGTGGTAATAACAAGAATAATAAGTGTATTTTCGAATATTATAACCACCTTTGCTTTCAAATCTGATCATGCAGTATATTCAGGTGCCACCAGAAGATACGGGACTTTTTTATGTCTAATTCTCAATCATTTTTCATGCTGAAAACCCTTTTTAAATATTATGTTTTAATTGTAAACTCTGTAGTCATACTTGCTTTACAAATGTACAGTAGGTGGAAACATCTGACATAGAGAATCCGGGAGTGTATTAAACATTTGCTGAATGGAGAAAGGAATTAAAATCAAAATCATTATCAACACCGAAATACAAAATTTAGGGCTGGCAAATTACAGTTATTGTTAATTAGTTTGATGTTAAATTCTGCTTCCATTTCGAAAGCATGGTGGTACAGTGGTTAGCATGGCTTCCTCGCATTCTGGTGTTTGCATGCAGGGCCTCTGGGAGATCTATTGGGGGCCCCACATTCTTGGCCACACTCTGTTGTAAGTGTCAGTGTTCTCTTTACATGCAGCCCCTCTGAAAGACCAGGGCCCCTGCCAGGTCCCAGGATAGGCACAGGTACTGCTGGTGATTACCTTCCACCGTAGAAGGAAACAGATACAGTTAGTTTTGCTACCTCCAGGATCATCAGTGAGTAGAGGGTACACTGGTCATTCTGAGCTCCCTGGCTAGCCTGGGCCCCATACATTAATATCACCCATACACCCCTTATGGTGACCATGTTTGTATGTTCCCTCTGTTTTCTTGGGATTTTCCTCCGGGATGTAGTCAAAAAGTTGACAATGACAATGCTGACATTCATAATGTTGACACCATAATGTTATGCTGCCGTCATTGTTAAAATGTCAACAGGCAGCGTGTCAGTATTCTCAGAATCTCGACTTTAGGGTTAGGCTGTGGGTTGGAAGGTTAGGCTGTGGGTTGGAGGGTTAGGCTGCGGGTTGGAGGTTAGGCTGCGGGTGGGATGTTTATGCTGCTGGGGGAGGTTAGGGTTTGGCGAGGTTAGCAGGTCCACCATTAGGGGGGACTGCCGAGACTGGAATCCCAGGGCCGGACACTATGGGACCTCGCCCGCTCGTACTGCCCAGAGCCCGTTCCTACCACCTGGTGCCCACTCCTACTAACCCCTTGAATTAACAGTGACAGTCCCGGGGCTCACTCCTGCCAGCGTGCCACCCACTAAATTTTCTTTTTTTACTTGAGAGCCAGCGTTCGTGACATCATGAAGTCACACCACGCTGCTGAGAGAAGGAGCCAGAGAGAAGGAGCTGCGCTGTATGGGTAGGACTGAGGAGCAGCCAGAACAGAAGAAGGAGGTAGGTGTATTAAAAGATGTAGGTAACCTCCTGCACACTATAGCAGATTATACTGTACTTGCCAATAACCAACATACACAGTAATCATGGGCAGATATATAGTGGCTGGTGCTAGGGAGACACTACAGGGCTGCCCAGCATTACAGATGGTAGTGAACTAATGATAGTTTGAAATCAGAGAATGTTTAAAGGCAGTTGGCGGAATCTAAGGGAACTATGTATACATACTCCAGTGCAACTAGTTTCACTTAGGGCTCTATAAAAGGGAGCAACATTCACTACTAGTCTTGGGGGTTATTAAAACTTGGCTATATAAGTGGAATCTGTGTTGGTATTATCCAGTCTGAAAGTGCACCTGATGAACACAGTGGATGGGCAGTTGTACCTAGCATAAGATAAAGGTATTGAAGTGGACGGTAGGTCCAGTGCTCATGGGATGGTAGGTGTAGATGTCCATATCCATACTCCTAGTATCTGTAAATGTTTGGTTAGTGCTGGAGCACTACACCTTATTTGTGATAATATTGTTGTAAGGGGGGAACTGCCTATTTTGTCAGTCTGGGGCCTCACAATTTCTGATTGAAGTTCTGGAGGTTAGGGTTAGGCACTAGAGGGAGGCTTAGGGGTAATGGTTACAGTTAGGGATAGGGGAGACATACTCCAATCCAAAACCCGAAATTTAGATTTAAATTCTGAATTCCGAACCGCGAGAAGATCAGAACCGCAACTCGCCTCTATCTACATCTATTCATGAGATCAGAACCGTGATCCGGATCTGTCGGGATTCACAAAATTTGGTTGGTTCGGATTTATGGGGAACTGTTACGCACATCTCTATTCCTTACAGAACACAACTTTTCCATCTATTCCATAATACACAGATCTACCCTGACATAGACTGACACACAGACTTACATTACACAGACCAACACAGCGTCATATTTACAGAGATTCACAATGACACAACATTACTCTGACAAGGTCACTCATTAACTGACACTACTAACGCGCAGACGCACAAAAACAATGACTAATACAGAATGACAATGACACACAGGCAGACACTGACCACCAGCTCCTCTTACATTAGTTGCTGATAGAGATATGTGGTACCAAATACAAAAGCACCCCAACTTAGGGGTTCAGAGTCAAATCGAGTAATGAGTCCTAGTGTGGAATCTCTTTGGGGTTCCAAGAAGAACTGAGTCCCGGCTTGGGTCTGCAGTCAATTCGGAACACAGATTTAAAAAACAAACTCGGGTTGTGGATTGCATGTAAACCAGTCCAAATTACATTATTTATCAATTTTTTTTTAAGATTTTTATAAATTTTCCTATCAATTTTTATGAAACCAAAACCGAACCAAAACTGAATCGAACCAAAAACACTTGAGGGTGGTATTGGCAAAACCAAAACACGATGATGAATTATAACCAAAACCTAAACACGGGGGCCCGCATACATCTCTAGTTGTTGTTCTTTGTGCGACCTGTCCACCCGTTAGGGCTAAAGCTATAACTGAGTCTAAGGATGCTTCTTATCTTACAGTCTTGGGATCTGCCGGTGCCATGACTGAAGCTTGGTCAAAGGACTTCAAATAATCCTTCCCATCAGAAAACGGCAGTGATTCACCATTATAATCAGCATGTTCTTTTGTCAGAATGCACCATTTATATAGTTATTACAGTATTTATAGAAACTTCAATGAAGATTGCCCATTTATGTGTATTATATTTTAGATAATTGTTGGGCTGTATTATAGGATGTTTAACAGGGCTGCATTATATTCTGGACAATTGGTAGGCCAAACTATTGAGGCTCCCATATTTTATCATTATACTCTAGTGGAATATGAATGTTATTTTTTAAAAATATAAGAGAAATGACAATAAATTGATGACGCAAAGTGTCTTTTCAGATAGATCATAACAACAGGTGCGATTTATCTTAATAAAAGTGCTGCAAAAAAGAAATTCCTTTAACTTTCATTGACATTGACTACCCAATGAAACATTTTAAATTAGTGTTTGTTATCATTACGTTTAGCAGTAGAAGAACAAGCAAAATACAGACTATGTTCTTCCACTATAAAAATTTTATTTTCAGGCATTGATACGTTTTTCTTTTCATATGGCTTCCATTACTATGTTTTACTGGAGGCACTATACATAATTTATGACACATAAACTTAGTGTGTGAAAGGCACTTAGGGCTTAGCAATGGTAGTCTTTCTCCGTTACTTGTCTGCAATGCTCATACGGCACCATATGAGGTCAGGCATTTAAGTGCTGCTTAATTGAGTGCACTTAGTTGCACTAGTGTTTAATTAGGATGGAAATAGCATGGCAGGGATCAGAGGGTGCAGGGTGGGATGTAATAATCACAGTCACCTGGGGATGAGCAACCTAACTAATTGTTTATTGTGTACAGTAATGATTATGGGGATTACAGCACCAAGTGCCTGGGGGACTAAGTTAATTTACATAGTTATAACCTTTAATGTGACATCCTCTGTATCGTGACCGTAACCCTATTACTAGAGACAAGCAAAACACTCACGCAAAATATTTGCCTCATTGCCCATTTGGCTGCAAAATGTAGCATAGTTAGCAAGTGGAATCTGGCCTTACATCCTACACAACAGAATTAATTCACCATTGATATCCCAGTTCAATACATAGACTACACATTCTAAACTGCTTCTGAACACAATACATAAAATTAGAATTCAAAGCAGAACTTGAAGATTGCATCATCAAACCTTATACAATGGAACCACAATCTCCCGTGTCTACCTAGAATAACTGTAAAGTTGTTCTTATATCTCTCTATGGGGTCTATGTACTAAACCCTGGAGAGAGATAAAGTGAACGGAGAAAAAGTACCAACCAATCAGCTCCTAACTGTCACTTTACAGGTTGTGGGGTCTATTTACTAAGCCTTGGATGGAGATAAAGTGGGCAGAGATAAATGATAAAAGAGATGACTTATTAACCCCAAAGATATTAACCAAATTTTATATCTTCAAATAGCCATTGTTTCTGGTTCAAATTACTTATACCCCTTTCACACCAAAATCCCGGGTCAGACCTTGTTTACACTGCACCTTTGTCACAGGTTATTCTTGTGTAGGTCCCGTTCATAGTTACTGAACCAGGGTCTGCTCTGCTAAACTTGTGAGGTCATAAAAAGTGGGTGGTGATTGCTCCACAGCCACCAATCAGCTAATTTTAGGCATAATCCGAGTTGAATAACCTGGGATGGATCGTTCACGCTACACCGTGACCCAGGTCGTTCCCGTGTCCAACCCTGGTCGCTACCTGGGTTAGATTCCCCGGTCACATGACCCGCGTTATTTTTCAGGGACCTTTTCACATATAGCCGCGACCCAGGTCGACCCGACAATATCCCAGGGTTATTTTGACCATGTGAAAAGGGTATTAGTTAACTATGGGAATCACCCAGTGGGAAATAATCCATTTAGGTCTACTATAATTAAAATGAAAACAAATTACTTAATTTAGTGGAACAATCAGGAACACAATATTATTTGCGAAGTTTAAATAGTCTACAGTTGCAAAATATTAATATAATTCATGCAATTCTGTAACCAAAGGTAGGATTTGGCATTAGAGAGGCACTTTCAGAAACTGATAGGTATTTTGTAATCATGTTCCATGTAAGGAGATGGTAAGTCTATCAAGAAAAGCTTATTATTTTGCAGAGTCAAACTGCTAGCGTAATGCAAAGGATCATGGTGGATATGTCTGCCAATAGAAATGTGATATGTAAAGCAGAATGTAGATAGCCTTTATGCTGATCAGTAATATGTCAGTGTGTGCGTAACCTGCAAAGGAATGTTGGGACTATGGGGGTCATTCAGAGTCGGTCGCAAGCGATGAGCGCTCACAACTGACTCGATGTTGCCCCACTGGTCATGCGCACGACGGAGCCGGCTCCGTCATGCGCATGCGCGAAACCCAGCTAGCGACGGATGCTCTGTCTCTAGGGGTCTCGCAGCAGATGGGGCGAGCTGTCGATGGTGAGTGACAGCTCGCCCCATTTGGGAGGCGGGCAGGTGGGGTGCCTGCCCAAACGGAGGCATTCCCGCCGGAACGCTTGCCATTTGGGGGCGGCCCCACTGACATCAGCAATGATGTCAGTGAGGAGCTTCCTGCTCGATCAGAGTAGGAAGCTCCCTGGGGCTTACGAGTGCCCAGATCCAACCTTAGGGTCTGGTCGTAAGCCCCGATGGTTGCGATGGTCTTGACCATCACAACCATCACACATGTCGGTCGCTAGAGCTGTGGGTGTTAACCCACAGCTTAGCGATCAAGAAGGAGACGGTCCTGGGCTTGCGGAAGCGAGACCCTACCGCAGGGTCTCGTCGCAAGCCCGATGGTTTTTGGCCGCTCGCATAAGCTGTGGGTGGGCACCCACAGCTATGCGAGCGGCCAGGAGGCCGCTCGAAATTTAGCTGGGACGGCCCTGATTCAGAGCGAGCGCTCTGATCAGAGGGTTCAGCTCTGAATCAGGCCCTATATTCCTATTTAACAAAAGATATTTGATCATGTCTAGAACAATAGAAGACTTATAGAATGGTGAGTTGTTGAATGGATTTAGTAGATTAGGCGCTCTATTTTATGTGACCTTGATATTTGTTTATATATCTGTTTTCAATATATTGCTTTGTCATGTTTTTGAAATTCTTTATTACTCTTGTGTAAAATAAACTCACAAAACATTTGGTATCGCTTAATTTTATGCTAGGAAAGCAAGTTTAAATTATGTACCTTCATTTAAGAATGGGGTAAATTTGATATCAATGATGATGTTGGACCAGGAAAGGCTCAACATATGGGATAGTTGAAGTAGGTCTTGATAGTCAAATATTCATGAATTTGAGGGATTTCTGTAAGCATTATTCTAAAGTCTGTCCGTCTGTCCATCCATCTATCTATCTGTTTGCCTATCTATTTTATTACAGCAGTGTCTCCATCTATTATTTATCTGTCAGGGCTCAGCTGGGGATCGGCACTCCCTTACCGTCCCGCCGGCTTCCTCTGACATCCTGGGCGGTCGAGTGGCTGGTGCGGCAGCGGTGGAGAAGCTGAGTATTCTCCCCGCATGCAGAAAACTGCGGGCGGTCCGGTGTCAGGGATCGGAGTTCCTGACATGGGCGCTGCCATGACAGTTTGCCCACGTGACAGTATCTCCGTTCCAGGATAGCTGAGCTGATGCTGTGCACCTATCAAAGGATTCCCCTGGGCATATATTCGGCTCACAGGCTACAGGAAGTTGCCTGAACAACGGTTGTCTCCTAGTGCCCATTAGTTGAGTTCCCGGTCCAGGTTCCATCGCTTCATTGTGTCTGCAGCAGTGTGTTTACCATCTCTACCTGTGTGCCTAACGTCTCTGGTGATTCTCTGTGCAGCAGTGTGTTTACCATCTCTACCTGTGTGCCTAACATCTCTGGTGATTCTCCGTGCAGCAGTGTGTTTACCATCTCTACCTGTGTGCCTAACATCTCTGGTGATTCTCTGTGCAGCAGTGTGTTTACCATCTCTACCTGTGTGCCCAAATGTCTCTGGTGATTCTCCGTACAGCAGTGTGTTACCACCTCCACCTGTGTGGCCGAACGTCTCTGGTGTTTCACCGTGCGGCAGTACTTACCATTCCGGCCTGTGTCTCCACACCTCCAGTGACCTCCCGTGCAACCGTGAGTTTACACCTCTGCCTGTGTGCCAAACATTCCTAGTGATCTCTGTACCTGAATACACAATTACCAGTATGCTTCCTATACTACAAGTGTCCTAACATTATTATTGGGAAGTATTATTAAGTGCCTTGTTCTAGACATTTCCTCCCAGGGCCATTGTTAATTGTGTCTGCACTCCCATGGGGCTTGGGTACCTGGTCAAAGGACCGTGACCTGCTTACAGGGTGCAGCTAAGCCCAAATCACGCTTGGATGGGTCACTGGCAAACACCACCCTGTGGGTTAGACTCTGCACCTTTGCCCAGGTCTCACCAACACCTAAGATCTGTGGATGAGGAGAACATATATCCAGGCCCCTTGTCTCCGCTTCCTCCCGCAACTAAGGCCCACAGTTTCCCATACTTCTGCTACAGACGTGACAGTTTGTTCAGGCCCAATGGAGGCTACGGTGTCCCAAGGAACTGGGTCCCTACAAGAGTTGACCTCTCAGATGGATAACCAAGAGGCAGCCCAACAGCAAGTGGCCCAGTATTTGCAGGAACTCTCTAAACAGCTAGTTTCTATTCAAACCACGCTGACTTCTATTCTTCCGGCTCCTCCGGCGGCAGCTCCTTCATCCCCTCTTCTGGTTCAGCCTCAGGGGGCTTCGCTACCTAAACCCCGCCTCCAGCTGGCGACCCCGGAGAGGTTTGACGGCAACCCTAGACGGTGCCGAGGATTTATAAATCAGTGCGAGATCCAATTCGAATGCCTTCCTCAGAACTTCCCCACCTCCCGGGCTAAGGTGGCATATGTGATCTCTCTGTTAACCAGAGCTGCATTAGATTGGGTCTCCCCTCTATGGGAATGGGCTGACCCCATCGTGTCTACCTACTAAGAATTCATTTTGGCATTCAAAAGAATTTTTGTCGTGCCAGTTCACTCTGTTTCAGCCTCATCGGATCTGCTTCGTGTGCATCAGGGGACTCGATCTGTAGGACAGAATGTAGTCCAGTTTCAGACCCTGGCATCAGAATTAAAGTGGAACGAGGAGGCCCTTAAGGCATCCTTCCTTCATGGACTTTTGTAGAGGATGAAGTACGAGCTGGCCTCCAGAGATCTGCCAGAATCCTCCACAGATATCATTTCTCTCTGCATCAAAATTGACCTGCGTTACCGGGAGCGATGGGCTAGTAGAGGTAGGGGTGAACATCCTGTCTCCTACCCCAAGCCAGCCCTTGCCCTCTTCGGTTAGTGAGGAGGAACTGATGCAGGTCAATAGATCCAAAGTCACTCCGCGGGACGCAATCGACGCTTTCAAAACAAGTTGTGTATTTACTGCACTGCACCTGACCACATACTGAAGAATTGTCCTCTGCTTGCGGGGTATGCGAGACCCTGACTGAAGTAGGGAGTATTCAGTTGGGGGTTATTCTTAAGTCATCCCAAATATCAGATAGTCTTTTACAAATATCGCTTTCCCATAAGTCCAGGACAAGAAGGATGAAGGCCTTAATAGATTCCGGAGCTGCAGGTAACTTCATTTCAGAGACGTTAATCCAGACTCTGGGTATTCCAGTCGTTTCACTACCTAATAAATTACTACTCTCCGGTCCCCCATTCTGGGGGAATCTATTTCTTTCCTCTCCCATCCCGTATCGATTAAGATATGATGTCTGCACCAGGAAATGCTGGAGTTTTTTGTGCTGCCCAAGTCCTCCTATGAGCTAGTGTTGGGATTGCCCTGGTTAAAAAACACAATCCTGTATTCAATTGAGATAAGATGCAAATCCTGTCCTGGAGTCCAGATTGTTTCCAGGGATGTTTGACCAAGATAATTCCCATACATAGCCAAGCTATGGTTACCAGCCCAACTGTGAAGTCCTCCTGTTCTGCGATTTCTAAAACTCCCTCTCAGTCCTATGTACCTGAGATCTATCAAGACTTTGCTGATGTGTTTTGTGAACAGGCGGTGGATAAACTTCCTCTGCACCGATCGTGGGTTTGCACCATTGATTTGCTTCCCGGGAAGATCCCTCCACGTGGCCGTGTTTACCCCTTGTCGTTTCCAGAGACCGCCGCCATGGCAGAATACATTTAATAAAATCTGGCTAAAGTGTTCATCTGGCCGTCCTCCTCTCCAGCCGGAGCCAGGTTCTTTTTTGAAGGGTAGAAGGATGGAGGACTCCATCCCTGCATAGACTATCGAGGTTTAAATCAATTTACCATAAAAAACCAGTACCCCTTACCTCTAATTTCCGAACTTTTTGACAAGGTCTGAGGGGCTCAGTTCTTCACCAAATTAGGTTTACGCGGTGCTTATAATTTAATTCAGATAAAGGCTGGTGACGAGTGGAAGACCGCCTTTAATACCAGAGACGGGCACTTCGAGTATCTTGTAATGCCTTTTGGTCTTTGCAATGCATCAGCTACTGTATATTTCAAAGCTATGTCAATGATATTTTTCGGGACATTCTCTATAAATTCGTTGTAATTTATCTCAATGATATTTCGATTTTTTCTGGGGATTTACAGAACCATCATCATCATGTACAGGAGGTATTGTCTCGCCTTCGTGATCATTGCCTTTTTGGGAAACTGTCTAAGTGTATCTTTGATCAAACATCTGTACCCTTCCTGGGACATATAATCTCCGGGAAGATTCTTCAAATGGACCCTGACAAATTGAAAGCCATTTTTGAATGGCCTCAGCCTACCTCATTAAAAGCCACTCAGCGGTTTTTGGGATTTGCAAATTATTACAGGAGTTTCAACCCACACTTTTCTACGTTGGTATCACCCATTACCTCCCTTACAAGAAAAGGAGCCAATCCATCCAATTGGCCTGTTCCAGCGGTACAAGCCTTTCAAAAATTAAAAGCTGCATTCTCCTCAGCCCCAATTCTCTGCCTGCCCCAACTGGACAAGCCATTCATGGTGGAGGTTGACGCATCCTCTGTTGGAGTAGAGGCGGTATTGTCTCAAATCGCCGAGGGGAAAATTCACCCCTGCAGATTCTTCTCTCTTAAGTTCTCTCCCACGGAGAATAATTATGTTATCAGCGACCAGGAACTTCTAGCCATGCGGTTGGCACTGGAGGAATGGCATTATCTCTTTGAAGGGGCTAAATTTCAAGCTACGGTGCAGGGGACATAACATGGTATGGGTGGTCGGGGATCGCTTTTCTAAAATGGCACACTTTGTTCCACTGGTTGGTCTTCCATCGGCTCCCCAATTGGCCAAATTTGTTATTCAAGATATTTTCAGATTGCACAGTCTTCCAAAAGAAATAGTCTCTGACCGAGGTGTCCAATTTGTGGCCAAATTTTGGAGAGCCCTGTGCAACACGTGTGGAATTAAGTTGAAATTTTCCTCGGCCTACCACCCACAGACAAATGGTCAAATAGAAAAAGTTAATCAGGAGCTGGAGACCTTTATTAGACTCTTTGTGTCATCTTCCCAGGATGATTGGGTGGATCTCCTACCTTTGGTAGAATTCTCTTATAACTATAAATACCATTCTTTTTCAAAAACCACTCCTTTCTTTACGGTCTTTGGAAGACCGAATCCCGGATTTCCAGGATCTCCCGTCAATAGATGTCCCAGTGGTAAACAAGGAGGTTGAGTCTTTTTCAGCTCTATGGGGTAAAATTCACAATTCCTTAAAACAATCTTCTAGAAATTATAAAAAATTTGCTGACAGGAGACGGTTGGCTATTCCACTGCTGGGAGATGGGGACAGGGTTTGGTTATCCTCTAGAAACATTCGACTAAGGGTACCATATATGAAATTCACTTCATTGGCCCTTATCGTGTCCTCAAAGTGATTAAGTTTGGAACTTCCTCCTCAAATGACGATTTCTAATACATTCTACATTTCTCATCTACGACCTCTGGTGCTTAACCGTTTTCAAAATTCTTCCCCCAAGTTGCCTCAAGTAAGAACATTACTAGGTAGTGAATTTGAGGTGGAGAAGATTCTGGACTCCCGGCACAGATTTAATACCCTCCAATATCTCATTGATTGGAAGGGCTATTTGCCGGAAGAAAAAGCTTCCGATGTACTCTCTCCGCTATTAATCTGGAACTTCCATAGGAGATTTCCAGATAAGCCTGATGGGTGTTCAGCCAGGGATCGGCACTCCCTTACCGTCCCTCCGGCTTCCTCTGACATCCCAGGCGGTTGAGCAGCTGGCGCGGCGGAGGAGAAGCTGAGTATTCTCCCCACATGCAGAAGACTGCGGGCAGTCTGGTGTCAGGGATCGGAGTTCCTGACATGGGTGCCACCATGACAGTTTGCCCACGTGACAGTATCTCCGTTCCAGGATAGGTGAGTAGTCAGCTGATGCTGTGCACCTATCAAAGGGTTCCCCTGGGCATATATTCGGCTCACAGGCTACAGGACTTTGCCTGAACAATGGTTGTCGCCTAGTGCCCATTAGTTGAGTTCCCAGTCCAGGTTCCATCGCTCCATTGTGTCTGCAGCAGTGTGTTTACCATCTCTACCTGTGTGCCTAACATCTCTGGTGATTCTCTGTGTAGCAGTGTGTTTACCATCTCTACCTGTGTGCCTAACGTCTCTGGTGATTCTCCATGCAGCAGTGTGTTTACCATCTCTACCTGTGTGCCTAATGTCTCTGGTGATTCTCCGTGCAGCAGTGTGTTTACCATCTCTACCTGTGTGCATAACTTCTCTGGTGATTCTCCGTGCAGCAGTGTGTTATCATCTCCATCTGTGTGCCTAACGTCTCTGGTGATTCTCTGTGCAGCAGTGTGTTTACCATCTCTACCTGTGTGCCTAACATCTCTGGTGATTCTCCGTGCAGCAGTGTGTTTACCATCTCTACCTGTGTGCCTAACGTCTCTGGTGATTCTCTGTGCAGCAATGTGTTTACCATCTCTAACTGTGTGCCTAACGTCTCTGGTGATTCTCTGTGCAGCAGTGTGTTTACCATCTCTACCTGTGTGCCCAAATGTCTCTGGTGATTCTCCGTACAGCAGTGTGTTACCACCTCCACCTGTGTGGCCGAACGTCTCTGGTGTTTCACCGTGCGGCAGTACTTACCATTCCGGCCTGTGTCTCCACACCTCCACTGACCTCCTGTGCAACCGTGAGTTTACACCTCTGCCTGGGTGCCAAACATTCCTAGCGATCTCCGGACCTGAGTACACAATTACCAGCGTGCTTCCTATACTACAAGTGTCCTAACATTATTATTGCAAATTTAATTAAAATAAAAAACTAAGAATTCACATGTACATAAGTATTTACAGCCTTTTCCATGAAGCTCAAAATTGAGCTCAGGTGCATCCTGTTTCCACTGATCATGCTTGAGATGTTCCTACAGCTTAATTGGAGTCTACATGTGCTAAATTCAGTTGTTTGGACATGATTTTGAAAGGCATACACCTGTCTATATAAGGTCCCACACTTGACAGTGCATGTCAGAGCACAAACCAAGCATGAAGTCCAAGGAATTGCCTGTTGACCTCCGAGACAGGATTGTCTCAAGGCACAAATCTGGGGAAGGGTACAGAAAAATATCTGCTGCTTTGAAGGTCCCAATGAGCACAGTAGCCTCCATCATCCACAAATGGAAGAAGTTTGGAACCACCAGGACTCTTCCTAGAGTTGGCTGGCCATCTAAACTGAGCGTTCGTGGGAGAAGGGCCCAAGTCAGGGAGGTGACCAAGAACCTGATGGTCACTCTATCAGAGCTATAGCATTCCTCTGTGGAGAGAGGAGAACCTTCCAGAAGGACAACCATCTCTGCAGCAATCCACCAATCAGGCCTGTATGGAGAGTGGCCAGATGGAAGCCACTCCTTAGTAAAAAGCACATGGCAGCCCGCCTGGAGTTTGCCAAAATGCACCTGAAGGACTCTCAGACCATGAGAAACAAAATTCTCTTGTCTGTTGAGACAAAGATTGAACTCTTTTGTGTCAATTACAGGCATTCTGTTTGGAGGAAACCAGGCACCGCTCATCACCAGGCCAATACCATCCCTACAGTGAAGCATGGTGGTGGCAGCATCATGCTGTGGGGATGTTTGTCAGCAGTAGGAACTGGGAGACTAGTCAGGATAGAGGGAAAGATGAATGCAGCAATGTACAGAGACATCCTGGATGAAAACCTGCTCCAGAGCGCTCTTGACCTCAGACTGGGGCGACGGTTCATCTTTCAGCAGGACAATGACCCTAAGCACACAGCCAAGATATCAAAGGAGTGACTTCAGGACAACTCTGTGAATGTCCTTGAGTGGCCCAGCCAGAGCCCAGACTTGAATCCGATTGAACATCTCTGGAGAGATCTGAAAATGGCTGTGTACCGACGCTTCCCATCCAACCTGATGGAGCTTGAGAGGTGCTGCAAAGAGGAATGGGCGAAACTGCCCAAAGATAGGTGTGCCAAGCTCATGGCATCATATTCAAAAAGACTTGAGGCTGTATTTGCTGCCAAAGGTACATCAACAAAATATTGAGCAAAGGCTGTGAATACTTATGTACATGTGATTTCTTAGGTTTTTTTTTTTATTAAATTTGCAAAAATCTCAAAAATACTTTTTACACGTTGTCATTATGGGGTATTGTGTGTAGAATTTTGAGGACAAAAAATAATTTATTCCATTTTGGAATAAGGCTGTAACATAACAAAATGTGGAAAAAGTGAAGTGCTTTGAATACTTTCCGGATGCACTGTATTTGCCTACACTATCTATTTTATTACAGCAGTGTGAGTTACATTACTCTCATGTACAGTATATAAATGATTCTTTGTAACTACAGTACATTGCCTTTTTTTGCCAGCTCAGATCAAGTGCTGTTGGGCTATTAATATTGTCATAGATACAGAGCTGTACTATCAAAATGAGCCCAGACAGTTTGGTTATAAATGTTTTTTGTTGTTTGCATATACATCAAGTTTTATGTTATCCCTTGTATTTATTTGGAATAGTAAACAGTTTTATACATGTTTTCAATAACACTCCTTTCTCTCCTTGCTATATATCAGTGTTATACATTTGATGGAAGGATTTATTGCGTACATCCTCTTTTTACACTTTATAAAGGAAATCGTATTTGATTTAAATTGTATTTTACAAAATATAAAAAATGTAATTAAATAAATAAATATAAATTATCAAAATAAAATAACCTTTCTTTTTAGTGGTGTTTTTGTATTTGTTTTTTTATATGTTTTCTAATCTGTAACTTGTAAATTCTAACGGCTGTCAGGATTCTTAAGCAGACCGCTGTAATAACCATGTACCTTTATGCACTATTATTCCCCTTATACACCAGAGCTAAAACCCGAGTTATTGCAGGGCTAACCCGGATAGCTCCTTGGTGTAAAAGGGGACAGGGTTGGATTTCCGGGTGGAGTGTCTTGACAATCCAACCCAGGTAACTTGCAGGGTTTAACCCAGGTTTAACACGGGTATAATCCTGCAGTGTAAATGGCGCGATCCGGGTCACGATGACCTGGAGTGCGCCTCATCCCAGCCGGCTTCAGAGGCGCTTGGAGATGACGTCATCTCCAAGCATCCACTTCCACGCCGGAAGAGCCGAAACACTGCAGACCCGGCTCCGGAGTGAATGGCGCCGACTCGAGAATTTCCTGGGTCGGCGTCGGCTAAACCCTAATCCAACCTCCGGGTTAGACCCGGAATTTAGGTATAAAAGCGGTATAAGTATTCTTCACTTTATTATCAAGGTCACTATTAATTAACATTAGTAACAATCACAGTGCACTTATCAAAGTGTATTTATTCATTGAATCGATACCCCTGTTTTCCCAGCCCAGACCCGACTCGATTGAGTATTAACATTACTATTAGTACAGCTGTGTACTGTTAAATTGTTCATTGCCGTCATTAAATAGTAAACTATACATAACAGCATTAATGATTTTACAGTGTTAAATTATTATTGCTACTATGTTGAATTAAATGTGTTTTAATGTGTAACTTGTAAAACTTAACAAATATCATGCCTTTTCAAAGACAATGACATAACTATTTAATCCTGTACATAATTAGTGTTCTTCATTACGCTATCAAGTTCAATGGTATATTCACTTTAGTATAATTTATGCTACACTTATGATTACATTGAATACATTGCTGTTATATCAGTGCAGACCCAGCAGAGTTGGCTATTAACAGTATTGTGAGTATTTGCAATGTTGAATGGAACATTATATTCATTAAATAGTATAAAATGTTTTAACATTACTGTTAATTATGTTATATTTATGAAAAGAACTGATACCTAGTACCAATACCGCACTGAATGTCAAAACATTCAATTAAAGAAATAAAACATTGAACCAATTGGATTAACACTGTTGTGACGGAATAGTCAGGGCACGTCAAATTGGTTCAAACCGACCCAGAAACCAATAAAAGAATTTGGATTGTGTTGTCCCCACTGCATTCCTCCAATATTCCTGTGAGATTAGGAGAGAACCGGCGAACCACCTGATTCACTCAAACCAATCCCAAGCATCCCAATATACAGTAGCAATATCACACAGCCAATTGGATAAGCCTCACACTTTTCTGACTGCAAAAACTGGGACTATTATGAGATAAGATTACAGTTCAAGTCATGTGAAAGCCTTATAGGAAAGCCTTTGTTTCAAGCTTCTGGCAGATGGCTAGAGAAGCAGTGTTTTTTTTTTTTTATCTATTACACAGTTTCATAGGGGTTATGCACTAAGGTACCTCACTCCTTTAAACTAAAACCAGCCCCAACCAACGTAACAGTAACCACAGACTTTTTATTAATAAGGGCTGTACTAGTTAAATCAATGCTGAAATCAGATACCACAAGGCCACAGATATTATGCAGGACACACGTACTGTGCCAACCTACCTGCCTCCTAAAGTTACATCCTGGTGGTCATCACACCAGGGGGTAACACTCCATCTGGAAGGGAAAGCCTTCATGACAGACATCATGCTCTAGCCCATTAATCATCAGGCCATTTCCCATTGTGAGTTGCTGACCTCTCATATCCAGAAGACAGTCACCAAGTGCCCTCTCTTATTACTGCACATAACGGGCCTGATGCAGAGGTGCACGCTATTGCAATGTGACAGCATCTTTATGCTAATGCTACAGCCGATGCAATTTGTACAGAGACCCCAACGGCTGTGGCGTTAGTCCGCCGATGTCTGCATTAAAACGCATCGCTGCCACTCCATCTGTCACACATTGCACCAGCCCTATGGAGGCACTGATTATCCATCTGAACATGATCGCCGGTGCCAGTGCAACTGCAGCAAAAGACGCAATCGCTGACCACAACATGCCCATATCTGGCTAGCCACCCCACCGTTACACCGAGAAATGCCCACTGACATTGCCTCTCTCTGCATCCAAATTTGAGGCTCCTGGCGGTAACCACCAGGACGCACGCGCTGGCTGAAAACACTGTTCGCTTGCGTGTGTCATCAACACTCTGAATCAGGCCCAAAATACAGGTGAGAATCGCAAAATCCAGATGCCTAAGGGGTATATGTACTAAGCCTTGGAGAGAGATAAAGCGGATTGAGACAAAGTACCAACCCATCAGTTCCTAACTGTCATTTTTCAAGCACAGCCTGTAAAGTGACAGGAGCTGATTGGTTGGTACTTTATCTCCATCCTTTTTAGCTCTCTCCGAGGCTTAGTACATCTACCTCTTAGTGAAAAGCTGTAAAGCAAATCCTGTGGTCATCATACTTGAGTGCAACACAATCCTGGCTAATTGTCGAAAGCAGAAGCAAAAGTCTATTCAAGCCCAAGCCCCCGAAAAAAAGATATTATAATGGAATGTAAGACGTATGTATTAATACACTAATTATGTGTTTTCTTAATTGCCTGTGACTTTAGCTGGATCCACTATCAACTCCATGTAATATAAATTGTGTGTACAATCACACGACTATAAATTCCCTGTACTATAAATGCATGTTAATTGCCTGTAATTAGCAGACGTAAATAGAGTATACCATTCATTCCTTGTACTAAAATAGCATTCTATTAACTGCATTAACTGCATGTGTTGTCTAAACATAAATTACAAGTGATGTAGCTTTTACTAGTAATGTTACATAATGTGTGCACTAAAGTAACATGTGTTATAAATACCTGTGTTATAATAATATATAATATCAAATTCCTTTACTTTATGGACACAAGTAGCATCTTCTCTGTACAATAGTGCTAGTAATTGTCCTTAATGTTTGATACATGTAATATAAATTCCTGTTTTATAATACAGGTTGAGTCTCCCAGATCCAAAATACTTGGGATATTCCGTATTTTGGAATATTTGCATAAAATAATTAAATATCTTGGGAATGGGCTCCAAATCTAATTACAAAATGCATTTTGTGTTATATATACACCTTATATATATAGCCTGCAGGTAATTTTATACAATATTTTCAATAATTTTGTGGCACAAAGAAAGTTTGTGTACATACATAAAATTCATTTGTTTCATATACACATTATACACACAGCCTGAAGGTAATTTTATACAATAGTTTTAATAATTTTGTGCCTTAAACAAAGTTTGTGTATATTGAACCATCAAAAAGCTAAATTTTCAATATGTCAGTCATGCTAAAAATATTCCGTATTTCGGAATATTTGGATATGGGAGACTCAACCTGTAGTATATAATATACTATCAATTAAAGTAAGTAGTATGTGATACAAGTCTCCTGTACTATAATTGCACAACCATCAATTAGTCACAATCTTTTTACACAAAGAAACTGTGACATAAACTCCCTGAACTATAATTATATATACTACCAAAATAACAGATATGTTTAAGCACAAATAACATGAGCTGCAAATCTATGCATTATACAGTAATTGCATATCCCCTTAGCTGCCTCTATTGTTTTAACCCATATAACTGTTTATCTGTGTTCTAGTAAAGAGGATGTGCTGTACTGTAGACATGCCACTTTATTTATTTATTACTCTCTACTGATATATAGCAGCACAATGTTACGCAGTGCTTTACAAACAATTTTGAATCATTCATGTCCTTCTCCCAACGAGGTTTATAGTCTAACTAATCTATCACACAAATAATAATATACTATACATTAGAGTTCCTGTTTGCCAGCAGCTTATTTCCGTAACAGTACAGTATGGGTTGTTTTTTTGTTATGTAGTTTTTTAGTGCTTTTATGGACAATGGGAGAACACACAAAATCCACAGAGATTGCACCTTGGTTGGAATTCAATTCATATCCTCAGCACTTTAAGGCAGCAGTTTATTTATTAACAGTTATTAAATAGTGCACACATATTCCACAGTGCTTTACAGAGAATATTTACTCATTCACATCAGTTGATGTCCCAGGGGACCTTACAATCTATATTTCCTAATACATATTCACGAACACTTTTGTTAATTTTTGTGAGAAGCCAATGTGTAATACCCCAGTGTGGTAAGGGTGTAAATGAAGTGGTGCAGGAACAGGTCAGAGCTACCTTGGTGGTGGATTCTTCCTTCGGCAACAGCTCATCCCTATACAACACCCCTGTAGAGAGGCAAGGTTACCCCAGAGAGACACACAGAACTTTGCATAAAAGAATAACACAGTTTATTATGTAACTTTGAAGAAGAATTAGTTAATCTAGGGAAGGGAAATAATGGAATATTTCAGGCAATTTAACCTCACAGTCTATTAAAATCACATACACTATTTGCATTTAAGGTCATCACACATATGGCAAATATCTAACTCAGTTATAGCTGAATACATAGGTCTTATTGTACTGCAGACAATACTAAAGTTTCAGTTAACTTTGGTGACCCAGGTTACTATAGGGGGTCTTTATGTGCATGATGCCCAATTATCATCTTATCTTTTAAGCTGTATAATACAGCTGTGAGTCCCCAATAAACAAAATGTTGCAGTGCTGTGAATTAAAAATGGTTACGCTAAAAAAGAATCAATGTCTGAATGTCTATTCCAGTTATAAAGTCATGTGCTGTGAAAAAAAAAAATATATATCTACATATATATATATATATATATATATATATATACATAAATAAATAAATAATAAAGTCCTCAGTTTAAGGGTCTGTCTTTTTGTTTGGACTAATCTCTTGAACAACTGGACCACCACCATGAAATGGTAAAAAACACTACCATCAGAATAAAAACGTTGATGGTTAGTAACCATCGGATTCCGATGTCCATCCCTACTCTGAACCTGCAGGCTGACTTCGGCCACCATTCCTCTGCAGTGCTCCCTCTCCAGATTGATGTTCCCTCATAGCCAAATGCCCTTGGTGATCAGGAGGCACCTCCCATGAAAGTCAGTGCTGTTCTCGGACAGGGACACCATGGTGAGGAAGCTCACCAGGAAGCCCAGGAAATACAATGGTGGGAACCGCCAGGTTACTAAAGGTTACCTAGCAGTTCCCACCATTGAAGTCAATGGTGGGAACAGTGGCGTAACTAGGGGGGTCAAATGGGGCTTGTGTCCTGGGTGCCATCAGAACGGTGGCACAAGAGGCGTCTCTGACTGCAGACCAGGACAGGGTGGTCAGTGTAGTGTGGACCGCATGGACTGCAGTCCACACTACACAGTAAAAAACACAGCCGCCGGCTAGTACACTCGTACTACCCGGCGGCAGTGTGTTTGTTTTGGCAGCCAGCCAATGAGAGTCAAATAGACTGGGGGCACTATATAAGGGGCACTACTGGGGGCACTGCATAGGGGGCACCACTACTGGGGGCACTGCATAGGGGGGACTACTAGGGGCATTATATAAGGGACATTGCATAAGGGGGACCACTACTGGGGGCACTATATAAGGGGCACTGCAAAGAGGGGACCACTACTGGGGGCACTGCATAGGGGGGACTACTACTGGAGGCACTGTATAAGTGTGCATTACTGGGGGCACTGTATAAGAGTGCACTACTGGGGGCACTGTATAGGGGCACTACTATATGGGGCACTGCATAAGGGGCATTGCTACTGGGGATATTGCATAAGGGGCACTATTAAAGTGGTCATTGCAAGAGGGGCACTACTACTTGGGGCATTAAGGTACATATGTTATGGAAAGGAATGACAAGAAATGGTGGTGTGTCATGTTGCCATTCCACCATTTTCCAGTGTCCACCCCCCTGTGGCATGTGGCCATGCCTTAGGCGTGCGCACTTTCTTGGGGAGCTCCATTTTTTTAACTTGCCCTGGGCTCCAAGTACCCTAGTTATGGCATTGTGTGGGAACCACTCATTGGCTGAGAGAGGCAGAGGCTTGCCTCTCTCAGCCAATGAATGCTCAGCCCAATGCATTTCTATGTGAAATGCCACAGGTGAGCCATTATTCGGGAAGTACCATCCTTAGAGGACCATACTTAAGTCCATGGCTCGGGTCTTGGCATTTCTTTTGTTTTGTGAAGATGTGGATGCCTACAAGGAGAAGAGAACGTGAATGGCTACAGGGATTTGAGATGCGTGTAGAGTAATAAAATTGTACTTTCACAGTGTGTGAGTCTTGTCTTTTTTAATATTTCTTTTGCAAGTGAACTATATGTACCAGCTGGCCCTTAATGCTGGTACTTATGGTTCTTCAAGTATCAGCATGTGGGGAAGGCTTGCTGGGACATCTAGTTCTACTGTAATAGACAATATTACTTAATCTAATTTTTGACACAATCAACCCCCACCACCCAGGGGTGCCGGGGATAGCGCCAGGCTCGGGTGCCTTAGAGAGGGGGAACCCCTTTATTGGGGTCCCCACCTCCCCAGGGAACCCCAGCCTGGGCTGACAAGTGGTCAGGTGTTAATGCCTCGGCTCCAGGACCTGGTGAAAGGGTACCCCGGTTGTGGCATTACACCCCTGCCAGACAGAGTCTGGTGCTGGTTTTGGAAAATACAGGGGACTTCTACTCATTTTCTCCCCCGTATTTCCAATTTTGGGGATTTTGAGTTTGATTTTGTGTTTGATTTTGGTGATCGATTTCAAATCGAATATTTGTAAATCACGGGATCCTATGTTGGTTTATGTAAAAGTACCAATGTTTAGACGATATTCAATTTTGAAGGGAATTTGGTTTTATATTCTATTTAACATTACATTTTGATTTCTCTCTGATGCTCAAAATTGAATGTAAATCGAATGCAAAATCACCCAAAACACAAAATCGACCAACATCACACTTTCATATATACACTGTTACAAGTCGCGGTCACGATTTGTCCCCTTCAAGCAGATTACCCAGTCAGGATGGGGTTACTCCAGTTTCTTCTGTTGCTAGGCGATCGGCACACCTCAGGAAGTGATGTATCATCCTCAGTGCAGCTTGAGTGGTCCGTCCTCCTATTTGTACACACTGGACTTTTGCCGCCTCGCCGACTATAGCGTTACTGTGGGTTCTCTAGGCCCAGCTGCACGAGCAGTATCCTGTCGACTCTGCTGGAAAGATCTCCATTTCCTCGGTTTTGTCTCCCAGCTGTCTCCGGGTCTTGTGGCCTCTTACAGGTCCCTAGCTGCACCATCAACTCCCATGCTGTGCTTCGGCTTCGTTATTCCACCTGCGGCTTCCTAGCTGTACTGGCAGTGACGGCCCTCCAAGCCGAATCAGCATTCTCGGCAGGTCATTGGACGCCAATTTGTACACACACTTGTACTCAAATTTATGTATTGTTCATCAGGACTTTGGATGCTAATTTGTAGTACCAACCTGTACATAAACTTGTATTCAAACCTCTGCATTTTCTGTCAGGACTGTGGATGCTAATTTGTACACAAACTTGCACTCAAACCTATGTACTGTCAAGACTTTGGACACTAATTTGTACACAAACTTGTTCACTAACTTGTACACAAACTTACGTACTGTCTGTCAGGACTTTGGCTGCTAATTTGTAAACTAACTTGTACATAAACTCATACTCAAATCTGTGTTCATCAGGACATTGTATCTAGTTCAGTGATCAAGCCACAACATCGGCTCTCAAAACTGAATCAATTGTCTAACTCTTCAGCATCGGCTCCAAGCCGCACCATCGGCTCTCAAAGCCAACTCAAATAACTTCCTCTCCTCAGCACGGGCTCCAAGCCACAACAACGGCTCTCAAAGCCATATCAATTATTTGACTCTTCAGTACGGGCCTCAAACCGCCTTTCCTATTCTTATAACCATACCACATTTACTACCAACAGCATCTTGAACCAGCTTCTGGCTTCATCGATAGTATACCACCTCCTGTTCTGGTTCTATTCTCATATCTACTATCCACAATTTAGTCTCCATTCCAGCTGTTGCTCTCACCATTGTATCATTTTGCTCCTCCATGTGAATTGCTACTACCTCGAGCTATAAGTCCAGACGACCGCCTAAGTACCGGTGAACGTATCCCAGTTCTAAGGGAACCACGGGCGGTTGTTATTGGCAGAAGATCTCACTAGCCTGGTTCTAGACTTTTCACATGGAGTAGGCATTGGATATCATATATATATACCCCTTAGTGTCACTCTGTATTGTTTCTGTTTCTCTCCCACTGCTGCAACACTCCCTTCTGCTTACTCTCTCTTCACCTGGGTAGACCTTAGATATTTATTTATTGTTTCCATTTTCCTCTCATCACTCCAGTAACACATTAATCCTTTGCCTCTATAGTAATGCATCACTGCTATAGTAAGACCCTTCACCTGTGTATTAACATATTTCACTCCCTCACCTCTGTAGTAACACATTACCCTCTCTCACCTCTGTAGTAACACATTTCCATCCCTCGCCCATGTTGTAACACATTTGACATTCCCCTCCCTTACCTATGTAGAAATACAATACAACCCTCACACCTGTAGCAACACATTACCCTCACTCACACCTGTAGTAACTTATTACCCTCCCTCACCTCTGTATTAACACATTACCCCTGCATACCCTTGTAGTAACACATTCCCCTCCCTCTCCACTGTAGTAAGATATTACTCCCATTCACCTTTGTTGTAAAACATTCCCTTCCTTCACCCTGTAGTAACATATTGACATTTCCCTTCCTAACCTATGTAGTATTTTAACACCCCTAAGGTGATTAAACATTTTTAGTAGTGTATTTCACACCGTTCCAGTGGTTCCTGCTGCTTCTACCTTCCCATGTCACAGCAGAGATGCAGGTTGTCCCCAATCCCAACACAATTGACACAGTAAATAAAATAATGTTCACTTTATTCAGCTAGAACTCTTCCACAGTTCTGGATCTTACCATGCATATATTTAGCAATAATACATTACACTATAAAATATATTTATCCAACTCTTAGTATAAAGTTATGGCCTACTATTGATACTGGACTGCTTTGGATATACCAGAATCAAAATTCCAAACAAAACCAAGATTAGAACATATAATTCACTGTTTAATACCCCTTTTACACTGGAGTTAAAACCCGGGTTTTTGAAGGGTTAACCCGGGCAGCTCCCTGGTGTAAAAGGGGAGAGAGTTGGATCGCCGGGTCGAGTGACCCGGCAATCCAACCCAGGTAACTAGCAGGGTTTAACACGGGAGTAGCCTGTGAAACCCTGCAGTGAGAACAGCGCATTCCGGGTCACGATGACCTGGAGTGTGCTGCTAGCCGGCCGATTGGTCCGGCTTCAGTGGCGCTTGGAGATTACGTCATCTCCAAGCAACCACTTTCACTCCGCAAAAGCCGGGTCTATGCAGACCCGACTGCGGTGTGAGCGGCGCTGACTCGGGAATATCCCGAGTCGGCGCCGGCAAAATTCCGGGTCTGGTCCAGATAGGAACTTTGTTTCAACTCTGGGTCAGACCCGGAATTTAGGTGGAAAAGGGGTATAAATAACATTCCAATTCAGTATTGTTCAATACTTCTATTCTTTCCTATTGGAAATACCCTTAATGGTAATTGCACTAACTCATACTCCACCCTTACCAAACTGGTAGCAGCAGGTTAATATCTACAAGCTAATATCATACTAGCAAACAGTCCTATGCATATCCATAATAGCATGAGAAATGGACATCACCTGTCAGTCTGTACTTTGGTGCTAGTACCAGAAAAACTAATGCATCCGTTAGAGCTCTATATCTCATGTAAAAGTCTATCTCCTTGGAGCAATATCCTGGAGAGCAATATTTGGTGGGCTGCACTCTCTTAGGTGTATATATATATATATATATATATATATATATATATATATAATTATATATATATATTTAATTGCAATTAATTTCTTTTTTTTATATCCTGGTATATAAACCTGTACTCTCCATGCGTAGTCTTTACTTGTGACTGCCATAGTCATATGGTGAAATAAGGTTTTGGTATTTGGATGTGATGGATGTCCTTTAGTCTATTTATTATGTAATCAGTCACGGCTCCATATTATATTATGTGCGGCAGGGCTCTGTGCTTGGTTCCCTGTCATAATGCTGGTTCTGCCAGCTGAGAGCAGCCAGGTCCTGACCTCTCACAGGGTCATTTACTGTATGCAAACTAAGTGATGTCACTACTAAGGACGATAATTGAGGTGGTTGGATAATTGTCAGTAGTTAGTGTTTCCTAACTTAGCAGATGTCACTGGGTCTGATAAAGTCTCTGTTATAGCAATTTTAGTGATACAGGTGACTAAGTGAAGCTATGTCCCTTTATAGAAGGAGCGAGGATGTATTGTTAATGCTCATAGCAATTAATCTGAGTGTCTCACTGAGGTGCAATGCAGAGGACCTCTGCTCCTATTTGGTCAGCTGAGTTTTTCCCTTCTGGTGCTGATCACCACTCGGTCTACTGCCTGGGGCAACATGCCAGCTCCGGTGTCTGAGCCGGGATTTTCCTCTCCTGTCACAGCTGTTCCCCTGGGTCTGCCTCCAGTCACTCCCAGTGCTGCCGCAGGGGCTGTCTGTTGATTCTGTAGCACAACAAAGGGGAGGCCAGTCTATAGTTTCTGTATCAGCCCCTTTGGGTGCCTCTGGAGAAGAGCCATCCTCCAACTGCCTCCTCACAGCATCGCTCTGCTCTCTATGGGGTCTATTTACTAAGCAGTGTTAGGAGACAGAGTGAAAAGTGATATGAAAGTGATAAGGTGCCAGCCAATCAGCTCCCAACTGTCATCTCACGGGCTGTGTTTGAAAAATGACAGTTGGGAGCTGATTGGCTGGCACCTTATCACTTTCTTATCACGTTTCACACTGTCTCCTAACACTGCTTAGTAAATAGACCCCTAGGTCAGTTACCTAAGCTCTGTCACTACCAACTGTCACTGATATTACCACCTGACACAGGTCATGTAACAAGCTCCTGACCTCCGGAGCAGCTGCAGAGGGTGCTAAGAGATGTGGTCTGCACAATGTCAGACGTAATGCTTTGCATAGTGAGGTATTACAGTAACACATTCCCTTCCCTCACTATATAAATAGGGGAGCCACACCAACTGCCAGTGATGTTTGGCAGCACTGGGGTGACAGTTGGTGTTTAAATACTGAACAGTGCTGCAGCCATGATGAGTCAGTCAGGCAGGATATTGCACAGGGGGAGGAAACATTTTAGCCATTTCACCCCCTTAGAAGTCGAATTTCGAAAAATCCCTTCTTAGTGGGCACCTACAGTACGTCATGGAAGGCATATACTTCCCGATTTTCAAGTTTCTAGGTCCAGGGGTTTGGGCTGAGCATTTGATCAGTCAGTCAGTCAGTCAGTCCATTTGATTTTATATACAGTCAGGTGCATAAATATTGGGACATTGACAGAATTTTCATATTTTGGCCTCTATTCACCACCACAATGGCTTTGAAATGAAACAAACAAGATGTGCTGTAACTGCAGACTTTCAGATTTAATTTGAGGGTAATTACATCCAAATCAGGTGAACGGTGTAGGAATTAAAACGGTTTCTATATGTGCCTCCCACTTTTTAAGGGGCCAAAAGTAATGGGACTATCAACTGTATATAGATGTCTCTCCCTCAGCTGCTGCGTCCTCAGCTCTCCTCTCTCAACGGCTCCAACTGTCCTGCTTCAAACTGCTCCTTTTTAAATAAACTTTATTTAAAATCGCACTGGCCTCTATGCACTTTTCCAAAATAGACTTGTTTTAATGGGATGTCACAAATTAACCTACAAGTACTGTATGCTATTGTACTGTGGGAGGAAGCCGCTGCACCCGTGGTAAACCCATACAAACTCCACACAGATAGGGCTTCAGTGGGAATGATAACACCCTGTTCCATATATAACCCCAACAGCAAGACATAAAGCCAATCCCCTCCTCGTCCAAGCCACTCACGTCCAGTCATGCTCTGGAGGAAGTAGTGCAGAATTTGTTAATCCGAATTACTGGGGGTCTCACTGGTCTGTTTCCAAGACATCTCATTACTCTCTACCTGAACAGAGAGCAGCGACAGTACCTGCTGCAAACATGTCAGAATGGCTGACTTTCTTGTGTGGCTTGTGGGTGTTTTGGAACATCCCCAGCAATATGTACTACTTGTTTACAAGTTAATGTGTTCTCTGGGCAAGCATTACAGATATGAATGTAGGATAATGCCTAGTCTGGCTTTTACTGCAGGACTTCCTCATCTAAGCCTTAATTTTACACTAAGCCAGGTATCTGATGAAGCAAAGGGTTTTGAAGTTTTCGGTCATGTATCATAGATCCATCTGTTGTCTCTCGCATAACCTGCTGTAGCTCCAGGTAATCCATTCTATTACTTCATATAACCTTTCCTCATTACTCTTGTATCCGATACCTACAATAATTTGTCCCTCTCTGAGGATGTGATTCTCCTTCTGTCCCTTGTTTTTGCATTGGATTTGTTTTTCTTGCGGTCTTACACTGAGTGAGTACCCGACACAGGAGGTGATAATAATGAGTGCATTAGGGAGTAGGGGTGCTAATTACATTGCTATTTTTGGCATGAGCAGAAGGCATATAAATATAGAGCAAAGCACAGGTCTACATGGTACAACAGGACCTCTAGCATTGGGGTAATTAGTCCCTTTTCAGTTCCTCAGCCTGTAACAAGACCCCCAGGTCTGGAGTAATTAGTCCCCTTTCAATTTCTCTTGGAGGGGTTTGATGGGGTGCTGTGGAGTGTGGGAGTACTGCGTTCCCTTGGCAGGAACTCCATGTTTGCTAAATTCCATTCCTTCTGATATTTTGAATCAAAAATACTTGCTTTAGTTTTATTTTTCTATGGAACTTTAAAAATGTTGTGCAGGGATGAAGGGGGTTAATGTTTTTTTTTTTATGCCTTGATTACCCTCAGACATATCCATCCTAATGCTGCCAGAACCCACAGGAGGTCGGTAAATTGAGGAGTCTTTAATTAGACAAACACACTATACATGACATAAATAGCATGAGATATGTCTCACTGTGACACAACATGAAAGTGTCACTGAATGACGTTACCCATCATTAAAGAGTTCAGTGAATGAGTGCTTTCAGCTCATTGCTACAATATCAGAATAATAATAATGGGAAAGATAGTTATAATGCATGTTTATGCTAGAACCCAATTACTTTGACATGTTTACTACATTATGAAAACATGGATATAACGAAGACGCAATGAATTCCGTACAATTGAGCATTATAATAGCAATTGACTGCAACCAGTAAGATGAGATGCCCTCATTTGCTGTCCTGGACTTAAAGAGGACCTGTCTCTTGGCGTTACAATGCCAGTATCTTATGTTTTATATGGCTGCGATGCATGCTCAGGTACTTCGGTTATTCATCATTACTCAACTGTCCAGCAATGTGTGTTGGTGTCTCTCTACTTGGCGATGTCCTCTTCTGGGTTGTCGCAGTCTAACGCTGCTGGAGACGGGGTCGTTGTGAAATGACCATGTGCAGTAGCTGTCCACTTAAGCACATTGCTGTTTAACCTGATGGGGATCCTGTAAAGCTGGAGAGGCTTTGCTGGTAACAACTGCCGGCTATAAGCAAAATACTCAGTGGCGGAACTCCCGGAGACAATGGAGTAATTTGCTGCCGGGTGCCAGCCCTGAAGGGGGCACCTGGCTCCATTGTCACCCGGCCATTCCAAGCACTGCTGAGGAGTAGCTGCATGGAGGAGTGCCGCAGTGCACTATGGGAGTGACGTCATGACGATACTCCCATAGTTCCGAGGAGCGGGTGCCGGGGACGGACGGAAGCAGGCACTGGAGCGGGGTTTAAGGTAAATGTTGTGTTGTCTGTGTGTGCACGCGTGTGTGTGTGTGGGGGGGGCTTACTACTGGAGGCACTACAGGGGGCATTACTGGGGGCATCATATGGGGGCACTACAGGTTCCTTACTACTATGGGCACTATTGGGAGCACTACAACTGGGTGCACTACAGGGGGCATTACTACTGGGGCACTACAAGGGCATTACAACTGGGGGCACTACAGGGGCCATTACTACATGGGGCATTACTTTTAGGGGCATTATTACCAAGGGCATTACTACAGGGGGCATTATTACTACTGGGGGCACTGCATAGGGGGACCACTACTGGGGGCACTGTGTAAGGGGCACTACTGGGGGCACTGCATAGGGGGACCACTACTGAGGGCACTGTATATGGAGCACTGCATAGGGGGACCACTACTGGAGGCACTGTATAAAGGGCACTACTGATGGCACTGCATAGGGGGACCACTACTGGGAGCACTGCATTTGGGGACCACTACTGGAGGTACTGCATAGGGGGACCATTACTGGAGGCACCGTATAGGGGGACCATTACTGGGGGTCACTACATAGGCAGGCACTGCATAGGGGGACCTCTATTGAGGGCACTGCATAGGGGGACCACTACTGGGGGCACTGTACAAAAGGAACTGCATAGGGGGGTGGCGGCACAGGTGCTGGGGGGGTGGTAAATTTTAATTTGGGGGGTGGGGGGGCACCAACATTCATCTTGCCTCCGGGCACCTGGGATGAAGTTACACCACTGAAAATACTGTATAGGCAATGTCTTCTTTTTGCCACTTGGTAAATAGAGTAGAGATGTGCGCAGACCCCCGTGTTTGGTTTTGGTTTTTTGGTTTTGGCAAAACCACCCTCAAATTTTATGGTTTTGTTTTTGGTTTAGGTAAAGCCACCCTCAAGTGTTCTGGTACCACTAAGTTCTGGTGTGTTCGAATCACAGATCTCTAAAATAGAGCTAAGCTGCCTGCTGTCTTCATAGACCCTAAGTGCAGGGTCGTAGTGCAGGGGGTCCGGTTGCTATGGGGCCCCCTGCACCCAGCTCACATCAGTGGCATTACATTGGGGATGCTTAAATCATTTGTTTTTGTTGTTTTATTTTTATTTGTTTCAAATATGTGGCCCGGCCAGCACTGATCAGGAGCCGTCCCTCAACGCTTGTCCCCTAGAGACGCCCGCTTCCAGTCCTGACAGCTCAGCCTCTCAGTAGCTGCCTGAGACTAATGCCTGGGCTGGGAACAACACACTAATCTCTTCTCCTCCTACTGAACCAGGTCACACTGGACTGCCAAGAAAAGGGTCCCAAGTTCCCAACACCTCTAAATAACTCCTCTCAGTTCCTGGGGGCTTCCAAGGCTTTGGCCATAGAGTGAGGCAGTGATCACTGGCAGCAGCAGCAGCTGAGGGGCTGCTCAGGAGGCTGCTGTGACTGTGCGTGGTGCTGCAGTGAGTGTACGGGGCCAGGGATGGATTAGCAGCAACCTCAGGTCAGTGCTCCCATCCCAGTAATTGAAGATAAAGATAAATGTTGTGGCACTTCGAACATAAAAGCAATAAACATTATTATACTGTAAAAGTACAGTGTTTATTCAATGATAGATAGAAATAATCACTCCCGGGAGTATATAATAATCATTTAAAATACAATTGATGTAATAATAATACTCTTATAAAGAATAATTTTTACACCTTAAATTAGCAATATATATCGAGAGCCACCAGGGGAAACAGTCATATTTCTGTGCAAAGATAAACCAGCAGCATAGGAAATGGGAGCATAGGAAGGGACAAGGCAAGAAACAATGTATCCCAATAATGTTTCTATGTTGTAAAGTTCTCCCTAGGTAATTCCTCACAGCCAGAAGTAACCTCCGGGTATTAGCCACATCCGATTTAAGACAAGAGGAAGCTGTATGTAAAGGTGCCTACACACTAGACCAGGGATGAGGAACCTCCTACTCGGGGGCCTTGTAAGGCCCTTAGTATCATTTGGTCTGGCCTCAGAGCTTTTTTCTGCTAGCCTCATTGGCAGCCAGAATCTATACAGCAGTGCCGCCTGGAGCGTCCTTAGGATGCTTCAGATGGTCACACCGCTGCCCTTACAGCTCCCCAGAACATCCACAGGATGCTCCGGGCATTGCTGTAATCAACATCGATTGTGCATTGGCGTAACTAGGGCAGGACGAGCGGGGTGCGTGCCCTGGGTGCCGTTGGACCGGCGGCGCAGGGGGGCGCCGCCGCCCACGGTACTGGCCCGCCTGCCCTAGTTAGCCAGTGTAGCACCGACCGCAATGAGTGCGATCACCGCTACACATTTACACAGGATCGGCGCTAGGCATCCAGCGCCGGTCCTGTGCTTCACACCTGAGCCCGTTCCCTCCCCCTGAGCGCTTGCCCAATAGCGCTAGGAGGCGGGCTCAGGCTGTGCATAACACACGCATCGCCGCCAGCGCTGGCGGCGATGCGTGTGTTAAACAGCAGCCAATGAGAGTCAGATAGACTCTCATTGACTGCTGCAGCACCCACTGCAAGAGCCGGACTTCCATCCGGCTCCTGTAGTGGGTAATGGGACTGATGTCTGTCCCATAATGCTGAGCGTGCCAGCCCGGGCGGCAGCGGCGTCGTGAGATGGACCAGGACCAGGAGCAGGAGCAGAGATTCAGGTAAGTATATTTTTATATATATATATATATATTTTTTTTAACCTATCTGCACAACGGGGGAGTGGGGTGGCTACTACTGGGGGGACCTCTACTGGGGGAGGGGTGGCTACTACTGGGGGCGCCATTGGGAGGACCTCTACTGGGGAGGTACTCTACTGGGGGCTACTACTTGGGGGGGGAACTAATACTGGGGGCATTATAAAAGGGGCCTACTACTAGAGGCACTGCACTCGGGGGACCACTACTGGGGGCAATAATAGGAAGGGCCACTACAGGGGGCACTGGATAGGGGGGATCACTACAGGGTGCCTGCATAAGGGGACCACTACTGGGAAAACTGCATGGGGGGGACTACTGCTGGGGGCACTATATAAAGGGCACTGCATGGGGGGGACTACTACTGGGGGCACCATATAAAGGGCACTGCATAAGGGGATACCGCTACTGGGCGCACTGCATTGTGGGGACTGCTACTGGGGGCACTGCATAAGGGGGAACACTACGTGGGGCACTGCATTTGGGGGGCCACTACTGGGGGTACTGAGTAAGGGGCACTACTATGGGCCTGCATAAAAGGGACCACAACTGCATACTGGGGGTACTGTATAAGGGGTACTACTGGGGTTAAGGTGCATATGGATAGGAATGTTCAGCGTGTAAATAAAGGGGTGTGTCATGTTGACACGCCCAATTTTTAAGTGACCACGCCCATGTTTTTTCCGTGCACGTCTTTGGCGCGCGCACATCTCGGGATCTTAGGGGGGGCTCCCTTTTCAAATTTGCCCTGGGCTCCAAATACCCTAGTTACGCTACTGCGATTGTGGCCCCTCTCCCATGTGATGGCACGTGGAGGGGGCATGGCCTAAACCAGGCCCGCAAATAATGTTATATATATCAAAATGGCCCTCGGCAGAAAAAAGGTTCCACACCCCTGCACAAGATGATGTGCTCAGGATGCGATATCGTGAGCGATTTTCCTTGAACTCTCCTCGGCAGCTCCCAGGCTCTCCAGGACACGATATGGTGCTAAAAAGTGTCCAATCTGACTAAAGATCAATCTGCACAAAATCTATCTATCTGCACAAAATCGTGTATGAGATTGGTAAATCTTGCGTGCAGTAGGCAAGATCTGAAGATGCGATGTACAACCCACTGGTACGAGCATCGGCATCGTGATTGTGAGTGGACACTCACGATTTGGACATATTTTACACGATTTCAAGTTCCGATGCGTCAAATTCGGGCTAATCGTGCAAATTATTGTCTAGTGTGTATGCACCTTACGTGATAGTCTACTGGTACATATTTGATTAACAGGAGGCTTCTAGAAGCACAAGGTATTTTTCTTGTCTTAGCTCCCATCCCAGTTTCTACCCCTTCTCAAAACCAGTGTCCTCCACCATCTCACTGAACCCCCCCATCCCAGTCAGGCCAGTAGAGGGGCGGCCTGGGCCCCAGGACTTTTGGGGGTGGGGGTGGCTTAATTATGGGAGATGTGGCTTTGCTCCACTTAGTAAAAATGGAAAAATGATTTGCGCAAATCAGCACTGAGCACTGAAAAATAGGGGGGTGTCTTTAGCCTCTAATGGGTAAATCCTGGGGGGGGGGGCACGATCCGTGTGATCACCTACCCCTACAGGCCAAGGAAACTGCTGCTCAGAGGCAGCAGCATTCCTGGTCCCACTGCAGCCCAGCACACAGCGGTGTGTGCTAGGCTGTATAGACACAGGCTGCTGAGAAGAGGAAGGGAGAGAGGGAGGGAGGGAGGGAGAGAGGGGTTGGCAGCGGACCCGAGCTCCCGCCGGTCCGCTCTGTCAAGCCTGGGCCTGGTTAATTAGTAACTGCTCCCCCTCCCTCTCGGTGCCCCTGTTCCCAGTGTCTCCCCCTTCTCCAACCCAGTGTCCCCCACCATCTCACTGACCCCCCATCCCAATGTCTCCCCCTTATCCAACCCAGTGTCCCCCATCATCTCACTGACCCCCCATCCCAATGTCTCCCCCTTATCCAACCCAGTGTCCCCCACCATCTCACTGACCCCCCATCCCAATGTCTCCCCCATATCCAACCCAGTTTCCCCCACCATCTCACTGACCCCCCATCCCAATATCTCCCCCTTCTCCAACCTAGTGTCCCCCTCCATCTCACTGACCCCCCCATCCCTGTTTCTCTCACCTGGCCTGACCAGTATCTCCCCCCTTCCCTCCTCAACCAGCCCACTGCCAAAACCACCCTCCCCCCCATAAAACCACCCTGGCTAAAAAGATGGCAGTAAGGTGCTCAAGGCACAGTATGTTAAGAGTGGAGTAAACTATGATAGCTCTATCTTAAATATGGAGAAGCACCACTTGATAAATATACACCTAAGTGAAAAAAAGCCATCAGTTTATTGTATGTATATGCCCTGGCTTGGGAGTAGGACAGCTTACAGCATTAGGCTCGCTCCCAGGTGGCTTTCTTCATACAGTTTCTCCGTTACTTGCAAAGCAAACAATTAGGCACATTTCAAATACAATGTAATGAACCCTGGATTTTTTATGTCTGTTTCCTCTGCTAAAGAAATAACTTCCCCCCTAACATGACAACCTGCTACAAAGGGGAGAGCATAATTAATAGTACTTCAATTATTTTGTGTATATTATTCAGTGGCATAATACGCAGCCTTTGATATCTAATAATGCTAAATAGGGGCTTTAATTTCTCTTTTAATTGTTCAATCAAACAATACATTATTACAATGAGCTGAAGACAATTTCAAATAATTAATTATAGTTATAATAATATGGAACTTGCATTAGAAGCAGGAACAATACTGTACCGGGCTTCTTGGTTACCAAGCCCTGCAAGTTTACAAATGCCTCCAGATTGGAATTGCAGGAATTACCTCTCCCACTGGACAGCTCAGGTTTGAGGAGTTGGAGACAACCCCAAAGCATATCACAATGCTAAGAGACTGAGCAAGCAGCGTATATCAGTGTACTTCGTGATGTAGCTTTTTGTCACACATCCCTATAATCATCTGGCTTGTCATACTACTGACCTATCAAAAATGGCACATACTGGTTCAGTTCTACAGAAATCCGAAGCTACCCAAATTTTGTGAATCTGGACAGATCTGAGTTGTGGTTCTGATCTGCGGAGATCTGGATAGATTCAAGTCGCGGTTCTGATCCTCCCGTGTTTTGGAATTTGGATTTTAAATCTGAAATTTCGGGTTTTGGATTGCAAAAATTACATGATTTTAGCTGTATTTAAAAAACTTTTAATAATTTTTTTACAAAACAAAACTAACCCAGATCCAAAACCCAAACCAAAACACTGGAGAGTGGTTATGCAAAAGCAAAACAAAAGCACGAAGATGAATCTAGATACCAAACCAAAACCAAAACACGGAGATCAGCGTACACACACACACACACACACACACACACACACACACACACACACACACACACACACATATATATATTAGGGGTGAGCGGGTTTGGATTTCTGAAATCCGAACCCCCCCGAGCCCCCCCGATCCGAGGCCGATCCGAGTCAGGCTCGACTTTTCCCGCCTGACTCGGATCTGAAATCGAGGCAAAACGTCATCATCCCGCCTTCCGGATCTCGCGGGTTTTGGATCCTATATAAGGTACCCGCGTCTGCGCCATTTTCTCACTCGGCTGTGGACAGTGAAGAGGGAGGGTGGGAGTTAGGGATGGCTGGGCCGTGTACTGTAGTGTAGTGTAGTGTAGTGCAGAGTAGTGTTGTGCTGCGCTGTGCTGCTGTTGTCCATAGGGGCTGTGTCCACTACTTCAAAGTCCATAGGGGCTGGCTGTGTTGTGCTGTGCTGCTGTTGTCCATAGGGGCTGTGTCCACTACTTCAAAGTCCATAGGGGCTGGCTGGACTGTGTTGTGCAGTCAGTTGTCCATAGGGGCTGTGTCCACTCCAAAGTCCTGTGCAGTGTCCCAGTCCTAAAGGGGTGCTGTAGTGTTGTCCAGGGGGTGCTCTGTCCATCAGGGGTGCTCCCCCCATGTGCTAAAATTTTTTTTTTTTTCTGTGTTTGTGAATTGTGTGCGCAGTAGCCGCACGTGCATCAACAAAGTAGTGCCAAGCGTGCGCCTGTGTCATAAGTAAACGGCCGGCTGGCTTGACCGTTAAAGGGTGCTGTAACCCCCAAAGTACACTCCAAACCAAATAAAAAAATATTTTTTTTCTGTTTGTGAATTGTGTGCGCAGTAGCCGCACGTGCATCAACAAAGTAGTGCCAAGCGTGCGCCTGTGTCATAAGTAAAGGGCCAGCTGGCTTGACCGTTAAAGGGTGCAGTAACCCCCAAAGTACACTCCAAACCAAATAAAAAATATTTTCTTTCTGTTTGTGAATTGTGTGCGCAGTAGCCGCAAGTGCATCAACAAAGTAGTGCCAAGCGTGCGCCCGTGTCATAAGTAAAGGGCCGGCTGGCTTGACCGTTAAAGGGTGCTGTAACCCCCAAAGTACACTCCAAACCAAATAAAAAAATATTTTCTGTGTTTGTGAATTGTGTGCGCAGTAGCCGCACGTGCATCAACAAAGTAGTGCCAAGCGTGCGCCTGTGTCATAAGTAAAGGGCCGGCTGGCTTGACCATTAAAGGGTGCTGTAACCCCCAAAGTACACTCCAAACCAAATAAAAAAATATTTTCTGTGTTTGTGAATTGTGTGCGCAGTAGCCGCACGTGCATCAACAAAGTAGTGCCAAGCGTGCGCCTGAGTCATAAGTAAAGGGCCGGCTGGCTTGACCATTAAAGGGTGATGTAACCCCCAAAGTACACTCCAAACCAAATACATTTTTTTTTTCTGTGTTTGTGAATTGTGTGCGCAGAAGCTGCACGTGCATCAACAAAGTAGTGCCAAGCGTGCGCCTGTGTCATAAGTAAAGGGCCGGCTGGCTTGACCGTTAAAGGGTGCTGTAACCCCCAAAGTACACTCCAAACCAAATACAAATATTTTCTGTGTTTGTGAATTGTGTGCGCAGTAGCCGCACGTGCATCCACAAAGTAGTGCCAAGCGTGCGCCCGTGTCATAAGTAAAGGGCTGGCTGGCTTGACCATTAAATGGTGCTGTAACCCCCAAAGTACACTCCCAACCAAATAAAAATTTATTTTCTCTGTTTGTGAATTGTGTGCGCAGTAGCCACACGTGCATCAACAAAGGAGCAGCGCCAAGCGTGCGCCTGTGACCCATAAGTAAAGAGACCTGGCTGGCTCATTTCTTAAAGGGTGGTGTAACCCAAAAAAGTGCACTACTCTCCAGCAAAAATAAAAAAATATTTTCTGTGTTTCTGTGCGCCTTAGCTGCACGTATATATCAAATCGATATAACATAAATGGAGGACCAAACTTTCTCCGATAAAAATAAAATAGAGAAAGATCAAGAACCACTTCCTCCTAGAAGCTGCTGCCACTAGTCATGGCATAGACGATAACATGCCATCAACGTCGTCTGCCAAGGCCGATGCCCAATGTCATAGTAGAGGGCACATACAATCCCAAATGGTAAAGTTCAGGAAAATGACCTTGAAAAAAACATTTAAATCATCTGAAGAGAAACGTAAACTTGCCAATATGCCATTTACGACACGGAGTGGCAAGGAATGGCTAAGGTCTTTCCCTATGTTCATGACTAGTGGTTCAGCTTCACATGACGATGGAAGCCCTCCACCCACTAAACAAATAAAAAGAGTTAAGCTGGCAAAAGCACAGCGAAGAACTGTGCGTTCTAAGAAGATATCACAAATCCCCAAGGAGAGTCCAAGTGTGGTGGTGGTTGCGATGCCTGATCTTCCCAGCACTGGACGGGAAGAGGTGGCTCTTTCCACCATTTGCACACCCCCTGCAAGTGCTGAAAGGAGTTGAAGTACAACAGGATGAGGATACTGGTGTAGCTGGTGCTCAGGAGGAAGTTGGCGAGGAGGATTTTGATGGTGATGTGGTGGCCATATGTACCATATGTAAAGGTGGAATAAGTAGGGGTAGGGACGTTAACCACCTAGGAACATCCTCCCTTATACGGCACCTGCAGCGCATTCATAAAAAGTTACTGTCAAGTTCAGAAACTTTGGCTAAGACCGTAAGCAGTCCAGGGACACCTAAATCCCGTTGTCCTGTTGTATCCAAACGCCTGCAAACCACACCGTCAACTCCCTCCTCGTCAATTTCCTCCTTAGTCAGGATCAGAAGTAGTCCTGCAGGCCATGTCACTGGCATGACTGACTCTTCTATCCTGGATTCCTCCGGAGGATCCTGCATTGCTACGCCTCCTGCTGCCGCTGCTGCTGTTGCTGCTGCTGGGAGTCGTTCATCATCCCAGAGAGGAAGTAGGAACACCACTACTTTTACTAAACAATTGACCCTCCAACAGTCCTTTAAGTACGACAGCAGTCATCCTGAAGCAAAACGTATAACTGAGGCCTTGACTGCTATGTTGGTGTTAGACGTGTGTCCGGTATCCGCCATTAGTGCAGTGGGATTTAGACAATTGATGGAGGTAGTGTGTCCCCGGTTCCAAATCCCGTCTAGATTCCACTTCACTAGGCAGGCGATACCGAGACTGTACAGAAACGTCAGAAAAAGTGTCCTCAGTGTCCTGAAAAATGCCGTTGTACCCAATGTCCACTTAACCACGGACATGTGGACAAGTGGAACAGGGCAGACTAAGGACTATATGACTGTGACAGCCCACTGGGTAGATGTATCACCTTACGCAGCAACAGCAGCAGCAGCATCACCAGTAGCAGCATCTCAGAAACGCTAGCTCGTTCCAAGGCAGGCTACGCTGTGTATCACCGGTTTCAGTAAGAGGCACACCGCCGACAACCTCTTAGAGAAACTGAGGGAAATCATCGCCCAGTGACTTACCCCACTTAGACTCTCCTGGGGATTTGTGATATCTGACAACACCACCAATATTGTGCGGGCATTACATCTGGGCAAATTCCAGCACGTCCCATGTTTTGCTCACACAATAAACTTGGTGGTGCAGAATTTTCTGAAAAGCAACAGGGCGTGCAGTAGACGGTTTGGGTGGCCCGAAAAATTTCTGGCCACTTTCGCCATTCAGCGACTGCGTGCCGAAGACTAGAGCGCCAGCAAACACTCTTGAACCTGCCCCGCCATCACCTGAAGCAAGAGGTTGTGACGTGGTGGAACTCAACCCTCTATATGCTTCAGAGGATGGAGGAGCAGCTAAAGGCCATACAAGCCTATACATCCACCTATGACATATGCAAAGGAGGAGGTATGCACCTGACTCAAGCGCAGTGGAGAATGATTTCCATGTTGTGCAAGGTTCTCCAGCCCTTCGAACTTGCCACACATGAAGTCAGTTCAGACACTGCCAGCTTGAGTCAGGTCATTCCCCTCATCAGGCTTTTGCAGAAGCAGCTGGAGAAAGTGAAGGAGGAGCTAAGACGGAGCGATTCCGCTCAGCATGTGGGACTTGTGGATGAAGCCCTTCATTCGCTTTGCCAGGATTCCAGGGTGGTCAATCTGTTGAGATCAGACCACTACATTTTGGCCACCGTGCTCGATCCTAGGTTTAAAGCCTATGTGGTGTCCCTCTTTCCGGCCGACACAAGCCTGCAGAGGTGCAGAGACCTGCTGGTGAAAACACTGTCAGCTGAAGCGAGGAAAAAACTTAGGTATCCTAAGCAAACCGCTGGCGGTGATGCAGGGCAGGCAGGACCAAGTTTGGACATCTGGTCCGGACTGAAGGACCTGGCAACAATTTCTGACATGTCTACTGTCACTACATATGATACTGTCACCATTGACAGAATGGTGGAGGATTACATCGGTGACAGTATCCAAGTAGGCATGTCAGACAGTCCATACCTGTACTGGCAGGAAAAAGAGGCAATTTGGAGGCCCCTGTACAAACTGGCTCTATTTTACCTGAGTTGCCCCCCCTCCAGTGTGTACTCCGAAAGAGTGTTTAGTACAGCCGGAAACCTTGTCAGCGAAAGGCGTAGGAGGTTGCTTCCACAAAATGTGGAGAAGATGATGTTCATCAAAATGAATTATCAACTCTTCCAGGGAGACCAGCCTCCAGAACGTACAGAGGGACCTGTGGTGGTGGATTCCAGTGGGGACAAGTTAATACTCTGTGAGGATGAGGATGTACACAACACTGAAGAGGGTGAGGAATCGGTGGATGAGGAGGATGAGGACGACATCTTGCCTCCGTAGAGCCAGTTTGTGCAGGGACAGATTAATTGCCAGCTTGTTTTGTGGGGGCCCAAACGAACCAATCATTTCAGCCACAGTTGTGTGGCAGACCCTGGTGCTGAAATGATTCCTTTGTTAAAGTGTGCATGTCCTGTTTATACAACATAAGGGTGGGTGGGAGGGCCCAAGTACAATTCCATCTTGCACCTCTTTTTTTCTTTGCATTATGTACAGTTTGGGGCCTAGTTTTTCAAACTGCCATCCTGTCTGCCACTGCAGTATCACTCCTATATGGGTCACGTGTTTGTGCCGCCCACTCGTGTCGCTTAGCATAGTCATCCAGCTACCTCGGTGCAACCTTTTGGACATAAAAACACTATTGTGAGGTGTGAGGTTTTCCGAATAGACTGGAAATTAGTGGAAATTAAGGTTATTGAGGTTAATAATAGCATAGGAGCAGAAAAACCAACACATTCTGTGATTTTAGCTGTTTTTATGCTTTTTAAAAAAAAAAAAAAACAGATCCAAAACACAAAACCCGAACCCAAAACACAGAAGGGTGGTTTTGGCAAAACCAATCCAGATCCAAAACACGAAGAAAGATCCAGATCCAAAACCAAAACACAAAACACGAAAAGTGGCCGGTGCACACCCCTAATATATATATATATATATATATATATATATATATCTATATATATATATATCTATAAGGCTAACGCTGCTCCTCACCTCAATTGGGGGAATCAAGTATGTTGCACGCCGGTGGTCACTAGATGGCGGCCAATGGAGAGATTCAATTGTTGCTCCATTTGGGCACACACATCCGCCGCAGCTGACATAGCCTCAAACAGGCACACTGAGGCCGGGGGAATGGGGCTGAGAGAGGCACACTGGGGCCGGGGGAATGGGGCCAAGAGAGGCATACTGGGGCCGGGGGAATGGGGCTGAGAGAGGCACACTGGGGCCATGGGGATGGGGCTGAGAGAGGCACACTGGGGCCGGGGGAATGGGGCTGAGAGAGGCACACTGGGGCCGGGGGAATGGGGCTGAGAGAGGCACACTGGGGCAAGGGGAATGGGGCTGAGAGAGGCATACTGGGGCCGGGGGAATGGGGCTGAGAGAGGCACATGGGCCCATGGGAATGGGGCTGAGAGAGGCACACTGGGGCCATGGGAATGGGGCTGAAAGAGGCACACTGGGGCCATGTTAGTGGGGCTGAGAGATGCACACTGGAGCCGGGGGAATGGGGCTGAGAGACACACTGGGGCCGGGGAATGGGGCTGAGAGGCACACTGGGGCCGGGGAATGGGGCTGAGAGACGCACACTGGGGCCAGGGGAATGGGGCTGAGAGAAGCACACTGGGGCCGGGGGAATGGGGCTGAGAGAGGCACACTGGGGCCGGGGAAATGGGGCTGAGAGAAGCACACTGGGGCCATGGGAATGGGGCTGAGAGAGGCACACTGGGGCCGGGGGAATGGGGCTGAGAGAGGCACACTGGGGCCGGGGGAATGTGGCTGAGAGAGGCACACTGGGGCAAAGGGAATGGGGCTGAGAGAGGCATACTGGGGCCGGGAGAATGGGGCTGAGAGAGGCACACTGGGGCCATGGGAATGGGGCTGAGAGAGGCACACTGGGGCCATGGGAATGGGGCTGAAAGAGGCACACTGGGGCCGGGGGAATGGGGCTGAGAGAGGCACACTGGGGCAAAGGGAATGGGGCTGAGAGAGGCATACTGGGGCCGGGAGAATGGGGCTGAGAGAGGCACACTGGGGCCATGGGAATGGGGCTGAGAGAGGCACACTGGGGCCATGGGAATGGGGCTGAAAGAGGCACACTGGGGCCATGTTAATGGGGCTGAGAGACGCACACTGGAGCCCGGGGAATGGGGCTGAGAGACACACTGGGGCCGGGGAATGGGGCTGAGAGGCACACTGGGGCCGGGGGAATGGGGCTGAGAGACGCATACTGGGGCCAGGGGAATGGGGCTGAGAGAAGCACACTGGGGCCAGGGGAATGGGGCTGAGAGAGGCACACTGGGGCCGGGGGAATGTGGCTGAGAGAGGCACACTGGGGCCGGGGGAATGGGGCTGAGAGAGGCACACTGGGGCAAGGGGAATGGGGCTGAGAGAGGCATACTGGGGCCGGGGGAATGGGGCTGAGAGAGGCACATGGGGCCATGGGAATGGGGCTGAGAGAGGCACACTGGGGCCATGGGAATGGGGCTGAAAGAGGCACACTGGGGCCATGTTAATGGGGCTGAGAGATGCACACTGGAGCCGGGGGAATGGGGCTGAGAGACACACTGGGGCCGGGGAATGGGGCTGAGAGGCACACTGGGGCCGGGGAATGGGGCTGAGTGACGCACACTGGGGCCAGGGGAATGGGGCTGAGAGAAGCACACTGGGGCCGGGGGAATGGGGCTGAGAGAGGCACACTGGGGCCGGGGAAATGGGGCTGAGAGAAGCGCACTGGGGCCATGGGAATGGGGCTGAGAGAGGCACACTGGGGCCGGGGGAATGGGGCTGAGAGAGGCACACTGGGGCCGGGGGAATGGGGCTGAGAGAGGCACACTGGGGCAAATGGAATGGGGCTGAGAGAGGCATACTGGGGCCGGGAGAATGGGGTTGAGAGAGGCACACTGGGGCCATGGGAATGGGGCTGAGAGAGGCACACTGGGGCCATGGGAATGGGGCTGAAAGAGGCACACTGGGGCCGGGGGAATGGGGCTGAGAGAGGCACACTGGGGCAAAGGGAATGGGGCTGAGAGAGGCATACTGGGGCCGGGAGAATGGGGCTGAGAGAGGCACACTGGGGCCATGGGAATGGGGCTGAGAGAGGCACACTGGGGCCATGGGAATGGGGCTGAAAGAGGCACACTGGGGCCATGTTAATGGGGCTGAGAGATGCACACTGGAGCCCGGGGAATGGGGCTGAGAGACACACTAGGGGCGGGGAATGGGGCTGAGAGGCACACTGGGGCCGGGGGAATGGGGCTGAGAGACGCACACTGGGGCCAGGGGAATGGGGCTGAGAGAAGCACACTGGGGCCAGGGGAATGGGGCTGAGAGAGGCACACTGGGGCCGGGGGAATGTGGCTGAGAGAGGCACACTGGGGCCAGGGGAATGGGGCGGAGAGAGGCACTCTGGGGCCGGGTGAATGGGGTTGAGTGAGGCACACTCGGTCCGGGGGAAAGGGGCAGAGAGAAGCACACTGGAGCCAGGGGAATGGGGCTGAGAGCGGCACACTGGGGTCGGGGGAATGGGGCTGAGAGAGGCACACTGGGGCCGTGGGAATGGGGTTGAGAGATGCACACTGGGGCCGGGGGAATGGGGCTGAGAGAGGCACACTGAGGCTGGGGTAATGGGGCTAAGAGAGGCACACGGGGGCCGGGGGAATGGGGCTGAGAGGCACACTGGGGCCGAGGGAATGGAGCTGAGAGAGGCACACTGGGGCCGGGGGAATGGGGCTGAGTGAGGCACACTGGGTCCGGGGGAATGGGGCTGAGGCACACTGGGGCTGGGGGAATGGGGCTGAGAGAGGCACACTGGGGCCGGGGAATGGGGCTGAGAGACGCACACTGGGACTGGGGAATGGGGCTGAGAGATGCACACTGGGGCCGGGGGAATGGGGCTGAGAGAGGCACTCTGGGGCCGGGGGAATGGGGCTGAGTGAGGCACACTGGGGCCGGTGGAATGGGGCTGAGAAACACACACTGGGGCCGGGGGAATGGGGCTGAGTGAGGCACACTGGGGCCGGGGAATGGGGCTGAAATTGGCACACAGGGACCGGGGGAATGGGGCTGAGAGAGGCACACTGTGGCCGGAGAAATGGGGCTGAGAGAGGCACACTGGGGCCGGGGAATGGGGCTGAGTGAGGCACACTGGGGCCGGGGGCATGGGGCTGTGTGAGGCACACTGGGGCCGGGGGAATGGGGCTGAAAGTGGCACACAGGGACCGGGGGAATGATGCTGAAAGTGGCACACAGGGACCGGGGGAATGGGGCTGAGTGAGGCACACTGGGGCCGAAGGGAAGGGGTTGAGAGACGCACGCTGGGGTTGAGGGGAAAGGGGCTGAGATATGCACACTGGGGCCAGGGGAATGGGGCTGAAAGGGCACACAAGGACCGGGGAATGTGGCTGAGGGACTCACACTGGGGCCAGGAGTATGGGGCTGAGACACACTGGGGTTGGGGGAATATGGCTCAGTGCCAGCCTGGGGATGGAGAGATGCAGTGGGGCTTGGAGAGAAGCAGGCGGTCCTAGGGATGGAGATATAAGGGGCCGGGGGAATGGGGCTGAGAGAGGCACACTGGGGCCAGGGGAATGGTGCAGAGAGATGCACACTGGGGCTGGGGGAATGAGGCTGAGAAAGGCACACTGGGGCCGGGGGAATGGGGCTGAATGAGGCACACTGGGGCCGGGGTAATGGGGCTGAGAGAGGCACACTGGGGCCAGGGAATGGGGCTGAGAGAGGCACACTGGGGCCTTGGGAATTGGGCTGAGTGAGGCACACTGGGGCCGAGGGAATGGGGCTGAAAGTGGCACACAGGGACCGGGGGAATGGGGCTGAGTGAGGCACACTGGGGCCGAAGGGAAAGGGGCTGAGTGACGCACGCTGGGGTTGAGGGGAAAGGGGCTGAGATATGCACACTGGGGCTGGGGGAATGGGGCTGAAAGGGCACACAGGGACCGGGGAATGTGGGTGAGAGATGCACACTGGGGCCAGGAGCATGGGGCTGAGACACACTGGGGTTGGGGGAATATGGCTCAGTGCCGGCCTGGGGATGGAGAGATGCAGTGGGGCTTGGAGAGAAGCAGGAGGTCCTGGGGATGGAGATACAAGGGGGCCTGGATATGGAGAGACATGGAGGCCTGGAGATGAATAGACACAGGGAGCCTGGAGAACCACAGGGGTCCTGGAGAGCCACAGGGGGACCTGGAGATGGAGAAACGTGGGGGGTCTGGAGTAACACAGGGGCCTGGAGAGACACAGAAATTGTCTGATCAGGGAAATTCACATTTTGCCCTGCACAAAACATTCTGTTACTATATTAACTGGTTATAATGAAGACATTGGTTATGTTTCTATGTAATCAGACATCTTCCAGTCAATTTGATTTCCTACATGAACAGTGAATACCGGCTGAAGATGCTGCCCAGGCCTCTTCCTAGTGCAGAGGGATGGGAGCTCCCAAAAAGAGTGTGTCAGTCACCAAGATTTATGTTGCCGGCCCGGCTTCCCTCAGTGGCCCTCCAGGCCCTAAGAGGAGGGATTATTCTGCCCTCCTCCACAGACCCTGCCCCCTCAACAGACCCACCCCAATTAGGGCTGCTTCCAGAAATTTCCCAGTTGCCATTCTTTCTTTTCCAATATATAATTCTTAGTTTAATTTTAAATAAAAGGTTGACAGTTTTTATTTCATATGGTTGTCTGTGTCTTTATTTTTAGATAAGTTGTTGTTATTGATGTAAAGTGATCTGCATTTAATACCAATCTGACATGTGCCGATAGGGTATTTAATTTTGTGCATACACTACTTGTGCAGACCTACATGCAAAACGCAACATGCAATAGGAGATTGCAATGGCTAATTTATGCACACCCATTAAATGGCGTTTAAATGCTCCCAGCATGCCTGTGTTTACCTAGCCACCCCCCTTTACCTCTCCCAGAAACTGACTACCTGTCACTCACTTTGTGAGTGAAACCACTGTGCAGACGTTATCTCAAACTAATCACTGTATGCGCGCAGTGCAGCGTTCACACATACACAATGGGTAACAATCGATCGATCTGCGTAAATATTGGCATTGTGTAAATTTCGGGATCAGGCCACGGTTTAAAGAATTGTCTAAAACGGCTGCACATAAGTACATTTCAAAAAGGGGTGGTTTTTTATGTTATAGAATTATTTTCTATTTATTATCATTTCCCTGTGGTAACGAATATCTGGGCAAATATATATCTCCAATAACAGAAATATTTAGAGGCCTGTTCATGAATAAATCCGAAGATGTTGCACAAATTATGAATTGAACTTGCTTAGATCAGTGGCGGCATATCCAAATCTACAGGAGCAATTCAGTATTGTACATCGGGACTATGCCATATGCAGGAAATATCCATGTTTATCTCCTGTCTTGCAGCAATGGTGAATGGGTCTAACTTAAAATATTGGGAACCTACTGTTTATACATGTATGATTTAACAGTCCTGTTCTCCATGATGAATAGGCCCCTTTGGAACATACTGTATATCAGTAAAAGTACTGTATCTCTCTGAGGAAACAAAGTTATACTGAAAAGCCGGCATTGCATACAACATTTCTGTAAACAAAGATGGAAGCCATATGCACATACAGGAACAAAAAAGAACAATGTGTTTTATTTTTAGGTCACTAACAGTGATGATGACTGATGATTGTACTTAAAGCTATGAGATACTGAAGTGCATTTCACAGTTGGACGCCAACATCTATAAAAAGTACTATTTATGAACTTTAATGGAACATTGCTTACATTATTATTTGTGTCAGTTAACCCAGTCTCAGTCTCATCTCTGCTATGAATTGCTAACTCTCCAGATTGCATACATTTTCCATTGCTGACGTCCAAGCCTCAGTATGTTCTAATCATATTACTAATCCTTAGTTATTCTTTGTTAGTGTGTAATTGTGTTAGCTTGTTTGTATATAATTAAGAGTGATATATACAGTATATACTACATTTAATAATGAAATATTACCAAAAGTCTGATGACACTTTAATAAGGCAATATACTGTACATTCTAACAATCTGAAAATGTTATATTCATGTGTAGATACTGTACAGTACATGATATTTAAAAAATTTTGAGATTCCTAATACAAAAATAAAGTTGGCAGAGAGAAAGTGGTGCTTTACACCTCTTTGACCAAGAGGGGAGGGGGGGCGAATTATTAAACCTTATAAAGAAGCCAATTGGTTGTGTTTCCCATAGCAACCAATCAGATTTAAGCTTTCACTTAATTAGTACAATCTATAAACTATCTATAGCTAGAAGCTGATTGGTTGCTATTCAAGACCTCCAGGTTTTATACATCCAACCCCTATCAGATCACAGAAATTTGACAAATGAATTATTGGATTACTGATAAATGAAGCTAAAAATTTTAACATAACTACTAATTCATGAGGAAGTGAGGGTAAATAGGGAGGCAATCACTTGGTCTCTAGTAAAATGGATTATGTTGGTAGGTGTAGATTTACATAAGAGCAGGTTACCAAAGCTGACGATCATTAGCGGCGTTGACCAATAGTTTTAAAATGGCAATAGGAATAAATGCTAAATCAGCCTTGTTTAGCCTTTATTCATTTTAAAACAATCGGTCAATCATGTTGATGATAACTCGCACCTTAGCAAATCTACTCCAGGTTTTACAGTTCATTGTTTTGTAAAAGCGACAACATAGATACCTGCGCCTTTCCCTTGAAATGCACTATATAACCACAATATTGAAGTTCAATAATGTTTTATTAAAACAAAATTAAAAATAATATATAAAAAGTGGGTATCCATAAATATCATAGATATGAATCCCAATAAATGATTTAAGACTATATATATATATATATATATATATATATATATATATATATATATCAGTAAATATCACACCATGCTGATCATAAAGTGCCTAATACTGGTATACACACTTAACATACAGTACAACATGTACTCACAGGGAAAAAAAAGGTTAAATTGAGGGGTCCTATTCTCAGAAATAGCCCCAATAAAATCAAAAAATCAAAAGTCAATATCCACACTACAATAAGTGTCAAGAGAGTATTCCACAGTACAATATGCTACCAATTCTTTGAGCGCACCATCCTACTGCCTGAAAACATGTACTGTATGGGTCTGGAGCTGGTCTGTGTATTTGACAGCAATGGTCGATACCCAGTCCTAATCAGTCTGGTAGGTAGATGTGGTACCTTCAATCCCGTGCTCCATGCTCGTGACTGAGGGGCACTGTTTCCATGCCCGCAACGTCTAGCTGGCTGGGAGCAACAGTAAGATTATAGAGTGAGCTACAGGAATTGGCAAACATACCCACATTATGACACATGGTCTGTTGGAGAAAAGTCATATCATTATATCTCACAGAGGAATAGAAACAGAACATTAGTGACAGGAACCAGGGAGTATCATGAAAGAAAAGGAGAAAATGAAAGTGAATGGAGAAATGCATGGAAGAGACCAGGTGAGCAGAGAGGGAAGGAGAGAGAGTGGATGACAGCAGAGAAAAAAGTAGAAAGGGATGATATATGCAGACTTTCAGGAAGAGGCAGAGATTACAGAAGAGGATGGGAAAAAGGAAATAGAATCACTCAAGATAGAAATACGACAAGAAAAGAAAGAGACTTGGATAATCAGAATCCCGTGCGTAGGAGAGAGGATAAGAGGGGAACAAAATATGGAGCGCTGAATAAGGAGTACCAAGAAAGAGAAGCCCTTATACAAAGCTACAACAATGCAATAAAAGATCATCAAGAAAAATTGGATACCTCAGCGAGGACACTTATGAACCGCTTAGATTCCAAAATTAAGTCTAATGCCATAGAACTGGGTTGTACATCAGAAGAAGATGGGGATGCGGATGAGTACATGGATGCTTATTTAGAGATGGTGCACAACCATGTTCCCCACCAAAATACAGGAGCTATTCCAAAAAATTAGCAGAGTCAACTAGGGCAGAAATAGAAGTTCTGCCACAAGCGGGGAAAACGAGAAGGTTGCAAAGCTAAGTCAAAAGTGGAAAAAAAGAAAGGACCAAAAAAACATTAGGGCAAGGTATTTTCAATATCAGCAAATATAAACTCAACCAAGCAGAATTGGGAATTTTATCCAAGGGCTTGAAGTTTGCCTGCCCCAACTAATAACCTCAGAAAATTCAACACTATAATACATTTGCATAAATTTATAAGAAAAGTAACGTTGAAGAAATATTTTCACAGACGGCAGAAAAATAAGGAGTCCACATTTTTTCCACAAAACTTAAAAGGACATTTTGTCACGTCTTTCCAAAAATTGATAGAACAGGATATTAGGAGAATACCAGATTATGTGAACAAAAAGAAATTGAACCTCTCGTTAGAAAAGAAAGCATTGAAATCACTGAAGGAGAATACAGATATAGTAATTAAGCCTACGGATAAGGGTGGGAGCATCGTAGTAATGGACAGAATTACATACAAAGAAGAAGCCCTCACACAACTAAATTATGAGGAAACATATCGAAAACTCATGAAAGATCCCACTAATGACTATATAGAACTTCTCATCAACCTCTTGAAAAAAAGTCGGGAGACAGGTGTATTAACAAAAAAAAATTTGAATATATATAGATGAGTCTTCTCAAACACTGGCATGTTTTATTAGGAGACGAAAGTCTACAGGAATACCTAATGGACCATCCCAAAATAGTGTATAGAAGAGCACCTACCATTAGAAGTAGGTTGGTGAAGAGTCACCTATGCTGAACTCTGGAAAAGTAGGCTTTTTTAAGTGTGGAAGATGTACAGCATGTAATAAAACTAAAAATAAAGGAATGCAACCTATTAAAGAGGTTAAATCAAAAGCCAATAACAGAATATTCAAGATTAGAGATAAGATCACCTGTGACAACTCAGGGGTAGTCTATATGTTATACTGCCCCTGCGGTATGCAGTATATAGGAAAGACTAAAAGAAAGTTACACATAAGGGTATAGCAACACCTGTGCAATACAAAGAACAAAAGAGAGAACCACAATGTACCGATCCACTTTACAGAATTACATGGAGGTGATCATCCCAGGTGGAATTCATCGGACTTAAGAAGATTCATCCCAATTGGAGAGGAGGAGATGTGGAAAAAACCTTAGCCAGAGATGAAGCAAAGATGATATTTGATCTGGAGACACTAACACCTAAAGGACTTAACATGGAATTAGAGATTACACCCTTCCTTTAGCATCCTGAGCATCATTTCTTTCATATTTTCTTTTTTCCTTTATCTTTATTTTTCCTTCTTATTTCTTCTTCTGTTTTAATGTGTTATTGGATATTTAATATTTATCTCCTTTAAATATTTTATTGGATATTATTCCTTATCTTACACCTTTTGGATTTCTGGATACATTGGATTTCATGGATTTTTGGAGTGTGGACAACACTCCATATTTTGGATTTATTAATTATTGGTTATTAGAGTATGCTACAACCATAGAAATACTGTACAATTCCACCTAACACATTTTATATGATCGTGGAATACCCTTATGTGTAGTTAAGGATTATGGTCTTATAGCCTACTAATCTCTATAGCTCCATTTTTATAATATTGTGGTTTTCATGACAACTACTGAAACAAGTTTTTTTAGTTATAATGATTCCTTTGGATTAATAAAATTTTGATTATTACTATTTTACATATTTTTTTTTATATAATTAAGTTTACAGCCCAATGATACAGGTTTGCACTGTTGGATGTATGAATGTTTCTACAATTTGGGAGCTCAAGTTCGATCCCATACTATGGTTCATATGTATCAAAGCTTGATGTGAGATAAAATTGTGAGATATATATCACCAACCAATCAGCTTCTAACTTACATTTTGCAGGCTGTGTTTAAGAAATTATAGTTTTGAGCTGATTGGTTGGTGATATATATTTCACAATTTTATCTAACCTCAAGCTTTGGTACATATGCCCCTAAATCTCTCTGTGATTGACCTTTAGAGAGAAGAGCAGGAGCCATCAGTAGTCCGCCCTCACTGAGTCCACCAGGACTCAGTGAGGGTGGAAACAATAGACCACAAGTAGGACAGACCCAGGAGGGTATATTTAGCAGCGGTTATGTGGATCAAACATTCGGCAATCCTGATGAAGCCTGCGGTGTCTGGTGTAACACGTAGAGCGTCGTTTGATTGAGTCTCACTTGCACGGAGGACTGAGCGGATCCTTGCGAAGAGACGGGACAAGTCTGCTGGCAGACGCCACTTTTACCGCTGCCTCCAGCCAGCTAGACGTTGCGGGCATTGGAAACAGTGCCCCTCAGTCACATGCATGGTGCACCGGATTGATGGTACCACCTCTACCTACCAGACTGAATAGGACTGGGTATTGACCATTGCTAAGGTCTGTCAAATACACAGACCAGCTCCAGACCCATACAGTCCATGTTTTTAGGCAGTAGAATGGTGTGCTCAAAGAATTGGTAGCATATTGTACTGTGGAATACACACTTGACACTTATTATAGTGTGGATATTGACTTGTGATTTTATTGGGGCTATTTCTGAGAATAGGACCACTGTTTTTAACCTTTTTTTTTCTGTGTGTACATGTTGTATGTTAAGTGTGTATACCGGTATTAGGCACTTTATGATCAGCATGGTATGATATTTACTGATATATATATATATATATATATATATAGTCTTAAATCGTTTATTGGGATTCATATCTATGATATTTATTGATATTCAATTTTTATATATTATTATTAATTCTGTTTTAATAAAACAAGATTGAACTTCAATATTGTGGTTATATAGTGCATTTCAAGGGAAAGGCGCAGGTATCTATATTGTCGCTTTTATAGGATCTGCCTACAAGCGTGTAGCACACTTGTTACCGTATGAACACCAGCAGTCAGCCCTTCTTTGCACCACAGCAGACAGCTGGTTTGGATCCACTTGATTATTTATATATATTATATTATTTATTCATGCATTTACTTGTCTATGATTGTTGCACCTACACTTTATAAGCGCAGCCTTCTTCTTGAAGTAAATTGTTTTGTGCTTGTTAATGAGTACAAATGAGCAAAACTCTTACAGTTCAGTTGAATAATTGTTTAATTACACCATTTTCACAGTAAAAACAAATTGCTGAACAACGTGATACGCATTGCTTTGCACAGCAATAATTCAGTTGCAGAAAGCATCAAAATGGTTTATAATACAAAGCAATTCTGCTACTGTCCTGTAGCCAATACAGCAGAAGTTCTCCACCTGCAATTCTAATGCTAAGCAACAATCCATTGATAAGTTTTACTTGTAGCAACAAGGTTAGAAATCATTAGAAATCGGTGGCGGTGAGAAACTCAATGTTCACCGAATGACAGATGGTGGAAATTCTTATAAAAATACATAGGCCCGCATTCAATTTGAATCGTTAAGTCCGGATCCGCGTTAAGTTACCGCCGATGACGTCATTATGACCTGTTTTGGTTTTACCCCGTATTCAATTTGAAAGACTTTCCGCCTAGGCGGAATGGCAGGCGGAAAAAAGTGCAGAATTGGGGTTTTGGGGTGCAACTTTGTGGAAACCCCCCTGCAGCCTTCAGACAGTCCCCCAAAGGTAATCTGTGTCAAATGTTTTTTAAAAAAAACACCCCAAAAATTTACTTTGAAAAAGGGGGTGAAAAAAAAAATGTTGGTTTACGAAGTTAAAAACTAGCAAACTTGACTCTGGGGGGTCCCCAAGTATACCTCAGGTGTTTATTTCATTGCAGGTGTTTGCGGCAGGTGGATTTTTCATGATTTTTTCAAGTTCACTTTTTCAACTTTAAAATATGCTGACCCCCATTTTCAAGTACCCCAAATTTGCTGGGATAACATTTTTCTGGAAAAAATACTCTTTAATACTATTTAAATACTATTTTGCATCAGGTATAGAAAATACACCAAATACCTTCAGCAAGCCAAATCGGGGGGTACCATAGTAAATCCCCATGCCAGAGCATCATTTGGGGGGTGACAGGCTGATTTCCCCAAAAATGACAGTACTTTCCGCTAGTTAGAGTATCGCCGGCGTGCCGTTTACGCGTACTTTGAAATTGAATACGGGGATACGCGGGCACGCGCAATACTTTAACGCCAACAAAACAGGCGATGTCAGCGTTAAGTCTGGGCCGCGTTAACTTAACACGGCTCGGCTCAAATTGAATACGGGCCTTAATGTATCGTACGTTAATGAGTCACCAGTGTCTAATAGAGGATCCAGCCCCGACACGGTACTATCATTATAACAATGGACCTTATTCTGCTGGCTCCCGTGTTATAGTGCTAATCAGCCCAGGGTGTCCATTGCAGCTGGTAATCAAGTTTTTAGGGGGATACTGTGTTTGCCCCCATACCCCTATATTGTATTTGTATTTCTACTGAGACATGACTAAAGATAATCATAAGTAAGCAATGGGCAGCCTTTCTGTAATCATGCACAGGTATCATAGGTACTTGGCTAGGTCAGTATTTATCACACCCGTTTCTACAGACAGAAATCCACAACAGATAAGTTGTTGTGGGCAAGTGAGGATTTGATTTGTGGAACACTGATATAATCTATTCTGTTTTACCCAGCCGTCTTGGAACTAGAAGTACCAGCATACAGATATATATGGACTTATAGTTAAACATATATGCTGACTGAGGAAGCCGCTGAGATTGGAGGCGGAGAAACACGTTTTTCACAAGCAGTGCTAGCTAAACGGATGCACATACACCGTTGTGTGATATACAGACGGCTGACTTTTGGAGATTGATAGTCCGTCCCGGAGCACTACTGGAGGCTCACCGCTTAAACGGCTAAGGTGACGCCAGGCAGAGAACTTTGGTCTGCAGAGTGCATACCCGGAGGAAAGTGAGCGCGAGGTGTACCTGGAGACCGGCGCTGTGGCTGCGGACTTGGGCAATATACAGACGGTCAGGTGAACCATTCACATCTATGGGTTTCACTTTGACGCCAGATGACCAGGTGGTGTAAACGGAGGACCTCTGTTCTGCTCAATACCTACTTGGAGAGAATAAGTACAGGGTAGTACTTCGAGACGAGGGATACAGCCAAAGATCTTGGTAGCGGACAGACTGTGAGGTGAACCATTTGCACCTATGAGTTCATCACCCTGGTAATATTTCTCCTTATTATAGCTTTATTTATCTCTCATGGAAACTATTACAGCTAATAGCTGAATATACCCTAACAGGATTATTGAACATTTATAAAGGATAAAGGTACCTCTACGAGTCTAAAAGGCAGTAGCTCTATAAACACTATAAAAATTAACAAGCTGCCTTGAGCTAATTACAGGTGAAGCAGTTGAACTAATAAAACAAAGAACATGTGTTATCAAAAAGGAATCCACATCTGATTAGTATTGCAGGATTATACAGCTCTGTCTAAGGATCCTTGGAATGAAAAGGAATCCTTTTGGGCAACATAGTTTCTTATAAACCTTGCTTGGTACTGGTTACAATTGTATTGTTGCAAAATTCTGACAAAGCCATAAGACTACTCATAACAAGAGAGATTTTCAATTGGGTATTTCTCAGAAGGGAGATTTTCTATTTAATTTTATTTTTATGTGTTATATTGTATAATTAATTTTATATGTGGATAATATTTATGTGCTGAAGTATCCAATTAGGATTCAAATTTTGCTGGCAAGCAATTGTTATATATATACATATATTGGAGATTTTATTAATAATTTTTATATACTATTAAAGTGCTATTAAATATTACTGTATTCAGCGCTCTTTTCTTATTTTTTCTATTCTTTGGTTTATGTTAGGAGGTTTGAGTAGATCTCCAATGTAAAGAGCTGCAGAAACAGCAATATAAAAATTTTGTAAATCTATATAGGATTAGCGCCAGGTGTATTTTACTGTTTCCTTATAGTTAAACAGTAGCATGACAGCCACAGCTTGACAATTTTACACTACAGAACTGTGTAGACTGTAATTGACCTTGCCACTTGGCACAAGTGTTGGGAAATCAACTGACAGACGGGCACACGAGCATACACACATTGGGTGGAGTCGACAGTGGTTCATGATCTGGGTAAGGTTGCATGGTGCCCGTGACATGAAGTACACCTGCACAAAGCAGAAGTGACTGTCAATTGCTTGCAATGTTGCTAAGCAACATGTGTTTTTTTTGTTAGAACCTATCTCCATTCAGACCACAACGACTTTAACTCATTAATTAAAAGCTGGGATGCGTACATAGTAATTATATTCACAAACTGCATTTATGTGCAGTGTATTTGCCATTCTTCTGACATGCTTAGTACGAGTTTGCGGTATTTTCTGCCATCTAATTGCATAAAAATATCTTGTGTGGAATTTCTGTATTACGCTTTGGGAAACACTTAATGTAATGTATTTCCTTAATATGGCAACACACAAAACAGCTTTGCTTATTTCTTATGAAAAAAGGTAACAGCATTCACTTAAATTCATAAGTTGATACAAGATTCTTACTTACTTCCATATTCTGGACAAGCCTTCAGATGCAGATGCGATGCATTTCTAAAATTATTTTACTGATTTATTTCTGTTTCCGGAACTAGCTATAGAAATAAAAACCTGGACCAAACTAATACCGCTTTTCCACCTAAGTCCAGGGTCTGAACCGAGATTTGGAACACAGTTTCAAAATGTGTCAGACCCAGAACAGATCCTTTTTCTACAGCGGCCGTTTACAATGCACATGTGCAGTGGAACACTTCTCCCAGCGCTTGGAGATGACATCATCTCCAAGCACCGAGAAACCCGGAAGTGCCTATGCTGTAAACGGGACCCGGGTCAGACGACCCAAGTTACTCATGTACACTGCAGGTTTGCACGGGTCGTTCCCGTGTTAAATCCTACAAGCTGCCTGGGTTGGATTGCCGGGTCACTCGACCCAGGAATCCAACCCTTGCCCCTTTTACACCTAGCAGCAACCCGGGATAACCCTGCAATAACCTGGGTTTTAGCTGTAGTGTAAAAGGGGTACAAGTAATGTATAAATGGGAGAGGTAGTATCAAAGGGATCAAGGACTATTTCAGTGTGGGAAATAAAATCATACAGGACTCTTCATAGTCATGAAAGGAAAAAGTGGGAGGGGAGGATGATGAAGGGGGTGGGGCAATTCCTTAATGGGAGTGGATGACGTAGAAATCGCCACTTCATGAAAGCATGTAAGTTTCAGTAATACATATTGTAGGTCAGTTAATGCATAAAAAGGGAAGACTCTGTTTCTTTAACGGGGCCTATTCATTAGCAGATGTACTTCTCAGCGATGAAAGACAAAAGATATCTTTTGAAAATTCCGGTGGCTGTGCTGAACGATATCTGTCATGTACATGACAGATTTTGGTAAGTGGCGAACGATAAATGATATCGCATGACATCATTCAGGGAGTGGATTTTTTTCTCTGTAGCTGCAGCTAATATCTTTCGTCGTTCGTCGTTTACCGCATATAAACTGCACGATATTGCTAATATTTTACAGCTATATGCGATAATTTACCAACATGTTGGAGAGATGATAGATGCAATTTATCGGCCGCGGGAGTGCGCATCTGTCATCGTTCAGGGCCTATCCATTAGCAGATATAATGAACGATTGAACGATATATATCATTAAATCTTTAAATTTATCTGCTAATGGGTAGGCCCCTTTAGAGTGATCACATGGCTCCAAAATATTGCCAACTGATTCAGCAAAGTTTATACTGTAGTTATATACCATACATCTGACCTGGATGACCTGTGGCGACTCTCCAGGAGCTGTTGTGAAGCTGGGACATGCAGTTTCATAACATCTGAAGAGCCACAGGTCATCCAGGCTTGTCATATGTAGAAAATACAGTCTATTCAGGTGGGAAGGAGGGGGATGCAGGTGTTTCCAGCCTGTTGCTAAATGACAGGTGGAAGCTGATGCAATCTGCCAAATGATATACTTCCAGTGATGAGAGGCCATGGGCACTGGGGTTGCTAGTAGAAAGCGTTTTGAAGAAAAGGAAATGTTTATGGGGCAAAAAGAGTAGTTAGGGGATGAATGGAGACTGTGTGGCAGAGGGGCAGAGAAGAAAGAGAAAGTGGGAATGAGAAATAAAATGTCACAAACTGACAGTGAGTAAAACTCAATGGGGTCTAAACAAAAATTTTATTTGTCGACATTTGTCCATAACATAAGACAACATACAAGAAAATATCCTATCTGTGAGTAACGAACTGCAACGGTGCACTCTATACACCAATAACAATGTTCTACAGTTCAGAACAATGTTCTACAGTTCAGTTGTGCAGATCAATTCACTGTCCATGCCTAATGGAGCCTTATGACTATAAGTGATTGCACTAAATATTCTGACTTATGGCAATTAATGCCATAACATGTATACGCTGATTGCATCATGCTGCAGTTGATTGACCTGGGGGCTTGTATCAGTTCTCCTGGGGATGTTGAGGCTCAATCACTGATTGGACCTGGAAGCTCATTAGTTTTAGTGGGACTAGTCTCTCCTTGACTACAAATGTAAACAGTAGACATGCTGCCACTGGAGCCTAAACTTACAGTAACATGGAGGAACAGCAATTGGTTTAAATATATTTACACAGCACCAGATACAAATAATGCAGCACACTGTATCTGGTGCCTTTGTGCAGTTGAAAACCTCAGGACACTTGGTCATCACAGGTTGAATGCCAAGCAATTTTCTGTAACGCAGGCTTGAGAGTATCCCTGGACATGTTGCTGAGACGCCTGGGCTGGTTGGTTTCTGCCAAAGACTCAGGTAGGATGATAAAGTGTCTAGAGATTTTACTAAATTTGATCGACTGACCTGATAAAGAGCAATGTGGTGTCTGTGTATGCTTGTAGCTGTAATGGGAAACACCATTTGAATGTATTATTAAAATACATTAGCAAACTTTTTTCTAAGTTCCTGGAATTCTCTAAACTTATCCGCTAGATCTTAAAAGATTTGCAGTGTCCTATTTTGAAAAGCAACTATAGGATACTCTGCTGTGGCACGATTCACTCATTGGGACTGTAATAGTGTAGTAATAGTGCCATCACATTTTAATACCCTGTTTGCTATGTCCATGGAAATGTTTGCATCCATGAGGTCTGGGTAAAGGTGTTTTTTAACAGGGTCATAAAAAGGCAGAGAGAGCCAGACAACCACTGACTTTATAATTCCCTATGTGAATGCTGTTCTACAAGTGATCAGTCAAATGTATTGGTTTTATCTCCATTTATTATTCACTTAAGCTTCTTTCTGGAAAGCTGATTTAATTTTGAGACCAAGATTTGCTATCAGGAGTTTTGCTCCGGCTCCCAAATCCATGACCAGATGGAGAGTTGAGGTGTATAAATCTAGGTGGTTAGTATCAGTGATTTCTTTGTGAACTATTGAGCTGCGCTGATTGGTACACTTTATCACGTTACTGAAATGTTGTAGTCTAGATATGTTGTGGATGGAAAAGATAACATTGCTTGCTAGACTTCCATGATGGTGTAATGGTTAGCATTACTGCCTCACAGCACGGAGGTCATGGGTTTGATTCCCACTATGGCCCTAACTGTGTGGAGTTTGTATATTCTCCCTGTGCTTGCGTGGGTTTCCTCCAAGTACTCCGGTTTCCTCTCACACTCCAAAAATGTACTGGTCGGTTAATTGGCTCCCAACAAAATGATTGTAAGCTCAACAGGGACAGGGACTGATGTGAATGGCCGCATATATTCTCTCTGTAAAGCGCTGCGGAATATGTGTGCACTATACAAATAACTGGTAATAATAATGAAAAATAGTAATGGTTACTCACCTATGGCCAAACTGTGAACTTTTCCCTAAGTATAGATATGAGACACATTATAGACATGTGTGGAGCTATATACTCTGAAGATAGAACTAATTGTGTTAGATATTAATTTTATATTTGTCCATAGACTGAAAGTCTCATCCAGTTTCCGCTTCTATAGGGGAGATGAGCCGGTGTCATTTGGATGATCAGGTGGGGTGACAATGAGGGCAAGTAAGTGGTAGAACATCACCTATTCTGACTGTCCCTAACGGGATCCAATCAAGATGCCGGCAGACGGTATCCCGGACGTCAGGACACCATGCTGGAATCCCGACGCCCGTCTGCCGGTAAATCATACCAATTCCGAGTGCTGGATCCTTGAACTTGTTGTATGGCCACCAATGTCATGGAGCTGGCAGGTCTATTGTCACAGAAAGGCCTTGACTTTATTCTATGAGGCCAAAAGAAGAGGGGATAAGAGGAGAGATACTGTAATAGCATTAGCCCCTATCTGTTTGGATTCTTTGGTGTTCTTCTTAGTAGGTATAATGGTTGGTTAGTTGGTACAATTTTATTACTTAGACGTTGTAGTATAGATTCGCTGTGATATTCAGAATAAAGAAAAATGGCTCCTGGGGTGGATGGAAAAGATAACATTGATTGCTAGACTTCCATGAATACTACCCCATGGGCAAATTGTGGACATTTCCCTAAGTATAAATATGAGACACATTATAGACACTTATGTGTGGAGCTATAGACTCTGAAGATGTTTAACCCATCGATGACAATCCCTGCTCCCACTCCCCCGGCAAGCTCGCACTTCCCTGCTTCCCCAGCTGGTTTCCCGAGCAGTGTCAGTTTGACATCACCGAAGATGATCATCACATGCGCTGGGCATTCAAACATCTTTTGCAAATGCGATAGATGTTTGTTATCTCCTTGCCGGGGCAGCCCTTTACCGCAAGGGCTGTCCAGGCACTTTAGTATATAGAAATTTGATGAAATTTACAAAGAGAAGAGTGGTAATTTTTTTGTGCTGCTTTTCGTGTTGTTTTTGAAATATCAGGACTAACCTTTTTGAATAATGGGTTCAGCAGACACTTAGTTCCCAATGGGCAGTGACGTCTCACAGTCAGGTGCTGTCAGTTGGTTATCTAGATGGCAGCCAATGTGTCTCATGATATGGCATCCGCTTCTATCCAAGCTGCAATGTCACCATGTCTATAACACCTATATGATGTCTGTGTTCTTTAACTAAAGAAATTAGAAGGAAAATTGTGCTTTTAGAAAATGGGAAATGTACTTATTGTGTTAATCATGTGGCTGACATTTTTGTCTGCTATTAGATGCCCCCTTACAATTGGCACCCATATAATTAACAAGTGCCTATGGTGCACCTTGTGGCATTGGGTACTGAACTGGTTTTGCACATTCAGTAACCGATTTCTATATACACAGCAGTGCTGGACATTTTCAGTAGACCTCGTTTTGCCTGTCCTCTCTGTCTCACCAGTATTCAGCGAAAATGTTTTTACTCCTTTCAACCACTTTTTTTATGGCATATACGTTGTGGCTAGTGCAGGTTCAGGGATTTATATTTAGAATACTTGTGTACAACAGAACTGCTTATGGATACATAACATACTGTATTTATATTGCTACAATTTTCTCATTTTGTTAATGGGAGTCAATGGTGTAAAACTGTCTATATAAGTATTAAGCGCTTGGTTTGCAGATACATGTTTAATCCATTAAACATTTAAATTCATTATACTATTTCACTCCCCAATGAGACGATTTCTTTCACTTAATAAACAGATCGCTTTCATTTGGTCAATTTTCCCTCTTTGGGACTGTTTCGCCTGTAGATTACTGTAAGTCACTGTCATAATTGTTATTTTGCTTTCACATGAGACAATTAACGAATAAGTGAAAAATGCTGCTGTCATTAGGCCACTTTGCTGTAGGTTGATTTTGCATTTTAACAGCGAGTTAAAGAGATGCAAAGTAGTGGGTGTTAGCCTCTTGATTATACATAATATATATTCTCTCATAGACCCTTTGGTTCCAGACCATTTAAAACCCTTTTCCTCCCCCACAGACAGCGTGATTTATAGTAGCACTTAGCACGTATCTCCCACCTGAAGGAGGTTGCAGCTTGTAAGATTGATTTGCATGTTTTTCAAAGGACTTATTTTTGGATCTTGATCCAGACCCTGTAATGTACAGTATATACCTTCCAGAACAATTCAACAGCAGCAGATCTCAAAGATAACGAAGAACAGGAGGTGAGTAAAATTCTTACAGAGGAAGGAAAAGAGAGAAGAGACAAAGACAGCAAAAGGAGACAGGGAATGTGATTCTGTCTGCAGGAATTCACGATTCTCTTTATGCAATCCTTACACACTAAAGTTTATTACACGTGCAAATATACTTTTGTACAGGACCCAGCATAATGTCCTCTTATGGTATAGTGCAGAGGTTCCCAAATGTAGTCCTCAAGCAAGGCACCCCAACAGTTCAGGTTTATGGATAGCCACGGTTGAGCACAGGTGATTGTATTAAATTGACTGAGGTACTAATTAATTCCCCTTTTACACCAGAGCTAAAACCCGGGTTATTGCAGTGTTAACTCGGATAGCTCCTTGGTGTTAAAGGGGACACGGTTGGATTCCCAGGTGGAGTAACCCTGCAATCCAACCCAGGTAACTTGCAGGGTTTAACACGGGAATAACCTGTAAAACCCTGTAGTGTAAACGGCGTGATCCAGGTTATGGTGACCTGGTTCGTGCCGCATGCCGGCTTCAGTGGCGCTTGGAGATAACGTCATCTCCATGCGTCCACTTCAATGCTGGAAAAGCCGGGTCTCTGCAGAGCCGGCTCCAGTGTGAACGGTGCCAACTCAGGAATATCCTGGGTCAGCACCAGGGAAATTCCGGATCTTTTCCAGATTGGAACCATATTCCAACCTCCAGGTCAGACCCGGAATTTTGGTATTAAAGCAGAATAAGTCAACTGTGGTCATGCTTGGATATCCTTAAAACCTGGACTGTTAGGGTGCATTGAAGACTAAGTTTGGCAACCTCTGGTATAGTGCAAGGGTCAGCAACCCCCGGCACATGTGCCAGGTGCGGCATGCAGAACGTTTTTAAGTTGTACACTGAACACTCAGAAGATATAACTACTTGGACCAATATGTACAGTACATTCCAGACTTAAATTTAGGCCATAATATTTTATAATTCAAAGAATGATTTGTTTATTTATTTAGTTATGTTCTTCACATGTGCCTATACCACCCAAATTTAAGCCAATGACATGTCTCTGATGCATTTGTGAAAGAGCTGAAAGTCATGAGCATCACCCAGGTGAGAATGGCTTAGTGCTAACAAGGCAGCTAATACTGTTTGTTTCCAGATATCGCACAGTACTAGGAGACAAACTACTTACTATTGGGATTGGTGCTGTTCTATTAGATGGATTATCCACCTTTATACAACATTCTATAGCAGAACATCTATGTAGGTTTTGCTGATGACATCGCATGCAATTACAGCACTTTAATGGCAGGTAAATATAATAACAGTAGTCTTGTTAAGGAACTTGCACTTGACTTGGTGTATAACTGGCTCAGTGCTATTGGGATGATAACTTGGGCACTGTTTTTAAATGTAGAACATTTTTTCCTATTAATTTTCAACTATTCTGTTGTCTGAGTGTTATATACGTAGTTATATACTGAAAGAAAGTGTCCATGTAGCACATCTATACTGCCTCCCACTCTCATTTTTTTTAACTTACTTTGTCACTACACCAAACCATTTTATCGTATCTTACTTTTGTAGCAGTCTAGTGAGCTTCTATTTTAACATTAATTTTACTCTATTTTTTAGTTTATGGAATTATTTATTACATATTATTAGACCTCAATTGACCATCGTTTCCTACTGTATTGTGGTCTAAAGTCATGCTATAGCTGCATACACACACAATGATTTTATGAATGATATCGTTGAACGATAATCGTTTGAAAAAATCATTCACTTTCTGGGTCAAACGATGAATGATTATCTTTCATGCACGTTCACGTTTGTAGTTTGTAGTTCAGTCAGACTTGTCAACTGAACAATTTTCATTAAGGGAATATGCAAAAATCGTTTGTAGTTCAAAAAAATCGTTCATTACACTTTAAAAAATCTGACAGATAATCTGACAGAAAATTGTTCATAAAATCGTTGGTAACAAAATCGTTGTGTGTGTATGCAGCTTAAGGTAGCTGAAGGCTGCATAAGCCTAAAGCTACATAAGTGTACAGGCTTGGAGCCGATAGTAATAAAGAAACCAGGTTACATAGTTGTTGATTGACAGGTCGGTAGGACCTGTGTTTTCTTTGTCCTATCAGAGCGTAGGTAGGGCGGGTTTTTAGAATTTATATAGGTTTAAGTGGAAGCTGAGGACTTCCTCTTTGCTCCAGAATTCCCAGGATTCCGGAAGGCTAAGTGTTTTGTGTGCCACAACTTGGTCCTTTCAAATTGTTTGGCCTGTTAAATATAATAATATTCTTATTCTTTTATTCATTATCCCTTTGGTTATATTATTTTATCTACATTTTCATTTATTATTAATTTCTTTCAATTTATTACATTCTTCAAAAAAAATTTTCCTTTCAATTTTTAACATGTCCAGACAGCAGCGCTCTGCTCCCCCCCCAGCCGTTTGGCTGAATTTTCTCACCCCCTTTCATCTGGCTCCGCAGTCCGCAGGCACCTATCCCCTGCTGGGCAGCTCCCCCAGCCCTCCTCTGGAGCCCAGCAGCTCCCTGCATCGCGGCGTGCTTCAAAAAGGCATGCCCCTCCGCCCCTACCTTCCATACCTACGGCGGCCATGCCCCCTTATGCCGCCGCCGATGGTGCGCTGGTGGCATTCGCAGCGGCTGAGCTGGTTTCAGGACCAGCCAGCGCGCACCTGATGCCAGTGCCATTTTCCCCCCCTGTGGTGACTGCAGCTCTTCCGGCGGGAGGATTAGTCACTCCCGCTGTGCGCACGCCGCCGGGACCTGCCGCGAGTAGCGTGGCCATTCTCTCACTCCCTCACAGCTCACTGAGTGTTCCCCCGGCCCGGGTGGGCTCCGGCCGGGGTCGTAAAGGGCGGCGGGTGTCTGCCATTAATGAGGCAGACACAGCCGTTTTGGCCACACCCCCTGTGGCCATTTTAGGCTCATATACTGGCCAGGTCTCTCATGAGTCAGCTAGTGCTGACAGAGACTTGGCCCCTTTAGCCCCGCCTCCTTTTTCATTGTTCTCCACCCCCCCCTGCAGACAGCCTCACTGTCTTAGTCCCTCACACAGTGCAGGTTCAGCAGGACAGACATTTCACCAACATGTTGGCCCCCTGTTCCAGTACACAAGCAGTTCTACAGCAGGTCACACCTTCATCCCAAGATATTGTGCAGCCTCTCCTGCCTGCGTTACATTTGGATTCTGCCAGTGGTTCCAGCACACCTAGTGAGGAGGATGATTGTTTGTCTATTGTAGCCGAACCTGAGAATTCTGCTCCTCCACCTACATCGCCGTTACTTTTTTCCGAGTCAGCGGCGTCATCTTCTGCTCCACCCCCCCCAGGCGCACCTTGGCTTAAGTGGGTCAGGTGTTCCCCCCCTCGTTTTATTCCGTTTTTCCATTTGGGCACGGTTTTAATGCACAAGCAGCTAATATTAGCAACCCCACCTTTCCCTTCTGGCCATTTCCCCCTCAAAATATGCAGTCGTCAGCAAGCGGATTTAATCCAGCTGGCATGGGTTTTTTCCCATATTGGTCCCTGCAAACCTGGGGTTTTTCTCCATTTAATTGGCCCGGGCAATCACAATTGAATGCTTAAATAGCTAACGCTAATGCAGCTCCTACCCCGAGCGTAGTTCGGGAGCAAGCTTTAACATTACAGGCGCAAGTCACACCAACCCCTTCTCCTGTTATATTGCCAACAGCCGCTCCTCCAGTTGCATCCTCAATGGCAGCGGCAGACGCTGGATCATCCGTGCCAATGGCGACATCTGAGGCAGGTGATGGGAAGGCGAGGGAGAAGAGTGTCTCTCAAGCAGTGGAGCCAGTGGCTGGTACATCTAGTGCCGGTGAGTATGGTGCTATTACACAGATATCAGATCACACTAGCTCTTACACTAGCGATAGTAGTTCTTCTTCGGGCTCGCCTAAGAGGCCAAAGAAAATTATGAAAATTTTAGAGAAACATTTTAAGGGCTCGCATAAGAGCGATTCCAGCAAGCATTCTGCATTGACAGTTAGCCATTCTAGCAGCGGTGGAGATTTAGTGCATTACGCGAATACAGCAATCACAAGAGGTTTGCGCAGGAGCGTAAAAGAAAGGATAGTTAAAGGACGTTTTGTGGATATTTTCAAAATTACAGAGGAAGGTAGAAAAAGGTTTGTCAGCAGCAAAGGCATCAGGTGGCATAGGGGAGGAGGCCTATAGATGCTACAATAACTGGCTTAATGGTATGCTAGTTTTGGGGGCATGCTATGCGGAATCTAGGCCCACAGAGTATTTGAACATTTTAAAATACATACATTTGATACATGGTATGTACGTAAAATCTAGGGGCAATATTTGGCGATCTTACGACGAAGAGTTTCGTAAGAAACAGGGCAGGCATACCATTATGTCTTTTGGATTTAAAGACGTAGAGGTATGGTTAGAAGTCACTCACCAGAAGAAAGGGGGACCGGAGGTAGCGGTTAGTAAAAAACAGTTTGGGGCAGCTAGAGCGAAGCAAAACACTTTTCAAAAAGGGAAATGTTTTGCTTTCAATGGAGGCCAATGTGATCGGGGGGTGAGCTGACGTTTTCGACACCTTTGTTCCAATTGTGGGGGAGGGCATTCTGCAAAGGAATGCCAGAGAGGAACGGCAGCAGCAGCCCCCTCGGCGACAGAGTCTCGGAAATGAGTTAAATAGAGCCCCTACCCCAGTGCAATTATCGCAATTGTCGAAATGGTTGGGGTGGTATCCAAACGAGCTTGATGCCGAATTTCTTAGGGAGGGTTTTACTGTGGGTTTTAGAATTCCTGTTTGCAGACCGGTGGTTGCCACTGCTTTGCGCAACCTTCGTTCTGCCAGGGATTTTCCTGAGGAGGTGCAGGCTAAGTTAGATGTTGAGCTAAAATTAGGTAGGATGGTTGGGCCGTTTAACAGCCCACCTATAGAAAAATTGTGCATCTCACCCTTGGGTGTTGTACCAAAAAAGACGGAAGGAAAATTTTGTTTGATTCAACATCTTTCTTACCCAGCAGGTACTTCAGTAAATGAGGCCATTGATCCTGAGATTGCTAGTGTAAAGTATCAGTCCTTTGAGGAAGCTTTGGCATTAATTAGAAGTTTTGGTCCAGGGGCTATGTTAGCTAAAATCGACATCGAATCGGCTTTTCGCCTGTTGCCTTTGCATCCGGAATCCTTCAGGTTGATGGGTTTCAGATTTAAAGGACAATATTATATTGATCGTTGTTTACCCATGGGTTGCGCAATATCATGTGCTTTTTTTGAAAAGTTTAGTACCTTTTTGCAATGGTGTGTGCAAGCGGGTACAGGTCACACTGGGGTCGCACATTATTTGGACGACTTTCTGGTGGTCGGATCTCGGGATAGTGAGGCATGTAAGAAAACATTGTTTTCAATACAGGCGCTGTTTAAGGTTTTGGGGGTACCTATTGCTCAGGATAAGACGGAGGGTCCTGCTCCCTGTTTGTCTTACTTAGGTATCGAAATTGATACGGTAATGGGAAGCTGCCGTTTACCATTAGACAAGGTACAGCGATTAACGGAACAGATAAGCGGTTCTTTATCAGGTAACAAGATCGAACTCAAGGAAGTTCAATCCCTTTTAGGTTTAATGCATTTTGCATGCAGGGTAATACCGGTTGGAAAGGTTTTCTGTAGGAAGCTTGAAAGGGCTACAGCCAGGCTCACTTCTCCGCATCATAAAATTAGATTATCTAGGGAAATAAAGGATGATCTGACCATGTGGTTGTCATTCTTAAGGGACTTTAATGGAGTTAGGATTTGGTTGAGTGAGCCCACAGACAGCACCTGCTTGCAACTGTTTACAGATGCTTCAGGTTCGGTAGGTTTCGGTGCTACCTGGATGGGGAATGGTGCGCGGAACAGTGGCCTCAAGCTTGGCATACTTCCGGTTTGACCGCAAACCTACTGCTATTGGAGCTTTTTCCAATAGTTGTTGCAGTTGAATTATGGGCGCAGCAACTTCGCAACCGGAACATTGTGTTCTGGTGTGATAACTTAGGGGTGGTACAAGCTATAAATAATCTGAAAACTGAATCACCTTTGGCGTTGCGTCTTTTACGACATTTAGTGCTTAAGTGTTTGGAGGCAAATGTCTTTTTTCAGGCGAAACATGTCCCGGGAGTAGACAATTGCATCGCCGACGCGCTTTCACGTTTCCAGTAGTTGAAATTCAGAGCGCTTGCTCCCAAGGCGAATCTCCAAGGTTTAAAATGCCCTTCCTCTGTCTGGCAGATTATCGAGACGGGTTAGAAGGATTAGCTGCCATGGCGTTGGCGTCGTCCACGAGACGGGCCTATTCCAAAGCATGGAAAGATTGGGAGCAGTTTCGGGTTTCTAGTTTATGCGAAGGTAAGACCTGCGAGCAGAGCTTAAGTGCATTTGTTTGGGGGTGTTACAAACAAGGTCGATCTAGAGCGTCGACTGCTACAGCATTGGCAGGGATTTCATATTTCTCAAAGATGCATGGTAGAAATGACCCCACAAAATAATTTTTAATTACAAAAGCAATGAAGGGTTGGGCCAAATCGGAAGGAGTAAAGGAGGATAAGAGACGTCCCATTGACTTGGACTTGCTTAAGGACCTAATTAGTTGTTTGCCCAATGTAGCTTCCAATGAGTTTGAAACAATATTGTTTCAAACCGCATTCTCCATGGCCTTCTTTAGAGCATTTAGGGTTTGTGAGCTAGTAGCCGCCTCCAAGCAATCTGTGCAGTCTGGTCTTCTTGGAAAAAATGTGGTACAAAAGCCTAAGGCCCTACTGTGTAAAATTCATAGGTCTAAAACAGATCAGCTAGGTAAGGGAAAATGGGTGATGGTTCCAGCCCAAGTTGTTAGAGAGGTGTGCCCGGTAACCTTAGCGGAAAATTACTCAAGAGTATGTCCCAGGGATAGCGAGCATAGGTTGGCGCATGCAGATGGCTCACCGCTTACTAGATTTCAGTTTTCTGCAGTGTTTAAGCGATGCTTAGTATTTTTGGGGTTGGATGTGGCAGCATATGGCACACATTCATTCCGTATAGGGGCGGCCACTTGCGCAGCGGAAGCGGGTTGCTCTGAACCGGCCATTAAAGAACTTGGCAGATGGAAGTCAGCAGCGTATAAAAAGTACATTCGCAGTAAGGCGCAGCGCTAGGCATTATGCGCTCCCTGCGGGGTAAACCCAGGCTTAGTCAATTTAACTCGCCACTATTGTGGGGGTACGAAGGGATTTGCCCTAAATTTTTTCCCTTTAACTAAGGTTTTTTTTTATTATACAGGTTTTACCTTCGTCTGAGTTGCCCGTCCTATTGCGCTCCACTCCCCTTCCCCCCCCCATCCCAACCTTTTATGTTTCATGTTGTTTGTGTGAGCATGGCGTTGATTGGTTGGATTTATTATTAATTATATGTCGGATTATATCTGTTACAGATGTTCTCCGGACCTCTTCAGAAGTCTGGTTCATTTATTGGGCGGCCCACTCGGCATCGGCCATGGAGGCTACTACATTGCTGAATGGTCAGAGGGTTAGGTGGATAGGTATCAGGGGTCTAAAGTGGGAGGGTATGGATCATTTAATTGAGGATTCCATAAAAAAATGGGGACCCCCGGGATGCTTGGTCATACATGCAGGGGGTAATGATTTAGGTAGTTGGACAGGGATAAAACTTATAATTAACATAAGGGCAGATGTTGATAAATGGCATTCAGTTCATAACTCAATGCAAATTGTTTGGTCAGACATAGTACAGCGTCGGGTCTGGAGGTGCCCTCACAAAGGACCGGTAATTGACCGCATACGTAGGAAAGTTAATGCTGCGGTTGGCAAACACATCATTGGCTTAGGAGGCCTTGTGGCAAGGCATCCTAGTATCCGGTATGATGACCCATTAACCTTCCGCAATGATGGAATTCATCTTAGTGAAGATGGGATGAGAGTGTTCCTTCAGGAAATTATTTCGATTTTGAAAAAATAGTTATAGGGTCACTTGGTGGCGGGCTGCGATTTTAGTGATCGCTGCTTTGGCGGGAAAGCATTGCTTCTCAGCGGCCAATAGTGGACGCAAGTGGTAGCTGTTGGGGGCACTTTCCCTTTCGCAGGGCGAGCTGTCTCTGCCCAATGGGGGGACCTGGGCTTCTTCATTAAGGTTGGGCCCCAGCAGTGCTAAGCCAATAGATGGGGGAGTTTAGGCCTCCACGGCTCAGTTTGCGTCGGGGGGTGTACAACCGCCTCCCCCCATTTGATAGTGAAGAATGTTTGGGCTAGAGCTGAGATAAGCAATGCTTTCTTTGGCCACCTTCTTTTTCTAATAAAAATGTGTTTAGTTAAAATGAAATAATAAAAGTTGTGACCTTATTTAAATAGCAATTTCTGTGTCTGTCGTCATTTCTAGTTATATAGATATTAGTGAAGTAGGTTAATGATGATTAGAGGTTATCAAACTATAGACAACTTAAGATAGCTGAAGGCTGCATAAGCCTAAAGCTACATAAGTGTACAGGCTTGGAGCCGATAGTAATAAAGAAACCAGGTTACATAGTTGTTGATTGACAGGTCGGTAGGACCTGTGTTTTCTTTGTCCTATCAGAGCGTAGGTAGGGCGGGTTTTTAGAATTTATATAGGTTTAAGTGGAAGCTGAGGACTTCCTCTTTGCTCCAGGATTCCCCGCCCACCCACCCAATTATTTTATTTAATTAGTGGTCGTTGCTGTTTGTCTTATGATCGTTTGTTTTGAATGGATGGTATGTTCTGTCTAATAAATCGAGGAAATTATAACAAACATCATCAAGGCGGGAAAGCATTGCTTCTCAGCGGCCAATAGTGGACGCAAGTGGTAGCTGTTGGGGGCACCTTCCCTTTCGCAGGGCGAGCTGTCTCTGCCCAATGGGGGGACCTGGGCTTCTTCATTAAGGTTGGGCCCCAGCAGTGCTAAGCCAATAGATGGGGGAGTTTAGGCCTCCACGGCTGAGTTTGCGTCGGGGGGTGTACAGCCGCCTCCCCCCATTTGATAGTGAAGAATGTTTGGGCTAGAGCTGAGATTAGCAATGCTTTCTTTGGCCACCTTCTTTTTCTAATAAAAATTTGATTAGTTAAAATTAAATAATAAAAGTTGTGACCTTATTTAAATAGCAATTTCTGTGTCTGTCGTTATTTCTAGTTATATAGATATTAGTGAAGTAGGTTAATGATGATTAGAGGTTATGAAACTATAGACAACTTATGGAAACCATATTCAAATGAAAAGGAAAACGAAAACATTTATTATAAATAAACAAATAAAAACTCGCTGTGTTTGCCTCCCTCCCCTAAATAAAATCCATTGTCAGCTCTAGTACTAGATAGCTCGGGCTGTTCCAAAGCCACTGAAGGTATTGTGGCTCTTTCTGGCTCCCTTGGGCTGTGTGGGTACCATGATATTCAGTAAAAACATTGACAACCCAGTCATGATAGCTTTAGTTCTTTCATACTTACCCCCCTTCATGCTACTGTATAATACTATGTAAGTATAAAAATAGATTAAATTGATGGAAAATGTGTTATTTACAGTACTACTGCAATTGAAATGATGTATTTGTAAAAAGTTAACTGTTGTGCAAAATTACAAAAAGAATTCTGTTCATCTCTTTCTGTGTAAATGCTTTCTATGATTTATGACAAAATAATAACATTGATGAGATGTGATAACATTGCACTGACTGTGATCTAGTCAATTTCTGCAAACTCCATGCAAAGATATAGCAACACTCTAAAGATGCCCATCTACTAGACGATTAAGTTGAGCGATTGAACGATAACGATATCGTTATCGTTCATAAATCGTTTGCAAGACGTTTACAAAAATGTCTTAAACGACCAGCGATGCACGCTCCCACTGGTCGTTTAGACATCTATCATCGTGCAAACATGCTGGACGATAACGTCGGGTTCAGCATGTTTGCAGATGATTGATGTACCTACACTGAACGACTGCTCGTTTACAAACGACTGCGTGATTACAATGTTGTAATCGTGCAGTTGTGTTGAGGTCTGCTAGTGGATGGGCACCTTAAGGGGCCTATGTATCAAAGTTAGATGAGAGATAAAATTGTGTGATATAAATTACCAACCAATTAGCTTCTAACTTACATTTTATTGGCTGTGTTTGAAAAATTACAGTTAGGAGCTGATTGGTTAATACTTGTAAACTGCACTTGTTCATCTGTAAAATAGTTTGTAATGCTGTTGATGATTGGATAAAACAAGTAACTTGTTTGCTTTCTCTCTGCATCTGTGCAGTTATTCCTCATTAAGTATGGAAAAGGTGTATCATACCTACTGTAAGTTTCTGATTCCTTAATCCATACTGTAAGTGGCCAATACTCACAAATTGCTGTGTGAGCTGGAGACAATGATGGTGAATTACATTATAAATTAATTGACACAAGTCATAAAAATATGTAGAAGAGCTGAATTACTGTATGTATGTATTACATTTAAGACAGTACATACTGCACAGTAAGAGACTTTGGATACAGCAAATGTAATACAGTCATCACATTTCTGTAGCTACATCATTTTGCTCGATTGCAGTTGACAAAATTGGGAAAAGGTCATTTTACCATCTAAATATTTTTTTTATTAATTCTCAGATTTATTTACGTGTTAAAATCAGATGACTCGAAATAAATAAAAAATATTTAGTTATTTAGCATAATAGCAGAAACATATCAAGTGTGTTTTAGTAATTTTCAGTGTCCAGCAGTATCATAATACAATACTGAATGCAACCTTACTTAGGAGATGTCAGAACTCAATTAATGACATCCCCCGACAAGAAGAATGCAGAGGTGCTGTATGTTAGACCATTGTCTCGGAAAAGATGGTGATCCAAGGTTCATGATTTGATTTCCAGATGCAAAAGGGCAAAGATCATACAAATGATCTGTTTTTGGACAAAATGCTATCAATAATGCCTACATATAAAAATCAAAAACTCCAAAAATTAAAATGTTTTCATCAAATACAATGAAAATTCTAATTATACAGTCATGTGCTGCCAACCCCATTCACATGAAAACTCAAAATGCAGTTACTAGTGTATATTCTGGTTTTTCTGCTTTTCAGTATGTAACCATACTTATGAGATGCATTTTCAGCCAGAATCTGTGAAGCAATTACACATTAACTATTAGTTACGAATTGTAACATTATAAGTTTCTGTTTCCTTGCTATATACTGTGGTGATGAATTCTGAGTTGGAAGAAAAGAAAAAAAAAAAAGCATGTGATTTTGCATCTTGAACAAACTGTGCTACAATGCAATGGGTGCAAATATATTAATTATTTTTGCATGTAGGGTAAATACTGGCTGCTTTTGCATGTAGCCCATACTGCAATTTAGTTTTCAGTTTGAAAACATCCCTTTCAAATCTAAATCTATCTGCAAATATTAAATCTGACCCACCTGCAATCAACATGGTTTTACCAAGGTTCTAGGGGGGTCATTCAGAGTCGGTCGCAAGCGCTGAGCGCTCGCAACCGACTCGATGTTTCCCCACTGGGCATGCGCACGACGGAGCCGGCTCCGTTGTGCGCAAGCATGAGACCCGGCTAGCAACGGACGCTCCGTCGTTAGGGGGTCTCGCAGCAGACGGGGCGAGCTGTCGATGGTGAGTGACAGCTTGCCCCGTTTGGGAGACGGGCAGGGGGCGTGCCTGCCCAAACCGAGGCGTTCCCGCCGGAACGCTTGCTGTTTGCTGATGTCAGTGGGGAGCTTCCTGCTCGATCAGGGCAGGAAGCTCCCTGGGGCTTACGTGTGCCCAGACCCAACAATAGGGTCTGGTCTTAAGCCCCGATGGTCGCGATGGTCTTGACCATCGCGACCATCACCCATGTCGGTCGCTAGAGCTGTGGGTGTAAACCCAAAGCTTAGCGATCGACAAGGAGGCGGTCGTTCAGGATGCAAGCGGCCGCCCTGATTCAGGGCAACCGCTTGCAACTAACGACCGCCTCTGAATGATGTCCTAAGTTACTTGCTTTGCTCTCAACTACGAATTAGCCCCTGTATGTGTCCAATTCTCAGACTTTGCTGTAATGAAAAGCATCACACTCATGTAGTATGATAGAGATAATGTTAGTGTTTCACAATATAAATGAATTGGGGCAAGTAATAAAACATGTAGACAAACTTTTGATACTGCAAGTTTATTACAATCATCCCATTCCTGTAGCTACATCATTTTACTCAAATTTCACCAAATGCAAAACTGAGATTTATGTTTGTGGAATGGGTTATTTAAATAAGATTTACAGATCTATTCAACATTATTAGCACCCTTGAATTTTAAGTACATCATGTAAAATATCTTCAGAAATAAATGTAAATTTACCAACTTTGTATCATCAGAATTTTTTAATAGGACATCCAAAGTTATGAACAAAAAATAAAATAAAATGTCAACTTACATGTAATAATGTCAATCACAAAATAAAAATAAGGCCTAGACAATGACTGCTACCAAACGTTTCCATCTATAAGCTTCTTGCACCTGTCTGCTGTATCTCAGACTCTTCCATTGGAATTTGTTGAAACTCTTGAATGTTTGCAGTAATCCTTTTCCCAGTGGCAGATTTCAGCTCTTTCCAAATATTTTCAGTTAGATTGAGATGAGGGGGTATATTTATGAAAGGCAGATTGTAATCGAATTTGATCGATTTTAAATAAATCTAAATTGTTGTTGTCTTTCTGGGGCTAATCACAAATTTACTTACACTTAAAAAACAAATCAACAATTGTCTGTTAGTAAATGTGCCCCAGAAACACAACATAGATTTAGATTAAAATCGATTAAAATCTACCTTTAATAAATATACCGCTAGGACTCATTGCTAGCCAGTTTAAAAAAATCTATTTTTTCCTTTTCAACCATTTTTTTTAGCTTTTGGATGTGTGTTTTGGGACTTTATCATGCTGGAAGTCTCATGATCATCTACCCAAAACTACTTTTCATATACTGGTTAGCACATTTCGCTGCAATGTGCCTTGGTACCAAAGGCAGCAAAGTAGGTATGGTGTTCTTCTCCTTAAAAGCTTAATTTTGATGCCTATAAACAAATTGCTGGTCTGCATTGCCAATGAGTTTTATTTTGGTTTCATCTGTCCACAGAACATTTGCCCAGACGTATTGTGGATTATCTATGTACGGTTTGCTCATTCCCTTACTTTTTTTTTCATCAATGGGATCGTTCTTGACCTTTGTCCATAAAGCCTTCATTTGTTTAGTGTTCGGGCATATGGTATGGGTTAAAACCATCACTCCAGATTGTTCTATGACAGCCTTCAACTCTTTGGATGTTTTCTGTGGTGTTTTTCCACAGTTCATACTTCATACCAACCTCCTCATCAATTTACCTCTATCCCTGATATCCAGGGAGGTTCTTCACAGTTTCATTAGTAGCAAACTTCTTAATAATATTGCATAGTGTTGAAACAGGGATGACAAGGTCTTTGAAGATGGCCTTGTACCCTTTCGAGGTCTTGTGTTTGGTGATAATTGCATTTCTGATTCTCTTGTCTTTACCAGTGTGACAAATTAACAGAATAAAAAATAGGCCTTTTAAACACTAAAGCTATAATTCATTATATAATTCAAGTTATGTGAGTACTGACAATTTAACGCAGGTGACTCTAATTTCTAAGTTATCACAATTGAGTGTGATCTAGATTTTTTTTTTTTTTTTCAAATCAATTTGAATTGCTCAAAAGGGTGCCAATAACTGTGCCATGGTAATCTTTCATTTTGTGTAGATTTTCATTCTATTGCTTTTTCAAATTGTTATTGTTTTTTTCCTAGTTGTTCTGTGCCAAACATGAGGGTCTATAGATCAAAGCTGTTTCACTAAATTCCTTCTTTTTTTTTAGAGATGAGCGGTTTGGTTCTTCCCGCCAAGTTCGGATCTTGGAATTTGACAAAATGTATTCTTCCATGGAAATCTCGGCACAGACGTCTGTGAAAGATGACTTTTGCCTCATTCTGAGAACCGAACTTGGCGGGAAAAGGGAGGGTCAGGGTTGAAGCAAAGGGAGGGCTGGAAGTGCCGCAAGGGGGGTTCAGAGGTGCCTCAAATGGGGGAGGGTGTTTGGGTCCAAGGACGGAGAAAGAAAGTACAAAGGGGGAGATGTGGGGGAGGAATATATAAAATGGGAGGGAAGAAGGGCGCAGAGCTGGTCCAAGAGGATGAGTTGCCCCTTTGTCCCCCCACCGTTTCGGCGCCTATGGGTCTCAATAATGTTGATTTGAACTGTATACAAATGTGTTTAGAGGACGATTTACAGTATATAGGTGAGGTCTGCTTTTTAAGTCACCATGGAGGCTTTTTCTTCCCACAAAAGGATCTGATTTTTACAGGTGCTCAAGCGCTGTTGGTGACAGGTGTGTGCTTTGTACATGACTATGTACATTTACTGTATATGTTCCCAAATTCCACAAATAATGAGAGGTCACATTACTCTTATGATTATCCTTACAAATAATTGTGGCTGGAACAAGCATTGTTTTTCGTAAAAAAAAGACCTAACATGGAGGGTGGTTATAAAATAACGCTACAGTACTTTTCAGTACATTTTTTACTGCTTTCATCATGAGCACACAATCCAGATAAATTAATAAAATAAATTTTATAGAGGTATTTCAATATTTACATTTGCGCGAATAAAAAAGTATTGCGGGTGCACTTTTCCAGGGTGTTTCGCCCCCCCAAAAAACAACAACAACAAACGAGTATCTATTTCCATGTCCACCGTCAAAGTTATTACAATTCACTCCTAATTGCAAAAAGTTATTCACGAGTTTGAAAAAGTTTCGCAACCACCACCACCTGCAGATCACATATTGAGGACAATAAGATTGGCATTTGGGGCCTGTTTCATTACCGATCGCAAGTGCAACTATGCATCGCAGTAACTACGCAGACCCATCGCAGAGTGATTGACAGGAAGTGCCGTTTGGGGGTGGTGACGGGGGGGTTGGCGAAATGCAGGCGTCCAGTGCGTTTCACCGCCGTTGCATGGAAATGCATAGATAAGCCACTGCAATGCTTCATGCAGCCTGAGGCCTCATAGTGTGCAACTAGGTAAGCAATTCCTGAGTAAGGTCAGAGCTTGTGCAAGTGTGCATGAGGCTGCTTTGGTACTCGATGTCACCAATGGTTTTGCAGTCTTGCTAAGGATTACGGATATGTGTAAGGTAAAGTGGGCGTCCTTATGTAGTGCTGCGGCGGCATAGCGATTGCAATAGATTAGCATACTATCGCAGTGAGACTGCGTGCGTAATAGCTATTGCAATCGCAGTTGTGATCCCTAATGAATCAGGCCCTGGGTCATTTTAGAACTACTAGACACCACTAACAGATCTCAGATCAATGGCTTCTCTATGAACTGCATAAGGTTACATTTTAGAAAAATGTTAGTCTTATTCATTAAAGGTGGTCAGTGATTCCTTTTATGTATCCACTATGAACTGAATGCCTGTATTAGCAATGTTGGCAAATCATGACGTGTGATTGAGCCCTAAAGGATTGATGCATAAATGAGCGGAGGCTTCCATGTAGGGAGCTAGTAGAGAGCCTCTCTATCTTTAGCATTCCATCTGTTCTATTCTGTCCTGTCACAGCTGAACTTTCTCCTCCCCGAGAGGTTTGGTAATTAGACCTTAGTTGGCTCCTGGCACATCTTGTTAGAGAGGAGCTTGAAAGATGTTGTATGTATCGGTAAAATGGTTGTCCCAACTTGCCCCTTCGAATAACAAAGCTTACATTTGTTGTGGCTTGAAACAGAAATACATCCGTGATTTCAAGGAGAAATATACATCTCGGTTGTCAATAACCACCGTGACCCCTTGTTACAAACTATTTCAGGATGATGCATAATATATCTCTGCTGCCAATTTGTATTCCCATCATAGGGTACAACATGCACAAAGAATGAAAGAACAGAGGATGATCACTGAGAAGTAACAAAAGAGACACTGGAGAGTAAGGTACAACCTTAGCAAGACGATTGTAAGACACAAACACTGCATTGAAGTGGGATACATGGTGTGCGGTATTCATACGTACACCATACTTAGCATTATAAATTGAAAGAATTAGGAAAGGAGCAGACTTCATTTTTCTCAATGTTGAATATTTAAGTGGCTTAAATTAAATGATGTATTTGTTAAATAATTTCTCTTGCAGTTTTTGTCAGGATTGTTATTTCAGCACTGTTATGTGTCATCTTCTATACTTCAGGAAACAGTGTGCTTATTAAGGTGCTTATTAACGCGCACAGATGTTTAGGCTGATCATAACTTTTTATTTGAGGGGAAATCACATTGGTGCGAGGCAAATGGGAGGGGTCAGGTTCAGGGAGTGGAATAAAGGAGATATGTTCTGAAATCTGTAAGAGAATCGAGTGTTGGGATTGTTGGTGGAATGAGATTTAGGAATGAAACTCCTGAGATGGAGATAGGGGAAAGGAGAGAGCAAGAGATAAAACCCATATGGAGGCAGAGCCGGTGTACACTACACTGCCACTTTTAGCCTCGATAATCAGTACCAGATTAAGGTCCAAACGGGCCTGGAGCTGAAATTTATAAAGGGCCTATTGTGTACTTCTGCAGGAGGCATGACCAGCATGATGGGGGTGTGACCAGTGCTGTGGGGGTTTGGTGCACACACACACACACACACATATAATATATATATGCATGCACGCACACACATAAAAAATAAACAGATAAAGTATGTAACCACTAAACTGGCTAAAATTTTTCCAAAAATATCCCCCAAATTGTCGATTTTTTTTATTATTATCAAATTATGTAAATAACAGCTATTTAAACCTGATTTAATATTTTTTTTTAACAAAAAGACAAAATCAAGTTTAAATGGCTATTATTGTATAATGCGATATTTTTTTAAAAAAAGATAGTTTTATAGTTTAAAAAAAAAAAACTTTACTGTATTAGAGACGAAGTGTGGACCAGGTGGGACAGAGCAAGAGGGGCGGCGATGGGGGTTAGCAGGGTGGAGTTGTGGCAAAGTGGGTGGGGCACAGCAGGACAGTGTAGAGGGCGGAATGGGGGGCAGGGATAAACGCTGTACATAGACACAATACACACACCCATAGTATGACCGTGTATACATTATACATATATACATATCCAGTGTGTGTGTACATACATATATATGAATCGGTATATATGACCGCCAGACCTCAACCTGGCGGATGAAATCCCGACGCCGAAAGGCCGGCAGATGAAGATTCCCAACTGAGGTGAGTAACTACCCTAACCCTCCCCTTTCCCCCCACTAACCCTAACCTTCAATTAGGGGTGCCTAACCCTAACCTCCCCCCAGAAGTGCCTAACCCTAACCTCCCCCCAGAAGGAGCAGAAGGGCAAAAAAAAAAAATGAGCTTGGCTCGAGGGATGACTTTCAATAGATCACAGCGAGGGAGCTGCTCTGCTACGCACGAAACCCTGGCCCAGAATCAGAGAGTAACTATGACTCTCTTAAGGTAGCCAAATGCCTCGTCAGAATATTTGCTACTACCACCAAGATCTGCAACCTAACCCCCCTCCCCGCACTCTAAACCTAACCCTCCCGGGGGGGTTGCCTAAACATAACCTCCCCCTGGTGGTGCCTGACCCTAACTCCCCCTTCCCCTAGCCTAACCCTAACTGTCCCAGGGGGGGTGCCTAACCCTAAGTCCCCCTGGGAGTCCCTAAATCTAACCCTCCCCCCCTGCGGCTATGAGCAGCTTACCTACGTTTGGTATGCCGGGTGTCGGGATTTCGGCGTGGGGCTAATGCAGGGGTGTCTTAAGAGAGGAGGGGACCCGATGTTGCTAGCCGGCCACCGCAGAGTCAGTAGACTCTGGGCACTAAAGTGTGCCCAGAGTCTACTGCGCATGCACAGAACGCCAGAAAAATGGCTGCGGCGGCCATTTTCCGGTGTCCTCTGCAGTGCTGACACCCAACTTGGGACCATGGATGGGTGAGTTTTAGATAATATGGGTGCAGGGTGTGCGGTGCAGGGCCTCACACCCTGCACCCATTATAGATACGTCCCTGGGCTAATGATAGGGGTCGGTATTTAGACACCTATCATTAGTCCCATGCCAGGCTTTCACTGTCGGGAAGCTGGCGGTCGGCATTTCGACCGTCGGCTTCCTGACTACATCCCACAAACACTGCCCAATCACTATGGCCAGCAGTGAGTAGGGGCAGAGCGGAGCTGTGGCTGCTGGGAGTTGCTAGGCTGCTTGGCCACTGTGGCCTGCAGTGATCGGGATAAATTGGGGGTGGAGCTGCGGGTGCAGAGAGGCTGGCACGTGGTTAAAAAAATACTTTCAAACTTTTAATAATTAAAAATAAAGCATTCCTTTTAAATGGAGAATAATTCTTAATAATTGAAAATTGTGCTTACCTGGCGGTCGCTTCTATGTTCAATCTTTTTTCTTCTGATCGGCAGCCAGCAGCTATTGGTTGAGGGGGCAGAGGCACACATGGGAAGAGGCACATAGGGGAAAAGGGAACAGGGGTATACATAGAGAGGGGACAGAGTAACAGATATGAAGGGGGGACATATATGATGGAGGGGGCAGTAGGCAAAAATATGGGGATGTGGCAAACGCACAGGTATGGGGAAGGGGCAGTAAAAGAATAAAAAGGGTAAAAGCACATATAAGGAGGGGCAAAGGCAAAAATATGGTAGTCTGAGTGAGGCACAGATATGGGAAGCAGCAGTGGCACATATATGGAGAAGGGGCAAAGAAAAGATGGTAAAGAGCACAACAACATAGGAGAGGGCAGAAGCACATATATGGGGAGGGGGAAGAGGACGGAATGGGCGATGGGACAGGAGAGAAGGGCTGGGTCACCTCTGTGTATGGCAGCGCTGTCTCACCCACATTGCCATCTTCTGTGTACAGTGCAAGCACACACTATGCCCAGCCAGTGGGAGCAGGAGAGGAGAGCTGGGGGCAGAGCATCTGTAGTGGAGCTTATCCGGTGGGAGACCTGAGAGGAGCGACATGCAGGACACAGAGGGGCCAACACTCCCTGCTTCTCATTATCTGGCAGCAGGTAGTAACAATGATCACTGTGGGGGAGGGGGGGTCGTGACCCGCGGGAGGGGGAGGGGCTTGTGCTTGGGGGCTGAGCCTCAGATGGCCACCGGCAAGCTGCTGCTGTAACAGGAATTGTTTTATCCTGTCTATGTATCAGTACACTACAGCAGTGAGGTGATGATGGGCCTGTTTTAATGGGAGGCCTGGAGCTGAAGCTCCACCCGCCCCATTGTTAATCCGGCCCTGTCGATAATAAGTGTGTATTGAGAATGGAAGCCATGAAAAGGTACTCCCAAGCTGCAGTGCAGGACTGTGAGGAATTACTGTAATTGGAGTCTGTCCCTAAAGTGTATGAGTGAGCTCTGAAGAAGAGTGACCTTGGGAGGGGATGTAGTTAGGAGACTGTTGGACGGGATGCCGCCGGTCGAAATCCCAATGTCGCAAGCCTGACACGGGACTAAAGATAGGCAGCAAAATACCGACGCCTATCTTAATCCATTAATCGGAATCTAGACAGACGCCATCCTGAACGAGTTAAGCCAGGGCGTCTTAGCTGTTAGCCATGGGGGGGAGTGTTAGATTTAGGCGGCATAGTGGGGTTGGGTTTTTTTTGGAGGGAAGTTAGGGTTAGGTACCCCTGGGGGGAGTGCTAGGGTTAGGCACCACTGGGGTGGGTTCAGGTTAGGTTCTGAGGGGGGAGACACAAATGGGGAGGGTTGGCTTTAGGGGTTGGGATTGGTTAAGGTTAGGCTACAAGAAGTTGGGGTTAGGGAGAGAAGAGGAGAGGGTTAGTATACTTACCCGACCCGTATCAGAATACCGACCATCGGGATGCTGCTTTCAGTATTTTGACAGGAGGCATCCCGATTGCCGGTATTTCATACCCATTCCCTTGGGAGGACCCTATGGGCCCGATAATTGGTGGGCTACTACAGAGATGACATGTTCTACTAATTATAAACAAAGAGGCTCCTTCAGAGATGTATGCTAAAGGCACAACTGTTGTTTCTTTGTACTCAGCGGTAGTACGAAAGTATATAAAAGCTGCTGGAGGCGTTCTTAGTAAAAAAAAACGCCCACTGCCGGCTTCTCTGATCTGCTGCTGCATACGAAGACGCAGCATCAGATCAACTACGTGAACATCAGATATCTGAGTAACCATTAGATTACTCAGGATGTCTGGTGAAATTACGCTGCTGGGGCCAGTGACGTTAAGTCCAAGGGTGCAGCCACTGGCTTCCGCATGGCCAGAAAATGGGGCCGATATGCCCCTGTTTTCTGGAACACTGCCCGTCGCAGTCCCCAAATGCCAGCAGCATGTCAATCGTGCTGCGGCTTTTGGGACACTTCGAAACAGAAACAGATCTGCACATGCACAGATCTGCAAACATCGGAGATGTACGTACAGTAAATAACAAATTTACATACGCCTAAAGTGTATTATGCTGCAATGTGAAGACAACAGACTGCATATACTGGGGGCTTGATGCAAAGGTGAACACAAATTGTGCATATACGGTATTGCTCCCAAACTGTGTTTATGGAAAAAAAACTTATATTCACCCGTATGCAAAGTCACACACATCTAACTATGTACCCTACGCTATATGGGCCTGACTAAAAGATATACGTAAACTAGGGGTGTACACTTTTCGTGTTTTGTGTTTTGGTTTTGGATCTGGATCTTTCTTCGTGTTTTGGATCTGGATTGGTTTTGCCAAAACCACCCTTCCGTGTTTTGGGTTCTGGGTTTTGTGTTTTGGATCTGTATTTTTTTGAAAAAAAGTATAAAAACAGCTAAAATCACAGAATTTGTAGGTTTTTCTGCTCCTATGCTATTATTAACCTCAATAACCTTAATTTCCACTCATTTCCAGTCTATTCTGAACACCTCACACCTCACAATAGTGTTTTTATGTCCAAAAGGTTGCACCGAGGTAGCTGGATGACTATGCTAAGCGACACGAGTGGGCGGCACAAACACGTGACCCATCTAGGCGTGATACTGCAGTGGCAGACAGGATGGCAGTTTGAAAAACTAGGCCCCAAACTGTACATAATGCAAAGAAAAAAAAGAGGTGCAAGATGGAATTGTCCTTGGGCCCTCCCACCCACCCTTATGTTGTATAAACAGGACATGCACACTTTAACAAACCAATCAATTCAGCGCCAGGGTCTGCCACACAACTGTGGCTGAAATGATTGGTTCATTTGGGCCCCCACAAAACAAGCTGGCAATTAATGTGTCCCAGCACAAACTGGCTCTACGGAGGCAAGATGTCATCCTCATCCTCCTCATCCACCGATTCCTCACCCTCTTCAGTGTGTACATCCTCATCCTCACAGAGTATTAATTCGTCCCTGCTGGAACCACAGGTCCCTCTGTACGTTCTGGAGGCTGGTCTCCCTGGAAGAGTTGATAATTAATTTTATGAACATCATCTTCTCCACATTTTGTGGAAGCAACCTCCTACGCCTTTCGCTGACAAGGTTCCCGGCTGCACTAAACACTCTTTCGGAGTACACACTGGAGGGGGGGCAACTCAGGTAAAATAGAGGCAGTTTGTACAGGGAACTCCAAATTGCTTCTTTTTCCTGCCAGAACAGGTACGGACTGTCTGACATGCCTACTTGGATGCTGTCACCGATGTAATCCTTTAACAGACAGACGCACGCTTGTCGCTGCTGCTTTAAGGATGCAGGTGCGGCTACAGCCCACACAATTCACAAAGACAGAAAAAAGAAGAATATTTTTATTGTTTGTGTAGCACACTTTGAGGGTGTCACCACCCTTTAACATACAGACGCACGCTTGTCGCTGCTGCTTTAAGGATGCAGGTGCGGCTACAGCCCACACAATTCACAAAGACAGAAAAAAGAAGAATATTTTTATTGTTTGTGTAGCACACTTTGAGGGTGTCACCACCCTTTAACAGACAGACGCACGCTTGTCGCTGCTGCTTTGAGGATGCAAGTGCGGCTACATCGCACACAAGTTACAAACACATTAAAAAAATAGTTTTTTATTTTTTGGAGCATTTTGAGAGTTACACCACCCTTTAACAGACAGACGCACGCTTGTCACTGCTGCTTTAAGGATGCAGGTGCGTCTACAGCCCACACATTTCACAAAGACCGAAAAAAAAGAACAATATTTTAATTGTTTGTGTAGCACACTTTGAGGGTGTCACCACCCTTTAACTGACAGACGCACGCTTGTCGCTGCTGCTTTAAGGATGCAGGTGCGGCTACAGCCCACACAATTCACAAAGACAGAAAAAAGAAGAATATTTTTATTGTTTGTGTAGCACACTTTGAGGGTGTCACCACCCTTTAACAGACAGACGCACGCTTGTCGCTGCTGCTTTGAGGATGCAAGTGTGGCTACATCGCACACAAGTCACAAACACATTAAAAAATAGTTTTTTATTTTTTGGAGCACTTTGAGAGTTACACCACCCTTTAACAGACAGACGCACGCTTGTCGCTGCTGCTTTAAGGATGCAGGTGCGGCTACAGCCCACACAATTCACAAAGACAGAAAAAAGAAGAATATTTTTATTGTTTGTGTAGCACACTTTGAGGGTGTCACCACCCTTTAACAGACAGACGCACGCTTGTCACTGCTGCTTTGAGGATGCAAGTGCGGCTACATTGCACACAAGTCACAAACACATTAAAAAAATAGTTTTTTATTTTTTGGAGCACTTTGAGAGTTACACCACCCTTTAACAGACAGACGCACGCTTGTCGCTGCTGCTTTAAGGATGCTGGTGCGGCTACAGCCCACACATTTCACAAAGACAGAAAAAAAAAGAACAATATTTTAATTGTTTGTGTAGCACACTTTGAGGGTGTCACCACCCTTTAACAGACAGACGCACGCTTGTTGCTGCTGCTTTGAGGATGCTGGTGGAATCTAGACGGGATTTGGAACCGAGGACACACTACCTCCATCAATTGTCTAAATCCCACTGCACTAATGGCGGATACCGGACGCACGTCTAACACCAACATAGCAGTCAAGGCCTCAGTTATACGTTTTGCTTCAGGATGACTGCTGTCGAACTTCATCCTCATCACTAGGGACTGTTGGTGGGTCAATTGTTTAGTAAAAGTAGTGATGTTCCTACTTCCTCTCTGGGATGATGAACAACTCCCAGCAGCAGCAACAGCACTAGGAGGAAGTGGTTCTTGATCTTTCCCTATTTTATTTTTATCGGAGAAAGTTTGGTCCTCCATTTATGTTATATTGATATATACGTGCGGCTAAAGTGCACACAAACACAGAAAATATTTTTTTATTTTTGCTGGAGAGTAGTGCACTTTGTGGGTTACACCACCCTTTAAGAAATGAGCCAGCCGGCTCTCTACTTATGGGACACAGGCGCACGCTTGGCGCTGCTCCTTTGTTGATGCACGTGCAGCCACAGTGCACACAAGTCACAAATACAGAAAATATATATTTTTTTGTTTTGGAGTGTACTTTGAGGGTTACAGAACCCTTTAACGGTCAAGCCAGCCGGCCCTTTACTTATGACACAGGCGCACGCTTGGCACTACTTTGTTGATGCACGTGCGGCTACTGCGCACACAATTCACAAACACAGAAAATAATTTTTTTTTTGGTTTGGACTGGAGTATACTTTCGGGGGCTACAGCACCCTTAACGGTCAAGCCAGCCGGCCCTTTACTTATGACACAGGCGCATGCTTGGCACTACTTTGTTGATGCACGTGCGGCTACTGCGCACTCAATTCACAAACACAGAAAATAATTTTTTTTTGGTTTGGATTGGAGTGTACTTTCGGGGGTTACAGCACCCTTTAACGGTCAAGCCAGCCGGCCCTTTACTTATGACACAGGCGCACGCTTGGCACTACTTTGTTGATGCACGTGCGGCTACTGCGCACACAATTCACAAACACAGAAAATAATTTTTTTTTTGGTTTGGACTGGAGTGTACTTTGGGGTTACAGCACCCTTTAACGGTCAAGCCAGCCGGCCCTTTACTTATGACACAGGCGCACACTTGGCACTACTTTGTTGATGCACGTGCGGCTACTGCGCACACAATTCACAAACACAGAAAATATATTATTTTTTTAGCACTTGGGGGGAGCACCCCTGATGGACAGAGCACCCCCTGGACAACACTACAGCACCCCTTTAGGACTGGGACACTGCACAGGACTTTGGAGTGGACACAACCCCTATGGAGAACTGACTGCACAACACAGTCCAGCCAGCCCCTATGGACTTTGAAGTAGTGGACACAGCCCCTATTAACAACAGCAGCACAGCACAACACAGCCAGCCCCTATGGACTTTGAAGTAGTGGACAACAGCAGCACTACACTACACTACACTACACAGCCCTAACTCCCACCCTCCCTCTTCACTGTCCCCAGCCGAGTGAGAAAATGGCGCCGACGCGGGTACCTTATATAGGATCCAAAACCCGAGAGACTCGGAAGGCGGGATGTTGACGTTTTGCCTCGATTTCAGATCCGAGTCAGGCGGGAAAAGTCGAGCCTGACTCGGATCGGGGGGGCTCGGGGGGGTTCGGATTTCAGAAATCCGAACCCGCTCACCCCTAATGTAAACCCGACAGTTTATGTACATCTCTGATTTTTGTGGGTCTGTGCATGTGCAGAAGGAGTCCTGTGTGCTAGCATGCAGTGCCCCCAACTCATTAGGGGTTGGGGAAGGGGTGTCACCAGCCTATGTTCCTGGAAACAGCGGAGTGTTGCCCCATTTTCTGGGAGTTCCAGGTATAGGGTCTGTTTTGGAGAATGCAGATTTTTTGTTCTCGTGTGCGGCAGGAGACGGCCAGTCTGAAAAACTCACAATGGTCGCGAGTTTATCCGATGCTGCATCTTCAGATGCACCACTCGTACCTGCTATTCCAGCTGGAGGCGTCTTTTACCTTCAGACACCTCCAGCAGGCATTAGCATATTTTAGCACAGTAGCTGCATCCAAAGACACAGCTACTGAGCTACTGCATCCATCTCTGAATGAGGCCCTATGTACGCTTTTTTGCTGCTAGTCCTCATCAGTGCACAGTTTGATCTATGCTGTACTAGGTGCAAAGCGCACATCTGGAATCAGTCACATTTACGCTTACGTCCAGGTCTGCATAGAATGCGCTTCCATCCCCACATCATCACTGAATTGTACCTACATGAGAACACTGCTTTACAGCCCTGTTATAGTTCTTCATTTGTAATTGTAGATGTGATTCAAATGTGTAAAACTCTGTATCACCCATACTTGCGTACCTTCAATCCCTGAGCATGTGTGGTGCTAAATGACACAAGGTGCTCTATGATAAGTATACACTCAGCTCTCCATCAACCCCAGAGTGTTTAAATAAATAAATCAGTTATTTTTTTTTTTATCCAAAATAGATGACTCCATGCACATAACATCAGTGGTACAGCATCTGCTGCATCTGCAATAAAGGCCTGATTCAATACGAATCACAACGGCAACAGCGTATGCAGATCGGTTGATGATGCGTACAGCGCATGCCTTGAGCACTGATAAACACCTTGGATGTGTCATGTGACCAGGAAGTGCACTGCAGTGTTTAGAGATCGAAGCTCAGCCAGCAGCAAGGGAAGATACAGGGATGTGAGTAGGGAGTGAGACAGGCTCCCAGCACTAATACCCATCTCCATGGGTGCCTCCCCAGCCATTGACCTCACCGCACGTCACTGATGTGCAGTAGAGAAGTCACAATGCCAAAGTCTACTGCACTGCAGAGAGGATGGGGTTCACCCTTTTGGTAAAGAAAAATGTATATAGTGGTAGATGGTTGGGTAAAAAGGAGTACAGTGTATAGCAGAGACTATGGAAGCATGACAAAGGATTAGTTATCCCAAATACGTAACATGAGGGAGAAACTTGGCTCAGACCTCTTTAGTGAACACGAAACAATATATGGAGACAGAAGATTTACTCATTTAAACTATAAACATTCCTGATTAATTATCTGGACAAATGAAGCCATTCCCCTGATAAGCCTGGACCATGCCAATTTACCATTGTGCTTCACCCTGCACTGATAGGCTATATATATATATATATATATATATATATATATATATATATGAACGTGTCAAGGGTGGGATATATTAGGCAGCAAGTGAAAGCTCAGGCCCTGATTCAGATCCAGACGCTCTGACCAGAGCGCTCGCTCTGAATCAGGGCCGTCCTATTTAAATTTGGAGCGGCCTTTTGGACACTCGCATAGCTGTGGGTTACCACCCACAGCTTATGCGAGCTTCCATAATGATGGTCGCGATGGTCAAGACCATCGCGACCATCGGGCTTGCGATGAGACCCTGCGGTAGGATCTCGCTGCCGCAAGCCCTGGAGTGATTTTGGCTCTATCAGAGCCAAAATCACTCCCACTGACATGACTAGTGATGTCAGTGGGGCCGGCCCCAGACGGTAGGCGTACCCATGGCAACGCCTCCGTCTGGCAGCCACGCCCCTGGCACGCCCACCAAAGGGGGCGTGCTGTCAATCACCATCGACAGCATGCCCCCTTTGGTGCGAGACCTGGAGCGACAACTTGGCTCCCTCCGTCATGCGCATGCGCATTTGGGTACCATGGACCCGCTTGCGAGCGTCCTGCGCTCGCGAGCGGGTCTGAATGAGACACTCAATTCATTAAGTTGATGTGTTGGAAGCAGGAAAAATGAGCAAGCATAATGATCTTGGTGATACTGATGGGTCAAATTGTGATGGCTAGTCTACTGAGTCAGAGCATCTCCAAAATAACAGGTCTTGTGGGATGTTCCCGGTATGCAGTGGTTAGTACATACCAAAAGTGGTCCACGGAAGGGAAACCGGTGAATCTGCGACAGGGTCATGGGTTCCCAAGGCTCATTGATGAGCATGGGTAGTGAAAGTTAGTCCTGCCTGGTCCTATCCACCAGAAGAGTTACTGTAGCAAAAATATATATGTACTAGATAAAGTGAGAAATACCCACATTAAGGTGTAGTAATTTAGAATGGACAATAAGATATTTAATATGCGTACCATACTGGTTAAATCCGATGCACATCTGTGTATTTATTGTAAACCGCACTGGACATCAGTCCCAACCCCTTCTCCTTGTAGGCATATCCAAGAGTCACCAACTTTGGATGTATATGCAACCATTATTGCACAATTTCCATATGACGAGAGAAAGTAATGTCTTCCACAATCTATTTATACAACACACAGGAATAATAATTCTAACATTAAATAAATCAATCATCCAGATGTCCCACCAACAGAGTCAAACCAGCTCAATGCGATTCATATTCTATGCTCATCAGGAGGCGCTTGTTTTTAACTCTTTCTAGTATTACATCCTCCTGGCACTAGATATCAATGGTCTCCTAGGAGAACATACAGCTACCACTGAAGAGTATGGGAGGTGTAATTAAGAAGGACTTCTTGAAAAGACATTTGCATATACAGACTATTTTTGGGTGTAGCACTATACCAGTACTATTGTATTATATATAAGGCATTTCCTGAATAGTAGTGGCTTACTATATATGTATAATTATTATTATTATTATTATTATTATTATTATTATTATTATCCTTTATTTATATGGCGCCACAAGTGTTCCGCAGCGCCTTACATAGTACATAGAACTAATAGGTGAACAAGAAACAAGTAACTTACAGTACATTACAGTGCAGGACAAGGACACAACTTATATACATTGCTGAAATAGTGATTAAAGCACTCACAATAAGCTGCCGGGAGTTGGCAGTCCCGTGTTAGGTGCCCTAATGGGGAGTAGAGAGTAGAAGAAAATGTAAAGAGAAGCACATGAGGGAAGAGGTCCCTGCTCATGAGAGCTTACATTCTAAGGGGATGGGCAGACAGACTGGCGTGACACGGAAGGGGAAGATAGGAAGGAAAGAGCATGAGGTGGGTTAGGATGAGTGCTGAAAGGCCTTGATGAAGTAGTGGGTCTTGAGAGCACGTTTGAAGATTTGTAGAGAGGTGGAGAGTCTGATAGGGAGAGGGAGAGCATTCCAAAGGTAGGGAGCAGCACGGGCAAAATCTCGGATACCGGAGTGGGAGGAAGTAATCAGTTGGCAAGAGAGGCGGCATGCATTAGTTGAGCGAAGTGGACGGGCGGGAGTGTGAAGGGAGAGAAGGTCAGAAATGTATGCGGGAAAGGATTTGGTGAGGGCTTTATAGGCAAATGTAAGAACCTTGAATTGGCATCTGAAGGGGAAGGGGAGCCAGTGTAGGGCTTGAAGGAGAGGGGAAGCAGATGTAGAATGTCTGGAGAGGAAGATGAGCCGAGCAACAGCATTGAGAACCGATTGTAGTGGAGAGAGGTGAGACTGGGAGGGCCAGCTAGGAGAAGGTTACAGTAGTCCATTCTGGATATGACCAGTGAGTGGATGAGGGTTTTAGTGGCATCCTGGGAGAGGAAGGGTCTAATCCTGGAGATATATTTTAGGTGAAAATGGCAGGACTGCGAGAGGTGCTGAATGTGCGGTTTAAAGGAGAGGGAGGAGTCTAGGATAACTCCAAGACAGCGCACTTTGGGGTTAGAGGAGATAGTTGTGCCATCAATAGATAATGAAATTGTGGGAAGTGATGTAGTGGAAGAGGGTGGGAAGATGATCAGCTCAGTCTTAGACATGTTAAGTTTAAGAAAGCCCTGGGACATCCATGAAGAGACAGCAGAGAGACAGTTGCAGATACGGGTAAGATGCGAGGGGGAGAGCTCAGGGGTGGAAAGGTAAATTTGAGTATCATCTGCATAGAGATGATATTGGAGGTCAAATGAGTTAATGAGTTCACCTAAAGAGGATGTATATAGGGAGAAAAGGAGAGGTCCAAGAACAGAACCTTGGGGAACTCCTACTGTTAGTGGAAGTGGAGGGGAAGAGGAGTCATGAGAGGACACAGCGAAGGAACGATCAGAGAGGTTGGAGGAAAGCCAGGAGAGGGCAGTGCCATGTAAACCGAGAGAGTAAAGGATTTGCAGGAGGATAGGGTGGTCTACAGTGTCAAATGCAGCAGAGAGGTCAAAGAGAATGAGCAGAGAATTGTGGCCCTTGGATTTGGCAGCAAGGAGGTCGTTGCTGACTTTCGTGAGGGCAGTTTCAGTGGAGTGGAGAGATCGGAAGCCAGATTGAAATGAGTCAAGGAGGGAGTGGGAGGAAAGAAAGGTGGTAAGGCGGTTGTAGACAATACGCTCAAGGAGTTTGGAAGCAAAAGGGAGAAGAGAGATGGGTCGATAGTTGGAAAGTATGTTAGGATCAAGGCTAGGTTTTTTAAGTATGGGGGAGACAAGAGTATGTTTGAATCAAGAAGGGACAGTGCCAGATGATATGGAGAGATTAAGGAGGTGAGCCAGATGGGAACAGGCAGAAGGAGACAGGTGGGAGAGAGGGGAGGTGGAAGGAGGGGAGGACCGGATGAGGGCCATGACTTCCTCTTCAGAAGCAGGGGAGAAGGATGTCAGAGTTGGTGAGACAGAAGGGGAGGGGTGGTAAGGGCAAGGAGGGGGAGGAGTGCTGAGGGTCTCATGGGATATGATGTCCTCACGTATGGAGTCAATTTTAGATGTAAAGTAGGTGGCAAAGACGAGGGCAGAGAGCGAGGAGGGAAGGCGAGGAGGGGAAGGGCAGAGTAGGGAGTTGAAAGTGGCAAAGAGACGCCGGGGGTTTGAGATGAGGTTCTTAAAATATGTTTGTTTGGGGAGAGACAGGGCAGCACTGTAGGAAGAGAGAATAAATTTGAAATGGAGGAAGTCAGCCTTAGAGCGTGACTTTCTCCACTGATGCTCTGCAGTTCTTGACCACTTTTGTAGGTATCTGGTGCATTTGGAATGCCAGGGTTGTGGTGTGGATCTGCGAGGGTGAGTAGTTATTGCTGGAGCAACAGAATCAAGAGCAGAAGTAAGGGAGGAATTGTACAGGGAAGTAGCTTGTTCAGGACAGGAGAGAGAAATTATAGGGGAGAGAAGAGAGTCCAGCAGGGAGGAAAAAGCAACAGTGTCAATAGCCTCAATATTACGCTTAGTAATGGTAGCCTTAGGAGTTAGAGGAGGGGAAGGAGAGAGGGATAGGTTAAAAGAGAGAAGGTGATGGTCAGAGAGGGGGAATGGGCAATTGGAGTAATCAGAAATATCACAACTGTGAGTAAAGACCAGGTCAAGTGAGTGCCCACTCACATGGGAGGGTGATGAGGTCCATTGGGCAAGACCAAATGAAGAGGTGAGGGTAAGGAGTTTAGCTGCAGAGGATTCTGTGGGAATGTCAATAGGAATATTAAAATCACCTAGGATAATGGAGGATAGATCTGAGGAGAGAAAGTGAGGGAGCCAGGAAGCGAAGTTGTCAAGGAATTTGAAGGGAGAGCCAGGGGGACAGTAAATGACAGCTACTCTGAGGTTTACTGGTTGGAAGAGGCGTATAGCATGAACCTCAAATGTGGGGAATGTAAGGGATGGTTCAGAGGGTATTAGCTGGTAGGAATAACTGGTGTATAGAAGGACCCAACACCACCACCATGGCGACCCCCAGGCCGGGGGGTGTGGGGAAGGCAAGGCCCCCAGAGGATAGAGCAGCTGGAGAAGTGGTGTCAGAGAGTGAGATCCAAGTTTCAGTGATGGCTAGGAGATTCAGAGAGTTGGAGATAAAAAGGTCATGGGTAGGGACCAATTTATTACAGACTGACCTGGCATTCCAGAGGGCACAGGATAGAGAGATAGCATTTGTGGGGGAGATATGAATAAGATTATCTGGGTTGCTGTAGCGGGGAGGTAAGATTAAATTGGGGGAACGATGTGAATAGAGTTTAGTGATGGAGCAGGCACCTGAGCTAGAAAGGGAACCTATAGGAGGTGGGCAGGGAGGGAGATCTGGATGGCAGTGGGGTGAAGTGACAGGGAGAGGAGTGTAGGAGGAGGCTTTGGTGGTGGGGTAGTAGGACAGAGGCATAGGCAAACGCAGGGGGGGGGTTTCCGGTTGCCTGGAAACTCCCCTCAACGGCCCACACCATGACCAAAATAGAAATAGTAATATAACAGAATTTTCCTAGTGCTGCAAATTCTTCTCAGTATCACAAATGAAATGATCAGCACCACCTGTGGATCTTAACATGTGTCAGCAAGTAATAAATACCCCTGTGTACCAACTAGGAGATATGGAAAACATGCAGTGTTAGGGGTGCACTGCTAAAGACAATTAATAGGGTTAATTATTAATACTGTATAATAATACACTATCCATTGCATAAGGAGACCAATATGTACATATATGTACAGGGCAGTGCTAGGTTCTTCTGCTGCTCCCCCAGCCACCCGGACTTGCTCCAATGTTCTGGAATGGTGCCCACATCAGAAATGAAAACATTCAGCTCAGGCAGGATGGCCCTACTGCTGCATTTAATGGCTTACTGTGATCGCTGGTCTTGTATATGCTGGAAATATGACAATACACTTTGTATGACGAATATTAAAGCTGGTTAAGTGCTAATAATGTTCTATAAATGGACTGGCCACACTCACTCTGGAACCCCCCTCTAGAAATTCTGCGTTTGCCACTGAGAGGGGGGGTAGAACAGGAAGAAAGTGGAGTAATGGGAGAGGAGGGAAGAGTAGGCAGACAGAGGAGGGGGGAGAAGGGGAGGAGGAGGTGGAAGAGATAAGGGGGAAAGGATAAAGGTGGAAGCAGGGGGCAGAACTGAGGATTAGGTAGAGACTGAGTGAAGGAGGGAGTTGGCGAAAACCTTGTCATGGTGTTTATAAGTAAACAGGAGGAATGAAATTTGGAAATGTAAATGAGATATGAGTGCAAGAGATTTGTAGGAATGCAAGTGAAAAAACAGTGATGTATCAAAAAATAGTATCAAAAAACATGTATGCAGATTAACAAGATTGTAATAGGGAGGATTAAAAGTGGGGATCTAATGTGTGCAGAATTTGAAAAATAATGCAGATTGTAAGCAGATAGAGGATGTGAGGCGAAGCAAGAGAGCTAAGGTAAAGGATAGTGTTTCAAAGTTGATAGATGTAAACTGACATGGGAAAAAGTACGATAAGCATTGAAATGTATGCGAGAATCAGAAGGCCAGCATTATTAATAGCAATAGAAGTGTTCTTGCCGTGATTGTACAGGGAGCACAGTTGTAGTCTGAGTCTTTAGATTGTTGAGGTTTGTTGCTTGATGGACCTTTTCTCCTTCTGTTTCTCCTCGGTTTAACGCAGGTCTAACGCTAGTTTTGCACTTAAAAACACTGCACTTTGAAAAAAGCTGCACCCAGCCAAGGCTTTCCCAGCCAAACTACTGACACTTATACAGGGATGTTCCTAAGGAGCAGCTTGAAATGGTCCCTGAGCTTATTCTTTCCCTACTCCTGTCTGATTACTTAGTGGTAACAAAATGATTCTGTCCTGTAAATTGGGGATAAAGGTGACTCACCCCAGCCCCATGCTTGGTGTAAAAGCAGATGTCAGATCTCCGTCTGTCGCTGCGTATGAGCATGGAAGTTGGCCAACATGCCCACGACATTCCATTGACATTCCCATGAGACAAATCAGTTCCATGCGATCGCATGACCCCCTCACAATTTCCTCCTAGAAATGCCTATTTCATAGATAGTGTGGTACATACTTCGAAGGACTGAACAATCCGTACACACTAGCAAAATCCATCCATGTGCTAACGTAGGCCAAGTACAATAAGGGCATAGTTGTGTAATTGCAAATAGATGCAGACCAGCCAAGAGATCGCTATACACTGGTCAAAGCCGTATCATTTTTGGTGCTTGAGGCAGGCTCCAAATAGAGGCGGCAGCCGATTGCCAGCAATCCCTTTTTCTGATTGGCTGACAGCAAAGTCATCTCTGAAGCTGATATACAGTAAGCTTTCATCATTGCACATACATATATTATGTCATTGTGTGCTTGTATTAGCTGAGTTGTAGTTGATGTATTACAGAGGTTTGTTTTTTTCTGTTTTACTAGTAAATTAATGGACTTGCCATCTGCCAGGTCACCTCAGCCGCTCTGCTCCTCCTGTTCCAATAAGAATCCAAATCAGTATAAGGACCAATATTATAATATCTGTTTTTTTGTGTGTTTTCGGGACTTCACTGTTTGCCACATCACCTAATGGCTCTGTAACTGATCACACATTTGATTACTTTTTCTAACAACTGCTACTTCCCAAAAGACCCAGAGGGAGATTTACTAAGCCTTGGAGAGAGATAAAATGGAGAGAGATAAAGTACCAACCAATCAGCTCCTAACTGTCACTTTACCGGCTGTGTTTGAAACATGACAGTTAGGAGCTGATTGGTTGGTACTTTATCTCTCTCCACTTTCTATATCTACAAGGCTTAGTACATACTTCCTCCCCAACCCCCTGATTTCAGAGAACAGGGAACATATTTTTTTTTAATGACAGCCTCATGTTTTGGGATTGAGAGTTAAGTTGATCGGGTTTGGCCTGGTATGTAATATCTTAGCTTTAATCGATTGCAAATGCTGAGAGGGGTTTTCTCTGCACCAGATTACAAAAACATACTGAGCTGATCTTGTGCAATGCCAGGATTTATTCAGCAGAAGTCAGTGCCCCAAATTACAACTCTGTAAGTAAGTAGAAGAGAGCAAATTGAAAAAGAACAGTCTGTAGTTACCGAAATATAATTTATCATTGCTCTGGGTAACATGGAGCCAGAACAAGTTGTCAGTTCTGCATTTAGATACAGCCTATCAAAATGACCAACAACAGGCCATTAGCCAGGGAACAGTGACTTACAGTTCCAATAATATCCTTAGCGTTTTCATGAGTTCACATAAGGACGGCGATTCAGCCTCGTGTCAGTTCTCTTTGCTCTTTTATCCCAGTCTATTGTTGAATCTAACATTTCACCTTTACTCAATGTAGCAAGAAATTTGGGCATCATAAAAGTGACATTTATAAGTGCTTGTCATATTCCACTTCATCCAGGCATTTCTGTTAGAGGTGCCTTATTGCCTTATACAGTACCTTCCTATCCTCCTGGGTCATGCTTAACTCACTCTGCGTCTGCTTCATAAATCTGCTACTCAGCTACAGGTTTATTTACATGTTTATCTCTCTATAATCTTTCCCCGTGCTGCATTCCTCTCCCCTTTAATTAAGAGCTAAATATAGATCTTAATTAAAGCACTGATGAATTTAATTTAGGCTGGTATTACAGACTCACAGATAGCTGCCGTGTGACACATACAGATGGAGAATCTTTCAAACAATGGGGTGTTTAGATACTGAATCATAAATAATGGCGCATTTCTCTCTAATCAGTTGAGGTCTACTGACTAAAGACTGCTGGCTGCAATGTAATGCAAAACCTATTGCTTTTTTTTTTTTTTTTGATGGATACTCTTAATTCTTACAGTACTTAAGATCAGCGTTGATAATAAATCTCCTTAGGCACACATTATTGCCAGGTAGGAGACGATTTCAGTTTACAACGGAGCATCTTACTGAATGGAAAATGTTAGGCAGAAGTCCAAGTGATACCTGGTTACTCTTTATCAGGACACGTCACAGAGCTTAGGTTCTGCTTCAGGTAGGTTATACCTCTGAATGAAGTGTATTACATTAACATCGTAGACTGTCTCATCAAGGATCAACTCTTAATTGCTGTCTATTTAATTAGGTATGTTTAAAAACGTTTAATTATCCATAAAGGCCATTTAAAAAAATAAATAAAAAAATGGGCCTTTATTAAGCACTGTGGTGCATTTATTAATCACAGGGGCGTATAAAGTGAGGAGGGGGCCAGTGTGCAGTCTCTAGGCCTCATTCAGACCCGCTCGCAAGCGATGGTGGGCCAGTGCACACATGCGAGCCCTGGAGCGAGCACAAAAAGCACTCGCTCCTGCGCTCGCATCCAAAAGGGGCGGCTGTCGATGGTGATCGACAGCTCGCCCCTTTTGGAAGGCGGGGAGGGGGGGTGGCTGGGCAAAAGGAGGCATTCCTGCAGGAACGCCTGCCGTTTGTGGGCGGCCCTACTGACATCACTAGTGATGTCAGTAGGTGGACTTCCTGCTCTGCACACTCTGCACCCATGGTCTTTGCTGTAAAGAGTCCCAACCACAGAAGATTTCCCTGGTATAGCGCTGTTTGCCGGTGACAGAAGACTGGGCAAAATCCAATGGTGGACAACGTTCCAACAGAACAAAGGTGCTTCTGGATAAAGCACAGAGTTCCTGGTTTGAGTTGTAACACTCCAAACCAGGCACTCTGCACTTTACCCAGAAGCACCTTTGTTCTGTTGGAAGGTTGTCCACTATTGGATTTTGTTGGGACTCTTTACAGCAAAGACCATCGCTAATTAAGGATACCGCTGGACCACTCTTTAAGCTGGTAAAGTTGACTTTTCAAACTGGAGCATTCCTTTTGGAACTGAACTTTGTGTGGTGCCTGCTGAGCGTGCTTGATCTTTCATATATGAGCTTTTATTTCAGACATGCATGTCCACAATTGAACCTATTTGTGCCTTTATACATTTATACATCCAGCTGAAGGTAGATTTGTTTTATTAATTGTTATTAACTGTTGTGTGCAATAAATTGTATAATTTATTGATTCCATTCAGCGCTTATAATGTCCACAATCAGGGTAACACATTATGGCCGGGATCCATAGCAATATTTGGGGCAGATCAGGGAAACCTGTCCATCCACTGTAGAGGACCTGACTCTGCTCTCCAGAGTGAGGGACAAGAACCCCAATGCACATGTGATCATTAGAATGGTTCTTTTGTGCTCCATTTTCTTTTATGGCAAAAAAATGCCAGGGATTGAAATTGATTATGCTTTATCTCGTTTCCAGATGGACAGATACCAATGAACCAAATGAAGCGCCATTTGTACAATCAACCTGCCGGAAATTGACTGATAATAGAGGACGGATGGTAGCTTGCAGTACAGTAACCAGGAAAGTTGCATAAAATGTCATGGTATGGAAATATTTACTGTTATTTGTACTTTTCACAAAATGCCTTTGTCATATTAGATAAGTTTGTGTTAGTTTTAGTGGCTCTTTGAAGTAATTCTTAAGGTACTAAGGCCAGATGTTGGTAGCTTATCACTCTCCAATTTATCACTTTTCAGAGCTTAGTACATCTGTCCCTATTAGGCTAATACGCCTTACTTGCATCACTCAATATAAGGTTTCCTCATGACTTATCATATCATAAGTTCATGCGTTTGATCTTCCGGCTGTGAATTATAGGGATAAGCTTGTCTGTTTATTAGATTGAGGGACAGGAAGCAGACTAGAGTGCTGGGTAATTTTCTCATTAGCCATTTGTGATCTAATCAAGCATTTGGGCTGTCATGTTTTTCTGAAGTTGTGACAGCAAGTGTGACAGACTGTATTCATTCTGATTGTATTACATAGCGTTGCTGGATATTGCTATTGGCATATAAATGAGGTAACTCAACCATACAGTTAAAATATAAAAATATGCGTTATTTGAGTAGCTAGGATCACCTTTACCATGGAAATTATTTATTTATTTAAAAAAACAAAACAACCTTTTACAGTTCATTGCTTTTCACTCTTTTTAATAATACGTGTGCACTACCATAGCCAAAGGCAGCTCTCTCCAGCCTGGCCAGGGGATGGATCATGATCACAATCGCAGTAGCATATAATAGAATTTTACTAGAACTATGGGCATCAGAACAGGGGGAGAGACAAGGGGGCGGCTCGCCTCCCCCAAACATTAGAAAGGAGCGGCGGCCGCGGGTGGACAGGGGCTGTGCTTTATAGCAATAGGCTGCATGTCCCCTGCTCTGCATGGAGGAGGGGGTGTAATTTGCGGTCTTTACGTTAAAAGACCTCACATTACACCTCCTATATGCGTTGCAGGGGCCGTGCTGTCTGGCGCCCACTGCTCCTGCCTTTAATGAAAACTGACAGGGGAGGCAGGCTCCTACCACCACCCGATACTACCTTGCAGAATAAAAGACGGGGAGGGGGCCCGCACACTCCGTCCACCCACTCCACCTTCTACCATCCACCCGCCCCGCCTCCTACCATCTTTCCGTTCCACTTCCTATCCCCCGCCCACGCCAACTATGAGGGAGGATGGTGATCATAATTGACAGAGAGAGAAAGGTGGGGAACATTTGATGAACTACTACCATAGCAGCCTACAGAGACTGCTATGGTGCCCAGCAGTGGGGTGGGCTTGGCTATGCTGTTCCCTCTGCTCTGGAGGTCTTCGCTCTAGTTTTCTGCGGTTAAGCAAAGGCAGCACATGCACAGTGAAGCTTCTTCACATATGTTCCAAAACTCCCCACCCCACTCACACACACATTCCTCTATGTTGTGGTGATGCTTGTGATGAGGTTAGAGACACTATGCAGGGCACTAGTGAATCTCACAGATGCCATCAGCAGTATTCTGCACATAATGTACACTCCACATTATGGAGCAGATGTCATGACTTCACACCACGCATGTGGGAACGGAGCAGTCATAACAGAAGAAGGAGGTAACAACTAGAGATAAGCAGGTTCGGTTCCCTGAGAACCGAACCCACCTGAACTACGGGGTTTAGAGGCAGATCCGAGTTGGCTTGGGTTTTCCCGCCTGATCTGAAAACGAGGCAAAATATCATCATCCCACTGTCAGATTCTCGCGGGTTTTGGATTCTATAAAGAACCCATGATTCGCCGACATTTTTCATTCTGGCTGTGAAGAGGGAGGGATCTGGTAGCTGTGCTGTGCTGTTGTGTTATTGTTAATTGCACGCTGACGCTGTGCATAGGGGCTGGCTACTGTTGTCCATAAGGGCTGGCTGTTGTCTATAGAGGGGCTGGCTGGCTGTTGTCATGTCCATAGGGGCTGGCTGGCTGTCGTTGTCCTGTCCATAGGGGCTGGCTGTTGTCCTGTCCATAGGGGCTGGCTGGCTGTAGTGCTGTGTTGTCCAGGGGGTGCTCTGTCCTTCAGGGTGCTCTTCACCCACCCCCAGTGTGAAAAAAATATAAAAAATTAGTGTTAGCCACACTTGTCATCAATGCAGGGGTGCTGTGCTGCTGTCTGTTAAGGGGCTGCTGCCTCTTTTCAGGGGTTCACCCCAGTGTTAAAAAAATAAAATATATATTTTTTTGTGTGCGTGTTAGCCACACCATCAGTGAAAAAATAAAAACTATTTTATTTAATTTTATTTTTTAATTTTGATAAATATTTTTATTGCATTTTGTAAACAAAACCAGTAAGAAAAAAATCTTTTTTTTCTAAAAAAAACCCCAAACATGAATATTGCAAAGAAAACTTTTTTTTTAAGTTGGTTTAAAAAAAGTTAATTTTTTTATCTTAAACATAGCAGAAATGTTGTCCCAACAGCTTATAAAGTTATATGCTGTAAAAAACTAAAGCCTATATTTACAAACCTATATAGAGTGGACATCCTAAATTCTAAAACTGTTCTATTCAAAAACAACAAAAGCAAAGATTATAAGTCTAGTGTGTTATTATGATGTTAGAATGTAGAAGGCCAAAAATTGGGTAGACCACACATGGCTGATTGATCAACCATGGGGACTGGATTAGTGTCATAAGGAAGAGGAGGCTGCAAACTGGGTGTCATGTTATGAGTTGGCCATATGGGGTATGTTGCTTTTAAGGGATCAGGCTGGTTATCAGTGGACATATTATTATAGTTGTTGTTATTCTGGGTTGCCATCTCCTTAAGGGTATTTACCAATAGACAGAGACTACCTATAAGCTCAGGCATAGACACTTCCTGAGGGACAGAGCTCTTCTCTCTGGAGAGAAGCCAAATAGGTGGGAGCCCCTGTTCCAACATCTGAAGCTCTTATCTCTCCACATCATCTATCTATTATAGATGAAAAAAAATGTTATCGGGGACTTCTAGCTCCTCTTTCTGTACCCTGCTCACCCTTTTTGGACAGGAAGTCCAGGATGGATGGTTTGGAAGAAGGTCTAGCAATAGATGGGGATGGTCAATATCAAGATCTGGTCCCCCCAGTGTGTGTAGTCTGGGAGGTATTGGTTGGCATGCAGGCAGTGGAATAACAAAGGCCCCCATGTTGTCTGTGCTCACTATTCCGTATTTCAGGTTTCGATTCAGGTAGGAATAAAGTCGGCTACAGAACACAGAATCACTGGATGTCTTAGTGCATTCAGGCCAAATATGATCCATGAATTCCCAGACAGATTCCTGACAGATGAATCCTTTGTTTGTGATAATCTTTGGTAATTCCTGGCAAAGGTGGATGTTATAGCCAGACACTTTGAAGGCTGTAACTTTGAACTGCTTTATAGAAAATGTGAATGAAACCTTTCCATAATGCAGAACATGATGGAGAAATCCCTTGAAGTTCAGCACCTAGATCATCTTTTTTCATGTTCTCTGAGGCCTCACCTGACTGTGAAGAAAGATTCTCCACACTGTAGTCTTCCATTGTGACTTTTTAATGGTGATTTCAATGTTGTCCACTGGCTGAGATCCATCTCATCTGAGGGTTGGGTTTTACCCATGCAAATGAGACAATTCACATCCAGAAGGTGACTCTTGTGTTTAGCCATGGTGTCAGTCTCTCTTTTGGCAGAATTTGCACAATCTTGGTCTTGGGGGCACCATGATAAATCAGACAGATCCTCCATGGTAACCATCTGATCTGGTGTTGTATCTATTTCTAGTAAACCTTTGTGTGTGAGTTTAGTCATCTGCCGCTTGTGGTGGAGCTCTTTTCCTGCTTTCTAAATGATCTCCAGACACAACATAAAACTTAAACCTTAAACTGAAATGTTGCATTTAATGCTCTGTTGCGCTTGTTCACATATCTAAGTAATATGGTTAAGTGGACAGTGGGAACAACTGCAATTTGAAGGCCACTAACTAACTCTGTTTTTTTCAATGTCCCTGTACAGGTTGAAAAATGCCTTTACAGAAGGTTTGCAAAGGATTATTTTAGTCAATTGTTTTTTGGAAGCACTCTTCATGGTCCCCTTCTGGGATGAAAATCCACTCCTAGCTGCAGAAGCAGGTGCAGGATTCTAAAGAAAGACACAATGTAAGGCCTTAAATCAGGTGTAGCCAACCTCGGTCCTCGAGAGCTCACATTTTTCAGATGACCTAGCTGGTGCACAGGTGTATTCATTACTCACCAAAACATTTAGAAAGATCCACAGGTGGAGTTAATTATTATAGTTGTGATTCTGTGAGGAGACCTGGAAAACATGCACTGTTGGTAGCTCTCGAGGACCAGGGTCAGCTACCCCTGCCTTAAATCATAGATCTTACACTTGTCCACATATCTGTGCTGGTTAAGTGGCACTTTGAGGTCACTAAATAAGTATGTTTTTTATGTCCCTGTACAGGTTGGGAAATGCCTTTATAGAAGGTTTGCAAAGGATTATTTAAGTCAATTTTTTATTTTTTTGGAAAGCACTCTTCCTGGTCCCCTTCTGGGATGAGAAAATCAACTCCCAGCAGCAGCAGCAGCAGCAGCCATGCTCAAGAATTTTTCTGTGGCAAGGACTGATGTGAATGCATCACATTTTTCTTTGTAAATGCCTCCTCCCTTCCTACCCCTTCTCCTTCATAAATTTTCTTCAAAATCAAAAAACAAAATAAAATTTACTACCAATCAACCCTCCCTGTCCCTGCCCTGCCTTCAACTACATATATACTCCAACTCCCTCAGGCCTCTCTTGAATAATAAAAGTGTTTTCTAATGTGCCAAGTTTGAAGTTGAACTGCCATGTGTTTGTGCCGCCCACTGCTGCAGTCAGCCAGCTATCTTGGTGCAAATTTTGGGCCTAAACTAGATGAAAAAAAATCAATATTGTGAGCTGTGAGGTGGTCAAAATTGACTGAAAAGAGTGGAAATAAATGTTATTGAGGTTAATAATACTGTAGGAACAAAAAAAAAGAAAATTTTATGTCATTTTAGCTGTTTTTATGTTTTTTTTAAGAAAAAATCCAGATCCAAAACCAAAACTGAAAAACAAAACACGGAGGCAAGGTTTTGGCAAAACCAATCCAGATCCAAAGCCAGGGGAGATTCAGGTCCAAAACCAAAACCAAAATACGAGGGTCAGTGCACATCTCTAGTAACAACAGGTACAAGTGACTTGCAGGTCATGCGGATGCAGGAGATGGCTGGGGCTGGAGAGTCAAGACGAGGCAAAGTAGGGATGGAGAGACAGAAGGGGACTGGCTGGGGTTAGGGAGGCCCCCAGGGCTGGATAGATTTGAAAATATATATATCATACATCCTGCTGCCACCACTGTGTGTGTATGTGCATATAGGTGCACTATACCAACCAGCACTAACCCCATATGTTCCTGGCTGCATCTGGAGATATTGTATCCTGTACCTACTACATACTGTCTGTTTGATCCTAAGGTATCCTACACCTGGTTATATCCTAGGTTAAGTTAACTGATGTGTGGACTGACCTGCATCGCACACTGCTGACACCTATTCACCATCATAGGGTTTACCACTACATTGTTCTTCTATTAAACTGCTGAACATGAATGATATACAGTATCTTAAGTAGTTTATAGCAGGAGAAGTACATGGTAAGTTGAACCATCATTTTTAAAGAGGTTAGTGAATAGCAAAGCTTAGGCTGTATTAAGGAAAACTCATTTCCATTGTACTACACCCTTATAGTTTTCCAAAATAACATAGATTTTAATGGTACAAAATAAACCAATAAAATATGTTTAAAACAAATGTTGACCATTTCCCTGCTCTCACTGCAGAACCTGCTGTCCACAGCTCCTGGAATGGTCTGTATGTAAATACAGGTCTACAAACCTGTCAGTCCCATCACCAGACTGAGAGCAGGGAGATTAGCTGTGTGCATTGCCTGTGCCGTGCTTGATAAGCTCTGAATGGAGAGCTACATAAGTATATATTTAAAATAATTTACAATTAATGGGGGAGGGAGTCGTAAACAGCAAGAAGGACGGGCAATAATTATGTTTATCTGGCAATACCTGTCCAGATCAAAGGCAAATTTAATTTGTTATTCATTAGTTCTATTAGAGCTCTATCTAACATTCACCACCACCATGTACCAGTTAGCAATATCACAGAAAGGGTCATTTGTGGAAGTGCAGGAGTTTTGTGAACTCTAATAAAAAAAATCTCACCCAACTCTCTGTCTCATGTCTGCACAGACTTCAGGACTATCTGTTAGATTCCAGAATTTTGGGGAACTCTCCCAGGATATCGGGAGGGTAGACAATTCTCCCCCACTTAAGTCCACAGTGAAGTGGTTGGGGCTTTGATGATGTAAATCACGGAACTTTGCAGTGGGGCTGGAACTCTATTTACTGTCACCAGTCCCAAGTGGATGCCCCCTTAGACTCCCCCCACCAGGATTTCCCAACAAGGAAGCAAATGACATTAGGATCTTCTTCATTAACCTCGTATGTACATGTTCTGTTCTTGTATGTATGATTCATTATACTGACTTATACTGATTCCACATACTGTAACAACTGTAATCCTGCATGAATAAATCCTTATTTTGAGGAAAACTCATTGATATGTTTGCACGAGAATGGGGCATCTGGCAGGATTCAAAATGTTGCATTTTGTAAATGGAGGAGTTGGAGAAATTGGAACATTGTTGGCTGAGTGTTGGCTAGATGCTAGTTATGTGCTCACATGCAACAAGGAGATTTCATGCTACATAGTTCAATTGTTGAGACCAGATACAAAGGGCGTTAGAAAGCACATTTAGGGGGAGATGTATCAAACCTTTGAGAGAGATAAAGTTGAGAAGTTGTTCAAAGCAACCAGTCAACATCTGTCATTTTATAGACTGTGCTAGATAAACGATAGCTAGAAGCTGATGCTTGCTATGGGCAACTTCTATGCTTTATGTCTCTCAAAGGTTTGATACATCTCCCCTTTAGGGAGGTGTTTAACTGGGTCCACACAACAAGTTTTTTCCTGTGATAGGGATTTTTCGATAAACTAGTTTCTTCCTGAGATAGGACTTTTTTGATAAACTGCATGGTACACTTCCCAGACAAATTTATGTGAACAATATAATTTCTAAGGCTGGTTACACACGCAAAGATTTTCTGTCCAACCATCCAACTAGTTGATTGGTTGGAATGAAAATCTGGTAAGGTATGAAAGCAAATGACAATCAGCAATTGCTCCCAAATGCCGGATAATGGACAAAAACTGTTGTTTGAACAAATTGTTTGGATCAAACATTTAACAAACTTGTCTGACGACCATTTTCATCTGTTTTCTGGCATTTAGGAGCAAATTGCTGATCATCAGTTACTCCCATTCCTTATCAGATTTTCATTCCAACCAATCAACTAGTTGGATGGTTGGACAGAAAATCTTTACGTGTGTACCCAGCTTAAGTGTAGTCTGACCAAAGCAATAAATGGGGCTTATTTATCATCAGGATCCTAGACCCGAGTATTATAATTTTTTTGTCGCCACTATTCAAGTCATTAAAATATGAATGATTGTTTGGATGTATTAAAAAAACACCCGCAGGGACAGGTGCTCCGCGAGTGGAGAGTGCAAGGGAGGGATCTTATGGATCCTTTTCCCAGTAACTATTGCGATCTGTAGCCCATGGTCTACAATGGTAAAAGCCATATGGAGATGGTGTTAGTTACTGGAGACAAGCCCCAGAATGCTACTTTTGCGCGGTAAACGGGGGATCGCAGCAGATCACTCCAATATCTGCTGCGATTAACATTATGTACATTCAAAGTTTACTTAATATTTGTGGGTACCCCGTGAAAAGGGGTGTTTCCGGGGATATCCCGCAAATATTGACTGATAGATAGGCCTCTTAAACACCCAACAGTATAATGAAGACATTTTGGATATCCCCTCACTCGTTCTTACGTCAAGCCATAATTGAAGCTACAGTAAACCTGCAATATTTTAGGGGGAAAGGATACTATAATGAAAGAGCTCCTAAAGCGTTTGTTTGATGGACTATGTGGTGGCACATTTACTCTTTCTGTTATATGCATTGCCAACCCAGCAATTGACACTACAAAATAACTTGGGTCTGCTCCTTTTCATGCATGAGGCCGACATTTGAGCATCTGCTCCTTTTCATGCATGAGGCCAACATTTGAGCATCTGCTCCTTTTCATGCATGAGGCTGGCATTTGAGCGTCTGCTCCTTTTCATGCATGAGGCCGACATTTGATCATCTGCTCGTTTACCATGCATGAGGCCGACATTTGAGCGTTTGCTCCTTTTCATGCATGAGGCTGACATTTGAGCGTTTGCTCCTTTTCATGCATGAGGCCGACATTTGATCATCTGCTCGTTTACCATGCATGAGGCCGACATTTGAGCGTTTGCTCCTTTTCATGCATGAGGCTGACATTTGAGCGTTTGCTCCTTTTCATGCATGAGGCCGACATTTGATCATCTGCTCGTTTACCATGCATGAGGCCGACATTTGAGCGTTTGCTCCTTTTCATGCATAAGGCCGACATTTGAGCATCTGCTCCTTTTCATGCATGAGGCCAACATTTGAGCATCTGCTCCTTTTCATGCATGAGGCTGACATTTGAGCGTTTGCTCCTTTTCATGCATGAGGCCGACATTTGATCATCTGCTCGTTTACCATGCATGAGGCCGACATTTGAGCGTTTGCTCCTTTTCATGCATAAGGCCGACATTTGAGCATCTGCTCCTTTTCATGCATGAGGCCGGCATTTGAGCGTCTGCTCCTTTTCATGCATAAGGCCAACATTTGAGCATCTGCTCCTTTTCATGCATGAGGCCGACATTTGAGCATCTGCTCCTTTACCATGCATGAGGCTGACATTTGAGCATTTGCACCTTTTCATGCATGAGGCCGACATTTGAGCATCTGCTCCTTTTCATGCATGAGGCTGGCATTTGAGCGTCTGCTCCTTTTCATGCATGAGGCCGACATTTGAGCATCTGTTCCTTTTCATGCATGAGGCAGACATTTGAGCATTTGCTCCTTTACCATGCATGAGGCCGACATTTGAGCATCTGCTCCTTTACCATGCATGAGGCCGACATTTGAGCATCTGCTCCTTTACCATGCATGAGGCCGACATTTGAGCATCTGCTCCTTTTCATGCATTAGGCCGAAATTTGAGCATCTGCTCCTTTTCATGCATGAGGCCGACATTTGAGCATCTGCTCCTTTTCATGCATGAGGCCGGCATTTGAGCATCTGTTCCTTTTCATGCATGAGGCCAACATTTGAGCATCTGCTCCTTTACCATGCATGAGGCTGACATTTGAGTGTTTGCTCCTTTTCATGCATGAGGCCGACATTTGAGCATCTGCTCCTTTTCATTCATGAGGCCGACATTTGAGCGTCTGCTCCTTTTCATGCATGATGACGACATTTGAGTATCTGCTCCTTTTCATTCATGAGGCCGACATTTGAGCGTCTGCTCCTTTTCATGCATGAGGCCGACATTTGAGCATCTGTTCCTTTTCATGCATGAGGCCGACATTTGAGCGTATTTGTGCATAAAGAGATGCATTGGTAAATTTACTAAAAGTCAATTTAAATCGATCTAAATCAATCAAAATAAATGTTGTGTTTCAGGGGCTAAATCGCTCATTTACTAACACTTAAAAAATCGATGTAAAAGAATCGAAAAAATTGGTCTGTTAGTAAATGTGTGATTTAGCCCCTGAAACACAACATCGATTTTGTCTCTCAACTCTCCATCTATTTTTTTTTGCCTGTCATAGCAATATAATTATATATTGCCAAAATACATAATAAAATATTAAAGAACATCACTCTTTATTCACAACAACAGAATAAAAATGGAAAAATGTTTATACATTTTTTTAAAGGTTTTTTTCTTTGAATAAATCAGAGTCTTTTGGGAATTGTGTTTGTGAGAAGAAAACAGGTGTGTATTCCCATGCGAGTTACACGGCAGGACAACTTCTCTCCAGAATTAGAAAGGGGCACATTGATTTGTTCTTCTTATTCTCAATCTGCTATGAAAACGAATGTTGCAGTTGGAGACTTGACAAAGAATCTATAATTATAAATGATTAAACAAAATAAATAAGTTCCTGCAAAAGAAGTGCATTTCCAGATCAAGTATAATTCACGCTAATATTCCACCTCAATGCAATTTACAGTTAATATTCTTTATGAATGACTATGGCTGTGTGTCTGTTTGTGCTGCAGTGGTTAAACGGTTGTATAGGACATGTTTAAGACTCTGGCAAAATGATTGTATATTAATGGAGATTAATCATAAGGGGCCTGATTCAGAGGTCCATGCTATTACAACTGTAACAGCATCTTTTGCTGCAGTGTGGCGGCGTGTTTATGCTAATGCCACAGCCGATGGGATTCGTACAGAGATGCTCAACCACTGCGGCGCTAATCCGCCACTGTGCGCATTTAGGTGCACCATCAGCCATACATCAGTCACACCATCAGAGATTGCACCAACCCTATGGAGACGCAGAATCTGTGTCTGAACTTGGCAGTTGGAAGGCAACTGCGGCAAAAGGAGCAGTCACTGACCACGACACGCCCGCGTTTGGTTAGCCACCCCCCCTGTCACCATCCAGGAATGCCCACTGAAGTAAGACTCTCTCTGTGCCTCTAAATTCATACTGCTGCTCCCAGCGGTAACTATCGGGATGCATATGACTCAGACACATGTGCAACCTGAAAACCATACTTGTTTACCCTCACCTTTCCGGGTGACCAGGAACGCCACCCAGCCTTTGCCACCCACTTCCCCTTTAAAGTGGGTGCACAGGCAGCCGATGACGCAATTCACGAAGAATCGCATCATCATTGTGGCTCTGTCTCCACAATGCCAGTAATCTTGGCTTTGCACTGCGGGGGGAGAGGCTATGATGATGTGGTCGCGTCATCACGCCCCTAGACCCACCATCCTGAGCAGAGCCCTGCCTTCCTCTGCCTTCAGGCCCGCCTAATTTCACCTAGCCCACACCCTTTAAGTGCCGACCTGGCAACCACAAGGTCAGCAAGTGTGCTGAAAACATCGGCCACTAGTGCCTGGTATCAACACTACGTCCACCTCTGAATCAGGCCTAAGGACTTGCTGGAATTCTTGCCAAAATGTTTGAGGCACAAAAATAATCATGTCATAAAGATGGGCGTATTGCCAGAGTGGAAAGAAATAAAAGGTGAAACTACAAATAAAAGCAATGCACACACAGGGCCTGATTCAGCAAGGTTCGCAAGTGCTAAAACGTACACAGTTGGCCAATTTTTGCGATCATGCGCATACAGCGCAGTGCGCGTGCGCGAACTAGCCACAGCGATCGGGAATGAGATAGCAGTGTGTACGCAGACCCATCGCTGAATGATTGACAGGGAGTACCATTTGTGGGCGGTGATGGGGGGGAGTGTTTGGGCGGATGTAGGCATGCCAGTGCGTTGGGACAGCGTTGCAGGGGCGTGCATAAATTAGTCACTGCAATACCATACGCAGCCTGAGGCCTCATAGCGTGCGCTGAAGTTAGCAATTCCTGAGTGAGGTCTGACCCTGCCTTAACTGTGTGTATGGGTTCGATGTTACTCGATGTTACCGATTGTTTCGCTATGTTGCCCAAGTATACGGATTTGAGTAAGGGGAAGTGGGCGTCCTTATGTTAGGCTGAGATCGCATTGCGAATGCAAACATTTATATATCCCCACTGATATTAGCAACTGCATTGCGTGCGTATAAGCAGAATCGGACTTTTATCAATTGCAGCGATGACAATGACATACCATTGCAACTTATTATCACAGTGATAGAAAATCAGTTATCCCTGTAATTTGTCTCTAAAATGTCGCTGAAGCATCTCAGTAATACTCAGCTGCCCAGGGACACTGGCTGGCAAAAGGTAAAAGGCATCGTACAATTTCTCTACCTAGTTGATGGATCTGAGAATGAAAAATCTTAGCTGGTTCACACAGCTCCACTTTTTAAGCAGCATTTTTTTTTCCTTTGTAAAATTTCTAAATAATTTTTTTTAAATAATTAATTACCTGGCCTTCTGGTAAGAAAAAAATGCCTAACTAAATTAAATAAAGCAATTTTTATGTTAACGGACCTGATTCGTTACCGATTGCAACTGCGATTTTGCACGCAATCAGCCAATTGTTGCATTCTGCGATCAGACTGTGGGCCTGATTCAGACCCGGTCGCAAGCGCTGAGCGCTCGCAACCGGGTCGATGGTGGCCCAGAGCGCATGCGCACGACAGAGCCTGCTCCGTCGTGCGCATGCGCGAGACCCGGCTAGCGACGGGCAATCCGTCGCTCCAAGTCTCGCACCAAAGGGAGCAAGCTGTCGATGTTGAGTGACAGCTCGCCCCATTTGGTGGTCGGGCCTGGGGGGGTTGCTGTCCAAACTGAGGCGTTCCCGAGGGAACGCTTGCCTTTTGGTGGCAGCCCCACTGACATCACGAGTGATGTCAGTGGAGAGCTTTCGGCTCTGCTAGAGCCGAAAGCTCTCTGGGGCTTGCGATGAACGAGATCCTACCAGAAGGGTCTTGTCGCAAGCCCGATGGTCGCGATGGTCTTGACCATCGCGACCATCATCATAGCCACTCGCTATAGCTGTGGGTGGTCACCCACAACTATGCGAGCGGCCAAGAGGCCGCTCCAAAAAAAAGAAAAGCCCGGCCCTGATTCAGAGCGAGCGCTCTGTCAGAGCGAGCGGCTCTGAATCAGGCCCTGTGATCACAGTGACTACGCAGACACATCGCAGAGTGATTGACTGGAAGCAACTGTTTGGGGGTGGTGACAGGGGGTGGACGGTGAAACGCAGGCGTACCAGTGCGTTTGAACGCCATTACAGCTGCGTGCATAAATTAGTCACTGCCATGCCCTACGCAGTTTGGGCTTTCACTGAATGCAATGAGGTTAGCAATTTCTGAATAAGGTCTGACCTTGTGCAAGTATGCCGGAGGCTTCGATGGTGCTCGATGTTACCGATGGTTTCGCAGACTTACAAAATATTACGGATGTGTGTAAGGTAAAGTGGGCATCCTTGTGTTAGGCTGTGATAGCATAGCGATGGCAATCATTAGCATATTTCTGCAGTGAGTCTGTGTGCATAATCGCAGCTGCGATCGCAGTAGCAATTCTTGCTGAATCAGGCCCAATATCCTCGGCTATTGCCATTGTGATAGGGAAAGGATTACTGCGGTGGTACTCCAGAATCCCTATCTCTGACTTTTCTCCCTTTAATAAATAGAACTACAAGGGAGGTGTAGAGCCCAAAACTGCACACACAGGGCCTGATTCAGAGCGGGACGCTATTTGCGCTCGCTCTTTCAGAAAAAGGGGCTGGCTATTTAAATTGAGCGCTCGCTCTTTGCGGTCTGTTGACGCCTCTATGTCTGAGCGAGCGAACGAAACATGCGCTCGCTATTTTGTAAAGATGCCCCCTGGCCGCTCGCATCCTACGTCATCTCCGCTATTTATTAGATTAATCGAGTACATTGAAGAGCATCTGAACTGCTCGCAGTACTTGTGGTTGGATTTTCCTACCTCAATCATGCGAACAGTTCAGGCTAAAAAACAACCAAGTGACGTGGTCGATGACGCTGCTTTGTTAATTATGCACACCCTTAAAACGCCCGTTTTGACCGTTTGGCACGCCTGCGTTCGGATCTCTACTCCCTGTTTTCAAGCACCTTCCCCTGTTACCACCCACAAGTGCCTCATCCTGCCACTCAAATTAGCAGGCACTCGCTATTTTGCGAGCGCTCGATTAATGACCGCAATGACTGGTTGGCGCATGTGCATTACTCGGAGAGAACGAGCGGCCGCTTACGAGCGGCTCTGAATCAGGCCCACAGATCCATGCAATTCTGATGGGCATTTCTGAGAGGTGATAAGGGTGTTGTTAGCGAGACGTGGTCATGTGGCGATCAGCGACTGTGTCCAAAGACGCAATGACACTGACCCAAGTGCCATAAGGTAGGTGCAATCTCCGATGGTGCATCTTAATACGCACAGCAGTGGGTTACCGCCACAGCCGCTGGGCGTTTCAATAGGAATACCATCGGCTGCCGCATAAGAATAAAGACAGCGTCTGCAATAGCGTCCTCCTCTGAATCCGGACCTATGTATCACTCATAATGACACCAACACAGATTAATAATGTACAAATTGTGCAATTGATGTTGACTATGCTATGGGGTGTGAGACACTCCATCGTTGCAGAACAGCGGTTAATACAGATCTCAGAACACTTGGGCACTTACTTCAAAACACTCTGGAAGGAATGACGAGATTACACAAAATACAATGTATTAGTACAACACAAAGCACACTCATTATGCAGGGCATTGGCACCCGGAAAGGAAGAACACTAGGTACCAGTGCAATAAGGAATCAAGGCCTATTATTACCTGCAGGCAAGCAGACACATACTTATGGGCGACAGGATTGTGATCGGTGAATTTCTATGCAGCAAAATATTGACAAAAATACATCTTAGTTACCTAGAAACAGTAATAACTAAGAGATGTGTGTTCAGGTCACACATATATGAGGACAGTGAGTATAGTTACATACTGTGTAATGTACAGTACATGCCTTTTCCAGCAGGTACAGAATGGTATTGTATGTTTTCTATATGTACAGTAACATTAGGCAGGATTCCACTCTGTTCCACTAAAGGCATGGACTTTTTACTGGGATTAAAACTGCATAGCAACACATAGACGTTTCCAGTATAATGTATCAAACAGCACATGGCAACATGACAGTAGCACTGTAAATGGATTCGCTGTAGTTCTGCATTATTGGCATACACACACCTTGTCACTAATGCAACAAAGTATCATCATCCCACCTTCAGAGCCCATTTTACTGAGTAACGAATGAGTGATAGAAAAGCCAACATATTAACCTGGCAGTGTTTAACTAATGCACGTATTCCATTCTCCATTAGGAAGTTAACAGTTTCACGTGTGACTGAACCTGTCAGAAATTATTTAATGCTTTGTGATTCAATCAGCTGTGACAAAACGCAATAATTACCCATCTTAAACTATTTTTTTTGCCAATGAATAGTTGCCATTGACAGGCACAGAGTGCGTTTTATCTGCAGACATCTTCACCGCCTTCCTCTTTGCTTTTTAGTAAGGAAAGTTTTTGTTCACTAGTTCATGAACTGTGCAACTACAACACAGCATCTTAAGGCCAAAATACTATCATCCTGGGGAATTATTATATGGCACCAGTATCAGTCAGACTCATCACAAGTAGACCTGTGTCTACAAGCTTCCAGTTATACTGTGGGGCAGATTCAATTAAGTAAATATAGCAGCTAATTGTCAGCCCTGAGCAATTCAATTGTAATTAGCAGACAGGCAGCCAGTCATGGAGAAAGTAACAGCACTCGCGGCATATCGAATATGGCGCCAGGCGCGAGCCAATCAGAGCTTGCGGACCATTACTTTCACCATGCCTGGCTGACGGTGCACCAGCTGCCACCCGGGCCCCCCTCAATCCCCGGGCATGGAACTCCAGTCCCAGCAGTCCTTACCTGATGGCAGCCCTGCATACAACACTTCCCTAAGCTCACTAAGGTTACCGTCTAATGCAGTGGTTCTCAAACTCGGTCCTCAGGACCCCACACAGTTTACTTTTTGCAGGTCACCCAGCAGGTGCACAGGTGTATTCATTACTCACTGCAGAGCCAGCCCTAGGCATAGGCATTATAAGCAAATGCCTAGGGGCGACTCAGAATGCTAGGGGCATTCCAGGGCTCACCTACACCGCCTGCCGCTGGTGTAACTTAATGTGCACTGCCCCGAGAGCGTCATCTACGGAAGGGATCTATATCTTCCCCGTTCTCGGGGGGGCACTGTTTCAGCCCGCCATCGCTAGCACATGATCTCCTGTCTCCTCTTAGAAGTGTCCCGTGGTCAGCTGCAGATCCCTGCTCTCCTTCTCTTGTCAGTGTTCCCCATTGATTGCTAGTATGCATTAGCCTTCTTATATGTCCCTTTATATCAGAAACATTAAAAATTAGGGAGAGTAAATTTTTTTTATTTTTATCCCTAATATATCTCTTTCCCCACAATACCTGATCCCTGCTCTCCTTTTCTCTCATCTGCTCTTGTTGGTGTTCCCCATTGATTGCTAGTATGCATTAGCCTTCTTATATGTCCCTTTATATCAGAAACATTCAAAATTAGGGAGAGTCAATTTTTTTTATTTTTATCCCTAATATATCTCTTCCCCCACAATACCCAACACATACCAATCACCACTCACTAATTCCAATACGTCAACTGTGCAGGAAAAGAGTGCAAGCACCACATCAATCATAAGGCTCTATTCGCAAGGTAATATGCATTTATGCAAATTATCTTGCCCACAATGCATCTTGTTTGTTATTGATGCCTTCTTTTCCTGTGTTGTTGACATATAGAAATTAATAGACAGTGCTTTTCATGTAGTAACTGTTATAACTGAAAAAAAAAAAAAATATATATATATATATATATATATATATATTGTCTCCCTATTTCTACAGGCATGTAAATTGAACTACCCCAAGTGTAAGTGTAATAAAATTATGTTTCCTTCAGTTTGGGGGACTGGCTGTGATCTTTATATGTTGTGGCTAACCCCTGTGTTGGGAATAAGACATAATCCATATGGACTGTCTTCATTCTTATGTGGGATAGTATAAAAGATTCCTGTGAGATATCATCCCAGCAAATTAATGGTGGAGTGTAGGTATCTGTTGTTAAAAAGTGTAATGCAGTATAGATAGCCCAATTTGAATAAATGTAAATTATGTTACCCATAATGCATTTTGTTTGTTTTTGATTCAATGTTTTTAAGCTTTTCCTGTGTTTTTTTGCATAAATAAATTTATATATAGTGGTTTGCAATGGAATACGTTCTATAAAAGATATATATATATATTAAAAAGAGAAATAAAAATTATACTCTCCCTATTTCTTCACATGTGTGAATTAAGCTACCCCCAGTGTGTGTTATTTTTTTTTTTAGTAGAAGCAGTCATTGGAGGGGGGCGCCAATCCCTTAGTTTGCCAGGGGTGCTCGGACCCCCGGATACACCTCTGAAGTGTGCCCAGAAAGGGAAGGAAGAATAGAGACAAAGATTAACAACATTAGGCAGAAGGGACATTGTGCATGCATGATGGAAAGGGGTTATATATATATATATATTACTGTGCAAAATTTTTACACAGGTGTGGAAAAAATACTGCAAAGTAGGAATGCTTTCAAAAATAGAAGTGTTAACAGTTTATTTTTGTCAATTAACAAAATGCAAAGTGACTGAACAGAAGAGAAATCTAGATCAAATCAATATTTGATGTGACCACTCTTTGCCTTCAAAACAGCATCAATTCTTCTAGGTACACTTGCACACAGTTTTTGAAGAAACTCAGCATGGAGGTTGTTCCAAAGATCTTGAAGAACTAACCACAGATCTTTTGTGGATGTAGGCTTGCTCAAATCCTTCTGTTTCTTCATGTAATCCCAGACAGACTCGATGATGTTGAGATCAGGGCTCTGTGGGGGCCATATCATCACTTCCAGGACTCCTTGTTCTTCTTTATGCTGAATATCGTTCTTAATGACATTGGCTGTATGTTTGGGGTTGTTGTCCTGCTGCAGAATAAATTTGGAGCCAATCAGACGCTTCCCTGATGGTATTGCATGATGGATAAGTAACTGCCTATATTTCTTAGCATTGAAGACACCATTAATCCAGATCAACTCCATTTGCTGAAATGCAGCCCCAAACTTGCAAGGAACCTCCACCATGTTTCACTGTTGTCTGCAGACACACATTATTGTACCACTCTCCAGCCCTTCAACGAACAAACTACCCTCTATTACAGCCAAATATTTCACATTTTGACGCATCAGGCCAGAGCACCTGCTGCCATTTTTCTGCGCCCCAGTTCCTATGTTTTCATGCATAGTTGAGTCACTTGCCCTTGTTTCCATGTCGAACGTATGGTTTTTTGGCCACAATTCTTTCATGAAAACCAATTCTGGCCAGACTTCTCCGAACAGTAGAGGGGTGTACCTGGGTCCCACTGGTTTCTGCCAATTCTGAGCTAATGGCACTGCTGGACATCTTCTGATTTTGAAGGGGAGTAAACATGATGTGTCTATCGTCTGATGCGCTAAGTTTCCTTGGCCAACCACTGCGTCTACAGTACGGTCCACAACGTTGCCGGTTTCTATGTGCTTCTTCAAAAGAGCTTGAACAGCACATATGACACAACCTCACCTTTGTAGCAGAGTTTGGCTGTTCCTCACCCAGTTTTAAGCCTCCTACACAGCTGTTTCTGTTTCAGTTAATTACTGTGTTTCAACCTACATTTGAAAATGATGATCATTATCACCTGTTTGGTATGATTGGTTAATCATACACCTGACTATAATCCTACAAAATCCCTGACTTTGTGCAAGTTTACCTAGAAGAATATGCTATTTTTGAAGGCAAAGGGTGGTCACACCAATATTGATTTAATTTAGATTTGTCTTCTGTTCATTTAACTCTTCTATTTCTGAAAGCTTTCTCACTTTGCCGCATTTTTTCCACACAAGCCTAAAACTTTTGCAAAGTATTGTAAATATATATATATATATATATATACATACATACCTGAGTAGACGTTAGATATTCATTGTTTCCATTATCATCTCACCACTCCAGTTACGCAGTTACGCATTAATCCTTCACCTCTATAGTAAATCATTCCCTCCATCACTGCTGTAGTAAGACATTACCCTCCTTCACCTGTGTACTAACAAATTTCACTCTCTCACCTATGTAGTAACACATTATCGTTACTCACCTCTTTAGTAACACATTTCCCTCCCTCACCAGTGTTATAACACAATAAACATTCCCCTCCCTCAATACATTCCATAGATCATTCCATGGTAACTTACGTTTCATAGTAACATAGCAAGTTATTTGCATGGCTATCAACTGCAAAAGGAATTTGTGTGTATGTCATTTTATTTACTGAGAAAATAATAATACAGGTCATGCTTTAAAACCTTATATAGGAATGGCTAATTGTTTGCTATGTCACTTTGTAATGCGAGTTACCATGGAATGACCCCCTTCCCCCACCCCATAGTAATACATTTTACTTTCCCCTCCCTCACCTGTGTAGTAACACATTCCTTCCCTCACACCCTTCCTAACACATTACCCTTCGTCACCTGTGGCCTATTGAGGAATCAGTGAAAACACATTTTACCTCTATGCAGTGATGTCTGCCTCATAAGCTACGTTAGAATCATACAGCTTGAAGCAGTTTCAGAGGTGGGGCTGCGGCACAGTCCAATATTCAATTAGGGTAGCCACACCAACTGCCAGTGATGTTTGGCAACATTTGGGGTGGCAGTTGGTGTGGCTCCCGATTTGAATTTTGGACTATGCTACAGCCACGATGCGTCAGTCAGTCAGTCAGTATATTTCACAGGGGAAGGAAACATTTTAGCCATTTTCACCCTGTTAGGAGTCGAATTTTAAAAATCCCTGCTCAGTGGGTGCCTTTGTCATGGAAGGCATATAGCCCTGATTTTCATAATTCTAAGCCTAGTGGTTTGGGGAGGGCGATGATGAGTCAGTGAATCAGGCAGGGCTTATGATTTTATACTCAGGCTCAGGCCTGCCTGGAGGGGTCCAGTGAGTGTTTGGGCCAGCCATGGAGGCAGATTATTTCCACCCCTGATAGGACAGGTACAAATACAAAATTGCATGCCCTGGTGCTCCCCAATTGCAAATCATCCAGAGCAAGCAAGGAAAGAAAGGGGGGAAAGAAACAACACACACAAATACACACACACACACACACACACACACACACACACACACACACACACACACACACACACACACACACACACACACACACACACACACACACACACACATATACTGGTATATAAAAATTCTTCTATGGGGCTTAATGGCAGAATGTTTGTATTTCAGACCTGTCCGCAGCCACTTAGCACAGGAGAAATCTCGTTTTATTCGCAGGGAAATAGTTTTCTCTTCTTTATAAGTGACTGACGTGCCCTTCTCAAGCTAAATAAAATTAGGACTTAAATCGGCAGAGAAATACGGGAGGCGCGGGCTCGCACCGTCTCATTATGCAGATCAGGCTGTCTGCGTACACAGCCGTTTAGCTCCTAATATGAGTTTGCTTTTGGGTGGACAAGGAGAGAATGTGAACCAGACAGACCTCACTGCATATAATGCTTTTCTTGGAGAAAGAATCAGCAGAAATTCCTGGCAATTATGTCCCAAATGACAGCAATTTCCATCAAAGGTTTTGCCATCAAATGATCAGAGAAACAATGGAAATGAGAAAGTTTTCTCACTGGACTAGCACTGCATAACATTATAACATTGGCCAAGGTGGCACATACCCCTTCAGAAGACATAGCAACAGGGGTCTTATATATGCTGAACTTGTACTGATTACAGGGGCAGGTGATCATTCGGATGCCTCATACTATACTGACAAAATGTAATGTTAACATATAATGCAACTTTTTTTTTTACTATCACATACAGTAACTGCTGTATTGATTGGGTTCTGCATTGTAAGTGCCCCATATAACAATGATACATAACCCCTTTAGCACTCACTAAAGGGGTTATGTTATCCTTCCAGTATTCAACACACAGCAGTAATCTAAGATTACCGCTGTTTGTCACTTTTACGCTCACGCCATCTTTAGACTGACCGTGGTAGGCTGCCAGCAGCTTAGCAGAGTACGCCGCCACCAAGGAGGACGTCGCTGGACCTCGCCAGAGGAGTAAGTAATGATGAATACAAGTGGTATATTCGTTTGTATCACTATGATGTTGATTTTGTTCTATATTTACATATACAGTTATATGTCCTCTGACTAAGCTGCATCCCATTGGATAATCATTGTGGGGCTGATTCAGAGATCGACGTTATTGCACAGCTGCCGACACTTTGGACCTCTTTCAAAGCCGCTCGCAAAAAGTTAGCGCTCCCTCTGAACGAGGGTGGCCGTTTTTTTTTTTAGCTGGCCTCCTGGCCGCTGGCTAAGCTGTGGGTGGCCTAAGTCCCCCCCGGGGGTGCCTAACCCTAATCCTCCCTCCCGCTAGCCTAACCCTAACCACCTGGGGGGGGGTGCCTATCCCTAAGTCGTCCCCCACGGGAAGCCTAAACCTAACCCTCCACCAACCGCGGCTGACCGCGCTCGGCGCCCGGCGTCCCTTCAATCGGGATGCTGGGCGCCGGTCTCCCGGCGTCGGTGAAATGACAGGTGTATAGTTTTAGACGCCTGTCATTTAACCCTCGCCGGGGGTTAAGCAGTCGGGAAGCCAGCTGTCGAGATTATGTCCGCCGGCTTCCCGACTGCATACCGTAAACACTATTCTTACTCAAGCATCAACTGGGAAAAGGAACCTGCCACCCCCCTACTGCATTATGGAGGTGTAAATTCCAGCAAGAGACATGAAAGCACTAGGGTGGATCTAAATCTTTGAAATGCTTATTCACTGCTATTCTGCAAACAGCATTAAGTGCCATTTATGTAGCTGCAAAAATGTAGCATTTCTTTCAGCAAGTGCTTCTGTTTGCTCAACGACTGTCTGACAAGTAACACTCACACTTTCCACTTTGGGATCCGAACACACATTTGCGGAATCGGACACAGAGATGATAATTGCATATTGTCAAATGTAAAAATGTAACTTCAAATTTTTATTCATTTTGGACTTCTTTTTTAATAAATGGCTACATTATTCTACAATACTGTTTTTTAGCCTCATATACAGTACATCCTTCCGAACTGTTGATGTTGTTATTGGCGACCTTTTGACTATATCTACCAAATTTCATGTTGTCAGAGTTTTCTTTACATTTGAAGTACAGGAAATTGTGAACATTAATGTATGTATCATTAAATGGATTTGTGTATATATATATATATATATATATATATATATATAAATATATATATATATATATATATATATTTTACATAACTGGCATACTTTTTACAAACCAGCAATATATTAATATATTGCACCCAATATAAGAACTGCTTGCGTTAGAAACTCTGAGTCAAGCTAATGCATGTGGTGTCAGTGTGCTCTACCAGCTGCCTGGGCTATGAGGCATAATCACTGTACTTGGCAGTGGCGTAACTAGGGTATTTGGAGTCCAGGGGAAATGTAAAAATGGAGCCCCCCCTATGTACGCAGGCCATCACTCTGAACATTCCTTTCCATTCCATATGCACATTAATGCAGTGCCCCTTATAAAGTCCCCCCTATGCAGTGCCCCCAGTAGTGGTCCCCCTTATGCAGGCTGCCAGTAGTGCCCCTTATGCAGTACCCTCAGTATGCAATGTCCCCAGTAGTGGTCCCTCTTATGCAGCCTCCCATTAGTTCCCCTTATACAGTGCCCCCAGTAGTGGTTCCCCTTTTGCAGGCCCCCAATAGTGGTCCCCCCATGTAATGCCATTTATATAGGGCCCCCAGTAGTTATCCACCCTATACAGTGCCCTTTATATACTGTCCCCAGTAGTAGCCCCCCTATGCAGTGCCTCCAGTAGTGGTCCCCCGATGCAGTGCCCCCGGTAGTAGTCCCCCCCAGTAGTGCTCCCAGTAGAGGTTCCCCCCAATGCAGTGCCCCCAGAGGTGCCCCCAGTAGAGGACACCCCATAAGTTCCCCAGTAGAGGTCCCCCTGTAGTGCCCCCAGTAGTAGTCCACCACCCCGATGCAGTGCCCCCAGTAGTAGTCCTCCCCGTAGTGCCCCCAGTAGAGGTCCCCCCAGTAGTGCCCCCAGTAAAGGTCCCCCCCAGTAGTAGTCCCCCCCCCCCAACAAATACACACAAGTAAATATAAGAATAAAAAATGCACTTAGCTGAATCCATGCTCTGGCTCCGGCCACTGTTCCTGCCGCCGTCCGCATGTCAGTCCTCCCGGGCTGGCGCACTCTGCATTATGGGAGAGACGTCATGACATCTCTCCCATTACCCACTGCAGGAACTGGAAGGTGGAGCTCATGAGTGAGCTCCAGCCCAGCTCTTGCAGTGGGCACAGCAGCAACAGCCAATGAGAGTCTGTCTGACTCTAATTGGCTGTTGATTAACACACACATCGCCGAGCCTGCCTCCACTAGCTTGAGCCTGCCTCCACCCTCTGCCTGGCGCTATTGGGTAAGCACTCAGGGGGAGGGAAGGGTCTCAGCTGTGCAGCACAGTATGACGCTGGGCGCAGGAAAGCCTAGTGCCGGTCCTGAGTAAATGTGTAGTGCTGACTGCACTCACTGCAGTAGGCACTACACTGGCTAACTAGGATAGGCCGGTACTGTGGCGCCCAGGGCACGAGCCCCGCCGGCCCTGCCCTAGTTACGCCACTGGTACTTGGATATTTGGCTCACAATGGGCCTGATGCTTAGTTGAACGTACAGTCTGCCTGCTTGCATACCTTGTGTGCTTTTGCACTGCACATGCTCTTGAAATGTGCAACATGCTCATTGCTATTTCATCTTCATTTATGAGTGAAAAGTTGTAATGGAGTGTGCACAGGGCTGCCATCAGAAATTGTGGAGCCCGGTACAAATGAAACAAGCAGGGCCCCACATCTCTCCCCCCCCCACTCCACCTGCCCAATGGATGCAGAGGTGCAGCTTGGATTTCTACACATATAATAACACAAACACACCTACATAAAAAAGGAAAAAATAAAATAAAAATAATAATAATTAAAAAATATTTTTTAAAGTATTAAATATTTAAAAAAACTGTACAAATGAAAAAAAGCTATTAAAAAAAAAAGATTTTAGTGGTGGTACTAGAAATATACTTTCCCATGAATAGGCAGTCTTTTTACTGGTAGTAACCGTTTAAATTGAGAAACAACCCTAGTCAGTGCCGTAACGTAGTATACCTGCTATGTGCCCCACAATGTCAGTGACTGCTGCTATGTTCTTCTCTTACATGGTGGTGTGAAATGTACATTAATCCCAGTGCAGTGCAGCATGGTGAGGAGGTATCACGGTGGACACAGGTACTCATGTACTTGTTATTACTGTAAGCAATTTCCACGTTCCACATGAAGAGCCCAGCTACTTCTCAGCTGCCAGTTCATCTTTGAGGCAATTAGGAACTAACACAATTTTCTTTTACATTTCCACATTTATTTTTAACAAGAAGTACAAATTGCTATGGCTAACAACCGGACAGGTGCAGCGCTGCAGCAATTATGCTTTTAATTAATGTGCCAAACTATGGCAAAAAGGGATAAACTTAATGCACAGTGAAAAGACAAATTATTTTAATGTTGATGAATTTATTTGTGATGTAGTGGAAAAGGACTTGTACATTGCAATGTACTTAGCATGATGGGCATGGTGAAGAATGAGTTAGTGTGTGTAGCTTGGCAAAGGAGTGACAACCACTATGCAGAGACCTATCTTGGTGACCACAGGATAGTGCAGATACGCGTTACCCCCTTGATTTGAAAGGAAGGAAATACTATAGTAGTGCCCCCATATAATGCCCCTGTAGAAGTGCCCCCATAGTTATGCCCCTGTAGTAGTGCCCCAATATAGTGCCCCCATAGTTATGCCCCTGTAGTAGTGTCCCCATATAATGCCCCTGTAGTAGTGCCCCCATATAATGCCCCTGTAGTGCCGCTTGTACAAAAAAAAACACTTACCTTAATCCCCGCTCCTGCATCCGCCGCCGTCCTGTGCTCTCGGCTGCTCCTCGTAATTATGGGAGAGACGTCATGAAGCCTCTCCCATAGCGCACATGGAGAGAGGTGGCAGCTGGAGTTCAGAAGAGAACTCCAGCTTCCGGCTGATACCTTTGGTTATTGCATAATAATAAGGGCACTTTTGTGGCAGGTATCTTTCCATGTTAGCACTTCGCTGGCTTGTTTAATCATGGGGGTACTTAGATACATAAGTGGACACTACTAGGCTGCTACAGTATATGATCACGTGTTGCAATCTGCTGGCTGGTAAGTAATAATGTAGGAAGCTGTGGTACATATTTTATATGTGGGGCTCCATGGCTCCTACATATACTGTATGTCATGATGGTGTCCCGAAAATGCTGGTTCCTCCTCAGTGACAGGACCCGGGTGCTGCAGTGTGACAGGCTACTGCAGCTCCTGTCACAGAGGAGGAGTCGACAGTGCAGGCACTAGTCTTCGGGGGAAGCTCAGCCTCATCGGGGATACTGGGCATGCCCCCGGAGGGATTTCCTGCAAGGCCACACCCCCTTTTTGTTAGTCCACACCCCCTTTTTGGGTGTGTGCATCTCTGCTGCGTAAGGGTATGCGGGGTGTGCACCTGGTGTCACCAGACCCAGTGGCGCCTCTGGCCTCACCCCCTACTGCACATTGCCGGTAATCTCTGCATTGTGTAGTGGGGGCAGCGCCACATTAATGTCCCCGGGCACGCTTCTCCTATGCTGCACCATGTTCCCCACTATGCCGAATACCCTCCTGGAGGGGGCAGCCCGAATGTTGGCAAATATGTTTTAATGTGGGACTTACTATACATACAGTACGTACTTTGTGCTTCTGAAATTCAAGTTACAGAATATTGGTAGGAAGTTAGGAACTACAGTATATTGCTCTGATTAAAACACCAGATGGGTGTAGTGCTGGGTTAAAAGTAAGTTGGTCATGATCTTTCAAATATACAAAATTCCAAAATGGGTTGGCCTGCACACCTAACTTCCAAAGACATTTAAAGGTGCTACGCTACTGTGCGGTAGTGTAGTATTTTACTTATGCATGTGAATAATACAGTAACAAAGAACGTGTACAAATAAAGGCAGCTTATCCAAGCAGTAATTCTTACAGTATCTGTAATTGTTAGAAACCAGGTTCCCAATGGTTGGCTCACTGGTCAACCTTACAAGGTATAATAGTTAGAAGAACCACATAATGTAATTGGGGCATATGACTCATCAAGGAAAGAAAAATCACACTAGTCTAATATTGTTGGTGTACAGTAGTTTAGACAGTGGGGTACAGTGCAACAATATCAGAGTGCTACGTGCTTAATGTGAATTAGTCTGTGTTATGTTCTTGACTTCATTGAACTCATGTACTGTATGTGGGATTTTTTTGGGATATTCATGCAACGGAAAAAAATATCCACATGGTGCAGCAGTTTTTCAAAAAAAGTTAATTTATTACACAAATGCATAACAAATTACAAACCTTCAAGAGAAAATATATATCTAATGTCATCTGTGTAGTGGTTGGGTGCGGTCCTACATTATTATCTCCTTTTCATGGAAAGTTCTAAGCAATATGCCACAGGACCAGATTTTAAGACCTTAACCAGAACTTAATCCTGGTGAAGTCCTACAACAGGATGAAATGCGTAGAGTTGGACTAAAGGTTTACTTCTTTGATGGTTTAGATCATCACTATGCAGAGACTTAATATTATCCTTACTGGTCATGGTTTTAAAATCTGATCCAGTGGCAGATATATGCAATATTGCACCAGTCTAAGCTCAATATGGCCCCTGTTGCACATGCCTTCCTCTCTTATGGGGTGCCCAGACTGAAGACTACCATTGCGCTGCACATCACATCACCATCTGATCCCTCCACTGTCATGCGCGTGATTAGAGGGGATTTTCAGTTCCCAGAACCCCCACAACAGCCACAAATACGATGATGTGCACCACATTTGAAGGGACAGAGCCATATACTGCATGTAACTGTGCCTTTCCTGGCAGCCTGAAAGAGGAAGGAGCGCAGTACAGTGAGCTACCTTCTTCTTCAGCTGGTGATATCTGAGGATGCACTGCAGGAATTTGCTTATCGGCATGGCTTATCCGATGGACTGTGGCACTGTATGCAGTGGCCAGAGAAGGAGCAGCACAGGAGAGGAGAGGAGGATATCCAAATCCCTGCAGTGTATCCTCAAATATCACCAGCTGAAGAAGAAGGAGAGTGGACTGCAGCATGGGACCGTTAGACATGAGCGATTTTATTGCAGAGAGTGTAGTGGGAAGTAAATGGTCTGGAATGTATTAACATGTTATAGTCCCATAAAACACAATTTTTAGACGTGTGGAATTTCTCCTTATGTGCTGAAAGTTTAGTAAATGATCAAAATTAAAATAATGCCATTAATAATGTATTTTCAGATCTGGGCTGCTGATGCTCATACCTCATCTGAGGTCCTGGTCTCCCTGTGTCATCTTTGTGTGGTTCTCCTCGGACAATTTTCCAGGAGCTGTAGGCTGTAATTGGCTGGACATGCTTTGGATCAGATGGTGGTACGGGCAGCACTGGAGAGTTTTGCGGGATACGTGATTGACATGGCTGCCCTACACTATGGCTGTGATGTGTGGTGGTGGCAGCAGAGACAGGAAGACCACATCCGGAACAGGTGTGGCTGTAGTTGAGGACAGTGTTAAGAATAAGGCATTAGTTGGGATAACTGGGTTTAATTATGGAGGTGAAGGGTTTAATGTTTTTCATTGAGTTAAAAAAGGGATATTTTTATATGGCTGTAGATGGTTATGAATATTAATATATTTATTTGATGATGTTGAGTTAAATAATAATGGGGGTGAGGAAGTTAATTAATGCAAAGTGGTTTATGCTGAAGGAGTTATTGATTTTTGAGGTTATGATATTGTGTGACAGTTACAAATAAATTTTATTATGATTTTCACTGGGATGCTCTCAACGGTCGTTGGGCAGCTCTCTTTATAGTATGGGGTCACTTGGATGCTCTCTGTGCTGCGCAGCAGTCACTATGATGTTCTCTGTATTGTATTTAGGTCACTAGTATGCTGTGTTTTATGGCAGTAACTAGGATGCTGTCTGTATTGATGTAATTTTATGCTCTAGCGATTATGATTTCTCTTCATCGAAACAAGGAGGGTAAGGACAAAATAGGACAAACATTCCCGGGCCATTATTCTTCTGCCTCCAAACTTTGCAGTTGGTAGCTTGAATTCAGCAACTAAGCCTTCTCCTGGCACTCAGGCGATTCCTTTCTGTGAGTTGTTGTTGCTCCTAGACATTCCCACTTGACAATAGGAGCACTTACAGTTGGCAGGTGCAGCTCTGCCAGGGCAGAAATTTGACAAACTGACTTGTTGGAAAGGTGGCATTTTATGACTGTGCCACGTTGAAGGTCACTGAGCTTTTCATTATGCCCCAATGTACTGCTAATTTACACACATCTGTATGATTAATATTATGGGTACTTCCGTATCTTTGTGGCCCCCTGGTTACGCTACTGACATATCTTCACTATTCAGTGAAGATACGTAAGTAGCGTAAACTTGAGGAAATACCATTCGGCCCCTTGCGGACTCGCTTCGCTTGCCACACTGCGGGCACGGTGGCTCACTTCGCTCACCACATGGATTTATTCCCCCTCAATGCCCACTTGGATGGTAGGGAATGACGTTGGATGGTAGGGAATGACATTGGACATTAGCGTAAAGATGAGCCAGTGTCCAACGTCATTCCCTACCATCCAACGTCATTCCCTACCATCCAAGTGGGCATGGAGGGGTAATAAAACCATGTGGCGAGCGCAGCGAGCCCGCAAGGGACGAATAGTATTTCCTGGTTACGCTACTTACGTAGCGTAACCAGGGGGCAGCAAAGATACAGAAGTACCATATTATGCACCTGTAAGCAACGGGTGTGGCTGAAATGGACAAATACTATTTGATGGGGTGACTATATGCTATTGGCCATGTATTGTGAATACATACAGTACATAAAGTAATATTAAAAAATCCTATTTTATACTATTGTACTTGGATTTATGTTTGATAAATATTCCTTTTTTTATGAATGCCCCTTTAATATTTACCACCTACTTTTAAAACTATTTTTAGCACGATGAAACACTGCTCTTCATTGTAGACCATTTGGGGGAGCCCCCTGTTTAAAAAAACCCATGTTTTAGCTGGAGAGAGAGGTTCCGTATACCGTTACGCAGAACCAGGCAAGGAAAGCATTGGGTCCCTGTGATGTGGCTGGAGACCTCTGCTTTTGGTTTGTGATCTCCATAAAGGCTTATAAAAGTGAGTGCTGTGTAGAGCTCAATGTGCCACTGCACTGATAAAGGTAATATTATGATAACACAACATAGGAGCAAATCTAAGCACAGAAAATTGCAGGTCTGAGATATTTCCTACCTGTAAGCATTTTAAAATCCATTGTGACTAGATATATCAGTGACTGACATGTTCTAAAAATAAAAACGTAAAATAAAGAAAAATATAAAATCCATCCTTGTTTCTAGGCCCTGTAACAGCACAAAACCTAGCATAAAGTGCATGTACTCAGGGAAACACACAAATTCGTTCATACCTACAGTATTGTAAATGTCATTGATGTGTCACAGTAACTATAGGAATATACAGAAATGTGAATTTATTGCTAGTTTTGCATGTTTTCCTTATATAACTAATTAAATATAACCATATATTAATAGTGATAAGAAGGTCCAGGCACCTACAAGTGTAGTATTATATTAATAATCTAATATGTGCTCAATAATTACAGTAAAATGCAGATTTGCTCATACAAATAAAAACTGATGTAGGCTTTGTATTCCAGACTTTTCCACATTGGTTTCTTCTGCAATGGTCACTTGATTAAATCTCTTAATGAAAAACCATAGACAAAGAGAACGGCATAGTGTACTATCTTATGGCAACTTTAATATAGGTAATTAAAACACATGTACAGCCATAGCCAAAAGTTTTGAGAATGACACAAGTATTGGTTTTCACAAAGTTTGCTGCTTCAGTGTTTTTAGACCTTTTTGTCAGATGTTACTATGGCATACTGAAGTAACATTACAAGCATTTCATAAGTGTCATAGGCTTTTATTGACAATTACATTAAGTTTATGCAAAGAGTCAATATTTGCAGTGTTGACCCTTCTTTTTCAATACCTCTGCAATCCACCCTGGCATGCTGTCAATCAACTTCTGGGCCACATAGTGGCTGATGGCCGCCCATTCTTGCCTAATCAATGCTTGGAGTTTGTCAGAAGTGGGTTTTTATTTGTCCACCCCCCTCTTGAGGATTGACCACAAGTTGTCAATGGGATTAAGGTCTGGGGAGTTTCCTGGCCATGGACCCCATGGACCCAAAGTTTCAATGCTTTGTTCTAGATGCAGAACTGATGGTAGTGCTCATCTTTCCATCTCTGGACAAGTGTTTTTCCAGATGCCCCAAACAATCTGAAAGGGGATTCATAAGAGAAAATAACTTTACTCCAGTCCTCAGCAGTCTAATCCCTGTAATTTTTTAAGAAAATCAGTCTGTCCCTGATGTTTTTCCTGGAGAGAAGTGGCTTCTTTGCTGCCCTTTTTGACACCAGGCCATCCTCCAAAAGTCTTCGTCCTGTGTCATGCCAACATTATAGCATGCTAAGACCATTCATGTGTGAGGTTGCTTCTCAGCCAAGGGAGTGGGCTCACTCACAATTTTGCCTAAGAACACAGCCATGAATAAAGAATGGTACCAAAACATCCTCCTAACCATCCAAGAACAGTTTCTGAAGAACAATGCCTTTTCCAGTATGATCGAGCACCTTGCCATAAGGCAAAAGTGATAACTAAGTGGCTCGGGCAACAAAGCATCGAAATTTTGGGTCCATGGCCAGTTAACTCCCCAGACCTTAATCCCATTGAGAACCTCTGATCAATACTCAAGAGGTGGTTGGACAAACAAAAACCCACAAATTCTGACAAACTCCAAGCATTGATTAGGCAAGAATGGGCAGCCGTCAGTCAGTATGTGGCCCATCTGTCAGGGTGAATTGCAGAGGTCTTGAAAAAGAAGGGTCAACACTGCAAATATTGACTCTCTGCATAAACTTAATGTAATTGTCAATAAAAGCCTTTGACACTTATGAAATGCTTGTAATTTTACTTCTGTATATCATAGTAACATCTGACTAAAAGGTCTAAAAACACTGCAGCAGCAAACTTTGTTAACCCCAATACTTTTGTCATTCTCAAAACTTTTGTCCATGGCTGTATCAGCTTAAAGAGGTCTTGGGATCCTTTACTAGAGAGTCAGACCTCTGCCAGAGTCTCCAGCTTTAAACTCAAGTTTAAATCCTAATTTTTTTTAAAGCGTACCAGCCCTCCTCACTGCTCCTCTACACCTCCACTATGTATCCATCCCAGTTCACCCTCCAACTGTTCACCATTTTTCCATCACTGCGCCCTGTGCCAGCTACACACCCTGACCAGGTGACATCATGATGTCATGCCGAGGGAGAAGGGCTGGCAGCGCCGGGGTGTTCAGTACTGCCTGAGTGTCCTCAGGATTTTCAGAAAGGCTGTAACGACTGCAGTGTGCATGTCTGGAGGGTGTAATAGGTATAACCGCTGGTCGCATGGTTCAATTCCCGACAGCGGAAGCCCGGCAGGAGTGAAGATCCCGATTGCTAATTAAGGTTAGCACCGTTAACCTAATTCCCTAACCCTCCTTTAGGGGTGTCTAACCCTAACCTCCCCCCTTGTGCCTAACCCTAACCCCTCTCTAAGTGCCTAAACCTAACCCCCATTCCCCGCAGCCTAAACCTAAGTCACCCAGGGGGGTGCGTAACCCTAACCTCCCCCCTAGTGCCTAACCCTAACCTCCCCCCTAGTGCCTAACCCTAACCCCCCTCTAAGTGCCTAAACCTAACCCCCCTTCCCCGCAGCCTAAACCTAAGTCACCCAGGGGGTGCGTAACCCTAACCTCCCCCCCTAGTGCCTAACCCTAACCTCCCCCCTAGTGCCTAACCCTAACCCCCCTCTAAGTGCCTAAACCTAACCCCCCTTCCCCGCAGCCTAAACCTAAGTCACTCAGGGGGGTGCGTAACCCTAACCTCCCCCTGGGGGTGCCTAACCCTAACTCCCCCCTTCCCTTAGCCTAACCCTAACCCTCCTGGGGGAGTGCCTAACCCTAAGTTCTCCCGGGAGCCCTAAAACCTAACCCTCCCCGCGGCTGTCCGCACCCGGCTTACCTTCGTTCGGTATGCTGGGCGTCGGGCTACCGGTGTAGGTCTAATGACAGGTGTCGGGATTTCGACGCCTGTCATTTGTAACTTGCCAGGATTAGACAGTCGGGAAGCCGATGGTCTACATTTAGTCCATCGGCTTCCTGACTACATCCCTGCCTGGAGCGTCCAAAAGCACTGCAGCAATGACCCTGGCTACAATGTGCCATTACAGGCACCTTGCTAGCCAGAAGCAAGGGCTGTTGTACAGTGAAGGTGCCGCAAAAGAGCTCTGCTCTCTGTGTGATGGTACACTCACACACCCCTAGTTAAGGCCCTGGTGTCCTGCTCCCACTTGTTCTTCCCTAGCCCACTCCATGTCAACAATGCTGTCTTGTCTACTTTTCCCATCAGTAACTCTGTTTGCTCAGCCATACTCTGAGTATAGGATCACTGAGCGCTGAGTGGATTCCCATCCACAGCTCATCGGTATGGTCCTGCTAGCTTCAGTGAGTCGCCCTACTCTTGACTTTGTTATCTGTCATACCCAGTGTGTGGCATTATTGGTACTTATGATATATATACTTATGCTATGATCTGCTGTTACGTATTGTACTTATGTATGATCTGATAATAATAAACATAACAAACCTGTGAAATTTGATCTGATAAAATACCCCTGGCCGTGAAGGGGCTAAATGTATGTTCCTTTTCCCATTTGATGTGACATCTTCTCAGCTGGCTCTTAAACATGACTGACGGTATTGTGTGCTGCAGAACCTACAAGTCCTCCCATAGAACACATTTAAAGATCCAAAAATTTCAGGATTTTGATCTGTGCTGCTTTTCACTCATCTTCGAGAGCGAGCTGGCAAACATACAGAATAGTCTCTATTCTATCTGCAAAGACAAATGCAAAGTTTAATAGCACAATAAAGAAAATGTTAAGTAAATGCTTCTGTGCTCTGCTGCTCTATTGTAAGTGATCTGCTTTTTCCTACCATACATTGCTGATATTTGGTGCACAATTTTAATAAATTTTAAGACTCACTGGGGCCTATTTATGAACTGGGGAAAATGTGACAGTCTCTCCCCACAGAGTATTTTATTTTCCACATATGTTGTTAGTTATGTCCCTTAGGGCTCTATTCATCATGATAAAAATTTAATGTCTGATATTTTAGTTTTGAACTCGCTACAAGTTCATTTTACGTTTAGGGAAGACACTTTTTCTTAAATGTGAAATTTTCCCCTTCAACTGCACTGTCCTGACTGCATATGGAAGTCTAGCCATGAGCTGTCAGTCTCCCCGCTCTCTGCCGGTGCCTCCCCCATCTGCTGTTGGCTTCTGTGTAGTGTGTCTCCCTTCCACCCCTGCCGGTTCCTCTTTGCGATATCCCCCCCCGCTGCCACCTCCTATGTAGTGTGTCTCCCACCCCACTGCCGTCTCCTCTTTATAGTGTGCCCCCCACGTGCTGCTGGCTCCCAATGTCCCTTCCCCAGTGCTGGCGTCTTTCTCTATAGTGTGTTTCACCCCCCCCCCACACTCGCTGCCTCCAGAAGCTGCACTGAGGCAGCCAAAGTTCTCTGCTGCTTCTCCCCTGGCTTCACGTGACAGCTCCTCTCTCCTTCCAGCCCGAAGACCCAGCGAGCAGGTGAGCCCTGCACTAGCTGGTTATGCAGCGGATGGAGCAGAAGAGCTGGGAGGAGGAAAGCCAAGAGCTGCAGGTAAGACACCGACCTTGTACACTGCACTGTGCAGAATAAAGGCAATTTGTTATGGGTTTCGAGTGCTGTATGCCATCTCAGAGTGGCATACAGTATCACACACAAGTTCTGAAAAAAAAAGCTTTTTCGGAACTTGATGAATTACATAATTTCTACATCCCCATACTAAACTATGGGGACTGTGGAAATTATTGAGGGAGAATTGTAACCAGGAGATATCAGTAATATTTCCTGTGTTGCATGCTTAATGAATGGCCCTGAACCTTAATTTTTTTACAAAAGTAGGCAAAAGTGTTAATTTTCGCCTACTTTTGTAGAAATTAAGTGATTATGAATATCGGCCCTTAGGCATACATAAGTAACTCCAGATGGAGAGTGACTAGGCTCCCATAAGTGGGCGGTCTGATGTCTTGATGGTGTGATTAGCAGTGAATTGCATCATCCTTGCCCTGTCCCCCAAACACACACACTCACTCACACACACACACACACTGTAATGGCACAATCGCAGCACTGAAAAGTGATTGGTGGTGCTATGATACTGATTTTTGTGCAGCCACGCTCCCACACCTCCCACTTGGAATGTCAGCAAATATAATATAGCCGCACTTTTCCATTCAGGCTTTTTGAATGCCCCCTAGAAAAGTGCTGTATTACATTTGTAGGATTGCAGGAAAGGTTGATTTAAATTGATTTCAAATCAACCTAAATCGATCAACATCAATGTTTCAGCGGATAAATCACACATTTACTGACAAGTTTTTTTTATGTTGATTTTTAACTGTTAGTAAATGTGCAAGTTAGCCCCTGAAAGACAAAAATCGATTAGATCAATTTGAAATCAATTAAAATCGACCTTTAGTAAATTTACCCCATTGCATCTTAAATAAATAATGAAAGTCTGCTATAACCCCATGGCTGCCAGCCAGAAGAGATCTTTCTGAGTAGCGGGGGCTAACAGAAAATAGCTTCCCTCATAGAAGGCTACTTATAGATGGCCGTCGTCGACCACTGGGGAGCCAGGGTTTCTTTTCCCAGGGACCCAAGGGGCTGGAGAAAGGAAAAAAGGGGATGGGGCTTATTGAAGGAAAAAATCTGAATAGGTGAGTAATGGGCTATACTGTTGCTGGCATAATGTGAATAACGGGCATTACTGTATCATAATGTGGATGAGGCAATACTGTTTGATAAAGGGAACTAATGTGTGGCATAAAGTGAATAAGGGAATGTGGCATAATGTGAATAAGGGTACTACTGTGTGGCATAATGTGAATAAAGGGTACTACTGTGTGGCATAATGTGCAAAAAGGGTACTACTGTGTGGTGTAATGTGAATAAAGGGCATTACTGTGTGGCATAATGTGCAATAAGTGTACTACTGTGTGGCATAATGGGCAATAAGGGTACTACTGTGTGGCGTAATGTGAATAAGGGGAATTACTGTGTGGCATATGTATAAGAGGCCCTACTGTGTGGTGGTGTGTGAATAAGGGGCATTACTGTGTGGCATAATGTGCAATAAATGTACTACTGTGTGGTTTAATGTGAATAAGGGGCATTACTGTGTGGCATAATGTGCAATAAGGGTACTACTGTGTGGCATAATGTGCAATAAATGTACTACTGTGTGGCGTATTGTGAATAAGGGGCATTACTGTGTGGCATAATGTGCAATAAGGGTACTAATGTATGGCATAATGTGCAATAAGGGTACTATGTGGCGTAATGTGAATAAGGGGCTATAATGTGTAGCATAATGTGTATAAGGGGCCCTACTGTGTTGCATAATTTAAGGGGAACTACTGTGTGGCATAATGTGCATTAAGGGTACTGCTGAGTGGCGTAATGTGAGTTGTGAGTCATGATGACATGCACCAATTTCAAGTGACTACACCCCTCGTGACGTGTAGCCAAATCTACTTTTTGGGTGCACGCCTACGGCGTGCACATACACTGCCTCTTCATTTTTTTTTTCCGATTTTCAACACTGAAGGTGACATAAGTTCTGGTGAGGGGTTGTAACTGGGACCATCCATTACCAAATGTCTACTTTCACCTATTGCGACACGCTAATGCTACAGGTTACATCAGTACTATTATTTGTAGACTTGTTGGGGTATATTTACTAAAGTGTGGGTTTTTAGAAGTGGAGATGCTGCCTACAGCAACGAATCAGATTCTACTTAACACTTATTTAGCACCTTCTAGAAGATAATAGCTAGAATCTGATTGGTTGCTATAGGCAACATCTCCACTTCTAAAGACCCACACTTTAGTAAATATAACCCGTTGTATCTCTAGGTTTTATGCTACTTGTTTATGCTTACTCAGATGGCTGTTGGTGATCCAGTGCTGTGATGTAAAAGTCTTTTGCCTTCAGATGCCTTCTGCAGCATTACCATTTTTGCGCATTGCTGCTGCGTCTTTCTGATTCAGGCCCTATTTACATAACCTTAATTCCACCCAGTGTCATTCAGCTGCACATCCTTCCTACTGCTACTCTCCTAATAGGTTATGACACCAGGAGCCTTAAGTTAATAGATTCTGGTCCCCATACACTGACACTACCAACAATTGGGACTGTCTTTATTACACATGCTACTATTATACTTCTGAATGTTTTATTACATTATGGGTCTATTTATCAAGCAGTGAAAAGCATGGAGAATTGGACCAGTGGAGAAGTTGCCCATAGCAACCAATCAGCTCCTACCTATTATTTTATAGACTGTACTTGATAAATGCTACTTCAAAGATGATTGGTTGCGATGGGAAACTTCTCCACTGGTTCACTTCTCCACACTTTTCACTGCTTGATAAATAGACCCCTTAGACATATATTAACTGAACTGTGTTCTCCTATCTAAACACAATGGAGATGCCACCATCTTAGTACATCTAAGTGGTTCCTGTAACAATGGTTCCACAAAAAATGGGATTCATGCAAAAAAAGGAGCTTATTCACAATTTCACACTATCATTAATGGACTTTTTCTGTAAAGCTTGCATGTATTTATTTTGTTTGAAACATTTATGTGAAATTTGTTTCCAAACATTTGAGTGTGGAATAGGTCAGGTTATGTGTATAGCCAGCAGAGCGTGTAATTTGCTGCAGTTACGAGGAAGATAATATTGTTGCTGAAGCAGAATGCTGACAAAATTACAAGTTTCTAGACTGTGTGTGATCGGATATCGGTTTTCTGTTGCTATTCATGGGTTTAATAATTATGTGTATCTGTTAGTTCCTCCTCATGATTATGCTGTTATTTCCTTTTCCTTTTAATGCCGTTGTTTCCTGATTCCTCTTTTTCCTCATTGTGGATTACATGTACACAGCCTGCGAGCTGCAGGCAGCCAACATCTCGCAGCTGCCTCATAGGTTATTATACTCCTGTATATCTGTTGGGATTGTTAATCAGTATATATTATGCCAAAGAGTACTAAATAGAAAGCAGCATCTAATGTCTGTATACTTATAAGTAGTTGTTTAAGATTAGGATGTGCAGTTAAGTCCCCCATTTTCTCCTCAGTATATTTCTATTTAAGGTACATTTGAAGGTGAGACCCCTTCTCTTAGGCTAGCACTCTTCCCCCCTGCCCCAGGTGATTATAATTGGTATGGGTCCTTTACAATGCAGTACACACATCTAAATGGGCTCTATTAAAGGTAAGCCCTAGATCAATTTATTTAATATGTCAGTATTAGGAATGTTAGGGACCCACCTTATGAGGTTCACTGTGACGTGGTAGGTGGGCAAACATCTTTGGCCAAACATGTACTAAGAGCTTAACTTAAAAAAAACATGTTAATTGTTGGAGTTTATTATAAATATTTTGATCATCAGAATTCTTATTGCTTAGAGTGTACACCTGCATTTTCTTCTTTTCTGCCTTAGAATTACAGGTCTCAGTATGGTTGCACCTCTTACTACGGTATGTTTAAAATTAGGATGTACATCCCAGCCCTTCTTTTTTTCTTAAAAGTACTTACCAAGAGTAAAGATGTAAGGGATGGAGGATTACCTGAGTGCATGTGGTTGACTTCATTGCTACAGTGAAAGAGCTCTTAAATCTAACTTAACATGAGAAAATATTTTCTTGGAAAAACATACCATGTTACACAACTTAGTACAAGTACAGTTACAGCTGTGCCCTCATACATCCAGCTTCAATATCTTATGTTGCGCAAGATGCCTAGAGTAAGGTCCTATGCTAGTGCCAGGGGTCTTTTTCATCGAAAATGCAACTTAATCGCTATGTCATGTGACTAGGACACACCAGGAGACTGTGCTGATTAATTTGATATGTGACACTTGTATATCTGTGTGCGACTAAGCCTGTGCATGAACCACAATGGAACTTGGCACTTCATATTAGAGATGAGCAGGTTTGGACCTCAGAGATAAAAACCCACCCGAATTTTGCAGATCTGAGTCGGATCCAAGGCGGCTCGGGTTTTCCCACCTGACTCAGATCTCAAAGCGATACAAAACGTCATCATCCCGCTGTCGGATTCTTGGGGGTTTTGGATTGTTTAAAGGGATCCGTGCTCGCCGCCATATTCATTCCGACTGTGGAGAGTGAAGAGGAAGCAAGGGAGGGGCTGTCCTCTTGTTGTCCATAGCGGCTGTGCTGTTGTTGACTTGCTGTGCATAGGGGCTGGCTGCTGTTGTCACTTGTTATAGGGGCTGGCTGTATTCTATAGGGGCTGGCTGACTGTTGTCCAGGGCTGTGCTGTGCTCTTTTCCATAAGGGCTGTGTTGTTGTCCACTCTATACTCTATAGGAGCTGTGCTGCAGACAGAATAGGGGGCTTCAGTGGCTCCTGTGTCACTGCAGTCCATAAAGGGGTGCTGCTGTGTTGTCCAGGAGGTGCTCTGTCCGTCAGGGGTGCTGTCCTCCCAGTGTAAAAAAAAACCCTCAAAAAATGAATCAAATTGTTATTTATTTCTGTGTGTGTGTGCGCGTTAGCCGCACTTATCAACAACGTAGCTGCGCAGGGGTGCTGCCTGTGTTGTTTATCAAGGGGCTGCTGCCTCATTCAGGGGTGCTCTCCCCCCAGTGAAAAAAAAAATAATCAAGGTGTTTTTTTTCTGTGTGTGTGTGCGTTAGCTGCACTTATCAACAACGTAGCTGCACAGGGGTGCTGCCTGTGGCTGCACCAATTATCAAGTACAGGTTGAGTCTCCCATATCCAAAATGCTTGGGACCAGGGGTATTTTGGATAACGGAATATTCCGTATTTTGGAATAATTGCATATCATAATGAAATATCTTGGGAATAGGACCAAAATATACACACAGAATGTATTTATGTGTTATATAGACCTTATACATACAGCCTGCAGGTCATTTTATACAATATTTTCAATAATTTTGTGGCTCAAGCAAAGTTTGTGTACGTACATGAAATAAATTTATGTTTCATTTACACCTTATACACACAGCCTGAAGGTAATTTTATACCATATTTTTAATAATTTGTGCCTTAGACAAAGTTTGCGTGCATTGAACCATCAAAAATCAAAGGTTTTACTATCTCAGTCATGCCAAAATTATTCCGTATTTCGGAATATTCCGTATTTCGGAATATTTGGATATGGGAGACTCAACCTGTATCAACTATTCTTAGTTCAGCCAGTGGCTGCGCCAACTATCAACTATCAATTCTTCAACCCTTAAGTGGTACTCAAACCATCATCTTTGCACAGTCCTCAACTCTATTTATCACTCAGTTTTGATCGTGACAGCCAGCTAGCTGGATGCAACCTTTTGGCCCTTAACTAGATTAAAAAAAATCAATATTGTGAGCTGTGAGGTGGTCAAAATTGACTGGAAACGAGTGGAAATGAATGTTATTGAGGTTAATAATACTATAGGAACAAATACAGGCCCATTTTATGTGATTTTAGCTGCTTTTATGATTTTTTTTAGAAAAAATCCAGACCAAAAACAAAAAAATGGAAGGACAGTTTTGGCAAAACCAATCCAGATCCAAAACCAGAGGAGATACAGATCCAAAACCAAAACACAGGGTTCAGCTTCATATACAGATTCAGACTCAGTCGTCTCCTGGTGTGTCTACAGTAGCATCACGTTGCGACTAAGAGGCATTTTCAGGTTAAAAATACGCCTGGCGCTAGCAGAGACAGATGAGATCTGGCGCAAAAAGAGGTGCTGTTTGGCAGCAAAGGTGTATGAGGCCATATCTGTATTTACGGTTTATAGATGCCTAACTTAGATAACGTGCTACCCTACTGTACTTCTCATGGTACACAGGTTTTGTGCCTCATGGGATATATTTACAATGTCAACATTCATAATGTCGACATCACAATGTCAACAGTTATGATATTAACATTGTTAACATGTTGACATTAAACATGCCGGTGTGGGCAGAAAATCAACATGTTCAGAATGTCGATGTATGAAATGCCGACATTCTTCATGGACCGGCAGAGGAGGGTTAGGCTGCTGGAGGGGAGGATTAGAGTTAGGCTATGGGAGGTGAGGTTAGGGTTAGACTATGGGTAGGGAGGTTAGAGTTAGGCTGCGGGAGGGGAGGTTAGGGGTAGGCTGTGGGAGGTGAGGTTAAAGTTAGACTACGGGTGGGGAGGTTAGGGTTAGGCTGCAGGTGGGGAGGTTAGGGTTAGGCTGAGGAAGGTGAGGTTAAAGTTAGACTACAGGAGGGGAGGATAAGGTTAGTCTATGTGAGATGAGGTTAGGGTTAGACTATGGGAGGGGAGGTTAGGGTTAGGCTGTGAGAGGGGAGGTTAGGGTTAGACTACGGGAGGGGAGGTTAGAGTTAGGCTATGGGAGGGAAGTGCAGGGATTTGAATCACCCTGCGCTGTCTGTTGGTGTTTGTCCAACCATCAATGATTGTTAACTATCGATGGTCAATGGCCATCCTTATGGCATTGTGGAGTTTATTATGGACCAGTATACTCTCTATGTGAGATGGTTAGATTCAGGGGTGCAAATGATGGTTAAACCTACAGTATTTATGACATATTTACCCCTGTAATACCTTTTCTTTTATTGCTATCTCAGGATAGTGGTAACAGAGAAAAATTAATAAAGAAATACTATATTATTTAGGTAAAGCATTTTTCAGTTGTGATAACAATCTATTTATTTATCTTGGGGGGACCAAAAATCCATCAACACAGCTAAGTATTACCACTGATGATGAGCCGACCCCTAAGAAGATGTCACCTGCTGTGGTCTATCCTGCTGTGGATGAGGGATATAAAGAGGGGAACCAGCAGTTGACATCCAGCTGTAGAGCTAGGACCTGTCGGTTGACGTGGACGTCCCTTGCTGGGCATATATTGTAGATGAAACAAGAAACTGCAGAGATGGGAGCTGGTATGGTACAAACAAAAATAAAAAAGTAATTAGTACTTATGTTTCTACTATTTTACAGAGCAGCATTGGCATATAAATGTGTTGCTTGTTTTAATAGGCTTACACTTGTCGTATGTCACTCCTTCATCGGTACAGGTTACATTGTATACTGCCATCAAACATCAGGGATTTTTTGATTGGTATCAAATTTAATTGCATTCAGAAGTATGACTGGAGACCTTATATTGAGAATGAATGAAGATTAGGAGGCCTATTCATCAACGAGTCTTAAAACTTAAAACTTGTGCGTATGATAACGGTGCTCCAGCCAATAAGCTCTGAACTGTCATCTGTTTGAAAAATGACAGTTGGGAGCTGATTGGCTTGAGCACCATTATCATACGCAACGAGCCTTAAAACACTTTGCGTATGATAAAACTTGTTGATAAATGAGCCCCTAGAAATGAGAATTGATTAAGTCGGCTAGTCTCATTCTCAATTAGGCCTTTTACTATGAATTCATAGCAATGTAAGGAATGCACATTTGTCCTAATACGTTGTATGATGAATGAGAATAGTTTCACAGTAGTTTACAACACAGCTGGGGCTGTTGACAATAAGGGTGTAAGATGCATTTATTGGATCCCAAAGCAATTTTTCGGGGGGCATAGTGATACAATTCTACTTCTTAGTATACATGATGGCCAGTGCATGCACAGGGATACTGTGTGCCGGTTACCTCGCATACTAAGAATAGTAGTGCAGAGGTAGGTTAGCTGAAGAAGGGGAATTGTCAGGCCCCTTCTGCAACACATATAGGGACTGATTCAGCTTGGATCGCAGTTGGTAACTTGTGTGCAATTCTGTAGGCAGGTCTTAGGTGAATATATGCAAATGCTGCATTCACAATGCCGTCGCACGGCTAACATACACAGACCCTCTGCCTACGCTCACATTCATAACACCGTCCGAACCAGGCCAAACATCAGACACATCAAAGGACATGGAACCCACACCCAGCATTGCGGCAGGTCAAACCTTATTCACAAATTGCTAACTTTCCAGGTCACGTAGAAAGCTCAGGCTAATTTATGCACGCCCATGCAACGGCGTTCAAACGCACAGGCATGCCTGCATTTCCCCCACCACCCCCCCATTACAACTCCCAAACGCTCTCTGCCTGTCAATCAATCTGCTAAAGCCCTGCGTGGAGTCCGTGGTGTCCGTGCATTCGCAATGGCGAGTTTGCACACGCGCATTGCAATGCATATGCATGCACAGTACGCAATAATCGACCAATGGCGTACACATTAGCAACTGCGATCCAAGCTGAATCAGGCCCATAGTTCTGCCGCTTCATATCAGTATGGTTTATTCTGGTATGTTAAAATTTGTTAAAATTAATTAATTAAGAATTATTTTTTTCTTGTTTCCCAGAAACCGTCATTGGCCTCTACTCATGAAACAATAATACAGTGATGTCCTAGTGCCTCCCTGAGTGCACGGCTGTTCATACATCACCCATTATTTGAATCTTACATTATGCTATTTCACTCACTTAACTACTAACTAGAAATAACCACATGGACACCTATGTGGAATTAAAAGAGGACACAGCCGAAATGTATTGATCAATTAGTAATTAGAAAGATGGTGGCAGTAATAAAGCAGTGCTCCAAGGCCACAGCCCAGCAAATATATCTGACTAAATAAGAGGCGGATCCCTGCCCAGCGCAAACTGGGGTAGAACCATTCTCCATTAATTGGCAAAGCCCTGACCCCTCCCTAAAATGATGGCCTTGTCCCCCCTCAAGGAGAATGACCAGCTCGCCACTATCAAAAGGCAAATGCTACCCAGGCACTCTTACGCTATAATAGGCCGCCTAGGAGCACTGCTTCCCGCCAGGCTGCACCTCCACCTTTTGGAAGGAAATATTTAAATTGCACAATCCAACAACATTTTCAGGAATTGCATACAAAACAGAGGGTTCCAGAACTGGACAAGAGGAAGATGGCTCCTCTTCCAGACTATTTATAATGAATAGTAGGAGCCCTGCCCTGTATTGCTGCCATAGGCTATTATTTTGATGGACACATTCCTGGCTACGCCCCCTCCTCTCATTTAACCCCTGGTGAACCAGCAATATTCCATCACTAAACAGGGTGCTTATCTTTCCTCAAACTTATTCAAGTATTCGGATCTATATATGACTGCAGGCAGGGACAGGGTATGGAGACGAGTTATGGCCTTTAAAGGCCAAGCAGTTTGTGACATTAGAGGACCAAGATGCTCCATCAAGACACTGGTAGGCTACCAGTTGAAACCTTATGACTTATCTAATGTGTACTACATGATTGCCAGCTATATGTTACACCTGTCTGAGGATTAAAGAAAGGGGAAGAGGGTAGAATCCAAACAATGCAATCATTTAATAATCTTCACCCTAGAAATACAGCATAACTATTATAGAAATAAAGTAGACACCAATAAAACTCCCACCAATTCGAAAATAACTTGGGCTTTTCTCTCATGAGCAAAGAAAAACAAAACATAATAGTGTATTTAACATTGATACTCTTTCCTTTTTACTATATACCGTGACAGTGCTTTGGTCTAAAAACTGTACAGACTGATGACAGAAACAATTTGCAGCTATCTACACTGTTCCAAAATGTAGATGCAAAGGGTCAATCATGACCAATTGTACAGGACTCCCAGAGTTAGGAACTGGATGGTATAAAGAATTAAAGGTCTAATAAATAATCAATATGTTCACAATTTGCAGGTCACTTCATAGGAAATTACATTTGTTATAATTTTCAGGTCACTCATTTTAGATGGAACAGTGTGAATAATAATCCTGATATACAAATGTAATAGGGTGAGAGTTTAGAAAATGTGAAAGTTTAGCAGTAACCTCTCACACTATTACATTGGTCGAGTTAATTTTTCAAAATGGGAAAACATCGGGACGAGAGTTTAAATCGTGAGAGTTTCTTGAGTCTGAAATTTGTATATTTTTGGACTCTATTACGTTGACAGAACGTCTGGGAGTCTCCCGTATATCAGTTGGCTCTCCTGGACGCCCGGAAATATGGCCATGTCTCTCCGAGGCCACCTGCCACTGGCCCTCTCTCCAAGTGAAGTAGGAAGTCTGGACTATCTACTTTATCTCTCTCCAAGGCTTAGTACATCTTCCCCATAGTCAACATTCTAATCATGTCAGCCATTTCCTCACTGTCGACATGATGAATATCTATGTGGTTAATGTAAACATGCCAAGCATGTTGATATTACTAACCAAGTCAACATTCTCATGTCAACATTATTAAGCAACATTATTAATAGACATGATGAATGTCAAAAAAATATACATCATCCTCTGCCAATGTAGATTTAGCCTACATACAAGGGGTGTGGCTATGGTGATGCCCTTCATTTCTCCCACAAAGCCTTGCTTGCGTATTATATAGGGCTTATAAATGTGTTGAATGAATAACCTGTGGGTGATTGTGAAAATAAGGACAGTTTGAACTATGGAAAAAAATTACATCTTAGAGTACAGCAAAAATGATGACAATAGTTCTAGCAAGCCATGGTGTAAGGACCAAAGATAGACATAACTCAAGCAGAACATGTTCCTAAATCTGCTTATAGATTATCTTATAAATATCCAAAATCACCTTTCTTGGCAGAATATTTCATCCCCAACTTTTGTGCTATCACTTTTCTGTGTTGCTGATGAAACCTCTTTTCTTATACTCTCACAGGATGTGACATGTAATCTGCAATGCTACAACAGAAACATTCCCCCAGAGAGGTTACCACAATGCAATGTTACATTTCAGTACGGTAATCATAATGCATCAATATCACATATTTGCAAATGTAAACATGCTTTATATTTCTAAGTTTCCCTGGCATCCAAGAAATTGTATCATTGTATCAAAGGTGACTGAACAATAATCACACATAACGTGTATAGTTCCATGAACGTAATATAAGTTAGTCATGCACTCTAACAAGAGTGATACATTTTTATATCTAAGAGAACAGCACTTTATTTTATTTATCTAGTTACAGTTCGATATATAGTACCAACATATTATACAGTGCTTTACAGAGAATGTTTAGTCATTCATATCAGCCCTCCAGTGGCTTTTACAATCTCCGTTCCCGACCACAAAGACACACACTAGGGATGGTTTGGTTAGGCACAAATTGGCTACTGGTATGTTTTCAGAGTGTGAGAGGAAACTGCACCAACTCGAAGAAGCCCATTCAGACATAAGGAGAACACGCTCACCACAGAAAGAGTCTATAGCTCCGTTGCTGTTAGGAAACAATGCTAACCACTGTGCCACTGTACATCAATTAAATTGAAACTTCATGGTCCCATCTACTCTCCTTAAGTAACTGACTGCTCGATAAAGTCAGACAAATCCAAAGTAAAGCAGGATGGCAGGTCCTAGTGAATCATTTGTACAGTATGAGGCAAATTATGTCACTTTAAATTACCCCATTCCTTGCATTTTAGACCAGAAAACAGCACAGAGAATATAGGGTTGGTGTTGGATATTCCCAGAAATTAATGTGAAGTGCTAATTAGTTTTTGTGTCTCTCCGATACCGGAGGTGCTACCAGATAGACTCAGGGCAGTCTAATTCTGCAAGAGGATTTCAGTGTGTGCTGACATTTGCATGCTCCCCTCAGGTAATGGTGGAAAGTACTGTAGGCATATAGGTCCTTTATAAGAATTCTGTGGAGCTTTGCATGACCAATCACAGGGAGCATGTCACCTAATCCTAAAAGGAGTCAGGATAGACACATGGTAATTAAATTACTGTATATACAATGCTGCATAAGGTATTGCTCCCTCTTCTCTTCCCTGAGGTGGTGGAGGTCTGCTTTGCTTAATTTTCCAACAGAGCTGCATAATACATAATAGGGTATATTTATTTAAGTGCAGGTATTTTAGAAGTGGAGATGTTGCCCATAGCAACCAATCAGTTTCTACTTAACATGTATCTAGCACAGTGTTGGCTAACCTTGACACTCCAGCTGTTATGGAACTACATAACCCAGCATGCACTGCTACAGTTTTGCTATTAGGGCATGCTAAAACTGTGGCAGGGCATGCTGGGATATATAGTTCCACAACAGCTGGAGTGTCAAGGTTAGCCAACACTGATCTAGCACCTTCTAGAAGATAATAGCTAGAATCCGATTGGTTGCTACGGGCAACATCTCCACTTCTGAAAACCTGCACTTTAGTAAATATACCCCCTAGGCTCTATACGTGAAGCATTGCTCTGCCCTGGGACTCAGTGTACATTACTACACATAGATTAGTTATTTCTCCAATACAGGGGTTTAAAGTATTTTCAAAAAGAGACAATAGAAAAGGTGTTCTATCACCACAATAGTGTACATACAGAAGATGTTCTATCGCTGCTAATTATAATGAGCCATGCTCAGCTCCTTGGCGATGTTGATGCAACAGAGGTAATCTTAGACTTACAATTTCGCTGGGCAAAATAGAAAAACAAAATTGTATATTTATACTGAACAAATATCTCAAGTATTTTTTTCCTGTACTGTACCATACTAGATGCCCACAGCATTGAGGGGCAGAACATGTACTGCTTCTGTACTTAGTAAATTTGCATCAAGTAACTTCCACATGCGGTGACCACCACTGGCTGCCAGCAATGGTAAATTAATTGAATCGCTAAAATAGGGCTCATCTCCCTTTGATAAATTGGTCTTACAATCTCAATGAAAACCAAACACAGTAGCATATAACTATATCGCAGAAAGCAGACGTTCTCAAACTCGGTCCTCAGGGCACCCTAATGGTCCAGGTTTTAAGAAAAACCATGCTTGGGCACATGTGACTTAAATAATACCTCAATCAATTTGATTTAATCTGTGCTCAACCATGGATATCCTTGAAACTTGGACCGTTAGGGTGCTTTGATGACCAAGTTTGGGCCTCAACTATGGTCCTCAAGAACCGCCAGCAGAATGCTTTGTATGTCCCACCTGTTCTTATAGAGGAAGATTCTCAAAACATGACAATCTGGACCAGAGCCGGCCCTAGGCATAGGCATTATAAGCAAATGCCTAGGGGCGACTCAGAATGCTAGGGGCATTCCAGGGCTCTGCCTGTCTGCTCCCCTACGCCGCCTGCCGCTAGCCCCCACCTCCTCCACCGCCTGCCGCTGGTGTAACTTAATGAGCACTGCCCCGAGAGCGTCATCTACGGAAGGGGATCTATCTCTTCCCCGTTCTCGGCAGCTGCTACTGAGTCCATTTATGCTGCTGCCGCTGCACCTGTAACGCTGTACAACATGCAGCGGCAGCCTGCTACACAAAAGTGCACACACTGCACTGTGGGCTGAACCAGGAGGGAGGCTCTTCACAAAGTCCCGCCCCCTGCTTTTTCCCCTCCTTCCTCCCCTCTCCTTCCCGCTCCTCCGCTGCGCTGTACCTGACGGCTCCTTCACTGGAAGCAGGGGAAGCCTGCAAGAGCAGAGCAATGACGTCAGACACATATCGGCAGGAGCAGGACTCGGGAAATCAGCGGGAGAAGGGAGTTGGAGTGCCGGTGATGACTGCAGAGGTACCTCAGAGCGTCCTTGCTGTGTGGATGGCGGGTGGCAGCCAGGAAGCGGGACTCCCAGATTCAACCAGCACCTGGTGGCTCTACAGTGCACCAGGTAAGAAAGAATGGGGGTAAGTCTGCCTGGAAAGGGGGGAGGGGTTCTAAGTGTGCCCAGTAATGGAGGGGGGGGGGGTGCTACATATAGCCACTTAGTGAGTGGTTGCTATGTGTGCCCAGTAAAAGGGGGAGGATTTATAAGTGTGTGTGCCCAGAAAGGGAAGGGAGGGTGGTACCAAGTGAGCCCAAGATGTCTTGTCCTGTCACCTCTGTCCTGTCACCTCTGTCTTGGCCCTGTCACCTCTATCCGGGCCCCTCTGTCCTGTCACCTCTGCCCTGGCCCTATCCCTTCTTTCCTGGCTCTGTCACCTCTGTCCTGTCACCTCTATCCTGGGTCCTCTATCCTGGTCCTGTCACCTCCATCCGGGCCCCTCTGTCCTGTCACCTCTGCCCTGGCCCTATCCCTTCTTTCCTGACTCTGTCACCTCTATCCTGGGTCCTCTGTCCTGGTCCTGTCACCTCCATCCGGGCCCCTCTGTCCTGTCACCTCTATCCTGTCACCTCTGTCCTGTCACCTCTGTCCTGTCACCTCTATCCTGGCTCCTCTGTCCTGGTCCTGTCACCTCTATCCGGGCCCCTCTGTCCTGTCCCCACTGTCTTGTCACCTCTGCCCTGGCCCTATCCCCTCTTTCAGTCGATCTGCAGATATTTCCATGAGCTGTGTACCCACTTTAAGATTGGTGGTGGATCATCTTCTAGGGGGCACCAGCCAAAATCTTGCCTAGGGCACCAAATTGGCTAGGGCCGGCCCTGATCTGGACTGGAAGTGATTGAGAACCACTGATGCAGAATACAGGAGCCATTCACAAAATCTCTCCCAACAAAATACACTCACAAGAACAAGATACCTAATTATAACTCAGTGATGAGTGAAGCTGTGCAATCTAGAAGGGTGGCTATATATGTATATATAATATATGTATTTTTGTGTTCACACATATATAGTCGTTGAGGTTGAATATTATTTGTTAGAAAGTAATTTCAATGATCTCTGATGACAGCTTGTGTACGTAATGTAGTTGCAATTTAAAGACTGCACACATTGAACCATATACAGTATGCTACATAATACTCTTATCAGATGCACAGATGCACACGGTGCAGTTTATCCATGCTATACAGTAAGTACCCATATAAATTCTTCTGCACATGAATCTATCTCTCATGTGTCTGATGTTAGATGGTCAACTGCACTATACAGGGGCACCTCATTTTGCAGTTATGTTCCGCTGTTATTAAAGGGGTCACATGTTACTAGAATGGGCATGTTTACTAAAGTGCAGCTTTTAAGAAGTGGTTATGTTGCCCATAGCAACCAGATTTAAGCTACTGTATTATCTTCTAGAAGGTGCTAGATAAATGTTAAGTAGATCCACTTCTATAATCCCGCACTTTAGTAAATATGCCCCAAAATGTGTGGTTCAGCTTTCCTGAAGTACTAACACACCCGAATTGAGGGCTTCCATGTCTAATCGAGTCCTAGTTTGGAATCACGTAGGGGTTCTGAGTTGAACCAAGTCCCGATTCGGTTCTGCAGTCATTTCGGAGCTCGGATTTAAAAACCAAACTTGGATTTTGGATTGCATGTAAACAGGTCCAAATTAGGGGTGAGCGGGTTCGAATTTCTGAAATCCAAACCCCACCGAGCACCCCCGATCCGAGGCCGATCCGAGTCAGGCTCGCCTTTTCCCGCCTGATTCGAATCTGAAATCGAGGCAAAACGTCATCATCCCGCCTTCCGGGTCTCGCGGGTTTTGGATTCTACATAAGGTACCCATGTCGGCGCCATTTTCTCACTCGGCTGTGGACAGTGAAGAGGGAGGGTGGGAGTTAAGGCTGGCTGGACTGTGTAGTGTAGTGTAGTGTAGTGTTGTGCTGTGCTGTGCTACTGTTGTCCATAGGGGCTGTGTCAACTCCTTCAAAGTCCATTGGGACTGGCTGTGTTGTGCTGTGCTGCTGTTGTCCATAGGGGCTGTGTCCACTCCTCCAAAGTCCATAGGGGCTGGCTGTGTTGTGCTGTGCTGCTGTTGTCCATAGGGGCTGTGTCCAATCCTCCAAAGTCCATAGGGGCTGGCTGGACTGTGTTGTGCAGTCAGTTGTCCATAGGGGCTGTGTCCACTCCAAAGTCCTGTGCAGTGTCCCAGTCCTAAAGGGGTGCTGTTGTGTTGTCCAGGGGGTGCTCTGTCCATCAGGGGTGCTCCCCCCAAGTGCAAAAAAAATTAATATTTTTTCTGTGTTTGTGAATTGTGTGCACAGTAGCCGCACGTGCATCAACAAAGTAGTCCAAGCGTGCGCCTGTGTCATAAGTAAAGGGCTGGCTGGCTTGTCCGTTAAAGGGTGCTGTAACCCCCAAAGTGCACTTCAAACAAAATAAAAAAATATTTTCTGTGTTTGTGAATTGTGTTCACTGTGGCTGCACGTGCATCAACAAAGGAGCAGCGCAAAGCGTGTGCCTGTGTCCCATAAGTAAAGGGCCGGCTGGCTTGTCCGTTAAAGGGTGCTGTTACCCCCAAAGGGAACTCCAAACAAAATAAAAAAAAATATTTTTTTGTGTTTGTGAATTGTGGGCCTGATTCAGAACCGGACGCTATTTGCGCTCGCTCGTTTTGAAAAAGGGGCCGGCTAATTAAATTGAGCGCTCGCTCTTTGCGGTCTGTTGACGCCTCTATGTCTGAGCGAGCGAACGAAATATGCGCTCACTATTTTGTAAAGACGCCCCCTGGCCGCTCGCATCCTACGTCATCTCCGCTATTTATTTGATTAATCGAGTACATCGAAAGGTGTCTGAACTGCTCGCAGTGCTTGTGGTTGGATTTTCCTACCGCAATCATGCGAACAGTTCAGGCTAAAAAACAACCAAGTGACGTGGTCGATGACGCTGCTTTGTTAATTATGCACACCCTTAAAACGCCCGTTTTGACCTTTTGGCACGCCTGCGTTCGGATCTCCGCTCCCCATTTTCAAGCACCTTCCCCTGTTACCACCCACAAACGCCTCATTCTGTCACTCAAATTAGCAGGCATTCGCTATTTTGTGAGCACAAAATTTCCGAACGCAATGACTGGTTCGCGCATGCGTATTACAACCCATATGCATGCACAGTTGTGCGAACATTGCTCGGAGCGAACGAGCGGCCTCTTACGAGTGGCTCTGAATCAGGCCCTGTGTGTGCAGTAGCCGCACGTGCATCAACAAAGTAGCGCCAAGCGTGCGCCTGTGTCATAGTTAAAGGGCCGGCTGGCTTGACCGTTAAAGGGTGCTGTCAGTGGGCCGGCTTCTGATGGGAGGCGTTCCCGTGGGAACGCCCCCGTCAGGGAGGCACGCCCCCGGCACGCCCACCAAAGGGGGCGTGCTGTCAATCAACATCGACAGCACGCCCCCTTTGATCGTACACAACGAGCGAAGGTCTTTCCTTCGCTTGTCGCGTCTGGCGCATGCGCACGATGGAGCTCCCTCCGTCGTGCGCATGCTCAGTGCAGAACATCGACCCACTTGCGAGCGGACAGCCGCTCGCGAGTGGGTCTGAATCAGGGCCTGTGTGCGCAGTAGCTGCACGTGCATCAACAAAGTAGTGCCAAGCGTGTGCCTGTGTCATAAGTAAAGGGCTGGCTGGCTTGACCATTAAGGGTGCTGTAACCCCCAAAGTGCAATCCAAACAAAATTAAAAAATATTTTCTGAGTTTGTGAATTGTGTGCACTGTGGCTGCACGTGCATCAACAAAGGAGCAGCGCCTAGCGTGCGTTTGTCTGTTAGAGGGTGGTGTAACCCCCAAAGTGCACTCCAACAAAAATTAAACATTTTCTTCTGTGTTTGTGAATTGTCTGCACTGTACGTGCATCCTCAAAGCAGCAGCGCCAAGCATTCGTCTGTCTGTTAAAAGGTGGTGTAACCCCCAAAGTGCACTCCACAAAGAATAAAAAATTCTTTTTTTCCTGTCTTTGTGAATTGTGTGGGCTGTAGCTGCATGTGCATCAACAAAGGAGCAGCACCAAGCGTGCGCCTGTGTCCCATAAGTAAAGAGCTGGCTGGCTCATTTCTTAAAGGGTGGTGTAACCCACAAAGTGCACTAGTCTCCAACAAAAATAAAAAATTATTTTCCGTGTTTGTGTGCACCTTAGCCGCACGTATATATCAATATAACATAAATGGAGGACCAAACTTTCTCCGATAAAAATAAAATAGGGAAAGATCAAGAACCACTTCCTCCTAGTGCTGAAGCTGCTGCCACTAGTCATGACATAGACGATAACATGCCATCAACGTCGTCTGCCAAGGCCGATGCCCAATGTCATAGTAGAGGTCACATACAATCCCAAATGACAAAGTTCAAGAAAATGACCTTGAAAAAAACATTTAAATCATCTGAGGAGAAATGTAAACTTGCCAATATGCCATTTACGACACGGAGTGGCAAGGAACGACTAATGTCTTTCCCTATGTTCATGACTAGTCGTTCAGCTTCACATGACGATGGAAGCCCTCCTCCCGCTAAAAAAATCAAACGAGTTAAGCTGGCAAAAGCACAGCAAAGAACTGTGCATTCTAAGAAGATATCACAAATCCCCAAGGAGAGTCCAAGGGTGGTGGTGGTTGCGATGCCTGACCTTCCCAGCACTGGACGGGAAGAAGTGGCTCCTTCCACCATTTGCACGCCCCCTGCAAGTGCTGAAATGAGCACCCACAGTCCACTTGCTGATATGCAAATTGAAGATGTCACTGTTGAAGTACAACAGGATGAGGCTACTGGTGTAGCTGACGCTGAGGAGGAAGTTGGCGAGGAGGATTCTGATGGTGATGTGGTTTGTTTAAATCAGGCTCCGTGGGAGACAGTTGTTGTCCGTGGGATGAAAAAGCCCATCATGGTCATGCCTGGGCAGAAGACCAAACATTCCACCTCTTTGGTCTGGCAATATTTCTATCCAAATCCGGACAGCAACTGTCTTGCCATATGTACCATATGTAAAGGTGAAATAAGTAGGGGTAGGGATGTTAACCACCTAGGAACATCCTCCCTTATACAGCACCTGCAGCGCGTTCATAAAAAGTTACTGTCAAGTTCAGAAACTTTGGCTAAGACCGTAAGCAGTCCAAGGACACCTAAATCCCGTTGTCCTGTTGTATCCAAGCGCCTGCAAACCACACCGTCAACTCCCTCCTCGTCAATTTCCTCCTTAGTCAGGATCGGAAGTAGTCCTGCAGGCCATGTCACTGGCATGACTGACTCTCCTATGCGGGATTCCTCCAGAGGATCCTGCATTGCTACGCCTCCTGCTGCTGCTGCTGCTGCTGTTGCTGCTGCTGGGAGTCGTTCATCATCCCAGAGAGGAAGTAGGAACACCACTACTTTTACTAAACAATTGACCCTCCAACAGTCCTTAGCGAGGAGGATGAAGTACGACAGCAGTCATCCTGAAGCAAAACGTATAACTGAGGCCTTGACTGCTATGTTGGTGTTAGACGTGCGTCCGGTATCTGCCATTAGTGCAGTGGGATTTAGACAATTGATGGAGGTAGTGTGTCCCCGGTTCCAAATCCCATCTAGATTCCACTTCACTAGGCAGGCGATACCGAGACTGTACGGAAACGTCAGAAAAAGTGTCCTCAGTGTCCTGAAAAATGCGGTTGTACCCTATGTCCACTTAACCATGGACATGTGGACAAGTGGAACAGGGCAGGCTAAGGACTATATGACTGTGACTGCCCACTGGGTAGATGTATCACCTTACGAAGTAACAACAGCAGAGTCACCAGTAGCAGCATCTCAGAAATGCCAGCTCGTTCCAAGGCAGGCTACGCTGTGTATCACCGGTTTCAGTAAGAGGCACACCGCCGACAACCTCTCAGATAAACATAGGGAAATCATCGCCCAGTGGCTTACCCCACTTAGACTCTCCTGGGGATTTGTGATATCTGACAATGCCACCAATATTGTGCGGGCATACATCTGGGCAACTTCCAGCACGTCTCATGTTTTGCTCACACAATAAACTTGGTGGTGCAGAATTTTCTGAAAAGCGACAGGGGCATGCAGGAGACGCTTTGGGTGGCCTGAAAAATTTCTGGCCACTTTCGCCATTCAGCAACTGCATGCCGAAGACTGGAGCGTCAGCAAACACTCTTGAACCTGCCCCACCATCACCTGAAGCAAGAGGTTGTGACGCGGTGGAACTCAACCCTCTATATGCTTCAGAGGATGGAGGTGCAGCAAAAGGCCATTCAAGCCTATACATCCACCTATGACATAGGCAAAGGAGGGTGAATGCACCTGACTCAAGCGCAGTGGAGAATGATTTCCGTTTGGTGCAAGGTTCTCCAGCCCTTCGAACTTGCCACACGTGAAGTCAGTTCAGACACTGCCAGCTTGAGTCAGGTCATTTCCCTCATCAGGCTTTTGCAGAAGCAGCTGGAGAAAGTGAAGGAGGAGCTAAGACGGAGTGATTCCGCTCGGCATGTGGGAGTTGTAGATGAAGCCCTTCATTCGCTTTGCCAGGATTCCAGGGTGGTCAATCTGTTGAAATCAGACCACTACATTTTGGCCACCGTGCTCAATCCTAGGTTTAAAGCCTATGTGGTGTCTCTCTTTCTGGCCGACACAAGCCTGCAGAGGTGCAAAGACCTGCTGGTGAAAACACTGTCAGCTGAAGCGGAACGTGACACGTCAACAGCTCCTTCTTCATTTTCTCCCGCAACTGGGGCTGCCAGGAAAAAATGTAGGTATCCTAAGCAACCCTCTGGCAGTGATAAAGGGCAGACAGGACCAAGTTTGGATATCTGGTCCGGACTGAAGGACCTGGCAACAATTTCTGACATGTCTACTGTCACTGCATATGATACTGTCACCATTGACAGAATTGTGGAGGATTACATCGGAGACAGCATCCAAGTAGGCATGTCAGACAGTCCGTACCTGTACTGGCAGGAAAAAGAGGCAATTTGGAGGCCCCTGTACAAACTGGCTCTATTTTACCTGAGTTGCCCCCCCCTCCAGTGTGTACTCTGAAAGAGTGTTTAGTGCAGCCGGGAACCTTGTCAGCGAAAGGCGTAGGAGGTTGCTTCCACAAAATGTGGAGAAGATGATGTTCATGAAAATGAATTACCAACTCTTCCAGGGAGACCAGCCTCCAGAACGTACAGAGGGACCTGTGGTGGTGGATTCCAGCGGGGACGAGTTAATAGTCTGTGAGGATGAGGATGTACACAACACTGAAGAGGGTGAGAAATCGGTGGATGATGAGGATGAGGACGACATCTTGCCTCCGTAGAGCCAGTTTGTGCAGGGACAGATTAATTGCCAGCTTGTTTTGTGGGGGCCCAAACGAACAAATCATTTCAGCCACAGTTGTGTGGCAGACCCTGGCGCTGAAATGATTGGTTTGTTAAAGTGTGCATGTCGTGTTTATAAAACATAATGATGGGTGGGAGTGCCCAAGGACAATTCCATCTTGCACCTCTTTTTTTTCTTTGCATTATGTACTGTTTGGGGTCTAGTTTTTCAAACTGCCATCCTGTCTGCCACTGCAGTGCCACTCCTAGATGGGCCACGTGTTTGTGACGCCCACTCGTGTCGCTTAGCATAGCCTTTTGGACATAAAAACACTATTGTGAGGTGTGAGGTGTTCAGAATAGACTGGAAATTAGTGGAAATTAAGGTTATTGAGGTTAATAATAGCATAGGAGCAGAAAAACCAACACATTCTGTGATTTTAGCTGTTTTTATTATTTTTTTAAGAAAATACAGATCCAAAACACAAAACCCAGAACCCAAAACACGGAAGGGTGGTTTTGGCAAAACCAATCCAGATCCAAAACATGAAGAAAGATCCAGATCCAAAACCAAAACACAAAACACGAAAAGTGGCCGGTGCACACCCCTAGTCCAAATTACATAATTTTAGCCTGTTTATTGATTTTTCATTTCTGTTTATTGATTTTCAGAGATTTTTAAGGAATCCAAAACCGATCCAGAACCGAATCTGAACCAAAACATTTGAGTGTGGTTTTGAAAAAACCAAAACACGATGATTATTGAGGACCAAAACGAAAACACGGAAGTCTGCGCCCACATGTACTGTATACAATCAGCCTTAAACCAATTTTGACCCATGATGAATACTAGCTATACTGTATCTAAAAGGGACAACCGTAAAAATGTCTGACTATACTTTCATAAGTATAAAACATAGCATTTGGACATTGCGATGCAATTGAAGGGATTGCCATCTTGTTATCCTGCAAACCTGTTACTATGTGGGCTGATTATATTGTGAGCTCATTACAGTGTGAGCTTGTTGTGTCTGTATGTAATAATTTCTACATCCACAGGGTACATGGACTAATTAGCATTCACTGTGCGCACCAAATCAATTTTCAGCACATTTATCGGGGCCGCGTTACTCGCGCACAAACCAGCGTTACTAATTAAAACAAGAGCAAATGACGGGGTTTTTTAAGCAGTAATTAAACGCTGTGATCATTATCCTGCCGCTGGACGCTTCTTAATCGGAGGCAGATGTTCTTGATGTTATAGGAAGATGAGCAGGAGCTGGAGACATGAAGGGTTAATAAGGAATCTTAATAAATATGATGTCATCAGATTAGCATCAATTTAGCTACCAAATGAGTCCAGTTAAGCATGTTGGTGAATATTTATGTGTGTACTTTACATAGTGAAAAGGCTGAAAATAAGACAAAGATCATTAAGCTCAATGTAGCTATATTACTCTGCATATCAAAATCTATCCCCCAGGGCTAGTTCTGACTTTTAAGTATGTAATTTTCTCCAAGATATATATTAATGGCAGAGGGAAATGTTCTGCGATCTCGACAAAAAAGCAAATTGACACTTTGAGATTGACACATTAAACTCCCCATAGAGAGAAAATATTTAACTTTCACCCCTGTAGTCTTTCTGTATTGTGTCATTTTATTATTTAAGCTATTTAATATTTTGAGGATCATTTATAAATGCACAAAAATGCGAATCTACATTTGTTTTTGGTGCAATGGGTGTGATTGAGAGTTGTACACTGATCGCATTGCTAAGACGCAGCAGCAATGCAAAAATATGGTAATGACGCAGAAGGCATCTGAAGAAAAAAGACGCCTCCAGCCGGCATCGCAAATCCGAGTGCTGCGGCCGAAGAAAATTTGTGTCAGAAGATGCAGACCCCAGCCTCGGCACTTCTACAAAACGGGGTTGGCATGCCCCCGTTTTGTAAAACAGACCCCTTTGCCGCCCCCTCGACTCCCCCACCCTGCCCCCAAACGGTCGCAGGGTGTCAATCTGGCTGTGGCTTAAGGGACACTGGGTGTAATGAGGCAGGACCCATTCTGCAAATGCACAGTTCTCCCACTATCGTAGCTGTATGCAAACCATCGGATTAACATCTATGAATCAGGCCCAATTTGTGACCTGGGATTTACTTTTTATAACTTACTTAGCGGTCATCTACCAGTGTCAATGGGCCTGATTTAGAGGTGGACGCTATGCCGATGTTTGCACTGTTGAGCAATTTATTTTTGTTACTGTGAAATCTCCTGACTGTACAATGACAACAGCTGCTTATGGGATCGCTGGTATTAGAGACGGTGACTTCATATTTTTGCAGATGTAAGAAATCGCAGCCATGCATTCATAGAGTCCACCTCTGAATCAGGCTCACAGGCGCTATGCTGCACACAGGCACTATGCTGAATACAGGCGCAATGCTTCACACAGCTATGATTCACACAGGCACTATGCAGATTACAGGCGCTATGCTTCACACTGGTATGATTCACACAGGCGCTATGCAGATTACAGGCACTATGCTTCACACTGGTATGATTCACACAGGCGCTATGCTGCACACAGGTGCTATACAGCACACAGAAGCTATGCTGCACACAGGTGCTTTACAGCATACAGAAGCTATGCTGCACACAGGAGCTATGCTGCACACAGGCACTATACTGCACACAGGCGCTATGCTGCACACAGGCACTATACTGTACACAGGCACTATACTGCACACAGAAGCTATGCTGCACACAGGCACTATACTGCACACAGGCATTATGCTGCACACAGGCACTATGCTGCACACAGGCGCTAAGGTATACTGCACACAGGCGCTGTACTGCACACAGGCACTATGCTGAACACAGGAGCTACACTGCACACAGGCGCTATGCTTCACACTGGTATGATTCACACAGGCGCTATGCTGAACACAGGCGCTATGCTGCACACAGGCACTATACTGCACACAGGCGCTATGCTGCACACAGGCACTATACTGTACACAGGCACTATACTGCACACAGAAGCTATGCTGCACACAGGCATTATGCTGCACACAGGCATTATGCTGCACACAGGTGCTATGCTGCACACAGGCGCTATGCTGCACACAGGCGCTACGGTATGCTGCACACAGGCGCTGTACTGCACACAGGCACTATGCTGAACACAGGAGCTACACTGCACACAGGCGCTATACTGCACACAGGCGATATGCTGCACACAGGCGCTATACTACACACAGGTGCTATGCTGCGCACACAGCTATGATTCACACAGGCACTATGCTGCACACAGGCGCTATGCTGCACACAAGCGTTATACTGCATACAGGCGTTATGCTGCACACAGGCGTTATGCTGCACACAGGCGATATGCTGCACACAGGCATTATACTGCACACAGGTGCTATAATGCACACAGGCGTTATACTACACACAGGTGCTATACTTCACACAGGCGCTATGCTGCAAACAGGCGCTATACTGCACACAGGCGCTATGCTGCACACAGGCACTAAACTGCACCCAGGCGCTATGCTGCACACAGGCATTATGCTACACACAGGCGTTACACTGCACACAGACGCTAAACTGCACAGAGACACTAAACTGCACACAGGTGTTATACTGCTCACAGGCGCTATACTGCACACAGGCGCTATGATTCACACAGCTATGATTCACACAGGAGTTATGCTGCACACAGGTGTTATACTGCACACAGGAGTAATACTGCACACAGGCGCTATGCTGCACACAGGCACTATACTGCACACAGGCACTATACTGCACACAGGAGCTATGCTGCACACAGGCACTATACTGCACACAGGGACTATGCTGCACACAGGCGCTATGCTGAACACAGGCGCTATGCTGCACACAGGCGCTACGGTATGCTGCACACAGGCGCTGTACTGCACACAGGCACTATGCTGAACACAGGAGCTACACTGCACACAGGAGCTATACTGCACACAGGCACTATGCTGCATACAGGTGATATGCTGCACACAGGCGATATGCTGCACACAGGCGCTATGCTGCACACACAGCTATGATTCACACAGGCGCTATGCTGCACACAGGCGCTATGCTGCACACAGGCGTTATACTGCACGCAGGCACTATGCTGCACACAGGCGTTATGCTGCACACAGGCGATATGCTGCACACAGGCATTATACTGCACACAGGTGCTATAATGCACACAGGCGTTATACTACACACAGGTGCTATACTGCACACAGGCGCTATGCTGCAAACAGGTGCTATGCTGCACACAGGCACTATGCTGCACACAGGCGTTATGCTGCACACAGGCGCTATACTGCACACAGGTGCTATGCTGCACACAGACATTATGCTACACACAGGCGTTATACTGCACACAGACGCTAAACTGCACACAGGCGTTATACTGCTCACAGGCGCTATACTGCACACAGGCGATATACTACACACAGGCGCTATGATTCACACAGCTATGATTCACACAGGAGTTATGCTGCACACAGGTGATATACTGCACACAGGCGTAATACTGCACACAGGTGCTATGCTGCACACAGGCGCTATACTGCACACAGGCACTATGCTGCACACAGACGGTATGCTTCACACAGCTATGATTCACACAGGCGCTATGTTGCACACAGGCACTATGCTGCACACAGACGGTATGCTTCACACAGCTATGATTCACGCAAGTGCTATGCTGCACACAGACATTATACTGCACACAGGCGTTATACTGCACACATGCATTATTCCGCTATGTTGCACACAGGCGCTATGCTTCAAAAGGCTATGATTCACACAGGCAATATGCTGCACACAGGTGCTATGCTGCACACAGGCACTATGCTTCACACAGCTATGATTCACACAGGCGCTATGCTGCACACAGGCGCATTACTGCAGACAGGCGTTATGCTGCACACAGGCGCAGCTATACAGCTCACAGGTGCTATGCTGCACACAGGCGCTATGCTTCACACAGGCGCTATGCTGCACACAGGCGCTATGCTGCACACAGGCGCTACACTGCACACAGGCACTATGCTTCACACAGCTATGATTCACACAGGCAATATGCCGCACACAGGCATTATATTGCTCACAGGCGTTATACTGCACACAGGCGCTATGCCGCGCACAGGCACTATGCCGCACACAGGCGCCGTGCTGCACACAGGCGCTATGCTGCACACAGGCGCTATGCAGCACACAGGCGCTATGTCGCACATAGGCACTATACTGCACACAGACATTATACTGCACACAGGCACTATGCTGCACCAGGCGCTATGCTTCACACAGCTTTGATTCACACAGGCGATATGCTGCACACAGGCATTATACTGCACACAGGTGTTATACTGCACACAGGCGCTATGCTGCACAGAGGCGCTATGCTTCACACAGCTATGATTCACACAGGCGCTATGCTGCACACAGATGCTATGCTGCACACAGGCATTATACTGCACACAGGCGCTATGCTGCACATAGGCGATATACTGCACACAGATGTTATACTGCACACAGGCGTTTTATTGCACACAGGCGCTATGCTGCACACAGGCGTTATGCTGCACACAGGCGCTATTCTGCACACAGGTGTCATACTGCACACAGGTGCTATGCTGCACACAGGCGCTATACTGCACACAGGTGATATACTGCACACAGATGGTTTACTGCACATAGGCGTTTTACTGCACACAGGCGCTATGCTGCACACAGGCGCTATGCTGCACACAGACGTTATACTGCACACAGGCGCTATGCTGCACACAGGCGATATACTGCACACAGATGTTATACTGCACACAGCCACTATGCTGCACACAGGCGCTATGCTTCACACAGCTATGATTCACATAGGCGATATGCTGCACACAGGCATTATACTGCACACAGGTGATATACTGCACACAAGTGATATACTGCACACAGGCATTATACTGCACAGCATCGCTATGCTGCACACAAGCGATATACTGCACACAGGCGCTATACTGCACACATGCGCTATACTGCACACAAGCGTTATACTGCACACAGGCTCTATACTGCACACATGCGCTATACTGCACACAAGCGATATACTGCACACAAGCGATATACTGCACACAGGCGATATACTGCACACAAGCGATATACTGCACACAGGCGATATACTGCACACAGGTGCTATGCTGCACACAGGCTTTATACTGCATACAGGCGCTATACTGCACACAGGCGCTATACTGCACACAGGCGTTATACTGCACACAGGCACTATACTGCACACATGCGCTATACTGCCCACAAGCAATATACTGCACACAAGCGATATACTGCACACAAGCGATATACTGCACACAGGCGATATTCTGCACACAGGCGATATACTGCACACATGCGCTATACTGCACACAAGCGATATACTGCACACAAGCGATATTCTGCACACAAGCGATATACTGCACACAGGTGCTATGCTGCACACAGGCGTTTTACTACACACAGGCACTATGCTGCACACAGGTGCTATGAAAATTTCTTCCATGGGCTCAGCTTCCACATCTGAAATGTTTTGTGTAAAAATCATTGTTTTAATGTTTTAAATATTTTTTAATGGTATGTAGCAATTTGGCACATATAGCATTTTTTTGTTTAAAAAATTACATATACATTGCACAATGTCATGTTTAACATATGTACCTTCTGCCTCTTCGCCCAAATCTTCTGGGGCAGAACTGCCCAATTTTCGCTCTCCTCTGATTGAACTAGTTATGCCTGGGCAGCGTGGGAGGTTGTGGAAGGTGAGGAGGGTGATGTGGAGGCCTGGGCAGGCTGGGGGGGTGTTGAAGGGGATGGGGCAGCCTGGGAGGGCGTGGAAGGTGAGGAGGGGGATGTGGAGGCCTGGGAAGGTGTTGAAGGTGAGGAGGGTGATGGGGCAGCCTGGGAGGGTGTGGAAGGTGAGGAGGGCGATGTGGAGGCCTGGGAGGGTGTTGAAGGTGAGGAGGGGGATTTGGAGGCCTGGGCAGGCTGGGGGGGTGTTGAAGGGGATGGGGCAGCCTGGGAGGGTGTGGAAGGTGAGGAGGGGGATGTGGAGGCCTGGGAGGGTGTTGAAGGTGAGGAGGGTGATGGGGCAGCCTGGGAGGGTGTGGAAGGTGAGGAGGAGAATGTGGAGGCCTGGGAGGGTGTTGAAGGTGAGGAGGGTGAAGGGGCAGCCTGGGAGGGTGTGGAAGGTGAGGAGGGGGATGTGGAGGCCTGGGAGGGTGTTGAAGGTGAGGAGGGTGATGGGGCAGCCTGGGAGGGTGTGGAAGGTGAGGAGGGGGATGGGGCTGGCTGGGGTGGCAGTTCTGCTTGCTGCTGCCTCCTTTGCCTTTGTCTTTGAACTTTGATTTGAGAGTAAAAAAAAAAAAAAAAAAGACATCTGTTAACAATAGCCCTGGTTTACCAGAGCTAAAGCATGGATTATACTAAAACAAACATTTTTTTGGAAAAAAGTGTCACCCATGTTACAAACCACAGACACTGGCACAGACACAACTTCAGCATAATTGCAGCAATGTCTGAAACCATGTTAAACACACAAAATGGCTGCCATTAATTTTTAAAGTTAAACAATACTACTAGCATTTCTTACCGACACACAGCTGCTGTAGTCAATTTGTTACTCTTAAAAATAACACCCACACCCACACCCTCACACTCAAAAAGAGCTACACAACACCTAGCAAATACGCGCAATGCAGATACGCATTACTTACTGTGGCGGTTTTCCTCACGCAGTTGTGCAAGGAGTGTAGGCGTGCACCTCTTCAGGTCCGACCACTGCCTCTCCAGCTGGACTACCGTCCTGCGGAACCCTTGCCGCCACAACTGCCCACGCACCTCCGTGTATGCCTGTAATTTTGCGCGATTGGGCACATGTGGCCCAATGGGTCCCAGGTGGCGATCCATTACTTCTGTGAGTATTCTTACCTCGCGCCTGGCAAAGCTTGCGGATCTCATGATGGCAATGACAAATGTTGCATTGTCCAAACTTTATATAAACTATGGAGCATTCTAGGGGTGTGCACCGGCCACTTTTCGTGTTTTGGTTTTGGATCTGGATCTTTCTTCGTGTTTTGGATCTGGATTGGTTTTGCCAAAACCACCCTTCCGTGTTTTGGGTTTTGGGTTTTGTGTTTTGGATCTGTATTTTTTTGAAAAAAAGCATAAAAACAGCTAAAATCACAGAATTTGTAGGTTTTTCTGCTCCTATGCTATTATTAACCTCAATAACCTTAATTTCCACTCATTTCCAGTCTATTCTGAACACCTCACACCTCACAATAGTGTTTTTATGTCCAAAAGGTTGCACCGAGGTAGCTGAATGACTATGCTAAGCGACACGAGTGGGCGGCACAAACACGTGACCCATCTAGGAGTGACCCTGCAGTGGCAGACAGGATGGCAGTTTGAAAAATTAGGCCCCAAACTGTACATAATGCAAAGAAAAAAAAGAGGTGCAAGATGGAATTGTCCTTGGGCCCTCCCACCCACCCTTATGTTGTATAAACAGGACATGCACACTTTAACAAACCAATCATTTCAGCGCCAGGGTCTGCCACACAACTGTGGCTGAAATGATTGGTTCGTTTGGGCCCCCACAAAACAAGCTGGCAATTAATGTGTCCCTGCACAAACTGGCTCTACGGAGGCAAGATGTCATCCTCATCCTCCTCATCCACCGATTCCTCACCCTCTTCAGTGTGTACATCCTCATCCTCACAAAGTATTAACTCGTCCCCACTTGAATCCACCACCACAGGTCCCTCTGTACGTTCTGGAGGCTGGTCTCCCTGGAAGAGCTGATAATTCATTTAGATGAACATCATCTTCTCCACATTCTGTGGAAGCAACCTCCTACGCCTTTCGCTGACAAGGTTCCCGGCTGCACTAAACACTCTTTCGGAGTAAACACTGGAGGGGGGGCAACTCAGGTAAAATAGAGCCAGTTTGTACAGGGGCCTCCAAATTGCCTCTTTTTCCTGCCAGTACAGGTATGGACTGTCTGACATGCCTATTTGGATGCTGTCACCGATGTAATCCTCCACCATTCTGTAAATGGTGCCAGTATCATATGCAGTGACTGTAGACATGTCAGAAATTGTTGCCAGGTCCTTCAGTCCGGACCAGATGTCCAAACTTGGTCCTGCCTGCCCTGCATCACCGCCAGCGGGTTGCTTAGGATACCTAAGTTTTTTCCTGGCAGCCCCAGTTGCGGGAGAAAATGAAGAAGGAGCTGTTGACGTGTCACGTTCCGCTTCAGCTGACAGTGTGTTCACCAGCTGGTCTTTGCACCTCTGCAGGCTTGTGTCGGCCAGAAAGAGAGACACCACATAGGCTTTAAACCTAGGATCGAGCACGGTGGCCAAAATGTAGTGGTCTGATTTCAACAGATTGACCACCCTGGAATCCTGGCAAAGCGAATGAAGGGCTTCATCCACAAGTCCCACATGCCGAGCGGAATCGCTCCGTCTTAGCTCCTCCTTCACTTTCTCCAGCTGCTTCTGCAAAAGCCTGATGAGGGGAATGACCTGACTCAAGCTGGCAGTGTCTGAACTGACTTCACGTGTGGCAAGTTCGAAGGGCTGGAGAACCTTGCACAACACGGAAATCATTCTCCACTGCGCTTGAGTCAGGTGCATACCCCCTCCTTTGCCTATGTCATAGGTGGATGTATAGGATTGAATGGCCTTTTGCTGCTCCTCCATCCTCTGAAGCATATAGAGGGTTGAGTTCCACCGCGTCACAACCTCTTGCTTCAGGTGATGGCGGGGCAGGTTCAAGAGTGTTTGCTTGGCACTCCAGTCTTCTGCACGCAGTCGCTGAATGGCGAAAGTGGCCTGAAATTTTTCGGGCCACCCAAAGCGTCTCCTGCACGCCCCTGTCGCTTTTCAGAAAATTCTGCACCACCAAGTTTATTGTGTGAGCAAAACATGGGACGTGCTGGAATTTGCCCAGATGTAATGCCCGCACAATATTGGTGGCGTTGTCAGATATCACAAATCCCCAGGAGAGTCTAAGTGGGGTAAGCCACTGGGCGATGATTTCCCTCAGTTTCTCTAAGAGGTTGTCGGTGGTGTGCCTCTTACTGAAACCGGTGATACACAGCGTAGCCTGCCTTGGAACGAGCTGGCGTTTCTGAGATGCTGTGACTGGTGATGCTGCTGCTGTTGCTGTGTAAGGTGATACATCTACCCAGTGGTCTGTCACATTCATATAGTCCTTAGTCTGCCCTGTTCCACTTGTCCACATGTCCGTGGTTAAGTGGACATTGGGTACAACGGCATTTTTCAGGACACTGAGGACAATTTTTCTGACGTTTCTGTACAGTCTCGGTATCGCCTGCCTAGTGAAGTGGAATCTAGACGGGATTTGGAACCGGGGACACACTACCTCCTGCAATTGTCTAAATCCCACTGCACTAATGGCGGATACCGGACGCACGTCTAACACCAACATAGCAGTCAAGGCCTCAGTTATACATTTTGCTTCAGGATGACTGCTGTCGTACTTCATCCTCCTCGCTAAGGACTGTTGGAGGGTCAGTTGTTTAGTAAAAGTAGTGGTGTTCCTACTTCCTCTCTGGGATGATGAACGACTCCCAGCAGGAGCAACAGCAGCAGCGGCAGCAGGAGGCGTAGCAATGCAGGATCCTCCGGAGGAATCCCGGATAGGAGAGTCAGTCATGCCAGTGACATGGCCTGCAGGACTACTTCCGATCCTGACTAAGGAGGAAATTGACAAGGAGGGAGTTGACGGTGTGGTTTGCAGGCGCTTGGATACAACAGGACAACGGGATTTAGGTGTCCCTGGACTGCTTACGGTCTTAGCCAAAGTTTCTGAACTTGACAGTAACTTTTTATGAATGCGCTGCAGGTGCCGTATAAGGGAGGATGTTCCTAGGTGGTTAACGTCCCTACCCCTACTTATTTCACCTGTACATATGGTACATATGGCAAGACAGTTGTTGTCCGGATTTGGATAGAAATATTGCCAGACCAAAGAGGTGGAATGTTTGGTCTTCTGCCCAGGCATGACCGTGATGGGCTTTTTCATCCCACGGACAACAACTGTCTCCCCCGGAACCTGATTTAAACAAACCACATCACCATCAGAATCCTCCTCGCCAACTTCCTCCTCAGCGCCAGCTACACCAGTATCCTCATCCTGTTGTACTTCAACAGTGACATCTTCAATTTGCATATCAGCAAGTGGACTGTGGGTGCTCATTTCAGCACTTGCAGGGGGCGTGCAAATGGTGGAAAGAGCCACCTCTTCCCGTCCAGTGCTGGGAAGGTCAGGCATCGCAACCACCACCACACTTGGACTCTCCTTGGTGATTTGTGATATCTTCTTAGAAAGCACAGTTCTTCGCTTTGCTTTTGCCAGCTTAACTCTTTTGATTTTTTTAGTGGGAGGAGGGCTTCCATCGTCATGTGAAGCTGAACCACTAGTCATGAACATACTAGGGATCGACCTTAGCCGTTCCTTGCCACTCCGTGTCGTAAATGGCATATTGGCAAGTTTACGTTTCTCTTCAGCTGATTTAAATGTTTTTTTTAAGGTCATTTTCCTGAACTTTGTCATTTGGGATTGTATGTGCCCTCTATTATGACATTGGGCATCGGCCTTGGCAGACGACATTGATGGCATGTTATCGTCTATGTCATGACTAGTGGCAGCAGCTTCAGCACTAGGAGGAAGTGGTTCTTGATCTTTCTCTATTTTATTTTTATCGGAGAAAGTTTGGTCGATTTGATATATACGTGCGGCTAAACACAGAAAATATTTTTTTATTTTTGCTGGAGAGTAGTGCACTTTGTGGGTTACACCAGCCTTTAAGAAATGAGCCAGCCGGCTCTTTACTTATGGGACACAGGCGCACGCTTGGCGCTGCTCCTTTGTTGATGCACGTGCGGCTACTGCGCACACAATTCACAAACACAGAAAATATATATTTTTTTGGTTTGGACTGGAGTGTACTTTGGGGGTTACAGCACCCTTTAACGGTCAAGCCAGCCGGCCCTTTACTTATGACACAGGCGCACGCTTGGCACTACTTTGTTGATGCACGTGCGGCTACTGCGCACACAATTCACAAACACAGAAAATAATTTTTTTTTGGTTTGGACTGGAGTGTACTTTGGGGGTTACAGCACCCTTTAACGGTCAAGCCAGCCGGCCCTTTACTTATGACACAGGCGCACGCTTGGCACTACTTTTTTGATGCACGTGCGGCTACTGCGCACACAATTCACAAACACAGAAAATATATATTTTTTTGGTTTGGACTGGAGTGTACTTTGGGGGTTACAGCACCCTTTAACGGTCAAGCCAGCCGGCCCTTTACTTATGACACAGGCGCACGCTTGGCACTACTTTGTTGATGCACGTGCGGCTACTGCGCACACAATTCACAAACACAGAAAATAATTTTTTTTTTGGTTTGGACTGGAGTGTACTTTGGGGGTTACAGCACCCTTTAACGGTCAAGCCAGCCGGCCCTTTACTTATGACACAGGCGCACGCTTGGCACTACTTTGTTGATGCACGTGCGGCTACTGCGCACACAATTCACAAACACAGAAAATAATTTTTTTTTTGGTTTGGACTGGAGTGTACTTTTGGGGTTACAGCACCCTTTAACGGTCAAGCCAGCCAGCCCTTTACTTATGACACAGACGCACGCTTGGCACTACTTTGTTGATGCACGTGCGGCTACTGCGCACACAGGCCCTCATTCAGAGCCACTCGCTAGCGGCAGTACGCTCGTTCCGAGCGATGTTCGCACATCTGCGCATGCGTACGGTTTTTAGTACGCATGCGCGAACCAGTCAGTGCGGCCGAAAATCGTTGGTACGCAATATAGCGAGGGCCTGCTATTTTGAGTGACAGAATGAGGCGTATGTGGGTGGTAACAGGGGAAGGTGCTTGAAAACGGGGAGTGGAGATCCGAACGCAGGCGTGCTTAAAGGTCTGAACGGGCGTTTTAAGGGAGTGCATATTTAATACAGCAGCGTCATTGACCACGTCACTTGGTTTTTTTTAACTCAGAACTGCTCGCAAAATAGCGGTTGAAAACACCAACCACAAGAATAGCGAGCAGTTCATACGCTGTACGATGTACTCGATTAATCTAATAAATAGCGGACATGACGTATGGTGCGTGCGGCCAGGGGGCGTTTTTATCAAAAAAACGAGCGTATGTTTTGCTCGCTCGTTCAGACTTAGAGGTGGGAACAGACTGCAATTTGCGAACGGATCATTTGAATAGCCACCCCTTGTTTTTGAACGAACGACCACAAATAGCGAACGGCTCTGAATCAGGCCCACAATTCACAAACACAGAAAATAATTTTTTTTTTGGTTTGGACTGGAGTGTACTTTGGGGGTTACAGCACCCTTTAACGGTCAAGCCAGCCGGCCCTTTACTTATGACACAGGCGCACGCTTGGCACTACTTTGTTGATGCACGTGCGGCTACTGCGCACACAATTCACAAACACAGAAAATAATTTTTTTTTTGGTTTGGACTGGAGTGTACTTTGGGGGTTACAGCACCCTTTAACGGTCAAGCCAGCCGGCCCTTTACTTATGACACAGGCGCACGCTTGGCACTACTTTGTTGATGCACGTGCGGATACTGCGCACACAATTCACAAACACAGAAAATATATTATTTTTTTAGCACTTGGGGGGAGCACCCCTGATGGACAGAGCACCCCCTGGACAACACTACAGCACCCCTTTAGGACTGGGACACTGCACAGGACTTTGGAGTGGACACAGCCCCTATGGAGAACTGACTGCACAACACAGTCCAGCCACCCCCTGTGGACTTTGAAGTAGTGGACACAGCCCCTATTAACAACAGCAGCACAGCACAACACAGCCAGCCCCTATGGACTTTGAAGTAGTGGACAACAGCAGCACTACACTACACTACACTACACTACACAGCCCAGCCAGCCCTAACTCCCACCCTCCCTCTTCACTGTCCACAGCCGAGTGAGAAAATGGCGCCGACGCAGGTACCTTATATAGGTTCCAAAACCCGCGAGACTCGGAAGGCGGGATGATGTAGTTTTGCCTCGATTTCAGATCCGAGTCAGGTGGGAAAAGTCGAGCCTGACTCGGATCGGACTCGGATCGGGGGGGCTCGGGGGGGTTCGGATTTCAGAAATCCGAACCCGCTCACCCCTAGTGCATTCTGATTGGTTGGCCATTCCAAAATGGTGCTTAAACCAAGGACATTTTTTAGGTATACAACTATAACAACACAACACCTATCATACATCATGTCACTCACCACATTCCCCAACTAGGATATGTCTGTGCACCCTTTAGTCCACTCCAAACCCTACACAGCTCCTTGGGAAAGACTTAGCATTTTTAAGGGCAGCTTTTATAAGTTGTGTGAGTCGCTTGTGCATTGCGTAGTGCACTGTGTGGGAGTGGCGCATCGTTACCAATGCGTACGCATTTTGCTATAAATAGCAACGCCCAAAAATAATTACTTTGCAGTCATGGAGGAATCTACAACTGCTAGCACTTTTGATTTAAAAGAATTTCTGGATGAATATGGTTTTGGAATCTATTCAGAAGTGGAAGTAGAGGATACACCTGCAGATGAGGCTGTAGAAAATGTGCCTGAACCACCACCAAATGATCCTCCTCCAGAACCAACAATTTCATCAGCTCAAAATGTTCCTGGCCCATCACATGGAGGGGAAGGATTTCACGTTAGTCCTTGTGGGTTTTCTGAAAATTTAATCCAGGAGGCAATAACCAAATTTCTTTTGGTCATAAAATTTGCCTAAAGTCTAGGCTCAAAATTTGGAGAAAATAACAAAGACCCTAAATACGAAGCACTCCACTCACTACACAGCATTTTACCTGCGTAAGAAGTAAGTTTTTTTTTTCAAAACAGTTTTGCTTAAAGTACCAAATGGCCTACCATTTTATGAAGTTCAACACAAATAATTATTGTAATTTTTTACAAAAAAATGGCTACACAGAAAAATGCTTTTTATAGATACATATTAATTATTGCACACTTTCCCAAAAGGTGGAGTGACCTTTGCTTTCGTCTGAATTTGAAGCTAAATTTGCGGGTCCAACACTTTATAGGGCCAGGCGGAGCAGTCCCTCGCATCTTTGCTTTGTCAAAGCAACAACATCTGCTTTTGGGGGCCTTAGATAGGAGGCTTGTTGTGGAGGCCAGAGTAGACGACCAAGAGCCTCCACAGGAGGAACAACATGCTGAGACTGGCAAGTATTTTCAGTCACCTTGCTCTGTTTTAGAATGTCAATAATTAACTTACAATTAACTGTTTTTTTATCACACCAATTTTAGGAAGTTACATGGCTGAAAATGTGGAGCTGGATGGGGTGACGGCCCCACCAACAGCTATAGTGCCTCCCCCATCACCACCAACAGCTATAGTGCCTCCCCCATCACCACCAACAACTATAGTGCCTCCCAATCCTCCACTGCCACCCTTACTGAAACCATTGAAGGGCTTAGGGTGGCAGTGTTGAGGCATGCAACAGCCATGGAGGCTTTCCAGTCCAGCATATTGGAGCAAACCTCCTATCTAAGGACCATAAGTCAAGATGTGAGGGACATTAAAGAACATCTGTCTGGCCCAAATGAAGATGGGGTGGACCAGTGCCCTGCTGTGGCTGGCCCAAGCACACAGCAGGGTGTAGGAAGGTCCCCCAGGACCCGCAAATCTAGCTCAAGTCAGTCGACTGCAAAGAGGGCAAAAAAATAAGCCTGGTCTTTGTTATTTTCTCCCAGATCTTTTGTAATGTTATGACAAAAATGGAAATTTGTTTATTGCCCCTGGAAGGCCCACAAGGACTAATTTGTGAACTTTTTGATGTGTGTATCACATTTTGAGGTGATGAGTTTGTTGGTCCTGCAGTTGGATCATTTGGTGGCTACACAGGCACACTTTCATCAGCCACATATGCTAGTGTATCTTCTGCTTCTGTTTCTGTAATAATTCCAAAACCATATTTGTCCAGAAATTCTAATTTTTGAATATTTTACAATGTTTTGTTTGGGTATTTTAAACAAAAAACCCCAAATTTAAAGTCTATAATTTGCAGTTGTGGAGTTCACAAAAGCAAAAAAAAAAAAAAACCTTAAAAAAAATAATGAAATGATTTTTGTCTGTTCTTCAAAGCTAAATGTTATATGTGTACATTTGTTTTTTTAGAAATTAAATTGTTCCTATGGGCTACAAAACTTAAAAGTAAAAAAAAAAAAAAACCTTAAAAAAAACAGGTATTTTGCAAATGTACAAAAAAAGGAACTTATGATTTAAAAACTGAGGTATCATGGTTTTGCAAACAAATGTATTTGCAAAATCACATACAGAAACAAACCAAAAACAATTGACTTTTTAAAAAAAAAAATGCTAATTTACACAACCAGTTTGCTATAATCCAATGCAATGATTAACACCTGTTACATTGTTAATTGCCTACAGACATCGGTTGAGTCAGAAACCATCGCCTGCACTCGGACTGCTTAAGGTAGACCCTGGGCTACCTTTAGCAATGCGACCAGTAGCATCGTTATTGTAACGAGATGACGTGTGTGATGACTCGCTCAGTAATATATGCACGTCCTTAAAATGCCCTTTTTTAGGTCAACCACGCCTGCGTGCGCACCACCACACACGCGTTCACATGCACCTTCCCCTGTAACCACCCACAAACGGCACGAAATGTCAATCACAGCTACGACCTCGTAGTGACTAGCGAGCAAGAGGATTGCAGTCAGAAAGACAGGCTTGCGCACGCGCACTGCCATGTACACGCATGCGCAGTTGAAAAAAACATCGCTTGCTACGTCCAATCGCTCCGTGCAGCCGCCTCTGAATGAGGTCCTCAGTCTCATGGATAACAGAACTATTAGGGTGTATGTGTGAGACTACAGTTAGCCATATACTGTATTTCAGCCAGTAACAAAGATGGCAGAAAAATGTTTTAGGCAGCAACTGATGTTTTCTCCATAGGGATGACCATCAGTGGGTGGCCATTGATGGTTACCATCGATGGGCCCATCAGTGATTACCATCAATGGCACAAACCATCGATAGTGTACCATCAATGGTTTGCCTTGGGCCAATGAAACATGGGAGTGATGCTTAGCGGATGCATGGGGGTGGGGCTAAGCTTCGTCCTGCCACTAAAAAAACAAAACATCGGCTCCTGCTCATCCATCGAAGGCAGATAACCATTGGTTCTCTGCCATCATGGCAAAAGTTGTTGACAGCAGATGGAAACATCGATGGTCGATGGCCAACCCTATTTCTCCACTTTATAAGTGGAAAATCCCTCTATGGGTTAGTGTTCTGGTGTAGTCACAGAAAACTGTAGCGAGTACTGTATTGTATATTCTGTATTTCATTGGCCAGTTCCCAGTCATGTCTCAGTCAAACCAAAGATGAGATGATGACATTAAACTTAGTTTTGCTATAGAAAATGATCTTTGGTGATTATATACTATTGTGCTAATCTATGCTAAAGTCATAGTAAGCAATCAGGAATTTGCTTTTACCTCTCTAATATCAGAAAATAAACGCAGGTGTCTTAAGCTGGCCACACACTAGACCAACTTACATCCAACTAGCCAACTTGTTGATTGGTTGGAATGAAAATCTGGTAAGGAATGAAAGCAAATGACAATCAGCAATTTGCTCCCAAACGCAGGAAAATGAACAAAAACTGTTGTTTGAACAAATTGTTTAGATCAAACATTTAACAAACTTGTCTGACGTCCATTATCATCTGTTTTCTGGCATTTAGGAGCAAATTGCTGATCATCAGTTACTCCCATACGTTACCAGATTTTCATTCCAACCAATCAACAAGTTGGCTGATTGGATGTAAGTTGGTCTAGTGTGTGGCCAGCTTTACTGTTTGCTGTAGAGCACATTGTGCTTACCTTCTCTCCTAGGAGCGTCCACATGACTCCCGAATCTCGGATGGCTCTCTTGCATGCCTAGAAAAGTAAGCAAGTTTCTGGGAAGTCCACAGCAGCCGCCCTTTGTGCCAGACTGAAGTGGGCGGTCTGGGTGGCTTGATGATGCAATTCACACTAATTCGTATCATTGCGATCTCGTCCCCATTTTACAATGACAGTAATCCCAGCCTTGTCTCCTAGGGGGTGCCCCATGATGAGATTGTGTCACCACGCCCCTCACCTCCTCCCCCTTCACTGCCCACTTGACTGTCACGTCCCCTCGCACTGCTGATCTGAATGTCCCCTTCCGAAAAGTTGGCAAGTATACTCAGGGCCAGATTAACAATGGGGCGGATGGAGCTACAGCTCCAGGCCTCCACATAAAAATAGGCCCATTGTCATGACAACATGATGTTGACTGGCCATCTGCTCTCCACAGGTCAGCCATAGGCCTTCATTCAGAGGCGGCCGTACGGTCTACGACCGCACGGCCGCCTCGATGTTTGTCAAGTGCGCATGCGCACGAGGGAGCCGGCTCCTTCGTGCGCATGCGTGAGACCCGCTATGACCGACAGCGCCGGTCGTAGCGGGTCTCTTTCCAAAGGGGGCGAGCTGTCGATGTTGATTGACAGCTCGCCCCGTTTGGAAGGCGGGCCGGGGGGGTGGCAGCCCAAACAGAGGCGTTCCCATGGGAACGCCTACCGTTTGGGGGAGGCCCCACTGACATCTCTGACCATCGCGACCATCACCCTAGCGGTCGTTAGAGCTGTGGGTGTAAACCCACAGCCTAACGACCGAAACAGAGGCGAGCGGTCAGGATGCAAGTGGCCACCCAGTTTCTGAGCGACCGCTTGCATCCTCCGACCGCCTCTGAATGAGGCCCATAAATCATAAGTAGTAAAATTGTATTTCTATTTACCTCACAAAATGAAGGATTTTTTTCCTTTTACATATTTAGGGAGACAATGGAGCAGACAGTATACACACCCACCGGCACCGGGGGTACACGCCCACATGGCACTGGCCACACCCACACAGCACTGGTCACGCCTCCTCTGCATCTCCTAATAGGCCCTTTGGTCATTTTCAGCTCCAGGCCCATGTGGCCATCAATCCGACCCTGAGTATAGTACATATTTTGCACCTACTGTAAATGGAATGATAGTACCTTAGCCCTTCCCAGAGGAAAAAAGAGGACTTTTAGAGGGTGGTTTCTTGACTTTGGAACTAAGTAAATTAAAAGAGCTTGATGCAATAAGCTGGAAACAAAGACGTTTTTGTAATCAAATAGTTTTACTTTAAATAACAAGTTTGGTTGAGTCACAAAATTTTGCTTATTCACATATTGTAAGATGTTGTTTAATAACAACTGGTAACTAATATTATTGACCTCTCATGGAAAAAGTGTGTGGCCTCACCTCACGGGGCATATGTAACCTCACAGGGGCATGACGCGAGTCACAGGGCTTGGCCTCACAGCATGCCCTGATCTCTCTGCATGCTGGTCGACCAGAGTGGCAGGAGGTGCAGCCACTTACTCAGGCATTCGTGTTGGACCGGTTCTTTATGCCATCACCCTTCTGGCATTTGTCAGAAGTGCCAGATAGCCAATCCGGCCTTGTTCACACATAGGAAGATTTCACTCAGAAGGGTAACTGTGAAACAGGTATGTGGCCTCCTCCCAATGTCACTTCTCATGTGAAAACCTAAGCAGCAGAGAAGCACAGGTCATTTATGCGCTATGGGGCTTATTCAAGGTTAGGAGCACAGCAAAAATGAGACCAGTAATTTTGCAGGTGGGGCAGATGTAAAATGTGGAGAGATTTAGATTTCATAGGGGCGTGTTCAAACTCAAATTTAAATTGAAGTGTAAAAGTCAAACTGTCCAGCATGTGTGCATACGTCCCAACCATTCTGCCTTCAACGGGACAGTCCACTTTTACAGGGACTCTCCCGCGCCGTCCCCCACCACAGGCCGCAGTGTGGTGGAGGCGAGTTGGGGAGAGCACTATCACCGCTGCACTGCATAGCATTGCAGTAGGTGTATAGATGATGAACACATGTGCACAGCATTGGAAAGGGCAGCCCAGCATCTCTGGGAGTGCTAGGCACGCCCCTAGAGTGATGAAAATACGGGCGTGCCATGAGGCCTTGCCCCCTCATGTCCACATGTCCTTTTTGGTCCTAATAAAATTTTTGAAGATGTTCAGAAGTACAGTATGATTTGCGGGCTACATGCACGAGCAGCCAGTATTTACCCTGCATGCAAGAACTAAAAAACGTTTTTGCACCCCTTTGTATTGCAACATGGTTTGCCCAGAGATGACAATTAGGTGGTGGCTGCCATTCTGTTGAGGCAAACTTTCATGAAAACATAAGCAATTACTCGTGTAAATGATTTAAAGATTGTATAAGTATAAACTGGCTTCAGAGTCTTGTGGCTGTGAGTCTGCCTCTGCACTAGCGCCATATTATTTGGGAGTCCCCAATAATCTCCCAGATCTCAGGAAGAGTAGGTTGTCCTCCCACATCCCATTACTGAAATGGGCGGGAAAGGGAGCATAATCCCGTGAGGGAACAGAGCCAATATGACGTGATTCTAGTTACAGTAAGTGCCCAGACCTTCCCCCATTAGTGGTCAGCTGCGTCTCCCCTTCATACTTCTCCCAGGGTGGAGAAATAAATAAATGGCAAGAATATATTGAGTGTCGCTGATAGTAGCAGATTCACTTTAGCCATCTGGATTTACAATGGCCGTAGCAGAGTTGCAGAGTCTAATGTGTCTGGTGGTATTTTCAAGTGACCCTACTCACCCTATTCTCAAGTGACTGCTAAAAGCCAACGACCCTCTGCCATGCCTCTTGATGTGATGTTCCGGTGTCAGGTACAAGGATGAGTTTGACAAGTTGTGACTAGTACACAGGTGGACTGACACCATATGATTAAGTGGGATGTAGTCAGGATACCGGCGGGCAGGATAGCGACATGGGACTAAAGCTAGACGTCAAAATCCCGACTCCTATCATTAGCCCCACCTGGCTTACTGAACGAAGGTATGCCAGGTGTCTTAGCGGTTAGCCGCAGGGGGAGGGGGTTAGGTTTGGGGACCCCTGAGGGGGACTTACGGTTAGGCACCCCCCTGTGAGGGTTAGGGTAGGGAAAGGGTGGGTAAGAGTTAGGCACAACTAGGAGGGGTTAGGGTTAGGCACCCCCCCGGGAGGGTTAGGTTTACGATGCGGTGAGGGGGGGTTAGGCTTAGGTACTGATGGGGGGTAGGTTAGAGTTAGGCACTAGGGGGGGGGATATGGTTAGGCACCACTAAGGGAGGTTTAGGGTAGGGAGAGGAGAGGGTTAGGGTACTTACCTGCTGCAGTTGGGATTTCGATCCGACGGGCTGCTGCTGTCGGTATTTGATCCGGCTGCTAAACAGCTGCTGGCATTACATACTGATTCTGATTAGCTAGGGCTTTATATAATAGATTTGTCTGCAGTCCATAAATATTGTTTATATATGCATATCAATGAAAGCACCCTCAGTGCAATACAATGTGGACGTCCTAACTTATTGGTTCCTGTATACAGATTGCAGAAGACAGCAGAAAAAAATATCTACTAATTGGTGCTCAATACAGGAAGCAGGATAGATACAAGGAGATATGGGACAATTACATAGAAACTCTATTATTTCTGTCTCAGCTTCCCATTTGATATTGTATTGGATCACACTGTAGTTGTGAGGTCAGTCTGGCAGTGATTCAGACTTGGGACCTAATTCAGACCCGCTCGTGAGCACATAGCACTCACAAGCGGGTCGACGGCCGGGCACAGCCACAGCTTAGCGAGCGGCCTGGAGGCTGGTGAAAAAAAAACGGCCTGCCCTGATTCAGAGCGAGCGCTCGCAAATAGCGAGTGCCTCTGAATCAGTGCCTTGATCCACTGTTGGATAGTTTCTGCACACTCTTGTAGGTGAGACTTTAAGAAGGGAATTCAATTCTTCCTGATGTGCTTTGGAAATTACTTTCTACTATGCTAGAGATCTTAATTCATTTTCCTGCTCTCCTTTACGGGTTCCAAAGTGGCTTTGTCTGTCCATCCTGGAGGCACTTCATGGCAATGGTGGAGAACTAATTTCCCCCTAAGTAACTTTTTACTTAAATCATGTGGAAGCAAACATTTCCGCATGATTTCAGTATCCAAGCTACACAGGAACAGGTTAAGGTACTGTAGAAGATAACGCAATTACTTCAACTTCACACTGTAAAGAGAAAGTCATTGCTCGCTACAGCGTTTATGTTTTCTGCTATTCAGGTCGCATGGGTTAAAAAAAATCCTTAAAGGTTTACCTTATAGGGTGAGATGCATGATGCATCGCTTTTGGGATGCGATGCATCTTTCCACCCTTTGCATGCATGCAGTTGTTGGTACCGAATGAGCAAAGGACCGCTCTCTCAGTAAGAGCGGCCCTTTGCGAATGAGGGACTTCCGGGTCTAAGACCCAGAAGCCCTTCTGGCGTCCTTCTACGCTTGTGCAGAAGGAAGCACGCGCTGCTGGGGGTGCTGGGAGGGATTGGATTCTTCTCACAGCACTCTCCAGATAGAAGCCCATAGGCTTCTATAGGGTAACACCATCAGGAGACGGCATTACCCACTGAAAGCAAGCCCCAGAATGCATAGCACCCCGAGGCTTGGTGCATATGAGAAATGCGGTCAAACCCGCATTTACGGAGTTTGACCGCATTTCTCCCCTTGCTGCATCCTGCCCAATATATAAAGCCGTCTGAGGATAGCATTATACAAGGAAAATACTTATTTCTGACAAAGACTGAAAGGACCGACTGGCTCTCGCCCAATCAGTCCCTGCAGCTGGCTGAAGCTCCTCCCACTTTCTGCCCCTCAATCGGTAATTACACTGCTACCATAGATTCACCAATTCTATCCCATGGGATATCCCATTTATAATAATGCTGAGAGGTACAGTGCAAACAGTATGGCATACTGTAATTGAGGTGAATTCAAATAAATGTGCATGTTTAAACAAATGAATTTATATTATGATCCCTTCAAATAAGTGGTATATAAAAATGAGGCCCTCAGACCAGTGGTCGAAGTGGGGCGGTATACGGCGGTATGACATACCGCCACTTCCCGGCCCCACTTCATTTTAGCCACAGAAGAGAATGTACCAGCGCTGGGATCCAGAATGGGATCCCAGCGCTGGAACAGCGGCGGCAATGTGTAGAGATGTGTCGATCAACGGAGGCGCTGGCATCTAGCAGCCGGGACAGAGCATTAGGTCCCGGCTGCATTGTAAAGTAACAGGCGCAGCACGCACCGGCCGCCTCGCTGGCGGCCAGCCAATCGGTGGGGCTCGCTGGCGGCCAGCCAATCGGGGGGCTCACTAGCGGCCAGCCAATCGGTGGGCTCACTGGTGGCCAGCCTATCGGGGGGCTCGCTGGTGGCCAGCCAATGAGAAGCAGCCAAGTAGCAGCTTCTCATTGGCTAAGAAGCGTCGCTGGATTAAACTACAGCAACCAAGAACCCGATGCTCCCGGTGGCTCCTTTCCAGCAACACAGGTCAGTAGCAATTAGAGAGAGAGGAGGGTTGAAAGAGGGAATAGGGGGCAGACAGAGGGAAGCAGGTAGTTAGTATTGTAGGGGGTGAAAGAGAGAGGGAATCATTTAGTGAGAATGGCAGGGTGTGAGAGAGGGAAACAGGCAGGGAGAAGTACAGTGGGGGTGAGAAGTACAGTGGGGTGATATTGAAGCAGGGGCCGGAGGGGGGGGATTCAATCTCCATATCTCCATACCCCCACCTCTAAATTCCCACTTCGAGCACTGCCTCAGACCATAAAAAAGCATGTACACCCCTGCTTTATTTAAACCCCCAAGATATAATTGAATTTTTCCTAGTGTATTTACTTAAATATTGCCTTTCATTCCCTGCCAACGCACTGCAGAGAATTAACTGTATGTATATGTTACAATGAGGCCGAAAATGTATAGATCATAACCAGCAACTAAAAAGCAATTTCTGCAGAGCATCTGTAAGCTCTCTCTAAGCCCACTGACAGATCCAGGACTTTAACACATAACTTATCAGCCTTACTATAATCCAAGTCAGTCGGCCTGATTGTGTAAGGTTGAGTATATTAAAATGATCATTAGTAGAGATTACAATATGACGCCATCGTATGCTTACACAAGGTAACGCACTATTACATACCCATACTTATGTCGGAAACATTATAGCCGTTGAAGAGACAACAAACGCGGACAGGTAGTTTCTTGTGATTTTATTATATGCGACATAACATTCTTCTACTTTTTACGACTGCTCTACTTCATCTATTCTTCCACGTTTTCCATTCACCCTTCTAATTCGTATGTTATTGTTTATTTGTGCATCCGTATTAGTGATCCCTTTATCTGAGGCCTCTATGCCTCTGTGTCACATGGATGCAGAACGGTGAAGCTCACAATGCTAAATTCCGCAGGCAAGGGAGGAATTTGTCCTGACTTTATGTCTAAATACAACATTTTCCTAGTACTCCCTGTAGCGTTCTCTGCCCTTTGCAAGGTAAACATTATCAGGGAAGATTAGGAGAATCCTCCTTCTTACGACTGCTTATGTAAACATGTCGCCCGCAGAGTATTGCAAGCATGAAACATCAGGGCTACATCCAGCAGTCAGAATGAACCCATCAGTAGTAAAAGCTTTGCAATAAATATATAATAAGGCCCCCTGGCATCTCTCGTCCTCCCAGACAGATCATCTGCCCAATCCTCTTCACTGGCACAATCCTTTTTCACTACAGTATGAAGGAATCATGCATTACACAAGTATCCAACAGTGTTTAACCTGACCTAGTAATCCACCATTAGCAGATCACTTCTTAGTTGGTTATGAATCCCCCCGTACAGTGTGACCTTGCCCTTATAAAGTACTTTGTGTTCAGACCTACCATCCCAAAACTTTTTTAGAAACTGTGAAACTCATGAACGATTATGCATGCCGCACCATTAACGTTTGTCATTTTTTATTTAACCAGCAATTTTAGCAAAATGTATATATTTGGTGCGTCTAAAGCATGAATATAAAACAAACTATAAAAGCACGCAATAGTTTCAGCATAATGGTAATTACTTAATATGTACTGTATATGTAAATAAAAAAGATTCCCTTTATCTCTGCAATAGGCTCAATTGTAAATATTTAATGTATGTGATTTGGCCCAAAAAGTACTATGTAGATAAAACTTAAGTGTTCCATTATACAGCCTCAAGGTCGGTGAAACGGGGGGCGGCTTGCCCCCTCCCCCAAACATTTCAAAGGAGCGGCGGCAGTGGACTGTCAGGGCTGTGCAGCTTTATAGTTATAGGCTGCATGGCCCCTGCACCGCATGGAGAAGGAGGAGGTGTAATGTGTGGTCTTAAGTTAAAGCACCACACATTACACTTCCTCCTCCGTGTGGTGTTGGGACCATGCGGCCTATTACTATAAAGCACAGCCCCTGAGGAGGGGGCGGTGCTGGAGCGATTTTATGTTGCCCCCCCCAACATAAAATCGTTCCGACGCCCCTGCTCATAGGCTGTGTTGGCATGACACAGGACTGATGGTAGCGCTCACCTTTCCTTCTCTGGACAAGTGTTTTTCCAGATGCCCCAAACAATCTGAAAGGCGATTCATCAGTCCAATCCCTGTACCTTTTGCAGATTATCAGTCTGTCCCTGATGCTTTTCCTGGAGAAAAGTGGCTTCTTTGCTGCCCTTCTTGACACCGGGTCATCCTCCAAAAGAATTTGCCTCACTGTGCGTGAAGATGCACTCACACCTACCTGCTGCCATTCCTGAGCAAGCTCTACACTGGTGGTACCTTGATCACACAGCTGAATCAACTTTAGTAGACGGTCCTGGCGCTTGCTGGACGTTCTTGGGCATCCTGAAGCCTTCTTCACAACTATTGATCCTCTCTCCTTGATGTTCTTGATGATCTGATAAATGGTTGATTTAGTTGCAATCTTAATAGCATCAATATCCTTGCCTGTGAATCCCTTTTTATGCAAAGGCATGATATCTGCATGTGTTTCCTTGCAGGTAACCATAGTTAATAGAGGAAGAACAATGATTTCAAGCTCCACCCTCCGTTTAAAGCTTCCAGTGTTATTCTAACTCAATCAGCATGACAGAGTGATCTCCAGCCTTGTCCTCATCAACACTCTCACCTGTGTTAATGAGAGAATCACTGACATGATGTCAGCTGGTCCTTCTGTGGCAGGGCTGAAATGCAGTGGATATGTTGTTTTTGGGATTAAGGGCCTTATGCAGGTTGGTTTGCAAGGCTGCGTTCACATGCACCCCGCTCGCTACAAAATATGGTAATGCAGGCAATCGCACGGCAACCGCAGCTCTATACCAAGACACCCACCACTGTATAAGGCCACCCACTTCCCATGACATGCATCTGCCAGTGTATTCTATTGCAGGGGCTTAATTATGCATGCCCCTGTTACAGCGTTTAAATGCCCAGGCACATCTGCGTTTCTCTGCCCACCCCCCGTCACCACCCTCTAACGGTCAATTCCTGTCAATCAGCATGTGAAGACTCTGAGTGTTCACTGCGATCGCTTCCCGATCGTAGTGGCCGGTTTGCGCACACACACTGTGTTTTATACGCATGCGCAGAATGCAAACATCGGCTGGCTGCATACGAACGTAGCCTTGCAATCCAACCTTGCAAATCATCTGATCACTCTTCATGACATTCTGGAGTATATGCAAATTACCATAATAAAAACTGAAGCAGCAGACTTTATGAAGACCAATACTTGTGTCATTCTCAAAACTTTTGGCCATGGCTGTATGTGATTAAGGGGCCTATTCATCATCACTTAATTTTTACAAAAGCAGAATTAGAATTAGAATATTAATTATCGAGACCCCAATAATTAACATCATGAATAGACCCCCAAATGTTTGAGTCCGAAACCACTCCTGCGACACTGCCATGAGATGGAAGATCTATGTGCATCTGAAAGGCCGCCTCTCAATTACCACACTGGAAGACCCAGTACTTTCCAGAGTCTGTGTGGCTCAGTTCTGCTACTTTTTAGGAATTTAGATTAGGGATGTGCGCTGTGTTTTGGATTTTGATCTGTATCTCCTTCAAGGTCTTGGATCTGGATTTGGTTTTGCAAACCACCCTCAAGTGTTTTGGTTTTGGTTTTGGATCTGGATTTTTAAAATAAAAAATAGATAAAAAGTTTTAAAAACAGCTAAAATCATGTAATTTATGCAATCCAAAACCCGAAATTCAGATTTAAAATCTGAATTCCAAACCGTAAAAAGATCAGAACCGCAACCCGGATTTACCCGGATCTCCTCAGGAGATTAGAACCGCGACTCGGATTTACCCGGATTCATGAAATTCAGGTGGATTCGGATTTCTGGAGAGCCGAACTGCACATCTCTAATTTAGATGCCAATTTACGTGAACATCGGAATTGTGTCCGAATCAGCTCTGTAGGGCATGACAACTCACACACAATGCAAATAATAATGCAAATGGTCAATGTTTTTTAAGTGCACATGCCTCTAATGGTGCATACACACGGTCAGATCTGTCAGACGAACGACTAATGATGAACAATGAACTACGAACGATAAACGACGAACGATTTTAATGTTTTTAACAACGATTTCATGAACTACGTACTACGAACGATTTTTGACAGTATTAAAATTAATGAGAATCAACCAAATCTGACTGCAAACTAGGGGTGTGCACCGGCCACTTTTCGTGTTTTGTGTTTTGGTTTTGGATCTGGATCTTTCTTCGTGTTTTGGATCTGGATTGGTTTTGCCAAAACCACCCTTCCGTGTTTTGAGTTCTGGGTTTTGTGTTTTGGATCTGTATTTTTTTTAAAAAAAGCATAAAAACAGCTAAAATCACAGAATTTGTGTGTTTTTCTGCTCCTATGCTATTATTAACCTTAATAACCTTAATTTCCACTCATTTCCAGTCTATTCTGAACACCTCACACCTCACAATAGTGTTTTTATATCCAAAAGGTTGCACCGAGGTAGCTGGATGACTATGCTAAGAGATACGAGTGGGCGGCACAAACACGTGGTCCATCTAGGAGTGACACTGCAGTGGCAGACAGGATGGCAGTTTGAAAAACTAGGCCCCAAACAGTACATAATTCAAAGAAAAAAAAGAGGTGCAAGATGGAATTGTCCTTGGGCCCTCCCACCCACCCTTATATTGTATAAACAGGACATGCACACATTAACAAACCAAACATTTCAGCACCAGGGTCTGCCACACGACTGGTTGAAATGATTGGTTCGTTTGGGCCCCTACAAAACAAGCTGGCAATTAATCTGTCCCTGCACAAACTGGCTCTACGGAGGCAAGATGTTGTCCTCATCCTCCTCATCCACCTATTCCTCACCCTCTTCAGTGTTGTGTACATCCTCACCCTCACAGAGTATTAATTCGTCCCCGCTGGAATCCACAACCACAGGTCCCTCTGTACGTTCTGGAGGCTGGTCTCCCTGGAAGAGTTGATAATTCATTTTATGAACATCATCTTCTCCACATTTTGTGGAAGCAACCTCCTACGCCTTTCGCTGACAAGGTTCCCGGCTGCACTAAACACTCTTTCGGAGTACACACTGGAGGGGGGGCAACTCAGGTAAAATAGAGCCAGTTTGTACAGGGACCTCCAAATTGCTTCTTTTTCCTGCCAGTACAGGTACGGACTGTCTGACATGCCTACTTGGATGCTGTCACCGATGTAATGCTTTAACAGACAGACGCACGCTTGTCGCTGCTGCTTTAAGGATGCAGGTGCGGCCACAGTCCACACATTTCACAAAGACAGAAAAAAAAAGAATTTTTTTATTGTTTGTGGAGCGCACTTTGAGGGTTACACCACCCTTTAACAGACAGATGCACGCTTGTCGCTGCTGCTTTGAGGATGCAAGTGCGGCTACAGCCCACACAATTCACAAAGACAGAAAAAAAATAATATTTTTATTGTTTGTGGAGCACACTTTGAGGGTGTCACCACCCTTTAACAGACAGACGCACACTTGTCGCTGCTGCTTTAAGGATGCAGGTGCGGCTACAGCCCACACATTTCACAAAGACAGAAAAAAAAAGAAGAATATTTTTATTGTTTGTGGAGCGCACTTTGAGGGTTACACCACCCTTTAACAGACAGATGCACGCTTGTCGCTGCTGCTTTGAGGATGCAAGTGCGGCTACAGCCCACACAATTCACAAAGACAGAAAAAAAAAGAAGAATTTTTTTATTGTTTGTGGAGCGCACTTTGAGGGTTACACCACCCTTTAACAGACAGACGCACGCTTGTCGCTGCTGCTTTAAGGATGCAGGTGCGGCTACAGCCCACACATTTCACAAAGAGAAAAAAAAAGAACAATATTTTTATTGTTTGTGGAGCACACTTTGAGGGTTACACCACCCTTTAACAGACAGACGCACACTTGTCGCTGCTGCTTTGAGGATGCAGGTGGAATCTAGACGGAATTTGGAACCGGGGACACACTACCTCCATCAATTGTCTAAATCCCACTGCACTAATGGCGGATACCGGATGCACGTCTAACACCAACATAGCAGTCAAAGCCTCAGTTATACGTTTTGCTTCAGGATGACTGCTGTCGTACTTCATCCTCATTGCTAGGGACTGTTGGAGGGTCAATTGTTTAGTAAAAGTAGTGGTGTTCCTACTTTCTCTCTGGGATGATGAACAACTCCCAGCAGCAGCAACAGCACTAGGAGGAAGTGGTTCTTGATCTTTCCCTATTTTATTTTTATCGGAGAAAGTTTGGTCCTCCATTTATGTTATATTGATATATACGTGCGGCTAAGGCGCACACAAACACAGAAAATATTTTTTTATTTTTGCTGGAGAGTAGTGCACTTTGTGGGTTACACCACCCTTTAAGAAATGAGCCAGCCGGCTCTTTACTTATGGGACACAGGCGCACGCTTGGCGCTGCTCCTTTGTTGATGCACGTGCAGCCACAGTGCACACAATTCACAAACACAGAAAATATTTTTTTATTTGGTTTGGAGTGTACTTTGGGGGTTACAGCACCCTTTAACGGTCAAGCCAGCCGGCCCTTTACTTATGACACAGGCGCACGCTTGGCACTACTTTGTTGATGCACGTGCGGCTACTGCGCACACAATTCACAATCACAGAAAATATTTTTTTATTTGGTTTGGAGTGTACTTTGGGGGTTACAACACCCTTTAACGGTCAAGCCAGCTGGCCCTTTACTTATGACACAGGCGCACGCTTGGCACTACTTTGTTGATGCACGTGCGGCTACTGCGCACACAATTCACAATCACAGAAAATATTTTTTTATTTGGTTTGGAGTGTACTTTGGGGGTTACAGCACCCTTTAATGGTCAAGCCAGCCGGCCCTTTACTTATGACACAGGCGCACGCTTGGCACTACTTTGTTGATGCACGTGTGGCTACTGCGCACACAATTCACAAACACAGAAAATATTTTTTTATTTGGTTTGGAGTGTACTTTGGGGGTTACAGCACCCTTTAACGGTCAAGCCAGCCGGCCCTTTACTTATGACACAGGTGCACGCTTGGCACTACTTTGTTGATGCACGTGCGGCTACTGCGCACACAATTCACAAACACAGAAAATATTTTATTATTTGGTTTGGAGTGTACTTTGGGGGTTACAGCACCCTTTAATGGTCAAGCCAGCCGGCCCTTTACTTATGACACGGGCGCACGCTTGGCACTACTTTGTTGATGCACGTGCGGCTACTGTGCACACAATTCACAAACACAGAAAATATTTTTTTATTTGGTTTGGAGAGTACTTTGGCGGTTACAGCACTCTTTAACGGTCAAGCCAGCCGGCCCTTTACTTATGACACGTGCGCACGCTTGGCACTACTTTGTTGATGCACGTGCGGCTACTGCGCACACAATTCACAGACACAGAAAATATTTTTTTATTTGGTTTAGAGTGTACTTTGGGGGTTACAGCACCCTTTAACGGTCAAGCCAGCCGGCCCTTTACTTATGACACGGGCGCACGCTTGGCACTACTTTGTTGATGCACGTGCGGCTACTGCGCACACAATTCACAAACACAGAAAATATTTTTTTATTTGGTTTGGAGTGTACTTTGGGGGTTACAGCACCCTTTAACGGTCAAGCCAGCCGGCCCTTTACTTATGACACAGGCGCATGCTTGACACTACTTTGTTGATGCACGTGCGGCTACTGCGCACACAATTCACAAACACAGAAAAATATTATTTTTTTTAGCACTTGGGGGGAGCACCCCTGATGGACAGAGCACCCCCTGGACAACACTACAGTACCCCTTTAGGACTGGGACACTGCACAGGACTTTGTAGTGGACACAGCCCCTATGGACAACTGACTGCACAACACAGTCCAGCCAGCCCCTATGGACTTTGAAGTAGTGGACACAGCCCCTATTAACAACAGCAGCACAGCACAACACAGCCAGCCCCTATGGACTTTGAAGTAGTGGACACAGCCCCTATGGACAACAGCAGCACAGCGCAGCACAACACAGCACAACACTACTCTGTACTACACTACACTACACAGCCCAGCCAGCCCTAACTCCCACCCTCCCTCTTCACTGTCCACAGCCGAGTGAGAAAATGGCGCCAACGCGGGTACCTTATATAGGATCCAAAACCCGCGAGACCCGGAAGGCAGGATGATGACGTTTTGCCTCGATTTCAGATCGGAGTCTGGCGGGAAAAGTCGAGCCTGACTCGGATCGGCCTCGGATCGGGGGGGCTCGGGGGGGGTTTGGATTTCAGAAATCCGAACCCGCTCACCCCTACTGCAAACACATCAGATGTCAGATATAATTTCCTGACAAACGGGTAAGCGCAACGTTCATCATTGCAGGGACACATGTCAGATTTTCGAAATCGTTATTGTACAAATCTGAAGGAAAATCTGACTGTGTATATGCACCATAAATCGCAAAATGTTGCACAACGTATGTATCCCACAGTGTGTACTCACATATGTAGGCCCAGTTGTGATTGAGACTCAAGGTATCCGAAGTGTTTTTGGAAACGTATTGAAAAGTGAAAAATTGTCTTCCTTTCCAAATATTATACAGTACTAGTACATATATACACAGTACCCCACCATTAGAGAATAATTCATCCCATCTCAGTGAAAGCTGTGCGTGCATCTCATTAATCTACAGTATCGGTTATACCGTGATAACAACTCGGGTAACTTCACTACTGTACAGTTATGTACAGTGGGCCTGATTCAGAGCCGCTCACTCTGACAGAGCGCTCGCTCTGAATCAGGGCCGGGCTTTTTTATTTTTGGAGCGGCCTCTCGGCCTCTACAACAGTGGAGCAGGGGCTGGCTGGCAACTTTCAGTCTGGGGGGCAAACCAAACCAAGTGGCCCGGCTTTTCTACTGGCAAATGCAATTTAAAAAATGGGCGTGACAATAATGTTGGGAGTGTGCACCACGGCCTGATGACAAATTAAACTACTACATACCTGATTTTTGATCCTATGTGGTACACATAATAATTCCTTTTTTTTTTCAATGACATTGAATATATAAAGGTGCGTACACACTGGGCAATAAAGTGGACGACTGAACGATAACGATATCGTTATCGTTCAGTCGTCCACTGTATCGTCCATTTTTAACCCCAAAAAGATGAACGATGACGATGTCGTGCGTTCCCGCGGGTCGTTCGTCATCATCGTTCATCGGGCTGACATGCAGGCCAACCTGACGACCTCGTCAGGTTGCTGCATGTCGGGGAATGGGGGAGAGAGCCCGGTGCTGAACGATATCGTTAATGATATCGTTCAGCGGCTGTGCTCAATGTCATGAACGACATTGAGCACAGCCTGCCGGGGACACACTACACGATATCGCTCAGGGAGCATATCGTATAGTGTGTACCCACCATTAAACTATAAAGCTGGCCACACACTAGACCAACTTACATCCAACCAGCCAACTAGTTGATTGGTTGGAATGAAAATCTGGTAAGGAATGAAAGCAAATGACAATCAGCAATTTGCTCCCAAACGCCGGAAAATGGACAGAAACTGTTGTTTGAACAAATCGTTTAGATCAAACATTTAACAAACTTCTCTAACGACCATTTTCATCTGTTTTCTGTCATTTAGGAGCAAATTGCTGATCATCATTTACTCCCATACATTACCAGATTTTCATTCCAACCTATCAACTAGTTGGCTGGTTGGATGAAGTTAGTCTAGTGTGTGGCCAGCTTATTGCGCTTGTTTTCGACCTCTTGTATATATATATATATATATATATATATACATATACATATAGTTTATTTTTATTTTTTTTATTACAGTGCTTGAAGTGTGCCGGTATGAAATGGTATGTCATGCCATCACTTCACTTCGGCACCCGCCCGGCACTGGGACTGTCACTGTCCCAGCGCCAGTCAACAAGCGGCTGCTCTCTGCTCGTTTAAATTTGATTTCGGCCGCGAATCAATCATGGCTCGTGGAGCAGCAGCCAATCAAGGGAGGCCGGCGCTGGGACTATCATTGTCTCTGCACCGGTCACCAAGCAGCTGCAAGCTTAAATTTGGCTCCGGCCGCCAGCCAATCACGTTTAGCAGACCGGCAGCCAATCAGGAGCGGTCACGTGGCCGCCCGTTGATTGGCTGCTAGTCCGCGAGCCGTCATTTGCTCACAGCCGGAACTGAATTCAAAATGCCAGTGCCACCTAGGACAAAGATTGGTGAAGGGTCCAGGGAAGAGAGCGCGGACACCAGAGCAGAGCAGGGTGACGTGGGATGTGTGAAGTATGCTATGAGCTATGGTGTGTGGTGTGCTGTGCTGTGACTGTGAGGGAAGGTGTGCTGTGGGTAGAAGGAAGTGGGGGTATGGAAGTATCAGGGGCCTCAGGATTTGGGCCTACCTAAGTAAAGCCCCCCTGATATTTCCATACCCCCACTTCAAGATTCCACTTCAACTATATATATATATGTATGTACATCATGCTTGCCGACTATCTGGCTGCCCCTTCCGGGAGGGAGCAGCCAAATCGGTTTGACTGGGGGGGCGTAGCCAGCAAATGGGGGCGGGGCCAGCCAGACTACAAGAGTTTGCGGGCGGGTCATTTTGGCCCCGCTACACTGCCGATATTACAGGCAGTGTGAAGCAGGGGGCGGGGCCAAAATGACGCGATTCGGCGTGAATCGCGTCACAGGCCCCCTGCTGCCGGGGAGCTTCTTGTAATTGCGGTGGGGGGCAGGAGGGGTCGGCAGCTGCCGGGAGACTTGCCTGCCTTCCCGGCAGGTCGGGAGCGGCACCCAATTTTCGGGAGGCTCCCGACCAAATCGGGAGGGTAGGCAAGTACGATGTACATACACGCTCTCACACATACAGGCACACTTAGTCAGCACACACATTTTAAATAACAAAGCAACGCAAACTTTATGCCACTGTGACACACTAATATAAATTATATATATATATGTGTATATATATATATATATATAGAGAGAGAGAGGGAGAGAGATATATATAGATATATCTAGTTTATATATATATATATATATATATATATATATATGCCCCACTCCACCTTCCACTTACCTGGTATGGGTGAAGACAGGAGGCAGGCACTCCCATACTCTGCCCTCTCTCCTCCATGGGTGCCATTCAACTCCTTTTAGGCTCTTCCCAACTCCCCCGATAAGCCACGCCCCTCCTCAGATTCTCCAGCCTCTTGGAATTCTGGGTAGAGAAACCGGGCTCCCCATTGGTCGACAGCAGCCATTTTTTTGTAGCCTGATATGGGGGCAGCCATTTTCTTTTAGCCCCTGTTATTTTAATCGGATCGGATCTCTCCTCTGGACAGCAGCACGGCCACGGGAGCAGGAGCATCGCATCCTGCCGCAGCCTGGCAGCCCTGGAACATGAGAATTGTACCGGCCCGGGGGGCAGATGGCACCCTGCCCCCCGGCCCAGCCCGCCACTGAGCACTAGCCACCCAGCGGTTAAGCGCTGTATTACATGCCGTAGCATATCCTTAGTTGAAGAATACCACAGTACGCCACAAGTCCAGCCATCACGCAACATTCCATGGCGCGACTCAGAGCTCTGAATGGCGTGGCATGAACAACAAACTAGCGAACAACAAACTAGCTGGGCACATCTGTATACGCAATTCTTAAGGCTTATACGGTTACCCAGTTGATGCGGCTATACACATTGAGAGCATGCTGATAAAATTCCTAAAAAAAGGATACCACTATAACATTCCTCCCAACTGTCTTGTTTCCCTGGGACTGTCCTGCTGTCCCATCCGCGAGCTGCAGTGTCCCGGGGTGGGGGGGAAATTGGGAAGAGCACATACCGCTGCTCTGCATAGCAGAGCAGCGGGTGTGCAGGAGGAGAACAGATGCCGTGCGCATGCGCACGGCATTTGTTCTCTTGTGTACAGACTGCCTGCGGGCTGCCCAGCATCTCGGAGAGTGCTGGGCACGCCCCCAAAGTGATGAAAACGGGGGAAGCTGCAAGGCTCCACCCCATTTTCAGTTGACTCCACCCCTTTTTTTAGATGCCACGTTCCCTTTCCCTCCTTCCTTCTTTGAAATGTTGGGAGGTATGCTATAAAACTTTGAAAGCTGCCAAAGATAAAGCACTTACAGTATCAAGGAATGAAGCACTAACCATTGCCAGAAGCAAGGACCAAGGTCACAGAATTGTGTGGACTCTGCAGTATACTACTGCCAGTCACCACCTCATGAAAGCTGCAAAGGAGGTATGGCCCATAGTATCTACTGACCGACAGCTACCAACATTACTAGGATCCACCATCTTACCCTCATTCCATCGAGGGAGAAATGTAAAGGACATTGTTGTGCACAATGACATCAGCAATTACACTACCCCACGACCCTCCCATTTCCTCACCAGGAAAGCTGGTAACTATAGATGCATTGGGTGTACCACCTGTAACTACCTTGAAATAGGTAACTCATTAGCACATCCAAGATCGGGCAAAATCTTTCAAATAAAATACCCAGTAACATACACAAGTCGCTATGTTGTATATTATATCAAATGCCCCTGTAGCCTACTGTATGTGGGCAAAACCACTAGAGAGTTGAAAGAACGGATGTCTCAACACAGGTCCAGCATACGAGCGCCATTTGAAGGAAAGAACTCTGACCAGCCGGTAGCACGCCACTTCCGAGATTTTCAACACAATCTTGCTTCTATCCGGTATAAAATTATAGACTGGATAACACCCAATCCAAGGGGAGGCAATCGTGGACGTGTGTTATTGCAAGCAGAAGCTAAATGGATACATATCTTACAAACTGTTCACCCACTGGGCCTGAATGCAATTTTACCTCTTACCTGCTTCTTGTAATTTTGGTCGTTGTACATTTTTGCCTCCATAGTTCCTTTTTCTATCTTTTTCTTTGAGTGTGCACTAATAATATTTTTTCCATAGCTGGAATTATTCTATTGTATAAGTGATATTTTCCTTATTTCCCCAGTACTTTGTTACACTTAGTTAGTTTATGGTCAGTAACATATATATTGCAGTGTCCAGCACCCAGATCCATTTTACCTGGTTTTACTTGATTGTGCATATTTAACATTTATCCCTATCGTAAACAATGTGGTTGAAGTGTGTGCACCTCTACTGAGTAGCCGCTGTAATGTTCTATAAGTTTATCTGTTGCTGCTGCTCTTTATGTATGATTATGCCTCAATTTTTTATATCGTTTTTTTATTTAATCTCTTTTGTCACCATGGTAATGGTATGCACAGCCCTAACCACACCTTCCTGCTGGATCCCGGGTGTCGTCGCTAACTGATGATGTCACCGGGACTCCAGTGTTTGTGGCAGGGGCAGGAACCTGACTCTCACTGGGTGGATACACAGGTATTTATGTCTCTTTTTGTTCATTGTACTGCATGTCTTGATAAAACAGCCAACGCTCTGAAACGATGACCATATATCCTGGCTGTGCCTGTTATTTATTAGAAGTACTTTTGAGACCCTGAGTGCCATCCTTTCACTACTGTATATTAGGGGTGTGCACCGGACACTTTTCGTGTTTTGTGTTTTGGTTTTGGATCTGGATCTTTCTTCGTGTTTTGGATCTGGATTGGTTTTGCCAAAACCACCCTTCCGTGTTTTGGGTTCTGGGTTTTGTGTTTTGGATCTGGATTTTTTCTTAAAAAATAAAAAAAAAACGCTAAAATCACATAAATGGGCCTTTTTTTGTTCCTACGCTATTAATAACCCCAATAACATTAATTTACACTCATTTCCACTCTATTCTGAACACCTCACACCTCACAATATTGTTTTTAGGCCAAAAGGTTGTACCGAGGAAGCTGGATGACTATGCTAAGCGACACAAGGGGGCGGCACAAACACGTGGCCCATCTAGGAGTGGCACTGCAGTGGCAGACAGGAAGCCAATCAGCGTTATGGTGCCCATTTGCATGTAGCACGAACCCGGGAGATCCGTGCTACATGCATCTGTGTGATTGGCACAGAGCAATGACAGGTCCGTGAGACCCGTCTGTGCTGCTGTGGTAAAAAAAAAAAAAAAAACCTGTGTAAAAAAAGAAAAAAATGGCGTGCACCCCCCCAAAAAAGAGCAACCAGCCCCGGGCATTAGTAACCCAGTGCTGGGTGTGCTTAAATACAGGGGACAAACGACGTAGGGGTCCCCTGTACTTAAGCACAACCAGCACCGGGCTAGTCAGAACCAGCGCTGGTTGCCAAAATACGGGGGACAAACGACGTAGGGGTCCCCTGTATTCTGCGCAACCAGCTCTGGGCTCTGATCCGGTCCTGGTTCTGGAAATATAGGGGACAAAAAATGAGTAGGGTTCCCCTGTATGTTCCAGAACCAGCACTGGACTTTTTCTAGCGGGGGCTGATGCCACAGCCAGGGGAGCCCTTTCACCGGGCCCCCCAGCCGCAGCATCAACCCTGACCGCTAGTCAGCCCAGGCCGGGGATCCCTGGAGAGCTGGGGACCCCCCCAATAAAGGGGTCACCCTCTCCAGGGCACCCCAGGCCCAGGCTGATAGCCCGGGGCTATCCCCGCCACCCCTGGTGGCGGTGGGTGGCGGGTTGATTGTGTGGTGTGGTGTAAATAAAGAATATCAAACATTGTCTTTACAAGTAGAACTGCAAGTCCCAGCTAGCCTGCCCCGCATGCTGGTACTTGGAGAACCACAAGTACCAGCATGCAGGGCATTAAGGGCCCACTAGTACCTGTAGTTCACCTGTAAAAAAAATGTTTAAAAAAACACAGGACACACACACCGTGACAGTATAAGTTTATTAAACATACATACACACACACACATGTACACATACTCACCTATGTAACCCTGTAGCATCGGTCCACTTGTCCGGTAAAGTATCCATAGGGGACCTGTGAAAAAAAACATACTCACCATCTCCTATGCGAGGTTCTGTCCTCTTCGTTCCAAAGTAGGCATCCCCGGACTTGGCAAAAAAAAAAAACGAAAACGCGATCCACGAACTTAGTACCGTTCTATAGAACGGTACTTCCCGAATGAGAGCTTAGCGGCGGGGTATCACCATGGAAACCCCGCTGCTAAGCGTTCATTGGCTGAGAGAGGTCATCTCCCGTCTCTCAGCCAATGAACGGCTCCCTCCATTGTAGTCAATGGTGGGAACCGCAGGGTAAACTTTAATAACCTTGCGGCTCCCAGCATTGACTACAATGGAGGGAGCCGTTCATTGGCTGAGAGAGACGGGAGATGGCCTCTCTCAGCCAATGAACGCTTAGCAGCGGGGTTTCCATGGTGATACCCCGAAGCTAAGCTCTCATTCGGGAAGTACCGTTCTATAGAACGGTACTAAGTTCGTGGATCGCGTTTTCGTTTTTTTTTTTTTTGCCAAGTCCGGGGATGCCTACTTTGGAACGAAGAGGACAGAACCTCGCATAGGAGATGGTGAGTATGTTTTTTTTCACAGGTCCCCTATGGATACTTTACCGGACAAGTGGACCGATGCTACAGGGTTACATAGGTGAGTATGTGTACATGTGTGTGTGTGTGTGTGTGTATGTATGTTTAATAAACTTATACTGTCACGGTGTGTGTGTCCTGTGTTTTTTTTAAACATTTTTTTACAGGTGAACTACAGGTACTAGTGGGCCCTTAATGCCCTGCATGCTGGTACTTGTGGTTCTCCAAGTACCAGCATGCGGGGCAGGCTTGCTGGGACTTGCAGTTCTACTTGTAAAGACAATGTTTGATATTCTTTATTTACACCACACCACACAATCAACCCGCCACCCACCGCCACCAGGGGTGGCGGGGATAGCCCCGGGCTATCAGCATGGGCCTGGGGAGCCCTGGAGAGGGTGACCCCTTTATTGGGGGGGTCCCCAGCTCTCCAGGGATCCCCGGCCTGGGCTGACTAGCGGTCAGGGCTGATGCTGCGGCTGGGGGGCCCGGTGAAAGGGCTCCCCTGGCTGTGGCATCAGCCCCCTGCTAGAAAAAGTCCAGTGCTGGTTCTGGAACATACAAGGGAACCCTACTCATTTTTTTCCCCTGTATTTCCAGAACCAGGACCGGATGAGAGCCCAGAGCTGGTTGCGCAGAATACGGGGGACCCCTACGTCGTTTGTCCCCCGTATTTTGGCAACCAGCTCTGGTTCTGACTAGCCCGGTGCTGGTTGTGTTTAAGTACAGGGGACCCCTATGTCGTTTGTCCCCTGTATTTAAGCACACCCAGCACTGGGTCACTAATGCCCGGGGCTGGTTGCTCTTTTTTTGGGGGGGGGGCACGCCATTTTTTTCTCTTTTTACACAGGTTTTTTTTTTTTTATTTACCACAGCAGCACAGACGGGTCTCACGGACCCGTTAGTGCTCTGTGTCAATGACACAGATGCAAGTAGCACGGATCTCCTGGTCCGTGCGTGCATCTGTGTCATTGAAATACACAGCAGCACAGACGGGTCTCACTGACCCATCTGTGCTCTGTGTCACTGTCAATCACACAGATGCATGTAGAACGGATCTCACGAGTCCGTGCTACATGCAAATGAGCACCATAATGCTGATTGGCTGAGAGCCGTGACAGACGGCTCTGTCAGCCAATCAGCACTTTGCCCATTAAAGGCAAAGGCATTTTTTTTTAAATGGCCGCTCGAGGCAAAACCTCGAGATCCGACAGCAGATCTCGAGGTTTTGCCTCGGGAGAGGGATCCGGGGCAGACAGGGAGATCCGAGCTTGGGCTCGGATCGCCCCGGATCCCCGAAGTTCGGGTGGGTTCGGTTCTCAGGGAACCGAACCCGCTCATCCCTACTGTATATACTATATCTATCTACTGGAGAGGCACCTGGGCATGATGTGGTGGCTGGGGTGAGTGTCGGATTATCTCTAACCGCAGGGTAAACTTTAATAACCTTGCGGCTCCCACCATTGACTACAATGGAGGGAGCCGTTCATTGGCTGAGAGATGGGAGATGGCCTCTCTCAGCCAATGAACGCTTAGCAGCGGGGTTTCCATGGTGATACCCCGCCGCTAAGCTCTCATTCGGGAAGTACCGTTCTATAGAATGGTACTAAGTTCGTGGATCGCGTTTTCGTTTTTTTTTTTTGCCAAGTCCGGGGATGACTACTTTGGAACAAAGAGGACAGAACCTCGCATAGGAGATGGTGAGTATGTTTTTTTTCACAGGTCCCCTATGGATACTTTACCGGACAAGTGGACCGATGTTACAGGGTTACATAGGTGAGTATGTGTACATGTGTGTGTGTGTATGTATGTTTAATAAACTTATACTGTCACGGTGTGTGTGTCCTGTGTTTTTTTTAAACATTTTTTTACAGGTGAACTACAGGTACTAGTGGGCCCTTAATGCCCTGCATGCTGGTACTTGTGGTTCTCCAAGTACCAGCATGCGGGGCAGGCTTGCTGGGACTTGCAGTTCTACTTGTAAAGACAATGTTTGATATTCTTTATTTACACCACACCACACAATCAACCCGCCACCCACCGCCACCAGGGGTGGCGGGGATAGCCCCGGGCTATCAGCCTGGGCCTGGGGTGCCCTGGAGAGGGTGACCCCTTTATTGGGGGGGTCCCCAGCTCTCCAGGGATCCCCGGCCTGGGCTGACTAGCGGTCAGGGCTGATGCTGCGGCTGGGGGGCCCGGTGAAAGGGCTCCCCTGTCTGTGGCATCAGCCCCCCGCTAGAAAAAGTCCAGTGCTGGTTCTGGAACATACAGGGGAACCCTACTAATTTTTTCCCCCTGTATTTCCAGAACCAGGACCGGATCAGAGCCCAGAATACGGGGGACCCCTACGTCGTTTGTCCCCCATATTTTGACAACCAGCGCTGGTTCTGACTAGCCCGGTGCTGGTTGTGCTTAAGTACAGGGGACCCCTACGTCATTTGTCCCCTGTATTTAAGCACACCCAGCAATGGGTCACTAATGCCCGGGGCTGGTTGCTCTCTTTTGGGGGGGGGCACGCCATTTTTTTCTTTTTTTACACAGGTTTTTTTTTTTTACCACAGCAGCACAGACGGGTCTCACGGACCCGTCAGTGCTCTTTGTCAATGACACAGATGCAAGTAGCACGGATCTCCTGGTCCGTGCGTGCATCTGTGTCATTGAAATACACAGCAGCACAGACGGGTCTCACTGACCCATCTGTGCTCTGTGTCACTGTCAATCACACAGATGCATGTAGCACGGATCTCACGAGTCCGTGCTACATGCAAATGAGCACCATAATGCTGATTGGCTGAGAGCCGTGACAGACGGCTCTGTCAGCCAATCAGCACTTTGCCCATTAAAGGCAAAGGCATTTTTTTTAAAACGGCCGCTCGAGGCAAAACCTCGAGATCCGACAGCAGGTCTCGAGTTTTTGCCTCGGGAGAGGGATCCGGGGCAGACAGGGAGATCCGAGCTTGGGCTCGGATCGCCCCGGATCCCCGAAGTTCGGGTGGGTTCGGTTCTCAGGGAACCGAACCCGCTCATCCCTAATATATACATATATATATATATATATATATATACATATATATATATATATATATATATATATAATGTGAGTACCATGCTCCACCAACAATATATTTAAATACACAGAGGGCTATTTTTCTGCAAAAATAGGTTCAGGAACTGTGGGTGGAGCTACTGGGGGTGGCGCTATAGAAAAACAATTATATATATATGTGTGTGTAAAATGAACCATTATATCGTGCATACACTGGTTCAGCTGCACCAATTAGGTGGACCTCTGCTAGTAGAGGACCTAAAAATAGAAATGGAAGAGGAGGAGTACCTTTGGTGCGCTACAACTTTGAGTATTAATTGAATAGAAGAAATTTCCACCACTTAGGGGGATTTATTGCAATATTAGCTGTTGGTCATACACAACATTCTAGTTAGTCTTCAAATCACCATAACTTTATGTTTTGGATATTGTTCATAAAATAAAAGCCCTATGGTAGCCCATAATTCTTATACCTGAATATCTTATTCTTGGTATATCAAAAGAGGTAAAAATATAAACAATTTACAATACAAATCAATACATAAATAGCATAAAACAACTTTTAGAAAACCTGCCTCTTCTCTTCCATATATATATATATATATAGTATTTAGAAAAGAAAAGAAGAAGGCACTCAAAATGGACTTTAAAATAAAACTTATCTTATGGAAAATACATTTTGGCCCAGGACAGTTAATGAGAGGTTCAGGAATTGAGGCCTCACTAGATGTGTACGCTCGCACCCAGTGTATGCAGATCGGACACACACCCAGAAAGGCAGGCGATCATACAGCAAGGCATAAGCATGCCTACTATGTCTTGGCGTGTGATCGCTTTGTGTTTGTAGACACCCACCACATACTTGGCGACAATCAGCTCCAGCCTTCCGGGAGGGAGCTGATTGTCGGCTAACAGCGGGGGCGGGGCCGGCCATTGGGGGCGGGGCCGGCCAGGTTATTTCTCATTGGGGGTGGAGCCGGGGCGGGGCCGCACGATCGCGTCATCGTGGCTCCGCCCCCTCTTCACAATGCCATTATTTTCGGTGTTGTGAAGCAGGGGGCGGGGCCACGATGACGCGATTCAGTGCGAATCGCGTCACCGCCCCCCCCTGCTGCGGGGGTTTCCAGTTGTTTCAGGGGGGAGTTAGGGAGGGTCAGAGACTTTCGGGAGGCTTGCCTGCCTTTCCGGGGGTCCGGGAGCGGCACCCGAAAATCGGGAGGCTCCCGGCCAAATCGGGAGGGTAGGCAAGCCTGACCCACCAGCCTGTCTTAAGATGCCCACTTGCACATGTCATCTCCAGGAAGTGTATGCAACCATCGGTACATCGGGTACCATCGGAAGCAAACGCAGCTCTTGAGGTTGACTATACTCTACCGCAATCACTGCGAGCACTTCAGTGTAAAATTCAACCAGATGACGTGTACTATGACGCTGCCTGTTAATTATGCATGCATCTGAAACGGTGTTAAGATGCTCAGGCACGCCTGTGTTCGCACCTCCAATCCCCCGTTTCTAGTGCCCTGCCCATGTCACCACCCACAAACGGCTTCTCCTGTCACTCACTCTGCTGGGCTGTCTATGCTGGGCGAGCGAACGCTTCCCGATCTCTTGCACTGGTTTGCGCACTGCGATGCATACGCATGCGTAGAATGTGAAAACGCATCCTAGCGAGTGGGTCTGAATCAGGTCCTGAGTTCCTGCAGCACTGTATATATACGTATCTATCATCCTGTAATAACCATGTACATGTAGTATTGTTTGAGGCAGAGGGGCCCCAAACTGTTATCTTGCCTAGGGCCCCATGAGGTCTAAATCCGGCTCTGGCAGGCGTGCCTGTCCATTTGAACGCCATTTCCCGGGCGTGCATAAATTAGCCACTGCAACGGCATTCCCAGCTTGAGTACTCACTGCGTGCGATGACAGTTGCAATTTCTGAGTAAGGTCAGACCTTCTGTAATTCATGCGTGAGGGCCGATGTTACCAATGTATACGCAGGATTGCGAGGTCTTACAGATGTGAGAAATACGCATGGATAATCGCAGTTGCGATTGCAATAGCGAAACATAGTGAATCAGGCCCTTAGACGCTTATTTGCTCACATTGGTGGCCACACTCTTTGGAGAATCTGCACCTATAATGGGGCTAGTGCAAGTTTCTATAGTGCGATCGGTGCACCAATTAGTATTGTAGCTGAAATCGGGCGTCTTAGTCCTTGCACATACAGATGCATGGATGTACACCAGGGAATTAATTAGGGGTGTGCACCGGCCACTTTTCGTGTTTTGTGTTTTGGTTTTGGATCTGGATCTTTCTTCGTGTTTTGGATCTGGATTGGTTTTGCCAAAACCACCCTTCCGTGTTTTGGGTTCTGGGTTTTGTGTTTTGGATCTGTATTTTTTTTTTAAAAAAGCATAAAAACAGCTAAAATCACAGAATTTGTGGGTTTTTCTGCTCCTATGCTATTATTAACCTCAATAACCTTCATTTCCACTCATTTCCAGTCTATTCTGAACACCTCACACCTCACAATATTGTTTTTATGGCCAAAAGGTTGCACCGAGGTAGCTGGATGACTATGCTAAGCGACACGAGTGGGCGGCACAAACACGTGGCCCATCTAGGAGTGACATTGCAGTGGCAGACAGGATGGCAGTTTGAAAAACATAGGCCCCAAACAGTACATACTGCAAAGAAAAAAAGAGGTGCAAGATGGAATTGTCCTTGGGCCCTCCCACCCACCCTTATGTTGTATAAATAGGACATGCACACTTAACAAACCAATCATTTCAGCGCCAGGGTCTGCCACATGACTGTGGCTGAAATTATTGGTTCGTTTGGGCCCCCACAAAACAAGCTGGCAATTAATGTGTCCCTGCACAAACTGGTTCTACGGAGGCAAGATGTCGTCCTCATCCTCCTCATCCACCGATTCCTTGGATAAAACAGGTAAAAGGGATTTAGGTGACCCTGGACTGCTTACGGTCTGAGCCAAAGTTTCTGAACTTGACAGTAACTTTTTATGAACGCGCTGCAGGTGCCGTATAAGGGAGGATGTTCCTAGGTGGTTAACGTCCCTACCCTACTTATTTCACCTTTACATATGGTACATATGGCAAGACAGCTGTTGTCCGGATTTGGATAGAAATATTGCCAGACCAAAGAGGTGGAATGTTTGGTCTTCTGCCCAGGCATGACCGTGATGGGCTTTTTCATCCCACGGACAACAACTGTCTCCCCCGGAGCCTGATTTAAACAAACCACATCACCATCAGAATCGTCCTCGCCAACTTCCTCCTCAGTGCCAGCTACACCAGTATCCTCATCCTGTTGTACTTCAACAGTGACATCTTCAATTTGCATATCAGCAAGTGGACTGTGGGTGCTCCTTTCAGCACTTGCAGGGGGCGTGCAAATGGTGGAAAGAGCCACCTCTTCCCGTCCAGTGCTGGGAAGGTCAGGCATCGCAACCGCCACCACACTTGGACTCTCCTTGGGGATTTGTGATATCTTCTTAGAACGCACAGTTCTTCGCTGTGCTTTTGCCAGCTTAACTCGTTTGATTTTTTTAGCGGGAGGAGGGCTTCCATCGTCATGTGAAGCTGAACCACTAGTCATGAACATAGGGAAAGACATTAGCCGTTCCTTGCCACTCCGTGTCGTAAATGGCTTACTGGCAAGTTTACGTTTCTCTTCAGATGATTTAAATGTTTTTTTCAAGGTCATTTTCCTGAACTTTGTCATTTGGGATTGTATGTGCCCTCTACTATGACATTGGGCATCGGCCATGGCAGACGACGTTGATGGCATGTTATCATCTATGTCATGACTAGTGGCAGCAGCTTCAGCACTAGGAGGAAGTGGTTCTTGATCTTTCCCTATTTTATTTTTATCGGAGAAAGTTTGGTCCTCCATTTATGTTATATTGATATATACGTGCGGCTAAGGCGCACACAAACACAGAAAATAATTTTTTATTTTTGTTGGAGACTAGTGCACTTTGTGGGTTACACCACCCTTTAAGAAATGAGCCAGCCGGCCCTTTACTTATGGGACACAGGCGCACGCTTGGCACTACTTTGTTGATGCACGTGCGGCTACTGCGCACACAATTCACAAACACAGAAAATATTTTTTTATTTGGTATGGAGTGTACTTTGGGGGTTACAGCACCCTTTAATGGTCCAGCCAGGCGGCCCTTTACTTATGACACAGGCGCACGCTTGGCACTACTTTGTTGATGCACGTGCGGCTACTGCGCACATAATTCACAAACACAGAAAAAAATTTTTTATTTGGTTTGGGGTGTACTTTGGGGGTTACAGCACCCTTTACCGGTCAAGACAGCTGGCCCTTTACTTATGACACAGGCGCACGCTTGGCACTACTTTGATGATGCACATGCGGCTACTGCGCACACAATTCACAAACACAGAAATTTTTTTTTTATTTGGTTTGGAGTGTACTTTGGGGGTTACAGCACCCTTTAACGGTCAAGCCAGCCGGCCCTTTACTTATGACACAGGCGCACGCTTGGCACTACTTTGATGATGCACGTGCGGCTACTGCGCACACAATTCACAAACACAGAAAAAATTTTTTTATTTGGTTTGGAGTGTACTCTTTGGGGGTTACAGCACCCTTTAACGGTCAAGCCAGCCGGCCCTTTACTTATGACACAGGCGCACGCTTGGCGCTACTTTGTTGATGCACGTGCGGATACTGCGCACACAATTCACACACACAGAAAATATTTTTTTATTTGGTTTGGAGTGTACTTTGGGGGTTACAGCACCCTTTAACGGTCAAGCCAGCCGGCCCTTTACTTATGACACAGGCGCAGGCTTGGCACTACTTTTTTGATGCACGTGCGGCTACTGCGCACACAATTCACAAACACAGAAAAAATTTTTTTATTTGGCTTGGAGTGTACTTTGGGGGTTACAGCACCCTTTAACGGTCAAGCCAGCCGGCCCTTTACTTATGACACAGGCGCACGCTTGGCACTACTTTGTTGATGCACGTGCGGCTACTGCGCACACAATTCACAAACACAGAAAATATTTTTTTATTTGGTTTGGACTGGAGTGTACTTTGGGGGTTACAGCACCCTTTAACGGTCAAGCCAGGTGGCCCTTTACTTATGACACAGGCGCACGCTTGGCACTACTTTGTTGATGCACGTGCGGCTACTGCGCACACAATTCACAAACACAGAAAATATTTTTTTATTTGGTTTGGAGTGTACTTTGGGGGTTACACCACCCTTTAACGGTCAAGCCAGCCGGCCCTTTACTTATGACACAGGCGTACGCTTGGCACTACTTTGTTGATGCACGTGCTGCTACTGCGCACACAATTCACAAACACAGAAAATATTTTTTTATTTGGTTTGGAGTGTACTTTGGGGGTTACAGCACCCTTTAATGGTCAAGCCAGCCGGCCCTTTACTTATGACACAGGCGCACGCTTGGCACTACTTTGTTGATGCACGTGCGGCTACTGCGCACACAATTCACAAATACAGAAAATATTTTTTTATTTGGTTTGGAGTGTACTTTGGGGGTTACAGCACCCTTTAACGGTCAAGACAGCCGGCCCTTTACTTATGACACAGGCGCACACTTGGCACTACTTTGATGATGCACATGCGGCTACTGCGCACACAATTCACAAACACAGAAAATATTTTTTTATTTGGTTTGGAGTGTACTTTGGGGGTTACAGCACCCTTTAACGGTCAAGCCAGCCGGCCCTTTACTTATGACACAGGCACACGCTTGGCTCTACTTTGTTGATACACGTGCGGCTACTGCGCACACAATTCACAAACACAGAAAATATTTTTTTATTTGGTTTGGACTGGAGTGTACTTTGGGGGTTACAGCACCCTTTAACGGTCAAGCCAGGCGGCCCTTTACTTATGATACAGGCGCACGCTTGGCTCTACTTTGTTGATGCACGTGCGGCTACTGCGCACACAATTCACAAACACAGAAAAAAATTTTTTATTTGGTTTGGAGTGTACTTTGGTGGTTACAGCACCCTCTAACGGTCAAGCCAGCCGGCCCTTTACTTATGACACAGGCGCACGCTTGGCACTACTTTGTTGATGCACGTGGGACACTGCACAGGACTTTGTAGTGGACACAGCCCCTATGGACAACTGACTGCACAACACAGTCCATCCAGCCCCTATGGACTTTGAAGTAGTGGACACAGCCCCTATTAACAACAGCAGCACAGCTCAACACAGCCAGCCCCTATGGACTTTGAAGTAGTGGACACAGCACCTATGGACAACAGCAGCACAGCGCAGCACAGCACAGCACAACACTACTCTGCACTACACTACACTACACTACACAGCCCAGTCAGCCCTAACTCCCACCCTCCCTCTTCACTGTCCACAGCCGAGTGATAAAATGGCGCCGACGTGGGTACCTTATATAGGATCCAAAACCCGCGAGATTCGGAAGGCGGGATGATGACGTTTTGCCTCGATTTCAGAATCCGAACCCGCTCACCCCTAGAATTAATACATAAGTACAAAAAACTAAGGGGTCTATTTACTAAGCTGTAAAGATAAAGTGAACAGTGATAAGGTACCAGCCAATCAGCTCCTAACAGCCATGTCACAGGCTGTGTTTGAAAAACGGCAGTTAGGAGCTGATTGGCTGGTTCCTTATAGACCCCTAAATCTTGTATTGAAACCAAGGTTGTTGTTATTGTTATACTTGCTGACAATTTTAAAGCTTGTAGCAGTATTAGCATAATGTTGCACACGCTAAATCATCAAAAGACTCGCAATGGGGCATTTCTAGAGAGGAGGGGGCCCGTGTACAGTCTCCGACACTGGCCCACTCCTCTCTGTCCGGCGGCCGGCAGCGCACTGAGCTGTGCATGGTCAGCGCCGGAGTTATAGACTCTGGGCACTAGAGAGCGCCCAGAGGGGGTCATTCAGACCCGCTCGCGAGCAAATGACGCTCGCAAGCGGGTCGATGTTTGCCGAATGCGCATGCGCACGACGGAGGGAGCTCCGTCGTGCGCATGCGCGAGACCCGGCGAGCGACGAGAAATACGTCGCTTGGGGTCTCGCACCAAAGGGGGCGTGCTGTCGATGGTGAGTGACAGCACGCCCCCTTTGGTGGGCGTGTCGGGGGCGTGGCTGCCAGACGGAGGCGTTCCCATGGGAACGCCTACCGTCTGAAGCCGGCCCCACTGACATCAGTAGTGATGTCAGTGGGATTGATTTTGGCTCTGATAGAGCCAAAATCACTCCTGGGCTTGCGGCAGCGAGACCCTACCCCAGGGTCTCGTCGCAAGCCCGATGGTCGCGATGGTCAAAGACCATCGCGACCATCTTTTTGGTGGCTCGCATATGCTGTGGGTGGTCACCCACAGCTATGCGAGCGGCCAGGAGGCCGCTCCATTTTCAGGTAGGAGGGCCCTGATTCAGAGCGAGCGCTGGTCAGAGCATTCAGCTCTGAATCAGGCCCAGAGTCTATAGAGCAGGCCTGGCCAACCTGAGGCTCTCCAGCTGTTGTGAAACTACAAGTCCCAGCATGCCCTGCAACAGTTTTGCTATTAGGAAATGTTAAAACTGTGGCAGGGCATGCTGGGACTTGTAGTCTCGCAACAGCTGGAGAGCCACAGGTTGGCCAGGCTGCTATAGAGTATGCGCAGGTCACTGGGAAAATGGCCGTGGCGGCCATTTACCCTGTACTGCACATGCGGAAATGACGGGAAAATGGCCAAGGCGGCCATTTCCCAGTTGTTTTTACAGCATCGGACCCCTGCTCCGATGTGGAACTCCAGAGAGGTAAGTAATACTATGGGTGCAGGGTGTGCGGTGTGGGGCCCCCCTGGACACACCCTGCACCCATTATAGATACGCCCCTGGACTCGCAGACATGGACGCGGCAGCCCTTAGTGAGGCATAGCACACAATTCCAGCTACACGTCATGCTCTCAGTACACTTAGCCAGATGCCACACCCATACTGTGCACTCAGCTGCAAGTAGAAATGCGGCTGACATGTGTATAATTACGAAACGCCCATAGTTGCTTTCAATTGCACATGATCAGCTTGGACGCATGCGCAATTCGATAAAATCGCGTGATCCATCTGCAAAACAGACTTGCATTCAGCTCTGAAATAGGCTCTACATGTACACAAAGGTGCAATAAGGAGCAAAATGTCTATGAACACTTTGCACCCCCAATATTGCCGTATATTAGACATCCATGTGACATTTTTACTTTTTCACTCATATTAAGCTATATATTGAACATGTATTTTTTTTTTTTTAAATATATAGTTGTAAATTACAAACATTTTGTACATATCATCCAAAAATATTTCCCCTAGTTCTGTAAATGTCAGCCATGTGCAGATGTAGCCCATCATACAGTATTGGATGTCAGTTTTCTGCAAACCAACCCAATGAGAACTAAGATATTGTGGATTCAGTAGTGGAATCTGTACTATATGAGAATTTGCTCTGAAATCACGTAGACGCTGGGGATAAATAACATCCAAATTAGTCCAGACGGTAGAATAGAGGCTGTGCATTATTAATGTGCAAATATTATCTCAGTGACAGACGTCTCTCTACCCATCCACTCACTGCTGTGATAGCTGTACACCGCCGCCGCTCTGGGACACACTGATGATTATGTTTTATACTTGCAAATGGACTCAGTAAGTGACTAAAAGAGGTTAAAGAGAGAACGTCTTTGAGAAGGACAGAAATGGGGAATTGTACTTGGCTGGATGGTACAGTACAACTGCCCTGTGTCAGGTCATAAATCCTCATTTAGAAACTAAAATAGTGAAAAATAAAAACAAGTGAAACAATGTATAAATTATAGTTATGCTCGTTGACTTAGGGCCTGATTCAGCAGCGATCGCAACTGCGATTATGCACGCAATCGGCCCAATGTTGCGTTCTTCGCAGGCGTATATGCATCGCAATGCACGTGCGCGAATACTCCACTGCCATCCGGATTGTGATTGCAGTGACTACGCAGACCCATCACAGAGTGATTGACAGGAAGTACCGTGTGGGGGGCGATGACGGCAAAACACAGGCATGCCAGTGTGTTTGAATGCTGTTGCAGGGGCGTGCATAAATTAGCCATTGCAATGCCATACGCAGCTTGGGCTTTCATTGCGTTCGATGATTTTAGCAATTCCTGAGTAAGATCAGGCCTTGTGCAAGTGTGTGTGAGGCTGCGATGGTAGTCGATGTTACCGATGTTTTCGCAGATTTGCAAAGTATTACGGATGTGTGTAAGGTAAGGTGGGCGTCCTGATGTGCTGTGATGGTATAGCGATCGCAGACATTAGTATATCTTCGCAGTGAGACTGCGTGCGTAATCGCTATTGCGATCTCAGTTGTGATCCGTACTAAGGGCCTGATTCAGTGCCGCTCGTAAGCGGCCGCTCGTTCGTTCCGAGCGATGTTTGCCCAACTGCGGATACATACGGATCGTAATGTGCATGCGCGAACCAGTCAGTGCAGCCGAAAATCGTTTGTTCGCTAAATAGCGAATGCCTGTTGTTTTGTGTGACAGGAGGAGGCGTATGTGGGTGGTAACAGGGGAAGGTGCTTGAAAACGGGGAGTGGAGATCCGAACGCAGGCGCGCTTAAAGGTCAAAACGGGCGTTTTATGGGTGTGCATAATTAATACAGCAGCGTCATTGACCACGTCACTGGGTTATTTTATAGTCAGAACTGCTCGCATGATAGCCGTAGGAAAAACCAACCACAAGAATAGTGAGCACTTCATACGCTGGTCGATGTACTCGATTCATCTAATAAATAGCGGACATGACGTAGGATGCGAGCGGCCAGGGGGCGTAGTTTCCAAAAATACGACCGCAAGTTTTGTTCGCTCGTTCAGACCTAGAGGCGTGAATAGACTGCAAAGAGCGAACGGTTCATTTGAATAGCCACCCCTTTTTTCAGAACAAACTACCGCAAATAGCGTCCGGCTCTGAATCAGGCCCTAAATCAGTACCTTAATCAGGTAGTATCTTTCATTCTAGTCAATATCTGATCTCCTCGCTTAAATGTAAATATGTGCCACAAGTTTGTTCAGCCTACAATTTTGTTCCACATTGTTTCTCTATTTGTGTTTTTGTTCACATTTTTAGTATTCACCATTGTGAAGCGTTTTATTTTTCTTATCTGAACTATGGGCCTGATTCAGAGCCGCTCGCAAGCGGCTCAATGTTTCCCCCCGCATTCGCGAGCCCCGCTGGGCGACTGAACTTCAGTCGCTGGGGGCTCGCTACAAGACGGGGCGACTGTCGATGGTGAGTGACAGCTCGCCCCGTTTTGTAGGCGGAGAGGGGGGGTGGCAGCACAAATGCAGGCGTTCCCTTAGGAACGGCTGGCGTTTGTGGGAGGTCTCCCACAGCTGTGAGCAGCCAGAGGAAAACAAAAACACGCCCATCAGACCAGCGAGCAGGTCTGAATCAGGGCCTGTGTTTGTCATCTTCCCGTCTCTGTATTTATATTAGAGATGTGTGGGTCCTATTCCCAGAGAACCAACAACAACCAAATTTAGGGGTTCCGAGTCGAACCAAGTCCAAGTTCGGAATCACTTTGGGGTACCGAGTCGAACTGTGTCCCGGTCCGGATCTTCCCGCGTTTCGGAACTCAGATTTAAAAAACAAACTTGGGTTTTGGATTGCATGCTAACAGGTCACAATGACATCATTTTAGCTGTTTTTTTTATTATTTAAAAAAAAAAAAAATACAGAACCAAAACATGTGAAGGTGATTTTACAAAACCAAAACCAAAATGTGAGGGTGATTTTACAAAACCAAAACCAAAATGTGAGGGTGATTTTACAAAACCAAAATGTGAGGGTGATCTTACAAAACCAAAACGTGAGGGTGATTTTACAAAACCACAACCATAATGTGAGGGTGATTTTACAAAACCAAAACCAAAATGTGAGGGTGATTTTACAAAACCAACAAAATGTGAGGGTGGTTTTGCAAAACCAAAACACGAAGATGAATGCAGAACCAATACCAAAAAAATGGGGTCGCCGCACATCTGTAATTTATATTGCTCTCCAAACGTCACTTTACATTAAAGAGATCCAACTTTTCAAGATGTTTTTGGTGACTGGATTCCACACCTCATTCCAAATACCCTTCCAGCCTTTATATAGTTTTGTTTTGATGAAATTGCAGTGTTGTTTACAGTTATTATAAGGCAGCATGCTCACCCTAAAACATCAACCAGCCCTAGTGCTATACAGCACCCAAGGTGCCTCTGTAATTGATTCTTCCCAGTCCCCTTGGCTGTGAGGCCTTTCATGATCTGTCACAAGCCATGTGATTTAAAAAGACAGGAGGAGATGTACTTAGCCTTGGAGAGAGATAAAGTACTAATTAATCAGCACCTAACTGTCATTTTACAGGCTGTGTACCTCATTAGTTGGTACTTTCGGGTCTATATACGGAATGGGTATGAAATACCGGCAGCTGTTTAGCTGCCGGTTCAAATTCTGACTACAGAAGCCCGACAGGACAAGATCCCAACTAGGGCTGGTAAGTATCCTAACCCTCCCCTCTCCCCCCATAACCCTAACCCTCCTTTAGTGCTGCCTAACCCTAAGACTCCCAGGGTGGTGCCTAACCCTAAGTCCCCCACCCGGGGGTGCCTAAATCTAACCCTCCTTTCCTGCACCCTAAACCTAACCCTCCCGGGGGTGTGCCTAATCCTAACCTCCCCCCAGTGGCGCTAACCCTAACCCCCCCTCACTCTAGCCTAATCCTCCCCGGGGGTGCCTAACCCTAAGTCCCCCCGGGAGTCCCTAAACCTAACCCTCCTCCCCGCGGCTAAGTGCTATGACGCCCAGACTTACCTTGATCGGTCCGGAGTCTTTCTGTATTCCGGCGTCGGGATTAAGATAGGTGTCGGTATTTTGACGCCTATCTTAAGTCCCCTGTCGGGCTTTAGTTGTCGAACTTCGGGAATCTGCGTTCAGCAGTGCAGGCTATTGAATTAGGCTAACCGCCTGTAAAGTAACAGGAGCTGATTGGTTTGTACTTTATCTCTGTACACATTATCTTGAGTTACCAACCCCATAGAAACATGGAAGTCCCCTTCATTGGTAGCCAATCACAAACAGTTTTCCATACTGACAAAACAATTAACTACTTTTCTGTCCTTTTCTTTTATTTTTTTATTTAATAACTAAAGTACATGCTTCCTACTATAAAAATTTTATTAGCTCATAAAATAAGTTGTTGAGGGACATCTTGAAAATTATCCTTATGTTACTTTTTGCTAGCAGAGATATATTGCTTTAGAAATACAACTTGCACCAAATTATACTTTGTGGCCAAAAGTATTGAAACCTTTGAACTACTGATCAAACCCATATGTGTTTTCTTAACATTTCATTCCAAGGTAATTTGGCATTAATATGGGTCTACCTTTCCGGCTCTGCATACCGTTTGTGGCGACTTATAAATAAAAGACAATACAGGTTGAGCCTCCCATATTCAAATATTCCGAAATACGGAATCTGAAATATGGAAAAATCTGATATCCAAAATACTTCTGGACCCAAGCATTTTGGATATGGGAGACTCAACCTGTAATAATAATAGAGATGTGCAGTTCAGTTCTACAGAATTCTGAATCCACCCGAATTTTGCGAATCCAGGTTATTCTTATCTCCTGAGGAGATCGAGGTAAATCCGGATTGCGGTTCTGATGTTTTTGCGGTTCGGAATTCGGATTTTAAATCTGAATTTCGGGTTTTGGATTGCATAAATTACATGATTTTAGCTGTTTGTAAAACTTTTTATCAATTTTTTTTTTTTATTTCAGATCCAAAACCAAAACTAAAACACCTGAGGGTGATTTTGCAAAACCAAATCCAAAACCTTGAAGGAGATACAGATCCAAAACCAAAACCAAAACACGGGGGTCGGCGCACATCTCTAAATAATAATAGTTTCCGTCTTTCTGGGAAGGCTCACCACTAGATTTTGGAACATGGCATTAGGGATTCTAATCCATTCAGACACAAAAGCATTAGTGAGGTTGACACTGATGTTGGACAAGAAGGCCTGGCTCATAGTCAGCATTCCAATTCATCCCAAAGGTATTCGATAGGGACGAGGCCAGGGATCTGAGCAGGTGAGTCAAGTTCTTCCACACCAATTTTGGATAATTTTGATGGAGCTCAATTTGTGTACGTAGCATTGTTCTGCTGAAACATGAATGGACCCTTCCCAAACTGTTGAAACAAAGTTGAAAGCAAACAATTCTCTAGAATGTCCCTTTATGCTGTAGCATTAAGATTTCTTTCACTGACTGGAACTAAGGGCCTAAGGGCAAACAGACCTACAACATTACTCCCCCTCCTCCAAACCTTAAAGTTAGAAGCATTCATTTAGGCATGAAGGTTTATCTGGCATCCACCAAACCCAGATTCATACGTCAGGGAGCCAGATGGCGAAGCATGATGCCTTACTCCACAAAATATGAGTCTAATGTTCCAGAGTCCAATGCCAGTGTGCTTTACACCTTACCAGACTAGGGCAGCTCTAACAGTGCAGATATTTGATGAACTGACTTGTTGGAAAGGCGGCATCCTATGGCAGTGCCACTTTCAAAATCAGCGAGCTCTTCAGTGCGGCCCACGCGACTGCTAATTTTGACTTTAGACGAAGCGTGACTGCATGCTTAATTTTATGCACCAGATAGCAATGGATGTGGCTGACATGCCCAAACACATTAATTCATTTTGACCATGTAAATACCAGAATTTGCACTCAACAAAATCAATTCGTTATATCAGTTCTGACATTTTTATATTATATTTTCAGACTCCTGTTAACTCAATATTATAGTTGCATCAATAGTGAAACAAGACGTACCTTGTATTGCACACATCGTTTCAGTAATTAGTGTCTCTCTTAACACTGTGGGTCTCATTCAGACCCGCTCGCGAGCGCTGTACGCTCGCAAGCGGGTCGATGTTACCCAAATGCGCATGCGCACGACGGAGGCGCCTCCATCGTGCGCATGCGCGAGACCCGGCGAGCGAGAGGGAAGCCGTCGCTCGGGGTCTCGCACCAAAGGGGGCGTGCTGTCGATGCTGAGTGACAGCACGCCCCCTTTATTGGGCGTGCGGGGGGCGTGGCTGCCCAGACGGAGGCGTTCCCATGGGAATGCCTACCTTCTGGGTCCGGCCCCACTGACATCACTAGTGATGTCAGTGGGAGTGCTTTTGGCTCTGATAGAGCCAAAAGCACTCCTGGGCTTGCGGCAGCGAGACCCTACCACAGGGTCTCGTCGCAAGCCCGATGGTCGCGATGGTCTTGACCATCGCGACCATCTTTTTGGCCGCTCGCATAAGCTGTGGGTGGTCACCCACAGCTAGGCTCGCGGCCAGGAGGCCGCTGCATTTTAAGCTAGGCCGGCCCTGATTCAGAGCGAGCGCTCTGGTCAGACCGTCCGGCTCTGAATCAGGCCCTGTATTCCCTTTTTAAAATCACTATTCGTTTTATTTATTCAGGAACATCATTAATGTAAATATAGACATCCAAAAAAATCATGACATTAGGAGGTCCATTATCTGGAGCACACAAGGCTTATTACAAAGAACACCTGGGGGCGCATTTAAATTTGGATGTACGTTTCAGTTTTAGGGTTTTTTTTGCATAAAATACAAATTTTTGTAACAAAGTTTACCTGCCCACACCAGTTGCATTTGAGATGCATACAAGCACCCTACACTCTCAATAATGATACTGTGGGGATCAATGAAATGATTGCACAGAGATTGAATACACACAATGTCAAGGATCTTGAATGATTTGCTGTTAACAGATCCTTTTGGGTGAAAACAAATTTTCTACAGTATGTCTAACCATACTACAAAGATGTAAGAATTTGTCACAACACCAGCTCATATGTACTATTTTAGCCAGGGCCGGCTCTAGGGGTGTTCCACCAGTGCGGCACCCCTCCCCAGCATCCCAATTTCAGCGGGACAGTAGTGTCCCACTGTTCCACCCGTGGGCCGAATTGGCCCGCGGGTGGCCAAATTGGGAGGCTGGGGACCCCCACCGCCGCAGCAGTGCAGCGGTGCCGGACCCCAGAGAGTGAATGAAAGCACGCGGCAACCATTCACTGACGGGAGAGGGCTGGGGGAAGCCCAGCCAGTGACAGAGAGCTGGGCTTTACCCCCAGCCTGACATTATTTGGAGGTGTGCCATACGGGCATGCCTAAAAATAAAATCACACAGGGGGCGTGGCCTATAGTAATTAGGCCATGCCCCCAAATTCAGTCGCGCTTTCTCAACAGCCGGCACAGGGTGCTCAGAACCCTGGTGCCGGCCCTGATTTTAGCTACTTGAAATTTTACCTTTGGAGAGTGGATTCTAAACTTGGTACAGTGGCACCCTGCAGGGCACATGCAGGGGTGCCACGAGTTGGTGGTCCAGGAACAGATATAATTATTTATGGTCAAGTGACAGGCAAAACCAGTGCTGGCAGTCACCAATCATAAAATATGTGAACATACAGAAGCACAACCCTGTCCACCACCACATACAGTACATGACCCTAAGGGTGACAGGTAAGCAAAATTTACTTGATTTAATAATATTTATCGAATTTCTCAATAAGAAACCTTTGGCCTAGGGGTCTCGTGGAAAAAATGCTGATAACCCAAGGCGCAATGATTCAAGAAAGTCTGCGAACCGCTGCCATGTGGGATTACATGATAGAAATAAAACCGTCAATTAATTTGTTATGGAACAGCTAAAATGTGTGTGCAATGTCTTTTTTCACCCTAGGGAATTTCAACCAGTGTAAGACACATTTGTAAGCTGCCGTCCATGTGTGATAGAACTATGATATATGTTTTCAGGGGTTTATTTGACATTAGCGGTATTTTGCCTATTTCTTTTCAGTCTGTGCAATTATCAAACTATAAGCGACAGAATAATGATGGTTATCAAAGCAACAAGCTATTGCCCTCGGCAATCAAATGATCATAAATGCGTGCTCACAAGGAACAGACAACTAATGATGATGGTGGTGGTGGTCACCTAAGCACTGATGATGAAGTATTTTATCATTTCTAAGGGTGAAGTACAGAAGATGTTGCAGTCCTTCCAGAGTAGACAGTTATACATGCCTAATGAGAAATTTTTATGTATCAAAATGAGACCCAATACAAGAAATCAGACAATTACTTCGTAGCATATAGAGATGTGCGGGTCGGATTTCTGATATCTGAACACACCAGAATTTAGGGGTTTCCGAGAAAGACCAGGTCAAGGTTCGGATTCACTTTTGTGTCTCGGTTCAAACAGACTCCCGGGATCTGTTGCTGGTTTGGAACTTGGAATTAAACACCACACTTGGGTTTTGGTTTTGGACATTTTAGCTGTTTTTATCGATTTTTATAGATTTCTAATCGATTTTTAACCAAAACACTTGAGGGTGGTTTTGCAAAACCAAATCGAAAACACAAAGATAAAACCAGATCCAAAACCAAAACACGGGGGTCCACACGCATCTCTAATTGCATCCTTACAGAAACACGTGTAAAAAAGGGATAGTTATTGATGTATCTGCATATGAATTAGTGCTTGTCCATTACCAAGAAACATTTACACAAACGAATCCATACAGCACGAAATGGAGAAATGTCTAAGAAAAATATGTCAGTGTGTTTACATCAACCTCAGGGCAGTGGTAATGATTATAATAAGATAATTCAGCAACGTTATCAAAGCTCCCTCCCAACAAAAGTATATTAACAATTCTATGGGCCCAATTTAACAAGACATAGGGGCCTATTCATTAAACGTAAAAATTCAATGGAGATAATTAGCTTTAGAACTCTCATGGAGTTCTAGCTAATTATAGGTGGAATTCATCATTCCACCTCTCCATAAGTATCTATTCCGAAAAGCTGTCATTTTTGTGATGACAGCTTTTCGGGAAATAGATACTTTTCCCTGCCTACACTACCTTATCGCATCTGGAAACAGTGCTGAGCATGCGCTGTTACATCTGTAAAACCAGCGCATGCGCAGCACTGCCTACAGATGCGTTAAGTTTCGTACCCCCCCCCGATCCCCCCCCACCCCCCTCCGCTAACCTCCCCCCCCCCCGACTTACCTGTCCGCGCAGCAGCCTCCGGCTCCGTCCTGCTGGTCTGTCATGTGGTTTCCCAGCAGACCACATGACAGATTAGAAAAAAAAAAATTTTTTTTTTCTTTTTCTAAACTTTCTTGTGCTCTGCTGGGGAGCACACATGACAGACCAGCCTCCGGAGCCTGAGGACGGAGCAGAGCGCCGGAGGGACTCGTCGGGTGACCTGCACACGCTGATACAGGTAAGTGGATTCTGTTATTCGCCACCTCACAGTGGCGAACAGTAACAGCATCAAATTCCGGAAATTGATAATTTTCGGAATTTGATGAATACCACAATTTCCACATCCCCATACTAATGTACTAATGTATGGGGAGTGTGGAAATTAACGCAGGGGAACTTAGCAAGGAGATATCTGTGATATCTCCTGTGTTAAGTCTGTTCATGAATACCAAAATAACGTTATTTAAGGAAAATGTCCTTAAAAACGTTATTTTAGTGTTGATGAATAGGCCCCATAATCCCTTTAGCACTCACTAAAGGGGCGATGTCCTCCTTTCAGTATGCAACAAATAGTGGTAAACTAAGATTACCGCTGTTTGTCATTGTATCGCTCACATTATCAATAGATGGTGAGAGCAATACGGTCCCCACTGCCTGCATTGGGGGCCCAGCGCAGCCTTTCTGGCTTTAGCAAAGCCCTCCAAGCGTTGCTGAGTCCCCGCCGGGTGAAAGTGCGCTGTGCATTTGCAGACTGGCCGTCGTGTATGCTCATACCCCAGCAGTCCGTTGCTGACAGAGATGGACTTCCAGCAACAGAGCGGAGGATGTCGCCGAGGAGGGGGCTGTCACTGGACCTCGCCGAAGGAGTAAGTAATGTTGAATACCAACGGCATATTCGTTAGAATCACAGCGATAGTAAATGAAGTATGCCGCTGGTATTAAGACTCGTTATTAAATGAGGCCCCAAGTTTTTGGTTTTGGTGAGAATGATGCAGTAGAATGTTGAAAAAGGCGATGAAGGACCCTCCAATTCCTAAACTTCTGGACAGAAAATGGAGGAAGAATATTTTTCAGAACACTTGAAATAAGTGAAAACTAGGTTCATTATATATTAAACAACAAATACATTATTTATGTAATTGTTTACATTTTTCAGCACAATTCTCTCTGTTTTGGACATATAGGGGGATATGTATCAAAGTTTGGACAAGTGGAGCAGTTGAACATAGGGTATGTAGTTATGAGACCGGCGGACGCACTTGAAACACTCAGGCAAGCCTGCGTTCGCACCTCCACTCCTCTGTTATTAGAGTCCTGCCCCTCTTACCACCCACAAATGGCCTCTCCTGTCACTCATTACCCTGGGCTGCCATTGCTGGGCGAGCGAGAGGGTTGTGATCGCAGTGTGTAGTTCGCGCACGCTCGAATGAAGCATGCACATATGCAGAACATCGGGCCGCTTGTGCACAGCGTGAGCAAGCGGCTTTGAATGAGGCCCTCAGGCTTTACCACATGCACTTATATCTTAACATAATAACAACTTATAACAACCTACAACAACACAAAGACTAGTGTTTGGCCAAAAATAATTGTCACAATGTATTTTGTGAAATAAATTGGAAAAAAGAGGACTGAAAATAAAAGGAAAATTGGTGACTAAGCCATCCATCTGTCAGTTGCACATCCACAGACAGAGTGAAAAGTGATAAGAAAGTGATAAGGTGCCAGCCAATCAGCTCCCAACTGTCATCTCACAGGCTGTGTTTGAAAAATGACAGTTGGGAGCTGATTGGCTGGCACCTTAACACTTTTTTATCACTTTTCACTCTGTCTCCTAACACTGCTTAGTAAATAGACCCCTCAGTTACCACAGTCAGTACTACACTTGGTTACTACAGTCAGTACTCCCCAAGCACCTCCTGCGCCATATGCATCCACTGATAATGATGCTTTTCTGCATCAAACCAAAGACAATCAAGCAAAAGCCAAAAAAAACAGGAGGACAAAACACCAGGTGTGTGGGACTCAAACTGCACAGGAACAAAGACAAAATAAACTCAACTCACAGAACTCACGTAGCCTCTGCTAACCCCTCCCCTTACAATCCTATTGGACAGTCATCAACCATGCCAACAGGGCTTCTATCATTTAACCCTTCCAGTTAAATACTTCCCTACCAAACACCAAATAACCAGCATATCACTACTAAATACATTTTTAATAATAAAGTCCAAGCCATGTTATATATTTTCCTCAGGTCACTAAGGACTTATATCATTATATTATGTTATTATGGTTAATACTCGTATATTTTTATTTTGAGATCATTTGCCAGTGCCGCCATACTAATGGTGTATGTTTTTAGACAATGCATTTGATAAATGCTAGCTAGAGAAGCTAATTGGTTGCTAGTGCAAACGTAAAGCGGATTGTGCTGAGTGCTCTAGCTGAACTCTGACAGGTCCTAGTGACCGCCAGCTCAGTCCTACCTGTCAAATGCCGGAGGGAGGCAGTGCTTAGTAAATATACCCCTGTGTGTCTCAAATATCAATTGTTACAAACCAACCATTGTACTTTGATAAAATCCAACAAAATCCATCAGACTGAACAAGGATTAAACACTAATGCAAAACCTAGGCTTGTAGGCTGGAATAAAACTCCTGGTCATGACACTGCTGTGACTATTGTGGCTAGACAATCAGTCAGCTACAGTATGGGGAGGTGGAGAGTCTTTGGACTCTATTCATCATCACTTGATTTCAACTTAAGTAGGTGAAAATCAACATTTACACCTACAATTGTATAAATTAAGTTTTCGGGCCATGCATCAAAAAGGTAATGCAGGAGATACCTCTCCCGGAATTGCCCGCTGTCCCCATACACTAGTATGTCGACAAGAATTCATGAAGCTCCAAAAATCGGAGCTTGACTACGGGAGTATTCACCATCTTCTGATGGCGAGTGCTTCTGCAACCTGCTCCTTCCCTATGGGAAGGAATCCCGGGTTGCGAAGAGGGATCCTATCAGATCCCTTTGCTCCTGTCTGGCTCCTTCCGCCGGAAGCCAGGGCTCTTGTGCGCATGTGTAACCTGTAGGTCATGCAGGCACACTAGTTTCACTGCTCCGGACGGAGCAGTGACAAATTCCGGGTAGATAGATGATTTTTGGATCAGCTGTCTCCGTTCTGGAGCAATGATGGCAAGATCAAATGTTAATTATCGGGGTACGAACTGTATCTATAGATTTAAATTTTCAATTCATTGGTACTCCATTTGCTGCCAATTGCTATTTTATTACAGGTGCAGATACATGTAGATTTAAAATATATATATATATTAGTGTTTATTTTTTATGAAGTTGTCTGATCCATTCCGGAATACCTTCATTAATATAGCTCATACTTGCCGACATTCAGCTCCCTCCTTCCGGGAGGGAGCTGAATGCCTGCATACAGCGGGGGGGGTGGCCAGCTATGACGCAATTTTGGGGGTGAACACACAACCGCGTCATTGTGGCCCCGCCCCCTCTTCACAATGACAAAAATAACACAATGACGCAGGGGTTTATAGGAGTTGTCCGGGGGGCAGGCGGCAGCCGGGAGGCTTGACTGCCTTTCCGGGGGGTTGGGAGCGGCACCCGATATTCGGGAGGTTCCCGACCAAAACGGGAGGGTAGGCAAGACTGATATTGTTATGTGATAAATCAGGGCCTGATTTAGTATGGATTGCAATTCTGCTTATACACATGTAATGCAGTTGCTAATATCAGCGTTGCTATTTAAATGTTTGCATTCACATTGCGATCGCATCCTAACATAAGGACGCCCACTTCCCCTAACTCACATCCGTATGGTAGGGGAACCAGGGGCATCTTAAGAGAGGAGGGGGCCCGTGTGCACTCCCCGTGTGGGGCCCCCTCCTCTGTCCCCAGTGGCTGGCAGCCGACTGATGCGGCTAGCCAGCCACCGGAGCATAGGTAGACACCGGGCACTAGAGTGTGCCCTGAGTCTACTGTGCATGCGCAGAGCTCCAGAAAATGGCCGCGGCGGCCATTTTTCTGGCGTTCTGAGAGGTGCTGACACCTGACGCGGCACCACGGACAGATAAGTTTAAAAAAATATGGGTGCAGTGTGTGCGGTGTGGGGCCCCCTGGCCCCGGGGGCCCGTGTACCCCGCACACACTGCACCTATTATAGATACGCCACTGAGGGGAACATAGCGAAACTATCGGTAACATCGAGTAACATCGGACCCACATGCACACTTGCACAAGCCCTGACCAGCTACCAGCCACGCACGCTATCAGTGCTATGGCTGCTTAACGACAAGCCCTGACCAGCTACCAGCCACGCACGCTATCAGTGCTATGGCTGCTTAACGACAAGCCCTGACCAGCTACCAGCCACGCACGCTATCAGTGCTATGGCTGCTTAACGACAAGCCCTGACCAGCTACCAGCCACGCACGTTATCAGTGCTATGGCTGCTTAACGACAAGCCCTGACCAGCTACCAGCCACGCACGCTATCAGTGCTATGGCTGCTTAACGACAAGCAGTGGATAATTTATGCACGATCCTGCAACGTCGTTGAAATGCACTGGCACGCCTGCGTCCGCCCGACTACCACCCACAAACGGTACTTCCAGTCAATCACTCTGCTCTGCGTAGCCTCTGCAATCACAATTCTGAACGCAATTGCTAGTTCACACATGCGCACTGTGATGCATACGATCGACCATTTGTGTGCGTATTACCATCTGCATTCCCTGCTGAATCAGGCCCTCAGTTACAACCAAACAGACTACACAAGTCTCAGACTACAGTATTGTTTCATTATCTATCATTTGGAAATGGTGCTGGCAATAGCCTTATAAAAACTTTACTACTGTAATTAGACATGACATTTTTTAGATTACAATGTGCCAGTTCTTTTTATGTTTTTACATCTGTGCAGGAGTCTGGAATTCTTCTTATACACAAAGTCTGAAAATCTGTCTACTGTAGGTACATTAGGTATTAATCTGACTTTAACCATAAAATGATTTGCTTAAAATTTAGAATGTAAAAATCCCATGGAACCAGCTATTTTAAAACATGTAGGGAACCTTCCTACATTTTGTAAAGCAATGGAAACCAAAAATAAAACATCAGCGCCATATTGTCTGGTGGCAGCAGTACCTTCTCCTTCCCTGGGCTGGCGCTAGGTGTCTCTGCAGCCAGCGCCATCCCATGCTTCCCCTCTGCACGCTCTTACCCTGTGTTCTCCCCCTGACCTACAGCAGGTGGGTGGAGGGCGGGGATTTTTTTCTTAGCCGGACCCGGCGCCATTGTGCGGCCGTACTGACAGAACATGTCAGGGGCCAGCCCTGCACCCACCACCTATCCTATTCAAGTGAACGCGGACCCAAAGCACCCCCCCCTTACCAGACACCTACCTCTTGCATTGATGATGTCAATAAATATTATTTTTGTTATTGCTCAGCTTTAACTGGATGTATCAAGATGAACCAAAGTGCAGGTTATTTCTAAAAGTTTCCACTACACAATGATGCAGTTTTCATGAAAGTCGGTCAAGTAGTTTTTGCACCAACTTGGAACAAACAGACAGAGACAACGTTCTTATTATATTAGTATAGATTCAGAAGATTCCTTAATGTTATTTTCAAATGGATAAAGTAAACAAACTGAACAGCATGATGAATAGGTACAGGGGCATTTTAAGAGAGGAGGGGGCCTGTGTGCAGCCTCCGTTTGGCCCTCCTCCTCCCTGGCGGCGGCTCAGCAGCACTGAGTGCTGTAGATTCTGGCTTCATGCCAGAATCTACAGCGCATGCGCGGGTCTCCTGGAAAATGGCGCCCACGCCGACTTTCCCGGGGACATCTTTTTTTCAGATCACTGGGAAAATGGGCCCCCCTGGACCTGGGGGCCCGTGTGCCCCGCACACCCTGATTAGGTATCTAGAGTCTTGGTAAATTGCTATCTAATGTTTAGTACCATGCGAAGACTTCATCCTCCTAATGTTAAACAGTACCAGTTACAGGTAAAAAAATAAAGCCCACCCCAACAGAAATTCATCTGTTGTTTTCCTGTTAAGAAGTCTCACCAAGTACTCAGAGTTCAACTTTGTCATCCAATTAAATTGCTTCACCTTTGAACCCATGCATGTCCTTTATCTCCTTGTACATTTTCCCTCTCCTGCCCTCCCCCATGTCTCTCTCCATCCAAACATTTTCTCCATCACCCAGTAAACTCAATCCACACCAGCTATTGATCCTGGTTAATGTCTGCATGCTGTGCATCCTTGTTCTCCCAAGGCTGTATAATTCGAAGATTATACTTTAATGAACAGATGATGTATGTTTCAATGCGGATAACAAGAGACGTAATGGAAATCCCAGACAGGTAAATGGGAACTGTGATTACTGAGTGACGGGAAACAATTCCAGCTGAGATCTGAAATCGCTGCAAAACAATAGACGGATATATTGCTGAATATTGTGTGGGGAGGTCTGGGCTGTTTTAAAGACATGAAATGCTTGATCTTAATTCACAAGGAGGCCTTCTATCCAAATGCCAGACCTCTTCATTCGTCTGGGAGATTATTTGGGGGTGATAGTCCGCACAGCTTTGTGGAGCAGCAGATCTTGTTTGTTTGTTTATTGTATTGAGCTTTATTAGACTGTGGAAATTAAAAATCTCATGAACTTTTGAATTAATGTAAATGTCACATCTGCATTTCGGGAAACGATGTTTTATATTTGCAAAAAGGAGCAGATATCTGATACGTGGGATTTGGTCTTGTCTGGTACAATAGCAGTTTCTGAAGCTTCTAAACCTCATGAACACCACATGTAACACTTCCATCTGAATTTCACCCCCACACTCTTAAATATGACATAAAATGACTGTCACAGAAAATATGATAAAAACTTTCTTGCAGTATAAAAGCAATGTTTTTTCTTGACAGATAAAAATACCTTAACGTTTTTTGACTACTTGTAATAAGCAGATAAATAAGCCCATTTTCAACCATTTATGTAATGTCTAATATGTCATTTATACAGCAACTGTTGTATCTGCTTATCTTGTGTCATTGTTAAAAAAAAGAAAATTCTATGTTGAAGCTTATTGTGGCTAATTCATAGTAATTGTAATCTGTTTTATAGTACATAGAAACAGTCTTTTATTGCTCCAATTATTATTGTATTTACTACAAATAAAATTCATATTCTATGTTTGTGTAATACAATATATACTGCCTAATTCAAACCCGCTCGTAAGCGCATAGCGCTTGCAAGCTGGTCGATGTTTAGCCCCTGCACATGCGCTGCCACCAGCACATGCATGCGCGAGCCCCAGCGAGCGACGGCAGCTCCGTCGCTCAGAGGCTCACTACAAAATGGGGTGGCTGTCGATGTTGACTGACAGCTCGCCCCGTTTTGTAGGCGGGGACGGGGGTGGCTGCCGTTTGTGGACGGCCCTACTGACATCACTCATGATGTTAGTAGTGGACTTCGTGCTGTAAGGGCAGCCTTGGGGAAAACCTCTGAGTGGCCTTTCCCAGGAAGAACATCATTTAGAGGAAGAGGAGTTTATTCTGTGGTTTCTTTTTAGTTTTGTCAATTAAAATTCCTATGGTGAAAACCATGATACTGCTGCTAACCTATTGGGAAAACCATTACACATTAGGGGCCCCATTTAACAAAGAATTGTAAATACCGACGGCATATATAATTTAGTCTCAGTGATACAAGTCATTTAGTCTCAGTGATACAGTATCATTTAGTCTCAGTAATACAAATTAATATGCCGGCATTACTTACTGTGCAGGAGAGGTCTAGCGATGTCCTTCTCATTGGCCAGGTGCTCCACTCACCTGCTGGCAGCCTATCGCTGGATACTCTGCCATGCACATATGTGACGGTCAGTCTGCTCATGGGCATGACTGTTTAACCTTGTGGGAACCCAGCAGTGTCTAGAAGGATTTGCTGAAGCCTGAAGGGCTGCTGCTGGATACCCATTGCCAGCAATGGGGACCACATTGCTCTCGCCAAAGCACATGGCGAGAGCGATGCAGTTGAAAAAGCGGTAATCTCAGATTACCGCTGTTTATTAAATATTGAAAGCATGCCATAACCCCTTTAGCGGATGTGAAAGCAGCGGACACGCAGCGTCACAAAGAAATGATTGACGGGAAGCACTGTTTGGGGGTGAGGGGGGGTGGTTGAATAAATGCAGGCGCGTCTGTGCGTTCGAACGCCGTTACAGGGGTGTGCATAATTAAGCCCCTGTGATGGCATACGCAGTCAGAGGTCAGCTCAACCACATCTGTGCGTATGGGTCCAATGTTACTCGATGTTACCGATGTTTTTGGTGACTTGCGGATGTATGTAATGTGAAGCTGGCGGCTTTATACAGTGGTGGGCATCTTGGTATAGTGCTGCAATTGCATTAATTTGCATATTTTCGGAGCGAGCATGGGCGTGCGATTGCAGACTTGTGATCCATGCTGAATCAGTCCCAATATATCTAGTAGTGTGTACCCAGCTTTATTGTATCAAACCTAAAGTGGACATGTGACTCTATGTAGCATTCGAAAATGTACTAGATAAACCCGGCTTCCGTCTGTACACTTGTTGCAGGGACCACTGACATCACAACTGGGCAGGATTGGTATGTGTGTATAGCTTGTCAAATCTACCACTCGGTCAGCGCGATGGCCAGTTGGGCGACTAAGTCGGGTAAATGTGTACCCAGCGTAAATCTCCCCCTAGATCACTATGCACATGGTAAATGACCAGCCATTCACTCTCCAATTTATCACTAAACAGAGCTTAGTACAGCTGCCCCTCATTCTGTGACTGGTACAGTACAGGATATGTTTAATTAAAACTGGCTAGAGAACTCAAGAATGATTATATATCATTACTTAGTACATGCTGAACAATAGATTAACTGCTCGATAAAGCCTAAACAAATGACATGTATTTATATAACCTTTCTTCAGCAACTGTGAGTCTACAGGTGTTTATAAGAGCCATTATAGTGGAGCTATAGAACAGCACAGTAAAGATATCTTCATCTGGTGCTTTGCAGAGAAAAGTGCACTTCAGGACAGATTTCTCTGTAAGCGAAAAGAAGCTCATCAGTCTTACACATACCACCTCCCCCCGTTTCTCTCTAACCCGACAAACTGCTAACAAGAAATTATTTGTACATTTTAAAAAATCTCATTTACAGCCACTTTTCGGGTTATTGGCATCTGGCAATCATCAGGCAATGGTAATTTAGCTAATTAAATGGACTGTCATTTAACGATATGTAAATAGCAGGCAGTCCTCGTTAAGCAAGCTGATGACTCTCCCCTCATTTAGAAATCCTGATGAATTCTTGGTTCTCAACAGCTCTTCTCCCATAATTGATTCCTGAGCACAAAGGGGAGAGAAACTCAAGAGGCACTGAGCCTGTTCTGTGCTACTGCTGCAGAGAATGAGACACACTCCCTTCTTCTAATACGCTCCTCTCCAGCTGATCCCCCAATGTTTGCACTCTATGACCCGAAATGCCTCAATACTTCCCTCCCTCTATTATGTTTTGCTATATCTATTTTGTTTGTTCTTTCAGGACCCCTCCCTACCACTTTCTTTCATGTTTCTTTATCTGTCTGTACAGTATATTGCATTGCTTGTGAGAATGATGGCACTTACAAAGAAGGAAAGAAATGCTGTATGTTTATAGATCTGTCATTGACAGCTACATATTACTGCTGTTTATATTTTAAATTAGTACCTTTTTATATTTTATATTTAAATCATAAACTGATTACACCACTCATTGGACCAAGCAAATGAAAGCTTCATTTAAAGCAATTAACATTGAGACACTGAACAGACACATTTTCCAGGTAGAACAGTAACAGTTTCTCATGTGAAATAAAATGACCTACTGGATTGTCCTGCTCATGTCCAATCAAGTTCCACTCGCTCTAGTACAGAGCATCCTGCTGTTCAAAACCTGTGTATTGACTTCCAGACAGTCATTTAAATACCGCACTGTCTTAAAACAACAATGGAAATTTGATCCTTAACAATCAATTTTGTTCCTGTGAGAAGAAAACTTCACACCCCGAAGAATAATGCAGGATATCTATAGGTGTAACAAGTGGACTCTTATGCATAAGCAACCTTACTGAATCCCAGATATCTTTAGACAGAAACAAGTAATTTTATGGTCGGTCCCGATTTGAGGGGACTGTTCCACCATCCTAACAGCTGGAGCCATTGTCTGTACTTCCACAAATGTTGGGAGGTATGTCCCACTGACATGATGTGACTATGACCCCTTGTGTGTGTGAGGGTAATTCTGAGAGCTGTAACTCTACCTTCGATGTGTCTGGAATCAGCAGTAGCGTACATTACTAGAAGAAGCAAGCAGACAGACATACAACCATGGTTGGAGAACAAATCAGACACACGATGAGGGTTCAACATGATACTGGTCAAACCGTTCTAAAAGCCCTCCCAGTTCACTCGTTTATTTATACCAATCTGAAACAGGTTAGTCACCATGAGTCAGCTATGTGCACAAACAACTTGTTTGTGCACCCCAATTTTGGCTGGACATATAGATAAGAAAAGCATATGATATTATGACGCGTCTTGTTATTGCTTCTTTCCTTCTCGCCTGCCTCTCTGGTCAATATCTTCTGTCTAGTCATCTTCAGACTGTCTCTTTAATAGTGCTTATCTTCTCCACTCCAGACTGTATGGTGAACAACATGTTTTTTCTGAAACTTCAGACTTATATAATTCTTGAAATATTTCTTAAAGTGATTCAATGACCCCAATGTTTTTTAAGGAGCCAAATGTTACTATGTTAAAAACATATGAATAGCCGCTGGGCTGCTAGCATGCGTGGACGGTCATCCAGATCAGCTGTACTGATTTGGCTCCTTAAAAAACATTGGGGTCATTTTGGGCCGACATGATATCTACTCTATATAAGTCCTACATCAGAGCTACTATTGAGGTCGGAATATTATATGAGCTTAACAGCTAAACGTGATAAACTTCCTAATTGCTGTTATTCTAAGGTACTGTGACAACATTTTCATATACAAATACGCATTAGTTGTATCCACTGGAGATCAACACCAACTGCAAATTTTTCATATGTTACAAGTGACACTGATAGCAACAATTACCTTTCAGTGGAAACATTGTTACTAGGTACGATAAAACTTTTCATAGTACCAGATTCTATCAGTCACTTTATCTTCCGTGGTCAGACTGGAAAGGTGTTTATCACGGTCACTGGCAACTACTTTTATTGCTTATTGTCTGATTGGTGAAATAATTCACACAATCTATTGTTTAAATTTTATTTTCATTTTTATATTTATTATTTTTTTTATGTATATTGATATTGTTGTGTATTTTAACATGTATTAAATGTAACATCGATTTATGCTTATATTTACCATCTGCTTGTGTTATTATTCATTTACTAGTCAACCACAATATATATACATATAAAGACAGCGCAGATTCCCCACTTTTTTTCTTTCTGTTCTCTTTTTCAAACTAATACAGTTTGATATCTGCAGCAGTCTTTTCTACTATATTGGACTACTGAGTTTAGCGCCAGAACTGTCTATTCTCTTAACCAAAATTAGTCCATAATTATGGCACCTTCCTCCAAAATTTTGGAGGCATCATGGATATGCTCCACTTGAGTTAGCAAATTAAATTTGAGTGTGCCACATTTCAAACCCTCCAGCAATTGCTCAAACTATGGGCCATATTCAATTTGAGGTGAAAAGTCTGAGCTCAGACTTTTCGCCATCATCGCTGGTTTTTTCAGGGATAAAGTATCGGGCGCATGCCCACTGATCCCCATACTCAATTTGGATCCGGCGAAAACGGGACTCGGCGGAAAGGTAAGTAGTGAAAAGTCCTGTCAATTTTTGGGAAATCATCATGGTACCCCGCTAAATATGCCCTGACATGAGGGATCACTATGGGGACCCCTGTTTTGGCCTGCAGAAGGTAAGTCGGGTTTTTAAATAGTCGCAGCAGGTGTATAAATGTGCCTGTGAAGAAGGGGTGAAGAATAGCATTTATCATAGTTTTAAATAACTATGTCCATCAAAATTGGGGTACATGAAAATGAGTGCAAGCATATTTTTAAGTCCCTAAAATATTTTATTAAAATTCTTCAAAAGTGCACCTGCCGCTATCATCTGCATTCTAGAAAACACCTGCCACATACTGAATCAATTTTGCTACTTTAAAACTTTGTTCCCCAATATTTTTTTTTTCACCACCAAAATGAAAGTACAGTTTTTGGGGGGTTCTGAGGCATTTTTAAATTTTTTTTACACAGATTACTTTTTGGGGTTACTCCCAGGGCTGCAGGCTATTTTTTTAAGGCTGCACCCCTAAACCCCAGTTCTGCACTTTTTTTCGCCATGTATTACATGGAGAAAAGTTATCCCCATTTTTTAACAAAGACTTTTCGCACCGGTGAAAAGTCTTTGAAATTTAATATGGGGATAATTGAAACAGGTGAAAATGACATCATCGGTGATAAATTATCGCAGATAACGGACTTTTCGCTTCTGATTGAATATGGCCCTACATCTCCACTGCTTTATTCACCCAGTCTGTAAAAGGGAGATCTCTGCGGTTGTGCAGACCAACTTAAGGCTGGCCACAATCTTCCTATCCATAACTGCATTCTGACAGAGATCTGCGACCTATGATCAGCCTTGGTCCATGTTAAGTGTCTTCCAACTGAGGAAAAGAGAGACAGGAAACAATCTGTCCATTCTTCCTCTTAAACAGCAAAATGTTTGTCTATAATCTGTTGTAGTTTTCTAGAATCTCGGTTGTACTGGGTGATGAATGCGGTTTTCAATGGATTGTCTGTTCCTTCCTCTTTCCTCTCCTTCTATGTAAGTGATGCGTCCCTATCCATCTCTGCTGCTCTTTGGCATACTCTTTCTACCATTTGCTTGTCATACTTTTTTTCTAAAAGTTGTTCCTTTAGCCCTTGGCTCTCAGTGTGATAATTTTCTATCTTGGTGTAATTTCTTCTAATCCTTGTGAATTGGCCACTGATCGATAAGATGTAACTATTGACATCTACAGGCTCATGTATGTCTTGGTATGTACTTCGTCATCCTCAATGTATATTGTGATATCTAGGAAATTTACATTAGTCTGGCTGTATTCTGTTGTGAATTTCAGATTACGTTGGTTGTTGTTAATATGGTTCAGGAAATCGTGAAGTGTTTGTCCTTACTTAGGTAGTGGTGTATGGCCTCAAGACATCACTTGTACACAGCCACAGGCCATCCTCCCATTTGATCTTGGAGATTGTCTTTAATATATCTTATATCTGTCGTGTCTCTTATGTATGACCTCTGGTTTTCCACATGGGGCTGTAGGAAGGTATCGATATAGCTGGATAAGTTGGATGAAACTGAGTCAATCCCCGATATGATCAGGCATCCCGGTGGCTGTGTGATGTTTTTATGCACTTTAGGTAGATGGTGAAACACCGAAATTACTGGATGTTTGATGTTTAGGTATTCATGTTCTTTCTGTGTTAGAATATCTTGTTCTAGTCCATCTCTTAGTAAATTTTGTAAGGTTCTGTTGTATTTTTCTTTGGGGTCCTTGGTTAATAATTCATACGTTGTGGTGTTGTCACAATCATGGGATTTAGGAGCTGTGTTCCCGGACTGGGCCTTGGATCTGTATTACTTGGCGCAGACGCTCGCAGGAGGAGACTTGGCTTAATGAAGTTTCTCCGCATGAGAGGGTGCAGCGAACTGACAGGTGTTTGAGGAATGCGGCAGTAGTGTGGTAGCTAGGAAGCTACGTGGAGCGGCTGGATAGCCATGGGTAGACGTTGGTAGTTGAGTGGCTACGTGGAGCGGCTGGATAGCCGTGGGTAGATGTTGGTAGCTGAGTGGCTATGTGGAGTGGCTGGATAGCCGTGGGTAGACGTTGGTAGCTGAGTGACTATGTGGAACCGCTGGATAGCCGTGGGTAGCCGTTGGTATCTGAGTGGCTACGCGGAGCGGCTGGATAGCCGTGGGTAGATGTTGGTAGCTGGGTGGCTACTTGGAGCGGCTGGATAGCCGTGGGTAGACGTTGGTAGCTGAGTGGCTACGTGGAGCGGCTGGATAGCTGTGGGTAGACATTGGTAGCTGAGTGGCTATGTGGAGCGGCTGGATAGCCGTGGGTAGACGTTGGTAGCTGAGTGGCTACGTGGAGCGGCTGGATAGCCGTGGGTAGACGTTGGTAGCTGAGTGGCTACGTGGAGTGGCTGGATAGCCGTGGGTAGACGTTGGTCGCTGTGTGGCTACTTGTAGCGGCTGGATAGCCGTGGGTAGACGTTGGTAGCTGAGTGGCTACATGGAGCGGCTGGATAGCCGTGGGTAGACGTTGGTAGCTAGGTGGCTACTTTGGGCGGCTGGATAGCCGTGGGTAGACGTTGGTAGCTGAGTGGCTACGTGGAGCAGCTGGAGCGCAGTGGGAAGGCTTGCTTAGTTAAACTAAGAAACTAGTTGCACTGGCAACTTGTGTGAGCATTTGGGATCCTTTTGTAGTGGACACTGGGAGCTGACAGGCTGAGAGAGAAGGAGAAGGCTCCTCATTGGTGGTAGTGGGATCACATGGGCAATCCAAGATGGCCACGCCCATGGACCGGAGGACAGCGCTTCCTGGAGGTAGTCAGCAGTGACCAGCGGTCAGCAGGAGCCGGCGTGGGAGCAGCACAGCAGCGGGACCCTCCAGAGGACAACAGCGGAGACTGCCTTGAGAGATGAGGAAGGAGCGTACAGCGCGGGAGCCGGAAGACAGCGCGGGTCAGCGCCTGCACAGGTAAGCGACGGGGTCTGATTCTGGGGTCTCCAGGCCGGCGTGTGACAGTACCCCCTTCTTCAAGAGTGGCCACCGGACACTTCCTTGGTTCATGAGGGAATTTCATATGGAACACTTTGACCAGATGGGATGCATGGACATCGGAGGCATTTATCCAGATTCATTCCTCCGGACCATAATTCTTCCAGTCGATGAGGTATTGAAGACGGTTGTATCGACAATGGGAATCTAAGATTCTGTCAACTTCAAACTCCTCTCCCTGCTGTGTTTGAACACTAGAAGCTTTAGGAAGGACCTTCTGAAATTGGTTTAAGACCAGTGGTTTTAAAAGAGAAATATGGAAAGAACTGGGAATGCGAAGAAATGGAGGAAGCTTTAACTTGTAAGCCACAGGATTCAAGACTTTGATGATTGGGAATGGACCAATGAATCGCGGAGCAAATTTCATTGAGGGTACTCGGAGTCTTAGGTTTCGGGTAGAGAGCCAGACTATATCCCCAGGTTGGAAATTTGGAACCACTCGTCTTTAGCGGTCAGCAAATCTCTTGTACCGGGCTGACGTTTTAGTCAGAGAGGAACGAACCTTTTCCCAGATGTTGGAGAACCGTTGAAGGGACATCTTGGCCGCAGGCACATCTAATGTCGGAAGAAGAGGGAAATCTGGCACTCGAGGATGATGACCAAAAACTTAAAAAAAAGGAGTTGAGCTGGTGGACGTGTGATAATGATTATTGTGAGCAAATTCGGCCCAAGGAAGAAGTTCAATCCAGTCATCTTGGGAGGATGAGACAAAAGAGCGCAGGAACTGTTCCAGGTCTTGATTGACCCTTTCGGTCTGACCGTTGGTCTGGGGATGATAAGTGGTAGAAAATTTGAGTTTTACTTGAAGGGCTGAGCAGAGTGACCTCCAGAACTTCGCTACGAACTGTACTCCCCTGTCTGAGATGATCTCTTGAGGAAGGCCATGGAGCTTGAAGATCTCTTTTATAAAGCTCTGGGTGAGTAGAGTTGCAGACGGAAGCCCAGTAAGTGGTACGAAATGAGCCATTTTAGAAAAGCGATCCACGATAACCCAAATAGTGTTGTGGCCCCGAGATGGAGGAAGATCAGAGATGAAATCCATAGATAGGTGAGTCCATGGCTTAAATGGAATTGCAAGATGCTGGAGTTGACAGTGTGGAACCCGCTGAGGTATCTTGTGTTGGGCACATTTGATGCATGATGACACATAAGACCTGACGTCCTTTTTCATCGAAGACCACCAATATGACTGCTGGATGAATTCTAGGGTTTTATCCATACCCAAGTGACCAGAGAACCGGGAAGCATGAGCCCAATGCAGTAACCTCTTGCGGAGTTCCGGAGCGACGAAAGTCTTCCCAACCGGGGGTATAGAAGATAATTTGGTAGAGGCGAAGAAAGCTGAATTCAAGATTGGTTGGGGCTGTTCCATGGGTAGATCAGGGTCGCTCGTCATTGAACGGGAGAGTGCGTCGGCTTTGAGGTTTTGTGAACCGGGACGATAGGAGACTTTGAAGTTAAATCTGGAGAAAAACATTGCCCACCAGGCTTGACGAGGGTTCAAGCAATTTGCATATTTAAGATAAAGGAGGTTCTTATGGTCTGTAAAAATGGTAATGGGGTAATGAGCTCCTTCTAGAAGATATCGCCATTCTTCGAGGGCTAGTTTCATGGCGAGTAACTCTTGATCTCCGATGGTGTAATTCTTTTCTGCAGGCAAAAACTTCCAGGAAAAGAAACCACAGGGATGAAGTTTTTCATCTTTAAATCGCTGGGAGAGCACTGCACCGACACCTTCGGAGGATGCGTCCACCTCCAGGATAAATGGCCAGGTGGAGTCTGGTTGCTTTAAGATGGGAGCGGAGATGAAGGCTTGCTTAAGAAGTTGAAATGCAGAGGTAGCTTCGACGGGCCATTTAGTTGGATCTGCTCCCTTGTAGGTGAGGGCTATAATCGGAGCTACCAGAGTCAAGAAACCTTTTACAAACTTGCGATAATAGTTGGCAAATCCTAGGAATCTTTGTATGGATTTTAAGGAAGAAGGAAGAGACCAATCAAGAATGGCTTGTAGTTTTGAAGAATCCATTTGAAGGCCTGTTCCAGAGATGATGTATCCCAGGAATGGTACACTTGAGACCTCAAACAGACACTTCTCTAATTTGCAAAAAAGTTGATTGGACCGCAACCTCAGAAGGACTTGTTTCACCTGGTCTCGATGAGTTTGGAGGTCTTGAGAAAAAATCAAAATGTCGTCCAAGTAAACGACCACACACTTGTACAAAAGATCCCGGAAGACTTCATTGCCGAAAAACTGGAAGACGGCCGGAGCATTACAGAGGCTGAAGGGCATAACGAGATACTCGTAGTGCCCATCCCTGGTGTTGAAGCCCATTTTCCATTCATCGCCTGGACGGATACGAATTAAATTATAGGCTCCTCTTAGGTCGAGTTTGGTAAAAACTGTGGCTCCCTTGACTCTATCAAATAACTCTGTTATGAGAGGAAGAGGGTAGCGATTCTTAATAGTTATTTCATTAAGACCCCGGTAGTCAATACACGGGTGCAAGCCACGATCTTTCTTTTTTACGAAGAAAAATCCAGCCCCTGCTGGAGACGTGGAAGGTCGAATGAATCCTTTACTTAAGTTTTCCTTAATGTACTCCGACATGGCCTGAGTCTCAGGGAGAGATAGAGGGTAGGTTCGGCCTCTAGGAGGATTCTTCCCGGGAAGCAGATCTATGGGACAGTCCCAATCACGATGGGGAGGTAACAGATCTGCGCTCTGCTTGCTAAAGACGTCCTGAAACCCATCATAGGCTTTGGGCATGTCTGTAGAATCCCGTACGATGGAAGATCTGACAGGTATTACCCGCTGAAGACAGCCTTTGAAGCAATTGGAACCCCAGGAGGTTATTTGCATGGTGGTCCAATCGATTTATGGTGAATGTCTCTGTAGCCAGGGTAATCCGAGGACTAAAGAATGAGAGGCTTTGGGAATCACTAGGAAGGATAGTTGTTCGGAATGGAGCACCCCAATGGTAAGTTTCAGTGGTGTTGTACGATGGGTGATGGTTCCACTAGAAATGCGACTACCATCAATGGCGGTTAAAGTGATGACTCGAGGCAACGCTTCTATGGGGATTTGATGTTTCTGGACAAAGTCAGTATTGACAAAGTTCTCTGCCGCTCCGGAATCCAGAAGAGCTAATACAGCTTTGGTACATCGAGGAAACTTTAAATGAGCCTGGATGGTGGAATCAGACTTCCTTTGTGATTCAATGGCAACTCCTAACTTAACCTCTCTTTCATAAGTTAGGAGGAGGCGTTTCCCGGATGAATGGGACAAGATTTAACTAAATGTTGAGGAGATCCGCAGTACATACAGAGGTTCTGCCTCTGCCTTTTCTGCCGTTCCTCAGCCGATAAATGAGAGCGGTTGACCTGCATGGGTTCTTCGCCCAGAGGAGGAGAGGGTAAACAGGAAGCTGGATGTGGCCTTCCACGATCAAATCTGCCTCTTTCCAAGGCACGCTCCCTGTGACGGAGATCCACCTTGTTGCAGAGACAGATTAACTCATCCAAACTGGTTGGAAGGTCACGGGAAGCTAGATCGTCTTTGAGTCTTTCAGAAAGGCCACTCCAGAAGGCAGCGATGAGGGCATCCTCGTTCCAATTGAGTTCTGAAGCCAGAGTTTGGAACTGGACTACGTATTGGCCGACGGTCCAGCTGCCCTGACGGAGGCGTAGAATATCAGCTGATGCGGAAGTGGTTCTTCCAGGTTCATCAAAGATTTTGTGAAATGTGGCAACAAATTCAGGGTAGTTGGAGAGCAGGGGATCCGACTTCTCCCAAAGGGGCGAGACCCAATCGAGTGCTTGGCCAGAGAGTAGAGAGATGATATATGCCACCCTGGTTCTGGCCGTCGGAAAGTTGGCAGATTGTAGCTCGAATTGGATTTCGCATTGGTTTAGGGGAAAGCTGAAGACGAGCAGGAGGTAGAACCGGAGGAGCAGGTGACACCACAGGAGGAGAGGCGGCTTGGGAGCCAGTGGGAGCGGAATGAGACAGTAAGGACTGAATGTTGTCCAGGCGTGATGACATATCTTGGATGAATTGGATCAACTGGGACTGAGAGGTCTCCTGTCTTTCCAGACGAGATAGTACATCCTGCGAGGGATCTACCCCAGATCATTGACCACTTGCCAAGTCCATCTGCCAGTGCAAACTGTCACAATCGTGGGATTTAGGAGCTGTGTTCCCGGACTGGACCTTGGATCTGTATTACTTGGCGCAGACGTTCGCTGGAGGAGACTTGGCTTAATGAAGTTTCTCCGCATGAGAGGGTGCAGCGAACTGACAGGAGTTTGAGGAATGCAGCAGTAGCGTGGTAGCTAGGAAGCTACGTGGAGCGGCTGGATAGCCGTGGGTAGACGTTGGTAGCTGAGTGGCTACGTGGAGTGGCTGGATAGCCGTGGGTAGACATTGGTAGCTGAGTGGCTACGTGGAGTGGCTGGATAGCCGTGGGTAGACGTTGGTAGCTGGGTGGCTACTTGGAGTGGCTGGATAGCCGTGGGTAGACATTGGTAGCTGAGTGGCTACGTGGAGCGGCTGGATAGCCGTGGGTAGACGTTGGTAGCTGAGTGGCTACGTGCAGCGGCTGGATAGCCATGGGTAGACGTTGGTAGCTGAGTGGCTACGTGGAGCGGCTGGATAGCCGTGGGTAGACGTTGGTAGGTAAGTGGCTACGTGGAGCGGCTGGATAGCCGTGGGTAGACATTGGTAGCTGGGTGGCTACTTGGAGTGGCTGGATAGCCGTGGGTAGATGTTGGTAGCTGAGTGGCTACGTGGAGCGGCTGGATAGTCGTGGGTAGACATTGGTAGCTGGGTGGTTATTTGGAGCGGCTGGATAGCCGTAGGTAGACGTTGGTAGCTGAGTGGCTACGTGGAGCGGCTGGAGCGCAGTGGGAAGGCTTGCTTAGTTAAACTAAGAAACTAGTTGCACTGGCAACTTGTGTGAGCATTGGGAATCCTTTTGTAGTGGACACTGGGATCTGACAGGCTGAGAGAGAAGGAGAAGGCTCTCATTGGTGGTAGTGGGGTCACATGGGCAATCCAAGATGGCCGCACCCATGGACCAGAGGACAGCGCTTCCTGGAGGTAGTCAGCGGGGACCAGCGGTCAGCAGGAGCCGGCGTGGGAGCAGCACAGCAGCGGGACCCTCCAGAGGACAACAGCGGAGACTGCCTTGAGAGATGAGGAAGGAGCGTACAGCGCGGGAGCCGGAAGACAGCGCGGGTCAGTGCCCGCACAGGTAAGTGACGGGGTCTGATTCTGGGATCTCCAGGCCGGCGTGTGACAGGTGTCTTTCAAAATTCTGTTTGCCTCTGTATTATAATCTGTAGTGATCAGTACAACAATGCTCCCCCTTAACAGCTGGTTTGATTTTTAGATCTTTATTCTCACTCAGTTCCTTTAATGCTTGTCTCTCTGCTCTAGTGATATTGATAGTACCACCCTTATTGTCATCCTTGATCTTGTCTATATCCCTTGTAACTAGGGATGGGTTACTCCCTATAGGTCTTGCAGCTGATCCACACACACCAGTATATTAGTGAGAGCAGGGCCAGCCAATAACTGTACATCGTATATACTTACATTACACAGGTGGCAGCAGAAAAAGTTACTTACAGTAAAATGTAAATGAATTTGGAAGTAAAGTACTGTATATTTTTTTCATTGGAAGAACCTCTCTTTTCATTTTTAATAAGTGAATACTTTAAGTAGGCATGTACTATTTATGCAAGTCGCACACCTGGTACAGGTCCACCTCAGTCCCACTAAACTTACCCTCTGCTGGGGTGCAGGGTACTCCTCTCCTGTTCTGTCCCAGGCCCCCGATTCTACTGAGCTTGTCAATCTCAGGACAGGCTATAGCCGATTATTATATAGATAGAGGCATTCATATTCCTACTCCTTTACCTATTTTATCTTCTTACAGCTGAGGGCCTGATTCACTAGGATCGCAATTCTGCTTATACGCACGCACCACAGTTGCTAATTTCAATGTTTGCATTCGCATCACGAATGCAGCTAGACATAAGGACGCCCACTTCCCCTTACTCACAGCCATCTACTAGGGCAACATAGCGAAACCATCGGTAACATTGAGTAACATCGGACCCATATGCACATTTGCACAAGAAATTGCTAACATCCACGCACGCTATCAGTGCTCTGACTGCTTATGGCCCTGCAGTGGATAATTTATGCACGCCTGTGTTCATCCGACCACCCCCTGTCACCACCCACAAAGGGCACTTCCTGTCAATCGCTGTGCTCTGGGTCTGCGTAGCCTCTGCAATCGCAGTTCCCATTGCAATTGCTAGTTCGCGCTTCTGCACTGCGATGCATACGCATGCGCGCAACCCAACAATCGGCCGATTGCGTGCATATTAGCAACTGCGTTCCTTGCTGGATCGGGCCCTGAGTCATTTGTTAAGTACATAAGCATTTTGTTTTCTTTCTGAGAGTTTCACAGATATGTTAATTTGTACACCAGAAATATTCACTGAAATCTTTGTTCTGATCATTTAGAAAATAATAATCTGCATTTTGGAGAATTTCGGTGTAACGTATGCGCTGGAAAACTTTATGCATAACAGCTGAAAACAATATACCACTGACAGGGAAAAGTTGCTAAAATTATTATTATTATTATTGTCTAAAAGAATGGTGACTAATTAGAATCACCTTCCTGCTGATGTGGTAAGAGTAATAATAGGCACAGTATTTAAATATCTCATTTCTATGTTGCTGATACCCAGAGGCATAACTGGGGTTTTTGGAGCCCAGGGCAAATTGAAAAATGGCATCCCCTCCAAAGAAAAAAATTCTATAAAAGCATGATAGAAATTAGTCTTAATGGCAGACCAGGAGCAAGGGGATGGTAGGTAGGTTTTCCGTGACCGACCGGGGACTGGCTTTGTCCTCGTGACATCAGTGGGTGACAGGGAGAGTATGACAGCAATGGGTGACAGAGGAGGGTGATGACAGGGAGATGGTGACAGGGAGAAGGTGACAGGGAGACAGTGATGACTGGGAGATGGTGATGACAGGGAGATGGTGACAGGGAGAAGGTGACAGGGAGACGGTGACGACTGGGAGAAGGTGATGACAGGGAGATGGTGACAGGGAGAAGGTGACAGGGAGACAGTGATGACAGGGAGATGGTGATGACAGGGAGATGGTGACAGGGAGAAGGTGACAGGGAGACGGTGACGACTGGGAGAAGGTGATGACAGGGAGATGGTGACAGGGAGGTGACAGGGAGACAGTGATGACTGGGAGATGGTGACAGAGGAGGGTGATGACAGGGAGATGGTGACAGGGAGAAGGTGACAGGGAGACAGTGATGACTGGGAGAAGGTGATGACAGGGAGATGGTGACAGGGAGAAGGTGACAGGGAGACGGTGACGACTGGGAGAGGGTGATGACAGGGAGAAGGTGACAGAAGAGGGTGATGACAGGAGATGGTGACAGAGAGAAGGTGACAGGGAGACAGTGATGACTGGGAGAGGGTGATGACAGAGGGAGGGTGACAGAGAGAAGGTGACGACTGGGAGAGGGTGATGACAGAGGGAGGGTGAGAGGGTAACAGCAGTGGATGACAAATATACAGTATTTTAAATTGTCTAACCTGGACCCAGAATTGCAGTGCATGGATGGCGGCTCCTCCTTGGACTTAACGCCGGGGACGGTCACGAGACTACAAGTCACATAAATCTTTGTCTCCTTACCCTTCCTTTTGTGGGGCTTGTAGTTCCTCAAGTGCTAGGTGGCCACAAACTGAATAAACCTCAAGTCCCTGTGATGTGATTTATTCCAAACAGATGAAATAAAGTATATACTTTTGTTTTACATAGTATAATACACCAGTAATGTAAGCGAGGGAATGTGGAGGCTAGTTAGTGGGTAACACACTGCAGATTGGTTATACAGAAGCCATCTGTCCAAAGATTCAGATGCATACAGAACGCAGGACACATAAACCTCATTATGTGCAGGGGGGTGAGCAAGGGCTGAGAGAGGGGAGGAGAAGAGTGACCACTGTAGGTTCTGCCAAACCCAGTGAGAACTGGCTGGTCGGCGGCTGCGCCCCCTCCTCTACTGTACTGCTGTGGCACCCAGGGCATGTGCCCTACTTACCCCACCCTAGAGATGCCCCTGCTGATATCTAGAAAGTGCAATAGTATAATAAAAATGGTGTTTGTGATGTCATGTATCTGTTTACATAAATCACCAGTTTTTATTTGCAGGTCAAGCTTATAGTGTTTGCAGATGTTCAGAAGTTTGTTCTGATCAGGAACGTGCACTTAGTGAGTGCAGGCTCTGGGCTTGATTCACTATGGATTGCAACTGCAATTATGCATGCCATCGGGAGATTGTTGCACTCTGCATATGCAATGCATAATATGCATCTCAGTGCGTGTGCGCTAACTAGCCACTGCGATCGGGATTGCGATCGCAGAGGCTACGCAGATCCATTGCAGAGTGTTTGACAGGAAGTGCCGGTTGTGGGTGGTGACAGGCAGGTTGTCGGGGAAACGCATATGTGCCAGTGCATTTCAACACCATTGCAAGGGCGTGCATAAATTATCCACTGTGAAAGCCTACGCAGTGTGAAGTCTCATAGCATGCGTGGTTCTTACCAATTTCTGAGTAAGGTTAGGGCTTGTACAACTGTGCGTATGGGTCCGATGTTACCGATGGTTTCGCTATTCTGCTAAGTTTTACGGATGTACGTATGGAAAAGTGGCTGTCCTTATGTAGTGCTGAGTTTGCATTGCAATCGCAGTAGGTTGGTTTGCTATCGCAGTTGAACGGCGTGTACGCAATATTGCGATCCGTAGTGAAACAGGCCCTCTGTGCATAAATTTACCTAATTGTGCACCCACATGCAAAATGTGATTATTTAAATAAGATAAGAGGGTACATTTACTAAGATGGGAGTTCTATTTAAGAAGTGATGTTGCCCATAGCAACCAATCAGTTTCTACTTCTCATTTATCTAGCACCTTCTAGAAGATAATACCTGGAATCTTGCTATGGGCAACATCACTTCTTAAATAGAACTCCCATCTTAATAAATTTACCCCAAGGAGTATAGAAGGATAGTATTACTTGGTTTGCGGCAGTGGCAGAATTAGAGGAGGGTGTGCCAGGTGGGATTGAGTATTTTATTGTACAGTTATACCAGGGAGTGAGGAGGGTGGAGGGATGGCAGTTAGCAATATATCCTTACCCAGCATTGGACTGGCCCAGTGGGGAGCAGAGGATATGCTTATTGGATCTTCCCCCTACCAACCAAAATTTCCAGGCTTGTACTGTGTCTCATTCTGAATTCTCATGAATTTCAGATGCTGACCTGCCCTTTAGACACAGAAATCGGATCATAGTATGCACCTCAATGTTTGACTGTGTTTCCGCCAGCCCCGCCATCTTACAACTGATGTTGGGACAGTATGACTGATATGAAGCACAGTCTAATGGCCATGAGGGGAAACTGAGGTCTACCTGCTCTGGCCTAGTAGGAAATTAGAATGAAATAGAGAACATTACACACGTGTGAGGTCTTGTAACCTACTGTAACTTATTGAACCACCCTCGTATATATCTCTGATATCAGCCACTTCATATAGTCTGCAGTGATTGCACCACATTTATAATTATGTGGGTCACAGGGACCATTATTTGAAAATAATTTGGGGTCATTCCTCACTGTTCCTGGGTACCACTATAATTGACCTCTCCAAACAGGGGCATAGAGAGCGTGTGGCCTAATCGTGGGACAACCCCCCCAAAATACATACTTTTGTCGTGGAGGGGCACTGTGAGCCTCTCAGCCCGGCGCAAAGCCAGGGGGGGTGCGATCAGTGTGATTGCTCCCCCCCCTCAGGCATAGGAGATTGCTGTGGCTGCTGCTTAGCAGCCACAAGCAATCTCCTGCTGCATCAGCTGCTGCAAGGGAGGGAGGAAGGGAGGGGGGCGGCACCGGACCCGGGCCCCCGCCGGGCCCCTCTGGAAGCCCGGGCCTGGGTAAATTGTGTATCTGCTCCCCCCTCTTGGTAACCCCGTCTCCAAATACCCCCTAAAGACCTCTCTAGGTGCTCTTTAGGGGCCTGATTCTGAGTCACACCCAGTGCCGATGTCCACAGAGAAGAGCAAGTGTCTGCTATTGTGAGTGAATGAAAATTAGAAATGAGTGGTCTGGTTTTGGCTCGGATCTTCCCGAGAAATCATTTTTCATCTGTGCTGAAATGTCTGTGAAATGTGATGTTTTGCCTCCTTCTGAGATCTGAACTTGACGGGGAGATCTGAGCCAAAACCAAACTGCTCATCTCTAGTGAAAAAAAGACCTAAATACTTGTACAGTGCATACATCCCACAGTGTAACCGCAGAGGTGCAGTTGCAATTGAGATAAACTGTATCACAAATACTGAAAGTGTTCTGGGTGTTCCTGGGCAATTACTGAGAGGTATCTATACAGGTCGGGTGTTTAATGATAGCGCTGTGGGCGTGCCGCTGAACTGGTTGCAAACACAGATGCTTTATCACTCACCTTGGAGCCCATACTCATAACGGGAATCTGCACCTAGCATGGGGCTGTTATAAGTTTAAATGGTGTGTCCTATGGTTGCATGTAAACATGTGTGTCCTATAGTTGCATGTAAACATGTGTGTCCTATAGTTGCATGTAAACATGTGTGTCCTATAGTTGCATCTAACCAAACTGTCTTGCAGCTTCTGAAAATGGACAAAGTGGCTGTATCAGTCCTTGCACAGTCAGACACATACTTACCCACCAGAGGAAGGGCTGATACTAGCATTAGCATATAATTGCAGATGCAACTACGGAAAAAGATGCAAAGCAGTCGCAGCAGCACACAAATCATCTCCATACAGAGGAGCACTAATGCACTATTACAGTGGCCTTCCCTGCTTTGTGCAGCTATTTTCTCCCTACATAACGTATTGATTTCTCCACTGCCTTTGAGGTTAGAGATTAGGTCTCATATCTATACCAGTAATATAATACATTTTTCTCCCTCCAGTTGTACTTCTGTGGGAAAACAGCATTTTAGGTACACTTCAAGCAATGTTAGGAAAGATTTAGATCTCACAAAACTGACATGTAATACAGATGGTCTTGATGTCCCTTGATGAGATTCCACAATCCACATAAAACAGTGGCAAGCAAAGAACATTACCTCATTACAGCAGTAATAAAGCAAACAATCAATTAACAAATGTATTTTCAGCCTACTATGAATTATCATTATTACATGAAAAGCTTTGAGCAATATAATTAGCCCAAGGTTGCCAACATTTATTAAAGCCTTCCATATTATCCTGCAAAATAGCAATCATATTCTCATTAATGATGATATAAGTGATTTTGTACTGAACCATATTCAAAGACAATAAATCCCTTCTCCATTTTGCTGTGATGTGACTTTCTGCTGCCATACATAAAAGAGCAGCAACATGATTCGAGGATCGCTCATTGCTGCAACTGTGACATTGAGCAATGGAAAGGGCAAGGCCAAGATGATGCTATTTGCACCTTCAAGCCCCCGGACAACCACCATCCTCATGCCCTGACACTCCCTAAAGCATAATGAGGGAGTTATAGGATACAGCTTTTAAAAACAGTGGGGGACAAAGCAGGCATTATGTAAGACCTTAACTGACAGCACAACATAATTTTTCAACCTGTGCCTTTTGCAATTATAGCATTAGTGGCACATTGGTTCAGGCATAGTGGCTTTACACTGAGAGTATAAAACTTACAGGTCAAATGCAGGTAAGAAACTACAAAGCTTGGAGCATCCGATATCTCACACCAGCTGGACATGTCTGCTAGGTCTAAGGGCCTGATTCAGACCCGGTTGCTAGATGCGTATGCTCACACTGAGCGTATGCAAATTTTCCAAATTGACATCATGGGATACGATCGCTCGCCAAGGCATAAGCACACCCACTTTGGCTGTGCGAGTGATCGCTCTGCGTATGCAGACACCCCTTAGCGTATGTAGAGATGCCCACTGGCACACGTTATCTCCAGAAAGTGTATGACAACACTGGTACATCGAGGACCATCGGATGCGAATGCAGTGCTTGTGGTAGCCTTACCCTACCGCAAGCTCTGCGAGCATTTCAGTGTAAAATAAAGCCAAGTGACGTGTACTATGATGCTGCCTGTTAATTATGCATGCCTCTGAGACAGCGTTGAAATACTCAGGCACGCCAGCGTTCACATATCCAACCCCCGTTTTTACTGGACTGCCCCTGTTACCACCTACAAACGGTCTCTCCTGTCACTCATTACACTGCGCTGTCTTTGCAGGGCAGCGAGCAATATGCGATCACAGTGAGTAGTTCGTGCACGCGCAGAATGAAGCATGCACGTACGCAGAACATCGGGCCGCTTGCGAGCGCACGCATATAGTGAACGGGTCTGAATCAGGTCCTAAATCCCCTTCCCGGAGAGGACCTGACGTCATCAACCAGTGTCCAGCGTCATTCCCTACCATCCAAGTGGGAATAGAGGGGGAATGTGACCATGTGGGGAGGGTTGCGAGCCACCGATCACGAAGCGTGGTGAGCGCAGCGAGCCCACAAAGGGACAACTTTCTTCTTTAGGTGGGGACAGCTTGCTTCTTTAGGCGGCCTTAATGGGCATGGAACTGCACTTCTGCCCTCACTCACATCACTTCCAGGTCCTTAGCATAAAGGGGAAAATAAGCTTTACCATGTCAGCTACAATGTTCTATAAGATAGTCAGTCTTATGAAAATATTGGAGAAAAAATGGAAGTTAGCAATTATAGAGGTTAGTGAAGAAGGTAATAGGGAGATGAGGTGGTCCCATAATCATTACCAGGGGCTATATAATGTGGTATTACATGTGTCTGAAAAGGCAATATACTGCGCTTAAATACCCCAGTTAGGACATTAATCAAACACACGTAAAAAATGAATAGGTTTAATTACCCACACTTAGAGGTAAATTTACTAAGATCCGTGTTGGTCCCGATTTGCATTTTCAGGTGATAATATCACAGTTTTGCAAATCGGGACTATCATTAAAGTCTGGTGATTTCTTGAACAATAGAAATGATATCACCATCGGCTCAATTCTGAAGTACTTTTCTACTTTTCACATTTTTAATACAAATTGGGAGTTTATCATTATTTATTTTGCCAAAGTTACCCATTTTACACTCAAATCAGGGACTCAATAGAAGTTTTAAATGCACCACCTCCTGAGCTGCGAGTTGCCATCGAACATACACAAATCAGTGTGATTTGTGTATGTTTCTGAATGGCAAGTGTGTTGTAAGGGTTCATTTAAAAAAAAAAAAAATGATGTGAGCCCCACCCCAAAAGGCTAACCAGTCCTGGACTTGCCAGCCTCTCCTGGTACCTAAAATTATGGGAAACAAAATGAGAAGGGTTTCAACGTAAATTAGGTACCAGCACCAGGCTGCAGGGCCAGTCCTGGTTTTATTTATAGGGGGAATAAAATTGCATAGGGGTCCCCCTATAATTAAAACGAGCACCAGACCCTTTCTAGTGGGAGGCTGATGCCACAGCCCGGGGAGGACTTTCACCGGGCCACCCCAGCTGCAGCATCAGTCCTGACTGCTAGTCAGCCCAGGCCAGGGATCCCTGAGGAGAAACCCCAATAAAGGGGTCCCCCTCTCCAGGGCACCCCTGGCCTAGGCTGATAGCCTGGGGCTATCCCCACCACCCTAGGGCAGTGGGTGAGAGGTTAATAGTGTATGTAGTGTGTAAAAAATAGAAATATCAACATTGTCTTTACAGTGGAATTATAGGTCCTAGCAAGCCTCCTCCGCATGCTGGTACTTGGAGAACCACAAGTACCAGCATGGGGGGCATTAAGGGCCTGCTGGTACCTGTAATTCACCTATAAAGAAATGTGTAAAAAAACACACAACACACACACCATGAAAGTACAGTTTTATTACATAAACACACACACATACTCACCTACATTACCAGGAGTGGTCCCCTTGTCCAAAGTAGGCATCCAAGGTCTTCAGAAAACAAAAAAATTTAATTTGCGATCCATGCAACAGATACCAACCAGGATGGTTGATATCTCCTGACTGAAATCCTCAGATGCGGCTTCTGCTTTTATAGACCCGCATCTCAGTGTTCATTAGCTGAGAGAGGTGAGCCCTCGCCTCTCTCAGCCAATGAACGGGTCCTCCATTGAAGTCAATGGTGGGAACCGCAGAATAAACTTTAGTAACCTAGCAATCTCGCTCGCAGACCCCCCCAAGCTGTAGCTTGATCCACATGCTGCTGAATTTGGGGGACGGATTGGGGGAGTGCCTAGTCACCGTTCACGGAAACGAGTGTTTGTTGCCTCGTTTTCCGGGAGGGATGAGATCAGCGTTTGCATTGGTGGATACAGATTCCTGGCCTCTTAAAGGACCAGCACCCGGGCAGGCTGCGGGAAGCTTCTACTCTCACAACCTGACCAAAGGAGCTTTGATCCCATCTTGTGACGTAGGTCGCAGTGCTGGGATCGCAAATGCAGAAAGGTGATGTCTGACACCTCCTTCTGCATTTGCATCTGAGATAGATGGAATTGACAGTCACTTCAGTGCGGCTCTGCAAATCCATCCATCTCTGAATTAGGCCCTCTATTCATGATAATAGTGATAATGGATAACACTCACTCGTCCATGGTGCTGTTATGTGTATTGTGCATTGTCCCTGGTGCTGATAAGTGTGCATTGCACAGTCTATGCTGCTGATATGCTTGACAAGAACTGTCTATAGCATGGGTAGGCAACCTATTCCACTTCAAGTGCAGTGGAACTACACTTCCCAGCATGACATCCACAGTTTTGCTGTTAGGGAATGCAAAAACAGTGGCTGGGCATGCTGCGATGTGTAGTTCCACAGTAGCTGGAGTGTCACAGGTTGCCTACCCCTGGTCTACAGCACTGTGTGACATGCACTATCCACGGTGCTGACAAATGAGACATGCTGTCTATTGTGCTGATATATGAGACATGCGTTGTTCATGGTACTAAATGGTTGACATTCTCTGTATATGGTGCCGATATGTTTGTATCGTGTACTGTCCATGGTGCTTATATGGGTGACATTTACTGCCTATAGTATTGATATGTGAGACATACACTACCCACAGTACTGATATATGTGACATGCGCTGTTCATGGTGCTGAATGAGCAACATTTGCTGTCTATGGTGCTGATTTGTGTGACATGCACTGTCCATACTGCTGATATGTGGGACATGTACTGCCTATAGTACTGATATGTGTGACATTCACTGTCCATGGTGCTGAATGTATACTGTACATTCACTGTCTATGGTGCTGATTTGTGTGAGATGCACTGTCTGTAGTACTGATACTTGAGACAAACACTGCCCACGGTGTTGATATATGTGACATGCTCTGTCCATGGTGCTGATATGTGTGAAATGTCTTTAATACTGATACATGTAAAAATGCACTGTCACCAGTACTGATTTGTGTAACTTACGCTGTCTATGGTGCTGTACTGTGGGGCCTGATTCAGACCCGCTCACAAGTGGGTCGAAGTTTGGCCCCTGCGCATGCGCTGCGTCCGGCATGCGCATGTGTGGGCCCCAGCAGGCGACTGAAGTTCAGTTGCTCCGGGGCTCACTACAATAAGGGGAGTGTCCAAAGGGTTCTGAAAGAAATTCCCACATTTTTAGCCAAAAATAGGGATTTTGCTTTTTCTTTCGCTTGGTCTGGGATGGAGAAAACTTTTCTCCAGTTTTTTTCGACTGTTGCCGTTTTCACCATTTGTTTGTCAAAAATTTTGCCTTTTTTTGGTCGAAAATGGCAAATGGCGAAAAAAAAAGGCAGTTTTCACCGCTTATTGAATACGGCCCATGGTGATGAATGGTTGACAACCACAAAAAATTATAGAAATATAACTTTCTGGAGATTAAGATGATACACACTCTCAGTTACCAAATATAGGTGTTAAAGAAGAAAATATGTCATAGATGACAGATACATATTTTAGTCATCTTTAACTTACAGGTAAAATATGTGTATATACATCTGTCTATCAGGTACAAATATATACATTTCTAAGCAACCCTCATGGCCACCAACATGAACCTGTGTCTTAGATGTTTTTGTTAAGAACAATTCATCATTTGTCTAAGATTTAGTTTTGTGATTTTTCTCTATTTAAGATCTATATATGCATTTACTAACACTGATAGGATAAGTACCATTCCAAACAAATGAGAGACAATTAAAGGAATTTAACTTTTATGTGATTTTTTTTAATTGAAAAATACATGTTTTAGAGGTAACACTAAATATTAATTTCAATACATGTATTGCTCTTTCCTGTAGTGTGTATTGAACCCTCATCGTAAAGCTACAATTATAAAGATATGTAATGCCTAACCAAACAAAAAACTAAGAAATAGCAAATGTATTATTTTCCGGATTATGCATAAAGATATAAAGGCAACTTTTAACAGATGTGGACTAATACAGGTTTTAAAAAAATAACTGGCTTATCATCTCCAACATATAATAAATATATAAAAAGCCACAGCAGGGCAGTGCCAGGAAGTAAGATAATTCCACACATAATGTAGGAGTGGTAATTGCAAAGGGATGTCATCCAAAACCGAGAAATCGCGCTAGTGCTAAATTAGCATAATAATAACCTCCACACATAATTCACTTATCATAATGATAGCATATATGGCTCACAAAATTAGAGCTAATAATTACAATTGGCTATGCACCACAAACAAATGCTCAGGACTAACAATTAATATATAGTCCATGTACAAAGTAGATCAGGTATAAAGCTCTTCTTACAGCGAATGTGGAGGAGAAGCTGACAAAAGACAAAAACCACAGAGGGATGATGCCAAGAAAACTCCCAGCCCCAACATGTGTCTCAACATATGCAGTTCATCATGAGCATACATCTATTTCTGTTTAGATGTCTCTGTCTCTCTTTGAGGTTGTCAAAATAGAATCTGTGTGTCACTTTGTGATGTGCAGATCTATGCTGTATCAGTCCATTTCTTTTTACAGCCTTCTGCGCTCTCTTTAATATAATGATTTGTATTGTGTAGGTCAGATCTGAGTACACAGTATCTCAATAGGATGTCCAGATATAGATGTGTATTGTTCTTATAGATATTTGTTTTTCTTTCTCAGAGGTATGTCTCAGTGTGGAGGAAATAAATGTATCACTCTCTACTTCCTCCACCCTTGAAGAATGCACATTGTCTTCAGATATTGGATTTTTCAGAGACTTTCCACATTGCTGATTATTCCTGGGACAGGTTCTTCATCTTGCCGCCTGATACTGGGATCATCAGGCACAATGCTTGGAAACTTGAAGAAAATAAGAAACAATGGAATTTATGTAACAGTATTACCTGACTCTGTACAATATGTAATGGTCACTAGATGAACATACTGTAGATAAATGACAGACAACACCCTGTGACAGCATTGGCACTGTACAGCGTCATGTACAACACACATGTAAAGAAGTAAAGTGAATAAGGCATCACTTACTCTGTTGAATAAAGCTAGTAAGTAGCGGCCTTTCCACTCGTGTGTTTACATCACGTGATGGATAAGATGTAACAGAGCCAGTAGATTACAGCCACTTGACATGCGTTATTTCACGCAGTTGTTTATATCACGTGATGATACCATCCGCTGAGAAGTTGGACTGAGTCATGTGGTTTTAGATGCACACACCATGTGGCCAGATGCCGAAGATTATTTACACAGAATAAGTATTTTGATTTTATGTTTTTCAACTGGCAATTAATATTATGCGTAGTGCACATATGAATTTAAAATGACTAAGGGTTAATATGGTTAAGTATATGGCTTGATTGATTGGAAGATCATTTATATCACAGCTGCTGCATGTTTGCACTAAGACAGGGGTATTTAAACCCATCATTTCTGACAAAGGGGATTATGTTATTGAGGAAGCTGTGGGCTCTCCACAGCAAAACGCGTCCAGGACCCTACTGACATTGCTTATTTAACTGAGAACTTCATCACGGACTTCTGGACCAGCACTTTTCATCGTACCCCAGCGGCATTACTCCTTCTCTAAACCATCTGTGGGCTTACTACCTACTCATTAGGATATGATTATGCTTAAAAAAAGCTGATAAATACATATTCACAGAGCTGGATATTATTCCGGATTCCAGTATTGAGGACTATTAAGTATTGTGTATCTTTCCAGTTTTTCTTTTGGATTTTTTTCTCAATTTTTAATGTTTTATTTTTTATTGATCTTATGCATTATATATGTCTTATGTTGTGAAATGCAACAATAAATGATTCTCAATCTAAGCCGTATACAGTTCTAATTTTAACCACTATATTACTTGCCAGTATATTGAAATATCAAATGTATATTGATTTGTGATTTGTCTAGAGATATATATGATTTATAGATAGATCATATTTAATCACACATACATCTTTGTTATAACTAAACTTTAGCGCAGGTTATTTAATTTATTCTATTTCAGGGCCGCAACTTGGGGGGCTAGAGGTGCACATGCACCGGGTGCCGGAATGCAGGGGGTGAAAAAGGGATGACTCACGGTGGCTTGGGGGCTGCAGAGTCAGAAAACGGCCATCCAAAAATGGCCGCCGCCAAGGAGGAGACAGATGCTAGAGGTACTTACTGGACCTCTAGAGTCTGTCTCCTCCTTGGCAGCGCCCATTTTTGTATGGTCATTTTCAGCAGATTCCATGCAGACTCTGCAGAAAATGGCCATCTAAAAATGGCCGCCGCCAAGGAGGAGACAGGCACTAGAGGTCCTACTGGACCTCTAGTGTCAGTTAGGCCAGCGCAAGTGCCGGCAGAAGGTGCTGAAAGCTGCATCTTCTCCCATGAAACCACCTGGCAACGAACATAAACCCCACGGCAACGAGCATAAACCCCATGGCAACGAGCATGTAACCCCTAGCAACGAGCATAAACCCCATAGCATTGAGCATAAATCCCATAGCAACGAGCATGAATCCTCCTGGCAACGAGCATGAAACCCAAGTAATTAGAAGCCTTACTGTGGCGCATAAAATGGTGTCGGGCAAAAATGTAAGTGGCACTTTGGTAATAGGCATTACAGTGTGTGGCATAATGTGTAATGGGCATTATTGTGTGCGGAATAATGTAAGTCACTATACCAGGGACGTTTGACTAGTGCACTGCCTTATGGAGGAGCAAAGACAAAATCCAGGTACGGGAAGGGAGGGTGCGCAAAATTGCTACCTTGCAGCGGGTGACAGATATCCTAGTTTTGGACCTGTCTATCTACCCTATATATGTCAGGAGAGTGACATCATCTTGGAACCAGCAGCTTACCGAAAGCGCCATTCTGATTCTTTGTATCTTACTCTATGTAAAGAAGTATACTGTATATCATTACAGAGCAAAAAGGAGGCTAAGTGCTACATAACTATGTGCTTCAGTTTTAAATGCATCTCAAGATCATGTCATCCTTGAAGGAACCCCATAGATAAGAAAAACAAGTTGCTGTTAAAGTACTATTGATGTCAGAAGTAGACAACTAGTAACCTTCCAGCTGTAATCTCCAGTATAACAGGGTATTGATGTGACTAAGGAGTCTACTTTATTGTATTGAACCCCGCTTCTCACACTTACTTAACAGATGTAGCAAATGCCACTGTCTATTTAAGTCTATGAGCTAACAGACCTCAACCCATAAAAAAGCAGATATTGTGTATAAAATCTGTGTAATAATTAGTGACAAAGGATGCAGAGTGTTTTGGTTTTGGATCTGGATTAACTTTCGTGTTTTGGTTCTGGTTTTGCAAAATCACCCTCACGTGTTTTGGTTTTGGATCTGTATTTTTTTTTTACTTATAACAGCAGCTAAAATCACATAATTTGGGCTTATTTTTGTTACTACAGTATTATTAACCTTAATATATTTTTCAGTCAATTTTGACCACTTCACAGCTCACAATATTGTTTTCACCATTATAGGCCAAAGGCTGCAGTAAGCTGGCTGGCTATGTAAGCGACAAAGCAGTGGAACAAACGCACGACAGTTTAAAAAAAATATAGGACATCTATGAAACATTACCACACAGCAGTGGCAGAAATGACGGCAGTTTAATAAACTATAAAAAAAATATCAGTCAGCAATGCCCAAGCAGTGCATAATGCAAAGAAAAGAGGTACATGATGCAATTGTCCTTGGGTCTTTCCATCCACTCTTCTGTTGGTTATTAAAAAAGGACATGCACAGTTTAATAAACCAAGCACTTCAGCAACAAGTAATGTCACTTTTGTGGCTGAAGTCCTTGGTTTGTTTGGACCCCCACAAAACAATTTTTTTAAAGGACTACCTCCAATCATTATGGAAGAGTTTGATGATGAGGGTGTTGGTGGTGTAGATTGCATGCGCTGGTCTAAACTGCTGGTAGCTCATAGTGGACTGCTTGTTTTCATTTTAATTATTATAATTTTGTTAAATAAATTACATGAACGCGCTGCAAATGACGTAACAGGGAGAAGGCGCCTAGATGGCTAACATCCCTACCTCTACTAACTTTGGCTTCACAAATGGTACAGGTGCCTTCACAAATGTTGTCAGAATGTGGGTTAAAATAATTCCACACCCAGTCATGACAATGGCTTTCTTTTAATCATGAGCAAGAACTGCTGCCACTGGTGGCTGATTTACACAAACAACATCCTCATCATTAACATCCTCATTAGCATCAGATAGTACATAAATATCCCCCTCATCCTCCTGTTGCACTGAATCTGACAAAGGGGATTATGGTGTCAAACTCGGGCCATCCAGCTGCAGTGAAACTACACATCCCAGAATGTACTGCCACAGTTTTGCTCTTAGGGCAGGGCATGCTGGGATGTTTAGTTACACTGCAGCTGGAAGGCCCAAGTTTGACACCACTGCTCTACACTATCATCCTCAATTTTTTATTATTTCACCATCTAATACTAGCATAGCCGTCATGGTGTCAGTAATCTGCTGTGCAACTGGGTGATAACTGTCAAACTTGCTTCCTCTTTCAAAGGATTGTTTAATTGTCATTTGCATTTTAAACTACTACTAGTAGTAGTCTTCTTGGTCCCCTTCTAGGTGATCCACCCCTAGCAGCAGCAGGCCTAGCGCTCAAGGATCATGATCAGAAGTAGTCCTGCATCCAATTTGATAAGACTAAGTGAGTCCTCCCCTATTCTTATCAAATTGGATGCAGGACTACTTCTGATCATGATTGAAGATATTGATGATGAAGGTGTTGTGATGGAGATTGCAGGTGCTTGGATCTAGCAAAGAGAAGTGAGCTAGTTGACGCTGGACTGCTTGTTGTTACTTTTTTAGCATAAGTTTCTGATTTTGAGATACATGCAGGCTACTTGTGTGTATTAATGTATGAAGAAAGGGTTCATTTTAAAAATAAATTGACGTAGGGTTCCCCCCAAAAGCATAACCAGCCCCGGTCTCTGGGAGCCAGTTCTGGTTCTAAACATATGGGGGACAAAACGTGTAGGGGTCCCCAATATATTATGAACCAGCACTGGGCTCTGTGAGCCAGTCCTGGTTTTAAAACAGCAGTCAGAATCCTGGCTCCAGAATCCTGACACATGAGATTCCAAAGGTGAGTATCGGGGTTAGGGGAGGCTTAGAGTTAGTCTGCTGGAGGGAAGGGTTAGGCTGCTGGATGAAAGATGGTTAGGGTTCAGTTGATGAAGGGGAAGGTTACAGTTAGGCTATGGGAGGGGTGGGTTAGAGTTAGGGAAAGGGATAGAATACTTACCTGCATGCTTCGAGATTTCCACCGTCAGTTTCTGAATGCCAGCATTATCAGCACCAGGACCACGTACCCAACTCATCCCAGCAAACTTTGCCATGTATATAGATATTTCATATGCAAACCTCTAAGCATATACACACTGCCATATGCCATGTTGGTTAGAAATGGTAAATTATATTTCTCAGCTGGATTAAGGGTTAACAACAAACTATTTCTGCCTCCATATTTGCCCATTTACTTTTCTTCTTGTGCTATTTTTGGAGAGGAGTATACTGTTCATGCTGTGAGTGACTGGGTGTCAAGAGGAAGATATGCAAGTGGTGCCAATCACCTATCCCTCAGCATCTCTCAGGCACATTCCTCAACCAGCCTCCTGCCACATGGATCAGACTCAGTGAGGAGTAAAAAAAACTACCTTCACCACCTAATAATAGAGCCTGGAATTGAGACTCTGACAGTATCAATTAATGCACAAGGGCGAGAGGACAAAATCTAAGGCATGGACTGCGGTTCCAGAGCAGACAACACTTAGTACAACAGCAGCTCAAGAGCTAGTATTTCACAGTCCTTGTAACATAAAGGATTCTGAAAGTGTGTATATTTATGCAGCACAGTAGGGTAGAGATAGCGCAGAGATGGTGCAGAGATGCGGCTTGGCAGAGTTAGTAGTAAATGTGAAAGTCGCATGAAACAATTTGTGCCCAGCATAACGCTGTAATGAAGTGTCATATACATAAGGCAGAATAGTGCCTCCACTGTAATTAATAAATGTAAAATATAATTAAATAAGAACACTGTATACAAATTAAAAGATCTGTTGTTTTCCTCATTAAGATTAAAATAGAAATCTTCTTTCCTGCTGCAGTACAAAAGGACTAAATATTGCTGCTGATTGTTCTCATTATCAATGGATCCCTTCCAGCACCCTGAACAGATCTGCCTATAGAGAGGTGTATATGCATATGCACTCAGGTCTACCTCTGTAGCAATTATGTGTACACACCATTACTGTACTCTGCCTACTATTGCCTGCATTTTCCCTTCCCCAGTTAGGTTGTGGTATGATATAGTATATCTACAGTCATAATGTAAGCACTGATGAAATGTAGACATATTGTCCCTGCTGGCCCAGTGGTGACTTACCAGCTCCAGCGCGGCTTCAGGGTCCCTGCGGTCATGTGATTGTCACTCCCAGGTCAGTCCTGTGATCCTCCAGCATTCTGGTTAGTATTCTTACCCTATCTCTAACCCTAACCCCCATCTAGTGCCTAACCCTTAGCCCCACCGGCCCGCACTGCCTCACCCTAACCTTCCACATAATATAGTACAGTAGGCTATTAGTATGCATAAGGAAAGTACTGGAGGTTTTTTGATTTGTGCATTTTTTATAAAAAATTAAATAAAATGATAAAAAGAAAATCAAAATTTGTTTCATCTCAAAGTAATTTGAGGCCACTTTAAGTTTTTTTTTAAAATGTAAAAAAATTATAAAAAATGTAAAAATCAATTATTTTTTAATTAAAAAAACTAATTAAATTTGGGGTGCCTAAACTAATAAAAAAAGTTGATTCGGGAGTCATTTGAGGCATTTTTTTAAACACCCAAAAATGACGTAATTATTGGGCCAATTAAGCGAATTGAAAACTTCTAAATGCCTAATTAATCATTAAGAGGGCTGTGTCAAGCCATTTTTACCTTGAAATAAAGATTTTCCCTACCATCTTACACCCTCAGGGAGTTGCGAATTTCCTCTGAAATAAAAATGCAAGTTTGGAATTGGATTGCAAATGCACTTCGCAGTGCAAGTTTGCCCTGAAAACTGCTTGCACAAGCCAACTCTCACCTAATTGGATTGCCCCCTATGTATTTCTGCTCAATACATGTTAACTTCTAGAGCTCTGCATAAGAGAATGGATGAAAATAACTGCATGCATCAGGCAGAATAAGATACATTTTGTGCAGTTTGTCAACAGTGAAAAATAGGTAAATTTTCACAGACAAGAAAAAGTTTCCAGGATTTTTTAAACCTGAGACTGTCACTGTAAATTTGGGACAGTTGACAACTATGTTACTGTACAGCTCTGTATAATTCATTCACACTTTAAAGAAAAAGGATAACATTAGTGTAGAAAAACAGAACATTTACATAAGGGTGCAAAATTACACAATACTGATGTATGAATGCTATAGATTGTATCTATCATTATAATGCAGTGGCCAATCTGTTGGCGATGATTAAATTGAATACACTTGACTCTTAGGCAGGGAGGGTGCTAGGGTTTTATACACATTTTTCCACACAGTAGTGCCCCTTATACACATTATGCCACACAGTAGTACCCCTTATACACATTATTTGGGATATGTACTAAGCTCTGGAAAGTCATACATTGGAAATTGATAAACTACCAGCCACTCAGTTGGTTGGTAGTTTACCACTCTCCAATGTATCACTTTCCAGAGCTTAGTACATCTATCCCTATGTCACACAGTAGTACCCCTTATACACATTACGCCTCACAGTAGTACCCCTTATACACATTATGTTACACAGTAGTACCCCTTATATCATACCTACCAACATGACCCATTCCAGGATTGACAACATGTTCCTGGACTTCCCTCTTAATTTCTGATTACCACCACCTGTGCTGAACTAGTTAATTGATAAGAAAGATGTTTCAACACAGGTGACGGCAATCATAATTTAGGATGGAAGTCCAGGAGCAGAGCATTTTGTCCCTCCTGAAATGGGTCATGTTGGGAGTTATGCTTATATACATTATGCCTCTCAGTAATACCTCGTATAAAGATTTTGCCACATAGTAGAGCCCCTTCTGCACATTATGCCACACATTAGTATTACGCCACACAGTTGAGCCCCTTATTTACCTTATGCCACACAGTAGTAGCATGTATACATATTATGATGCACTGTATTACCCCTTATACACATTGTGCCACAAAGTAGAGCCCCAATGTGTTTCGCCTTTAACAAGGCTTCATCAGGGGTCTGAGGCAAAACGCGTTGGTCAAGCTACACCAACTCTACAAACCATCCAGACCTACCCTAAAGGGACTTATATGGAGTTTTATTAGATGTACCTGGAGGTACTACTACTGGAACTGACCACTGTGACCTATTAGATAAGCTACATTCTTATGTTTGTTTTTGTGTGTGACATGTATATTTGTGTATATTAAAAACCATATACTTATAAAACATACCACACTATGGAAGCAAATTTTGCTGCTCCAAAAAGGTTGTAGCTATCTGGTCAGCTATTCCCTGGGTGAAATCTGGATGAAGGTTAAGAGTGCTGTGGAAACTGGTCGTGTATAATCTGAAGATTGGTTCCTTATATGCTTAATATACAAGCATTTTCATGGTACGCGCATATGAATATATTTGTATCTAAGTTAACACTAACTACTACACTATCAGGCGCTTGTCCTTGTCCCCCTTTTTCTTCCTAGCTTTCCCGATTTACCACTCAGTATTTTCAAGGACTAAGGCGGCCACCTGATTTATATCTATAAAAGGAGCATAGTGGGAGTAACCATTAAAAGAAGATAAAGATATTCTTACCAGTACCAACCACCATTAAGACTGAACTAATCTGAGGAGCAGCACCATAGATCTACTTTCTTTCTCTCTCTCTCTATATATATATATATATATATATATATAGAGAGAGAGAGAGAGAGAGAGATCTTCCATGCTGTTATGCTGTTCTACATATAGGACCATATATGCTCTATTTGCAGAAGTATTTTTGTTACACAAAATAGCCTATTTTTGTCAGAAACTCTGCACCTGCCCCATTGACTTTAGTAAAGACATTAATATAAATGATTTGATAAATTGATTAATTTACTTTACTTTGAAAATATACCTGCCACTGTGGTCAGAGTTGTGTGAGGCCTTTACTAGCACTGCTGCAATGTACCTCTTCAGGATTATACACACGTGCTTGTTTTATACCTGTGTTAAAGCCAATGAAAGCTGCTGTCACTGCGGCTTGACTGACAGTTAAGATAAAGATTATTGATCTCTATAGTGAATGTGGTGTCAGTATACACTGACGTTTTCCCCAATGCTTCATGGACCATGAATGCAACAAGCTGTGTTTCTTGTCAGTCAAGTATTGGAAATAAACAGTGGCACCCTTTTCTCTACAGAGTGAAATGGTCTTTTTTAACTGCTGACTGCAGTGACAATAACTCAGGTTGACCTATAATGGGCACCTATGTGGATTGATCCTAATACATACTTACCTAATGGAAACTTACCTCATCCGGAAAATAAGGGTGGCCAGTGCGGGTGGCAGGGCTACACAAATAGTACCATCATTGCCCCAGCCCGCTATGGTACAATGCTGCAACTGCAAATTGTGTAATCACACAGATAGGAATGGGAAATAATTATGTTATTTTCTGTGAAATGCGTCATCACATCCCCTCATCCTTCCCATGTCACTAGGCAGTAGTTGCGATGAGAGAGGCTGGGAGAATTTCTGACCTTGCAGGAGAGTAGATATATATGCTCTTATGACACATTCAAACCTAGGGGTTTCAAATTATGTTCTGCATACAGTTTTCAATGTGTACTTTGAATATCATTATTAGAACTATTTATTTTTAATCAGATTTTTTTCCCCAGAAGTGTATTATTATTATTATTATTATTATTATTATATTGTGTCTATGCACTGGTTTTGAATGGCTTGATATTGCCCTGCCCCCAATCATTTGTGCTGGCATGAATGCGGCAATCACAGTATAGTGCAGAGCCCTATTCTGGTAAAATGTGAGTGGTCAGCTCTATTTATCTGGCCATGTGAGTGGCTGGCTCCCTTTATCTGGCCATGTGAGTGGATGTCTCTTTTTATCTGGCCATATGAGTGGCTGGCTCCCTTTATCTGGCCATGTGAGGGCTGGCTACTTTATCTGGCCATGTGAGTGGTTGGCTCTCTTTATCTGGCCATATGAGTGGCTGGCTCCCTTTATCTGTCCATGTGAGGGCTGGCTCTCTTTATCTGGCCATGTAAGTGGTTGGCTCTCTTTATCTGGCCATGTGAGTGGTTGGCTCTCTTTATCTGGCCATATGAGTTGCTGGCTCTTTTTATCTGGTCATGTGAGTGGCCAAATCTTTTAATCTGGCCATGTGAGTGGCTGGCTCTCTTTATCTGACCATGTGAGTGGCTGGCTCTTTCTATCTGGCCATGTGAGTGGCTGGCTCCCTTTATCTGGCTATGTGAGTGGCTGTTTTTTTCTTCTGGCCATATGGATGTCTGGTTCTCTTTATCTGGCCATGTGAGTGGCTGGCTCTCTTTATCTGGCCATATTACTGGCTGGCTCCCTTTATCTGGCCATGTGAGTGTCTGGCTCTCTTTATCTGGCCATGTGAGTGTCTGGCTCTCTTTATCTGGCCACATTACTTGCTTGCTCCCTTTATCTGGCCATGTGAGTGGCTGGCTCCCTTTATCTGGCCATATGAGTGGCTGTCTATCTTTGTCTTGCCATGTGAGTGGCTGGCTCCCATTATCTGGCCATGTGAGTGGCTGGCTCTCTTTATCTGGCCATGTGAGTGGCTGGCTCTCTTTATCTGGCCATGTAAGTGTCTGGCTCCCTTTATCTGGCCATGTGAGTGGCTGGCTCTTTTTATCTGGCCATGTCAGTGACTGGCTCTCTTTATCTGGCCATTTGAGTGGCTGGCTTTATTTATCTGGCCATGTGAGTGGCCAAATCTTTTTATCTGGTCATGTGATTGGCTGGCTTCCTTTATTTGGTCATGCGAATGGAGCCAAACAGGGTTGGAAGCTTCAACCTTCATGAACCAGGTCATCTGCACAATCATCATGTAAATAAATGCTGTTTTTTTAAAATGTGATGGATTTTAAAGAATAAACTCTAAAATGTAAAAGTTCTCAGAAATATCTGTCATTTTTGATCAATTAAAAATAATTTTGAACAGATCCAACCATATCAAAGCCAGTTTGCACACATGTTCAAGCTCAATCTGATATACATTGGTCATCTTTAATGGTAAACCTCAAGCCACAAACATTGACCCCAGCAGTGTTCCAGGATTTATTTACAACATTTTTGAAAATTACTATTTTTAGGAGCTAAAAAATAATTAAATAATATTTAAATAGTGGTTAAGAACATTAAAAACGGTGTAAAGGGGCTGTCATCACTCTACAAATAATAGGGTCTATCAAGGGCAAGTTCTGAGCTCTTCTCACTGGCTTTTCCCTGGAAGTATAGTTCTATGCGGTGAGAGACCAGGAACATATTTGGTCGGCAATTTTACTTGGGAGCAGTGCCAAATAGGCATAGTAGGAACCGGCTTATTTGCCCCTTGCCTTTTAGGGGCAGCATGACCACGGATCAAAAAAATATTGATTTGATCTTAAAAGAAAATTACAATCAAGCTTTCGTAAATTGTTCCAAAAGATAGAAAAAATGAATCAACTCAAAGAAATGAAAACTTTACATTAAAGACTCTATAGAGAAATTACTGTATTAATGTAATGTACCCATTAACAACATACAGTACATAACCCATAGACATCAGGTTCACATTACAGTTTGTCTCTTAAAAGCTCATCTTCTGTCAGCTGTCAGTTTGTAAAAAGTTTCGGTGCAACCTACGTAGTGTAATTTACAGTAGTGATGGTCATTTCCATCTAGCGATTGACGTGCACACTACTTAATGCAATGTTATCCCACTTGAGCGCGTGCACGAGATCCTCGAGAAGCAAAGCTTTCTGTGAGTTAGTGTGTCGCGAGTTCCCACTGACTCCAGATCGTAGTAGAATATTTGTGAGTAGAAGCTTTGGGAATACCAACTAGAATATAATTTGCGAGGGGGGGCAACGAGATTTCAACTACCTAGGGGCCTCCAAAGGTTTTAATACGGAACTGCTTGGTACTACATAGTTATGCATTATAAAGACTTGTGTCTTATGGAGCGTACACACGGTCAGATTTGTCAGACTTGTCAGATTTGTCAGATGAACGATTGAACGATTAAACGATTTGAACGATTTGAACGATTTTACCAAAGTTTTGAACGATTTGAACGATTGAACAATTTTTGACTGCATTAAAATGAATGGAATCATCCAAGTCTGACTGCAAACCCATCAGATGTCAGATATCGTTATCTGACAAACGGGAACGCGCATCGTTGATCGTCCATCGTTCAGGCATGTCAGATATGAACGATTTTCCTTCAGATATGAACGACTGAACGATTTTTAAATCGTTATCGTTCATATCTGAAGGAAAAATCTGATCGTGTGCATGCACCATTAAGCTGCATACACACAACGATTTAGTTAATGAACGATTTTAGTAAACGATTTTCTACCTTGAAAAAATGAACCAAAATGGTTTACTAAAGTTGTTCATTTACTATGTTCATTTAAATGTAATGAACGATTTTTATGAACTACAAACGATTTTTGCATATTAACTTAGTGAAAATCGTTGAGTTGACAAGTCTGACTGAACTACAAACTACAAACTACAAACGTGAATGCGCATGAACAATAATCGTTCATCGTTTGACTCAGAAAGTGAACGATTTTTTCAAACGATTATCGTTAAACGATATCGTTTAACGATAATCATTCAAAAAATCGTTGTGTGTGTATGCACCTATAGTAATATTAATGTTATATAATTCTCCTAAATAGCCTTTATTTTAAAAAATAATACATTTTAAGCTATAGCATCCAACATATTTTAAAAGTCACCTAGAATAAAACAAAAAATAGTGTTGCCCGGGCCCTGCCTGTGTCATTAAAATGATTTTAGTGGACAGCATAGCATTGACCGGGAAAAGATGTATAATTGGAGGTTACAAGGTCATATTAAATGTTATGAATCAAATCAGACATTTTCAGTCACACTGGCAGAGAGATGACAGCGGAAATAACACAGCAGTGAAATGATTTAACCAGTTCATACATGCACACCTCTTTTCATTTCACGGAGGTATCTCAGCTAGAATCAGTGTGGGAAGCATGAGGTTAACATGTAGATGTAGTTGTCTCCCTGACAGCTGGTGTCGGAGCTCAGTGTATAAGACACTCCATACAGACACTGCTGTAATCCTGCCATCGATCTCTCGCTTCTCACCAATCCTGGCCGAGTAGATAGTTCTTCATGACAGGTGAACAGAGCCGAAACGCTCTGCTGCTGACAGTTATTGATCAAAAATATTTGTCAGGCTTTGTCAATAAGGAGGTGACAATGGGGATGTCCCTTACCCACAGAGAGATGGCTTTGCATATGATGAAGCTGAACGGCAGCTTTGTGCTCAGAGATGAGACGTAAAAGACTTGAATAAATGCACTTTGAGCAGCATAAACCTCATATGAAATGATACAGCTGTAGATCCTAGTTCTGATTTTCCCAACACGCTGCCTGATTAATGATATCTATTAAAGAAGACACAGAGATAAATCTATTTACTATTAATTATGAGGCCTCATAGCAGCACTAAGAAGCTGGAATCCCTACTTCTTGCCAGTTTTGCTGTCAGTAACACTCAGGGCCCGATTCGGAGGTGGATGTAATGCCGATATTTGCACAGTTTAGCGGGTTTTTTTGCTAGTGCGCATACGTGCAAAATACTGAAAACCCCTACGGCACATGCGGTCCAAGGAGTGTATGGTGTTGCATACGGTAGCAATGGCATTAGGGATGGTGAGGCAAAACCATGGGTGTTCCTGGGCAGTGACTGGGAGTTGGCCTGAAGTGTGCGCAAAAACACATGTCCTCTCAGGGGCATTTTATGGGAGCGTCAGGGACGGTCAGTGAATGCATCAGCTGCATTCTCAGATGCAGAGCCACTGCCACAGAGGCCATATTAATACACATTTCAGAATGAGACACTGTGCCTGCCAGAGGCTGGTACAAGGGTCGGTGGTACACGCAATAGTGCACAGGTGGTGGAGTGTTCAGATTCACCAGCAGAGTTACACCATCCATGATCATTGAAAGTGGCAGTCTCATGGCTTTCACAGTGCATGCTAGTGCATGCTAGTACCAGGATCGCGGAGAGGGGGAGGGAGCAGGCAGAGGAGTAGCGTGGAACCATGGCGCCTGCAGAAAGTGCAGGTCATAGCGCCCCCCTTCCTGTACGGAACTGTGCCAGTGGGGTATGGCCAGCCTGCGGGGGAATACTGAAGTGAAGAGAAAAACAGCAAACAGTGGCAGTATCATGCTGGGCATTGAGGTCCCATTGGGGGAATAGAATGCTAGGGAATCTGTTTTCTTTGCTTTTGAAGGGGTTTGGCCATGCCTCCCCTTGGATTTGGCCATGCCCCCCACACTACCCCCTTCATTTCTACAAAAATAGGTGAAAATGTTAATTTTCACATAGGGCCTGGCTCCCAGATTTGTGCTAATGCAATCACAACTGTATTTTCTCATGGTTCCAGTGGACTAATGGTTCTACCGATATATTGGGTCCCACAGGTGCACTCTAGCATATATACCACATAGGACATATTACAGTTGATAAAACTTTTTATAGGAAACTTCTCATTTGTATTAGTTGATGTAATGTCGCTACATCTATTAGTAATGGAGTCACATGTAATACAGGAGGAATGTCCGCACTTAAAACATCCCTTAGGCTTTTAAGGTAGCCTAATATGACTTGAATGTCATGGGACTCTTACAGTATTTAATGTTTATGATTGTTGTTTTATTATGATTTTTGTCATAATTCTATTTGTATGGGCACATTATAGGTTTTATTATAATATAAATATTGCTTTATTCTTTGTTTTTTGTTCTAACTTTGTTTGGGACATACACAGAGAGACAATATCAATTAAATTAATGAATATACTTATATTTAAATTTATAATTATTAGCTTAACATTGAGTCAAGCTCTTAATCAAATAATAATTTTGGATACGACTGAGTTAATATATCCTAATACGATGAAGTATTAGAAATTTTATCTATTTAAATCATACAATTAAGATTTACAGGCGTTCAAACATGTTTAAAAATGAGTATCTATGAATGATTTGAGTATAACTGTTTTTAGTACATCTTGAGACAGGAATGTATAATTATGTGAGACTAATGAGATGTGTCATGCATGTGAAGTTGAAATGACCACTTCTAATTATTTGTTCATGTTACCCATTAATTCATTAAGCGTCACCTGGGGATGTGAGGATATAAGGACACTCCACAGACCTCACAATTACGTTTGAAAAAGGCACATGGTGTCTGACAAAATGCTCTTTTTGATACACCTCTGATACACTGTTGCAACATTGTACCTGATCCATGCTGTATTAACATGTGATTCAGGCTTTCGCTGAACGACACGCTCATCTTCAGTATCCAGTTAAGTTCTCACACACTCCGGCTGAACACACGGGACTCTGGATCTTAAAGAACAGGGGGGCCTTCACAACGATATACCAATCTTCCGTGAGTACACACAGAGATACCAGGTGAACACGTCTGGTTACCGGAGACACATGATCTACGGGCCATATTCAATTAGAGCTGAAAAGTCCGTTATCGGCAATAATTTATCGACGTCATTTTCGCCATTTTCACTTATCCCCATATACAATTTCAAAGACTTTTCACAGGTGTGAAAAGTCTTTGTCAAAAAACAGGGATAAGTTTTCACCACTGAATAGGTGGTGAAAAAAAGTGCAGAATTGGGGTTTTGGGGTATAGAATTAAAAAAAGTACCCTGCAGCCCTTGGAAAGTCCCCTAAAAGTTATCTGTGTCAAAAAAAATCTAAAAAGTAGCATACAACACCCGAAAAAAAGTGGTTTCGTTTTGGGGGTGAAGAAAAAAATTGGGTATGCGGCAGGTATTTTCTAGAATGCGGTTGGTTGCGGCAGGTGGATTTTTGAAGAATTTTTAAAGTTCACTTTAGGGACTTCAAAATATGCTTGCACCCATTTTCATGTACCCCAAATTTGATGGGACTAGTTGTTTTTTTTATAAAAAAATAAAGCTAAATGCTATTCTTCACCACTTATTCAAAGACGCATAAAAGCACCTGCCGACACCGTTTAAAAACCCCAAATACCTTTAGCAGGCCAATTCGGGGTACCCAGAGTGATCCCCCATGTCAGACCATCTTTTGGGGGGTAACAGGCTGATTTCCCCAAAAGTGACAGGACTTTTCGATACTTACCTTTTTTTCGCCGGGTCCCGTTTTCGACGATTCAAAATTGAATACGGGGATACGCGGGCACATGCCCGATACTTTATCCCCAGGAAAACCTGTGATGACGGCGGAAAGTCAGACCATGTACTTTTTGCCTCTAAGTGAATATGGCCCTAAGTGTGGCTGTAATTTATGCCTGGTTGACTGGCTGTTTTCGTCTCTCGTTTTGCCTAGAGACTGTGCAATAGCCACCAAGTTGGTGGTCAATTAAATATCTGAGAATACCTTGACTTGTTATTCTACATTTTTTACAATTTCTTGCTCAAGAAACTGTACATGCTACATTATAGCCGGCGGCCTATTTAAGCAACATTGAAACCAGGCGGTGTGTGTTTAAATACATCTGTACATTGGCATTAACTCAAACCAACGGTGAAAGCTGCAAATATACGGGATCGACACCGTGATCTCAATTGATTTTAGTTCTTATGACCTACCCTATATCTTTGGGAGAAGTCGGCCTCTTTTTAATCTTTGCCGGATCATTTTTGAACAGCTGCATCTCTATTGAGGTTTCTATTTTTGGATTAAACACAAAAACACTACTGTATGCGTTCATATATAAATGAACTCTGGTGATCTGCAACATTTTTTCATTTATATGCAACACTGTTTTATTGTAATATTTTATTAGTTGTTACTATGTGTATTTTTATTTCTATTTATGTTTATTTATTATTGTGATTATTGGTTATTTTAGTGGGAGATTAAAAATATTTATTTTTATTGGCACATTTATTTTATCATGTTTAATTAGTAGGATATTCTACGTTATACCAATTCATTCAATACATCTGTCTTAATTGGTTTAAAATGTTATATATATGTGATTATACTTTATCTGGGGAGAGAATTTATATAGAGGTAGCGCAAACTATTGTCCATGTATATTGTTTTTTTAATTTCAAACCTACACAGAGTTTGTTTAGTTTTTGCTGCAACCCTATATTACCCGTATATGAGAGTACTGTAAATAGGGACTGGCGCCCAGGGCCGGCTCCAGGGTTCGGAGCACCCTGTGCTTGCCCTCGAGATGGCACCCTAACACCCCGAATATGGGGGCATGGCCTACTTACCATAGGCACGCCTCCAAATAACATCAGGCTGGGGGTAAAGCCCAGCACTCCGTCACTGGCTGGGCTTCCCCCAGCCTCTCCCGTCAGTGAATGGTTGCCGCGCGCATGTGCCTGGCATCCATTTACTCTCTGGGGGTCCGGCACTGCCGCACAGCTGCCGCGGTGGGGGTCCCCAGCATCTCGATTTGACCACCCGCGGGCCACTTCGGCCCGCGGGTTAAACAGGGGGACTGTACTGTCCCGCTGAAATCGGGATGCTGGGGACTGTGCCGCCCCTCTACGGGTGGCGCCCCTGTGCGACTGCACTGGTTGCACATCCCTAGAGCTGGCCCAGCTGGTGCCAGAATATATTGGTTTCTAATATTGCATGTAGTTCCCTTATACATTGAATCAATTTAAACTGCAACAAGTTAACACCTATTTGCCCTACTCAGATTACATTTTTTTTCCACGAAAGTACAAAAATTTGTTTTGAAATATTTTTAAACTTTAGATTCAATGAATTAGCTTAACAACCACTTTGAAGCAAATCTCTCTACCATTTCTAAGCTGTACTCTTTGTAATTCATTACAATATGCCATCTTACAATAAGCAGTGGCTTTTGCTCTGTACCTTCACCTTTTTACACATTCATAAAATTACCTCCAAAATTATAAATATTTTGATTAGAGATGTGTGGGTCCGGGTCTCAGAGAGTCAACAACAACCGAATTTAGGGGTTCCGAGTAGAACTGAGTCTGAGTTCAGAATCACTTTGGGGTACCAAGTCAAACCGATCTTCCTGTAGTTTGGTACTCAGATTTAAAAAACAAACTCGGGTTTTGGAGTGCATGCTAACAGGTCAATATGACGTCAACTTAGCTGTTTTTTTTTTTTTAAAGTACATATCCAAAACCAAAACCAAAACATGTGAGGGTGGTTTTGCAAAACCAAAACCATAAAACAAAGATGAATCCAGATCCAAAACTAAAACAGGGTGGTGGTCGGCGCACATCTCTAATTTTGATAAATAGCTACAGTACAAGATTCTAAAAGGAAAAAGTTAAAATGTAAAAGAAACAAACCTAAAACCGGAATTGATTGTTGTCATTGTCATCCAGTGGGGGCAGATTCAGGGATGAACACTATTTCGATTCGGTGGCAATTGACCAATGGTTTTTGATGTGCGCACGAGCCGCACTGTGCATGTGTGGATCTGATCCTGCCTTGTCGGTCGCAGTGCTGCTGCAGACATTGGTTGATTGACAGACTGTTTGGGAGCGGTGAAGGAGAGGCAGATCAGTTATGGTGGACATTCTGAGTAACCTTTTTAAAGGCAAAAGCCAACCTGAGTAACCAGCTTAGCTTTGCCTTTAAAATGATTGCCGCTTTAAAAATACAGAACGACTCACAGGAGTTCCCGCAGCGGGTGAAAGTTGCAAACTATTACATAAGCCCCTTCCAGTGCTGTAGCTGCTGTTTTTATTTTCTTTTTATGTGACTGTTATTTATAGTTCGGGCTGCTGAGGGGATAATTCAGATACCGCGGGATGCGCACCAGACAGACGGCCGAGAGTGGGAAACGCAATTAAAAGCACAATCTGACTAAATTCCAGCACGATGTCTTGTAGCAAATTATCACGTTTAGTGATCGTATGCGCTGGAAGATTCTCTCTTTCATCCTTGTGAAGCTTTGGGAGACAATCAAGCATTCCTGGCTAATATTTTATGCGCACATAATTAGGCATCAACAAGAACCATCTGGGCAGCGTGTTCAGTCAAATATTTGCAGCAACTTCACACAGAGAAGTTAGATACATTTCAAATCCCTCCTTTAAACTTTGTGGCATATTGTGTTTGACCCCAGATACAGAGAGAAATGAGAGTGGCAAGCCAAGACTGTCAGTTAGTGCCATGCAAGCTAATGCCCACACAGCATACGACCAAGGAAAATAACACATTCATCTTACAGTGTATACAGAATGTTTATATTCTCTTCTCAGTACCAGTTTCATTTGTGGATTACATTTACATTCTGTTCATTGTGATTAAGTAATTGAGTGGACCCAATCTAGACAGTCAAAATATACAGAAGCACCGGAATCGGTATGAAATACCGGCTGACGCATGGCCGGCAGCTCAATTCCTAGGAGCATCAGTCCGACAGATGCAGAGATCCCGGCAGCGGCAGCCCGACAGCGCTGGAAATCCAGATCGTCCCTAGGTAAGTACAAACTAACCTAACCCCCCCTAACCCTCCTTAGGGGTGCCTAACTCTAACCTCCCCCCTGTGCCTAACCCTAATCCCCCCTCTAAGTGCCTAAACCTAACCACCCATTCCCCGCTGCCTAAACCTAAGTCCCCCGGGGGGTGCCTAACCCTAACCTCCCCCCGGGGGTGCCTAACCCCCCCCCTTCCCCTAGCCTAAACCTAACCCTCCCGGGGGGGTGCCTAACCCTAAGTCCCCCCCCGGGTGCCCTAAACCTAACCCTCCCCACCGCGGCTGTCCGCTCGCGGCGCCCGGCATCCCTTCGATCGGGATGCCGGGTGCCGGTCTCCCGGCGTCGGAAAAATGACAGGCGTCTAGATTTAGATGCCTGTCATTTAACCCTCGCCGGGATAGAGCAATCGGGAAGCCGGCTGTCGGGCTTACGTCAGCCGGTTTCCCCATTGAATACCGAAGCACCAATGCTTTTCTCCAAAACAAAGTACAATTTTGAACATCAACATTTGAACATCAATGCTAAATTTCCTTTTTTATTCAGCCTTTTAAAAACTTGAGAGAATTATCAATAATCTACAGTTAACTGTTTTAAATATTTATCAACAATGTGTGACCTTGATGACCCACATTGAAAGAATGCTCCATTTTAATTGGCACATACAAAGCATTGAGCTTGAGTATACTAAGTGAAGATATGGAGCCACATGTAATAGACTGCGGGTTGCTGAAAGTGCAGATAATTAGAG